>BSBM01000891.1:0-1235000 GCA_027924585.1 Larix kaempferi
CAAATTCTGATTGTGGCATCAACTTTTCTATGGCCAAGCGTTCAGGATATGGTGGTGGTTGTTTTTGCTCAATTTGAGGTGATTCCCTGGGTGGGATGGGTGGGAAGTTGTTTTCAGATTGCACTGGTATTTCTTTGGATTGGGCTGGTAAACTTTCTGGTGTTTCTTCCTCCTCCTCCTCTGAAATTATAGGAGAGGTGGTTTTACTGATTTTCCTGCCATAGCGTAATTGAATGTCGTGGCAGTCCACCGTGGATATGGAATAGGCTGGATAATTGGGTATTTCAGCAGCCATTACAGGTTTTCCAACTTTATTATTAGGGTTAGGAGCAGGTTGTGCAGGAAGAAGTGGTTTTGGAGGTGAATTGTTCACTGGCAAGGTTAACTGAGGTTGTAGGGGGGTTGCATTAATGGTTGTATTGGTGCAAATGGGAATTGAGGATTCTGTAATTGTGGGGCTAAATGCTGAATCTGTTGGTTATTCCCAAAATTTGAATTTCTCCAATTAGATTTCCAAGGGTTACTTTGGGGATAGGAAGGTGCCCAAGTTTGTTGAGGCAAAGGTGGGTACCAAGGCTGAGAGTTTTGTTGGACTTGTGGAGCTTGTGGAACTTGCGACTGATGTAATTGAGTATTGTTCCAATAAGGATTAAATGATTGCATAGGATCTAGTGTTGTACCTGAAGGTCGAGGTTTCCATGGACGTTTTTGAGATATAAAATAGACTGCTTCTGCATCCGTCCCTGCTTCTTCATATATAGCTTTGAGCCCTGGCAGCGAAGGACATTCTTTTGTAGGGTGCTCCAGCTCGCATAGAAGACAGATCTCCACTTTGTCCAATCGACAGCTTTTGAGGGGATGTCTCTTTCTGCATTTAGGACAGAAGACAGCCAAAGCTCGATCCTCCTCCTCTTGCCTTTTCTTTTCCTGGAGTGAGTCTAACTGAGAACTCAGGGAACTAAGTATATCAGTCTTGAAATCCTCCAAGAGGTTCCCAATTTCCACCCTTGAAACTCCTTCTCTTGAGGTCTCCGTGGTTCTGTTTACTGTATCCCGAATTCCTCTACCTGATCTGGAGGCATTCCTTGAATACCTTTTGCAGAGATCGCATATTTCCACATATTTTAGTAGGGGACACATCCCCTACACCCATCAAATTCAGCGGATCAATGCAATCATCTCTAATGCCTCGTAAGAGCAGAATCTTCAATGTGTCATCATTCAACCCATTCTGCCATGATCTTTGCAAATTATATTGAAATCTCTCCACATAGTCTTCTAAATTCTCATCCTCCTGCTGGGACATCTTAAAAATGGCTTCCTTCCAGTCCTTGTCCTTGCAGTATTCTTGATATTTATCCATAAAATATTTCTTCATTTGAGCCCAAGTTGTTATACTATCTCCTCCCAGGCCCATGAACCATCTCAGAGCCTGGCTTTTCAAAGTGGCTGGAAAAAGCTTGAGTTTCTGGTGATCTGTAACATAGTCATAGCTCCTGCAGAGGACATCAAATTCAAATAGGAATGTATCCAGGTCTTCACTTTCCATACCATGGAAGTTAGGCAATGCTAAATGTGGAATGTTCTTCATCTGGTTTGTGAGTGTCGATCCGGAGTTCCTGATTGGGAATTCGAAAGTAACCATTCCCGTACTAGATTCTCCATTTGTGTTTCCTCGATTTGTCTCTTCCCCACGGGGAATGTGTTCTCCCTCGCCATCCATACCTGCCATTAGATCTTCTAGAGTAGTTGACCTGGTGGACCATGGGGATTCAGCAACTAGTTGTTCCTCTTCTCCTTGATTATCAATACTGAATTGTTCAGGAAACCCTCCTTCTTGAACCAACTCTTGTTTTGGAACGAATTCTACCTTGGAATTACCGAGAGATGGTGACTTTCCCTGAACACGTCCTCCTTTTATTGAACTTCCTGCACGATTAGTACCTGGGGGAGGGGTATCATATGCATATACCAATCTACCTGTACTATCTCTTACTCTACGCATGAATAGTTTCCATGTTTCAAGATCACAGGGACTTGCGGTAGGCAATATTTTAAACGAATATGTCGGTGCGTCTTGCTTGACCCTCCTCTGAAATCAGACCAGACTTTTTCCAAAATTGTCACACACAAAATCCAATCAAGGGAAATAAGAAAAGAAATCACAACTAGAATCAAAATAATCAATCAAACTACAATGTCCTTGGCGGCTCCCCAGCAGCGGCGCCAAAATGACGAGCTCTTTAATTCTCTTTTTAATTAAATTAAGAACAGAAAGTTGTGCATAAATTATCAACCCAAGGCTACAAAAGCTTACGAGCTACCAAGAAAAATATATGCCAGACACTGCAACTTGGAAGATCTAGAGAAGATTAATGAATTACTGAATCAGAATTAGGATATAATCTTTTGGTGAATGGACTCCTAAGAAATTGTTGAATACTGAGGAATCTTGCAATCAAATGAAAGCATCTAACTATCAATAACATTCAGCTAAACTACAGAGAGAAATCACTACCAACAACAATCTGTTAAATTACAGAAAGCAATTAAATGTCCAATTCTAGTTAACAAGCTGACCAATCCCTAATGAAAATAATTCACTGAATCACAACTGTAATGAAAAGGTTGAATACTAATCAAATTCTACGATCTGCTTCTACTCTTGAACACTCACAACAGAATTCTGAAAGAACCTAATTACATCCATTCACTGCAGAATTTATGCTAATTTAACATTCATCATTCATATACTCCTCTGCAAATGGTAACAAAAATAACTCTGTAATCAATTCTCACCACTCATTAAAAGATTCACACGCAACTATAATCACACACCAATTTTGTATATCAATGAATTGAACCAATCCACACTGCGTTAATAATTAAGCTATGAATCTGAACACACATGCATAAAGGAAAGAAATCCTAATTATAGCAGCACCTGTCACAGAAGGGGGCCCTGCCTTCGGCAACAGGAGCTGAACAGCCTCTCAATCACACGAAATGGATCAACACATCGAATCAAATAAAACCAGGAATTTCTTATATATAAAAATGATACAGTGTTCAATAATTCTTATGCAATTGAGGCTAACCCCTCTGAAGAGTCCCCCTGTCTTTTATACATCAACGCTTATGAGAGGATAAATGAGGAATCACATAGTTACAACGAATTCCCCAATAAAGCCTATCTACGGATCCTTAATAAGATATTTCTGGGATGTACATCGTGGATAGTGGAGGAAGATCCCTGGGATGTAGGGATGGTCAACTATGAGTCATCATGGACCCATAATACCAAATTAAGCATGAAACCTCCATCTCCTTGGATCGACTGCAGCACCATTTGATTGTTGGATAGGTAACCAAAATACTGCAACAAAATACATCAAGCTGGATACCTCGATGTACAAGCTCCAAACTAAAATGCATATCTCCCAGCTTCCATAGTCCTTCGTTCTGCAACCTGTAGAAGAACTGATACTGAACCTGAAACATATCTTCTTTAGTAGGCAATAATAGCAACATAGCCCTATCAATCATAAGCAATTGACAAATAACAGAAGGGACAAGATCAATTCTTACCAAGGCCAGAATGTGCAAAATACAACCAAAAGAGCAGGTAGTAATACAGGAGTATGTCAAAAAAGAGTCAAAAACAAAGTAGAAAGGAGGAACAAAAAGGGTCATATGCATAACCCGTCATGATGCAAGAGCATCCATGAATATTTTAGCATAGGCATGGAAAGCATGTGATAAGGAGAAATGAGAAGCCAAGTGAATAGAGTGTGACAACATCAAGGAGTAACAACACAGGTGTGATAGGATATGTGCATGTAAAGACATAATGATGTAGTACACAATTGTGGTGCAGAGGAATGAAGCATGCAATACTGGAGGATGGAGAGCGTAAAAGATGACAAGGAGTGTGGAAACAATTAGATTGGAACTTCACAAACTACAGTCAAAGAGAAATCCACATGGAATAATGCAACAATAGGAGGAGAACATAAGGGAGAGAGAGAGAGAAGATGGTCACATCAAAGAATGAAGGGAAAGAGTGGTTGAAAAGTGAGAGAAGCAAATAAAGAGTAGGACATGAAGTTGAGGACTCATTGATGAGAATAAAACGTATGACCAACATTAAATTTGAGTCGGTGAATGTAGTCACAGAGTTATCCAAATGTTTTAACCAATGATCGTATCATAGTTAGATAGTAGAGTTAAATCTAGGTGGAGAGAAGAGGGTAGGTAGCTTCTAAATATATTTTGTAATCTATGTACATTAATAAATGAGTATACAATTGCCTCATTAGATTCTCAATATATTTTGTAATTTATGTACATTAATAAATGAGTAGACCATTGCCTCATGAGATTGTATATTTGGTTTTATGATTGGATGCATATTTTGTATTTTCATTTGGATTGGGACCTTACACTTGATCATCAATCCTTTAGGCTAACATACAATGTAATTAGACATCATCAATCCACATGACTACTCTATGGTGTTAGTGTTTATTTCTATACAACCATAAAATTTCAAGTCAATATGTGATGAGAGGTGAAAGCAAAAACACCAAATTACCCCCATTGCATTAGTAAAATTTCTATTGGAAAACATAAATTTGAAGATCATTTCATCCTCGTATACACATTTTATTGTGAAATTTGTAAACAATATTAGTCTTAGTCTTTTGTTAAAGATTCACATAGTACCTTGAGTAATCTTCTAAAGTAACTATAGGTATGATCAAGATAAAAATTGTCCAATGCTATCACGCCATACTTTTATAGAACAAATTTGAGAGCTCGATCAAGGTCGTAACCTTGGACAATGTTTATAGATATCAACGTTCAAGATTATTGCCAAGTTCTTCTATCCCGGGAGAGTGGTTGACTAACATTATTTTCAACACTCATACCCTTTCTCATTATATTTTATTTTTTATTTTTTATATTATTTGTAGTGGTCTCTTTAATTCACAAGCACTTCTCATCTAATTATTTGCAGAATTCAAAAAAAAACTTTAAGATAACCACATCATTAGTTTTTTTCATTCTTGTAACAATAACTTACCACAACATCAGAGCATTGAGAAGTGTGATAAAACTAAAATATTTTACTTGTAAACATGTTTTCTTAATCAAAATACCACATAAATATTCAACAAAGTTTATCTTAAAATTCATAATCACCCCTCATTTAATAAATTTATAATTACCAAAAGGAAACAACTTTTAGAGGGAGATGATGTAGATGGCTATAAGAAGTCATGAACACCCCTCATTTAAGAGCTCTAAAATTTAGAGAATCGTGAGGTTCTACAATTGAGATAGATAATGAAAACATGAATACCAAGTGGCCCTCAACTCTAATTCTCAACTTATCACATGCAATCTTGTTAGAATAATAATGGAGAAATACTTATGTTAGTATATTGTTATGCTGTTAGTGTACGTGTAGTTCCAGATCCACTATTGTAGGAGTCTGTTGGAGGCTCTCTAAGCCTATATATCTGTAACTATTATCTATGAATAATCAAGTTGTGTTGAGCGTAGTCTCACCTTCAGTCTATAGTCTATTGTGCATGCTTTGTTGCTCTTTGATTACTTAATTTGGTATCAGAGCCCATAGTGGCCTGTTGGTGTGAAGAGGCCTTAGTGGCCTATTGTGAGGAGCCCATTGTGGCCTGATTGTGAGAGCCCTTAGTGGCCTGCTGAGCCTGATTGGCTGTGAGAAGTTCCCGTTGTGGCTTGCTGCTGCTGTGTGTGCCTGAGGGCCCGGAGTTGAGTTGTATCTCCTCCTGATGCAGAGTGAAGCCCATTGAGGCACGCTGACTATGTGAAGAGGATAGCTACTGCTTGAGTGTTGCAGGAGAAGCCGCTGCATTGGAGCAGGCTGCTGAGTGTTGAAGATCGGCGCTGCGTTGAAGGAGCAGGCTGTGGGGTCAGTTAGGAGTCGCCACAGAGGAAAACATTGCTGCAGCCATGGACGGAGCCGGTGCTAAGTGCGTGCAGATATGGCAGGGAGAGAGACTGCCCAAGATAGATCGCTGCTGTGAAAATTGAAGGTTTTGTTGCTGCGATCGTCAGCGTTGAAGGTAATTATTCTATTGAAGATGGACTTCCTCATGAGACTTGCTTTTGAAAGCATCTTTGCAAATGAAGAAGAAGATGTGGAGATTCCATTGGAGCAAAAGCATATTATTGGAGATATGGAGAATGTAATTGCCTTGGATGAGATGCCCATCGATATTGTCCCCTCGGTCTCCACTATTACATTCGTTGAAGCGCCAGATTTTCAAAATATAGTGACTAGTGTACCTGCTAATGTCACTGTTGGAATTTCCAGGCTTAATGATCAATCAAGCTTTGATGACAAGATTTGGGATTATGAGTTAGAATGCATACGTGTTGATTCTTGTGTGAATGATTTGTCCATCAAAAAAGTGGCCAACACAAGTGACAAGATACCTCATGAAAGAATTTCTGCTAGTGTTTATTTGTCTACTATTGGTGTGGACAAATCAATTGAAATGATTAAGAAGATTTCTTCTGACCGATGTTTGCTGATCAAACTCGTTGATTCCAATCACAAACAATTGTTCTCAGTTGAGAATAGTTTTTTATCATGGTTATCTGCACGATTCAGAGAAGGAGCTGCACGATTCAGAGGGGGAGCTACAAATCATGTAAGCATATTTGCTGAAAGTTCATTTCTCCATTAAGGGGGAATGTTAGAATAATAATGGAGAAATACTTATGTTAGTATATTGTTATGTTGTTAGTGTACGTGTAGTTCCAGATCCACTATTGTAGGAGTCTGTTGGAGGCTCTCTAAGCCTATATATCTGTAACTATTATCTATGAATAATCAAGCTATGTTGAGCGTAGTCTCACCTTCAGTCTATAATCTGTTGTGCATGCTTTGTTGCTCTCTGATTACTTAATTAATCTTTATGCTAATTATAATCTTGATTTTTTTTAATTGTAGGTGGGAATATGAATCACATTTTAATTATTTGTTTTGTTTTGTTTTGTATGTGTGTTAGTATTTTTATTCGTCAATGGAAAGGAATGAATATCACTCTGCATTAATATGGTTCAAATACCCATTTTAATATGGAGAAGAGAGATTTGAACCTTGCACCTCTCCCATGCAAGAGAGATAACTTTCCCAAGATTTGACGGTGGACAATATTCATCGTTGTCTTTAGTGATCCGAGGGTAGCAAATAAATCTGTTAACTTGTTTGCAAGTATTAAGAAACAAATAAGCATTACTAATTAAATAAACATATCATTAACTAATTAATGAGATGACATTTTACACTTAATTTCAACTATTGTAGTCAACCTAATATGAGTTCACTCACCACCTTTATTTAAGGAAAACTATGTTATATGAAATTATATTCAAGAAAAACCATGTCATATGAAATGGTCCGTTGGTGGTCTCTAAGGGGGCAAACTTTCTCCCTTGAGAGATACTTCTAGGTATTTGGGTCTTTAACATGTTTTCTTTAGGCCTTACTCCATCTCTAAGAGGCACTTCAACCTTGTAAGAAAGCTAGTATATCTTGTGGAAATCATTGAGGCTACTTTATGCTTTATAGTAAAATTTAACCTTAATCCCATACATGAAACCAAATATTACCTTGATTACAATTTAACCACATGCCATGAGATAATAGCATTTAACCTTAATCCCATACATGAAACCAAATATTACCTCGATTACAATTTAACCACGTGCCATGAGATAATAGCATTTAATCTTAATCCCATACATGAAACAAAATACTAGCACCAGCAATTTAACAAATCAAATTATGATGACATATATGTTATGAGTTGACTCATCACCCTTATTAAAAAAAATCACACCAAAAGAGTTATTAATATGTTTCTTTACTTCCGAAAAAGACAAACCCTTTTATAAGAGAAACAATTTGCATAGCATTTGTGTAACTTGCATGGAAGGTTCCAGTGGAGGTTTTCAAGGTTTTTGTCCGTTTTTTCCTGGTCTGAGCGAACAACTATGTCGAATGATATAGTGCTGCAGTAACTTGGAGTCCGGTTGGCTCGTTGTCAACCCTAGTACCAACCAAGGTCAGTAAAAAGTGGGAACAAATTATTTTTTCTGCACACTATATTATTTCGTGGGTGGTTGGTTTCTCTTGGATCTGGTTATTTTTGGACGCTTTAAGTTGTGTATCAGTTGGATTAGGGGTGTTTTGGTTCTAGTGGTTGATTTTCAACTCTGTGGGACCACTTTTTTTCCCTAGGGCTTCCACTCATTTTGTTGCTAGTTATCATTAGTTTGTTTCCGTTACTAGAGTCTAGTACTACCTATTTTTGGTGATCTGTGTGAAGATTTAACAGTCTTGTGGGATCCAAATGTAGTACAGATGTCTTAACACCCAACTGCTTTGTCCTTTGTCTGGTAGAGTCCTTGCATTACCAGTTTTCCCGGTGCAGTTTTGTTTTTATGGACACTTTACCTTTTATTCCTGGGTATACTCCACAAGCTAGGGTTTCTCGGCCTTTCGACATTGAGATTGGTGGAAAACTGACGGAGGGTTTTGGTTGTCTGCAGAGATGTGGTACTTCTGATCCGATGGATTTTGCTACTAAGAAGGGGGAGGACTTACCTTATCGAGTGAGAGGTGAGAAGGCTCGTTCCCGATGTAGAGTGAAGGCGGTGAAGGTTAGAGAGGGGTTAGACAGATTTTGTATTACCCAGGATTTGAACTTGGAAAGAATTGAAATGTTGGTGTCCAGGGCCGTGGTAGGGAATTTTGAGTTTACGAGAGGGGATCAGAAGGAATTATTGGCATGGGTTCGTAAGTATTGGACTCTGATTGTGGGTGATATCCCTCGTGTTAGTATCCTTATTAACGGATGGTTGTTGTTTATTTTTTCTAAGCCCAAACATGTCGAGTTAATTCTGAAACGGTACAGGTTGTTAAAGATGGGTCGTTGTGTTTAAAGAGATGGCATCTAGGGTTTGACCTTGTTCGGGAGAAGCAAAATAAAATACATCTTTGGATGCTTATCCCTGGACTTCCGATACAATTTTGGACGGAGAATATCTTAATGGGTATTGCGAACTCGGTGGGGAGGTTTGTCAAGTTGGATAATAGCTCCTTATTCGGCTATGATAAGAGGGTGGCCAAGGTAATGGTGGAGTTTGAGATGCACAAGGGATTACCAGCGGAGATTGAATTGGAGTGGGGTGTGCATATTTGGAGGCAACGGTTGGACTTCTTCAAAATTCCATTATGGTGCCATTCTTGTCACAATACGGGTCACATCTGAGATTGCTATCCTGCTTCTCGCAATTTCAGTGATTCGGAAATCAACTATTCCAAGTCTGGGCGTGATTACATTGAGGGAAATTTGACAGAATTGACAAAATTGATGGATACTTTGGGTAAGTCACCTCCTCCCACTGTAACTCCTGGTCAAATTCTGTCTAATGCTTAATTAGAACTCATTTTGGATGTTGAACGTATACTGGATAGGCGAATTCCATATGGGGAGGTTATTCTTAATTTAGGGTTACCTGGTAAAATTGATTATCCCCCACCTCAGCCACACCTCAGCCATTGGAGCATTCTGTTAACCCTTTAGTTAGACGAGACTTATTTGAGGTTGAGGGTTTACCTTATAAGGGTGATGTTCCTATTCTGTTGACATCCATAGTTTCAGGGGGGGAGCCGAGGGCTAAGCTAGTTGATGGGAATAAGGATATTGCCAGAGGGGAGGAAAATGGGGTCCCAGGTCTATTATTATCTGAGGAGTTAGAGTTCCTGCATTCCTCGGGTTATGAGATGGGAAATGTGAAAGGAATTTTGACTCCTTTACCGTTGTTTTCTAAAAATCCGACGAATGATCCGGAGGTAAAATCTGTTAATTCTTTGAGATTCAAAAATGTAACCATCAAACGGAATAGGAGAGGGGGTCGGGGTAACAAGGAGAAGGAGTTGGAGTCTAGTTATCTACCAATCTCTTCTAGAATTGATAAAGTTGTATCTGGTGGGCATATTTCTGAAATTTCTGGGGGCCTTTGAGCATTTCCCCCCAATACATCGGGTTCTTAATGTCTTCGTGTTCTTTGAATATTAGGGGTTTGGGAAGGGTTGTTCGGGTCAGGGCCCTTACAAATCTTATCACAACTACTGGACCAAGTATTATTGTATTACAAGAGACAATGTATGAAAATGGGGTGGCTCTAACTAAGATTGTTGGTGTCTTACCTAGGTGGGAGATGGCAGCAGTCAGTTCTACTAGGTTGTCGGGTGGGCTCCTGGTTACTTGGGACCCTGGTTTATATACCTTTAAGGTCTTTAAAACTGACTGGGGAATACTGTTGGATGGTAAATGTAGAAACAATGAGATGCCCTTTACTATTTTAAATTGTTATGGTCCTTATAAGGACAGGACGGTCTTTTGGAATGGTCTGAAACAATCTGGTATTTTAAATATTACTAATCTTATTGTCGCAGGTGATTTGAACTTCACTAGATTGGCTGCTGAAATTTGGGGTTCAAATGCCAGAATGGATGTGTTGGCGGAGTATTTTACTGATCTACTGGATTCCTATAATCTAGTTGATATCTCTACTAATGTTTTTGCTCTTACATGGACTAATGGAAGAAGTGGGCATGATGGTATTCATAAGAGATTGGATAAATTTCTTGTAAAATCCAATCTACTTGATACTGGTCAGCAGTATAGATCTTGGCTTGGTAAAAATAAGATTTCAGACCATTGGTCGATATTTCTTCAGTTTGGTGAAGGGTTCCGATCTCAAAGGTATCCTTTTAAATTTAATTGCTCATGGTTAGCCAATGATGAGTTATGTGATTTGGTAAGGAACTGCTGGGTACAATAGGTAATGGATCCTAAGATGAATGCCGTTGACACTTTATGTCATAAATTGCGATCTCTTAAAGCTAAGGTTTCGAATTGGATCCATTTAAAAAAGAAAAATGATCAACAAACTTTGAAGAATGTGGAGGATCGACTTCAGAATCTGTATGCTGAAAATTTGACAACTCCTTTGGATAACAAGTGTTTTGAATTGTTGAAGACATTGGAGGCAGAAAAAGAAGATATCTTATTACAGGAGGAAAAGGAATGGCAACTTAAGAGTCGTGCATTATGGATTGAGTCAGGAGATAAGAATACAATTTTTTTTCATTCCTATGCATCAGCTAGAAGAAACAATAATACTATTTGGTACCTTAATGATGAGGATGGGAATAGGATTTCTGGAGAACATAATTTACAGGTTATGGCAAAAGAGTATTTTAGTAAAGTCTATTATGTTGATAAGGAGTGTGATCTGGTTTCACAATTAAAGGTGGCTCAATACTATCCCAGATTCTTTGATGAGGTGGATGCAAAGGAATTGGAGAAGGAGGTTAGAGTCTTGTTGAGGTTGAGGAAACCCTTAAACTGTTTGCTAAAGAGAAGAGTCCTGGGCCGAATGGCTGGACTTTCGAACTTTTCTTGCACTTTTTCGACATCATGGGGTTTGACTTGCTGAGGATGGTGGAATATACCAGGAAATATGGGTACCTATCTGGTGCACTGAATTCTACATTTATCACCTTAATTCCTAAATCTAGTGATCCTAATACATTTGGTGATTATAGGCCAATTGCACTATGTAATTTGGCATATAAAATTGTATCAAAGGTTATTGCAGTCCGACTGAAGCCAAACTTGTCTAAATTTATTTCTCCTTAGCAATTTGGCTTTCTGCAAGATCGTCAAATACATGATGCGGTGGGAATTATACAAGAATTGCTACATTCTATCAAGAAAAAGAAATTGAAGGCAATTTTATTCAAATTGGATTTAGAAAAGGCTTACGATAGAGTTAATTGGGATTATATGAGGCTCATATTGATACAAATTGGGGTTCCGGCACTTGTCATCAACTGGATCATGGGCAGTGTGACAACCATGAGCATAGCGGTATTGGTTAATGGTGTCCCAACAAGTTTTTTCATCTGTTCCAAAGGGATTAGACATGGGTGTTCCTTATCACCACTTTTATTTCTATTGGTGAAAGAAGGGTTGAGTAGGATGATAAAACAAGTAAGGTTGAATGATGAAATTAAAGGTATGAAGATAACTAAAGATTTATGCATTTCTCATATCCTGTTCGAAGATGATTTTCTTTTAGTTGGCAATGATTCCATTGCATAATGGAAGCGGTTTCAAGAAATAATTGTGTTATTTTGTAAAGCCTCCGATATGTTGGTTAGTATGAGGAAATCCTGTCTCTATGAAAATGATGTTGTTAATGAAAGGATGGATGCTATCCTTTCTATCATGCCATATAAGTGTTGTTCTATCAAAGAAGGCTTGACTTATCTCGGTTATTATCTTAAACCGAATGGATATCTCATTAAAGACTGGAAGTGGCTGGTGAGGAGGATTGAAGCCAGAATTTCTCGATGGACATATCGTTTGCTGTCTATTGGAGGTAAGCTCACTTTGATTAAGGCAGTCTTGACAGGTATTCCTGTTTATTGGTTTTTGTTGCTCCCAGTTCCTTGTTCCGTGATAAATACTTTGAGGAAGTTATTTTTTAACTTTCTTTGGACTGGTGGACTAAACAATTCACGGTTGGTTATGGTGGGATGGGAGAGACTGTCCCTCCCGGTATGTGCTGGAGGCTGGGGGATAAAAGATCTTGGCTCTTTTAGTGAAGCTTTACGACTCAAAGGCTTCTGGAGAGCTTTATTTGGTAATACATTATGGTCAAAGGTAATCCAATTGAAATATACTAAATTGAAGGTTTCCAACTGGCTCAAGAATCCTACGAAGAAAATCAGAGGTGCGTCCCCAATTTGGATTGGGTTTCTAAAGGTTTATTTTTGGCTTGCTAAGGACTTATTTTGGAAGGCGGGTAATGGAAAGGAGATATCTATTGGAGTTGATCCAATAGTGGGGCTGGAAGATTCATACACTCTGTCGGCTGAAACTTTTCAGATTATTAAGGCGGTTGGTTTTGTAACTTTGGATAGTATTAAAAATCACAGAGTTGGCGGTTATTGGCTTAGTACACAGGATCTTGGTTTGACTGGAGCATCAGCTTATGACTGGGATTCGTATATTTTATCCTTGAACTCGGTAGGATGTAGACTAATTCCAGAAGATGATATTTTTACTTGGGCTGCAAATGAAAGTCACGGGGTTGTGACTGCTAATACTGCTTACAGGTCCATAATCAATGGGAAATGTATATACCCTAATCATTGGTGGTATAAATAAATTTGGCAATGGAAAATTCCGAATAAGTTTAAGTGCTTTCTGTGGTTTGTTTTACAAGACAGACTGAAGACATGGGATAATCTGAGAATAAGAGGTTGGATCGGCCCAAGCCAATGTGTTTTATGCAAATGTTGTGCTGAAACTACCAAACATCTGTTCTTGGAATGTGAATTTACTAAACAGGTTTGGGAGAAATTCTATAGTACTTTCAGCATTGACATGATTTGGGGTGCTGAAAATTTTTGAACATAGTCTTAAACAGTGGTGCAGATCATACAAGCAACTTCATACACTTCCGATGTTCATTTCTTGGTCTATTTGATGCCGAAGGAATCGAGCTTTATTTGAAAATCAAGTGCCTTATGTAGATAATGCATACAATAATGTCCTGAGTCTTTTTATGACATTTCAAAAGCGGGCAGGACCTACAAAAATAAGGAAGATTGAAAATTTTAATCTGATCATTGATGATCCGGTTTTATTATTTGATGGAGCTGCTACTTTTGGACATTGTGCAACTGGAGGAGTGGTAATTTTAAACTAGGATCATTATTATACTTTACAGTTTAAATGTGGCAAAGGTACCAACATGAAGGCTGAATTATTAGCACTTTGGTGTGTCCTTCGAGTGGCAAACATGTTCGGGCTGACGAAGGTTAAGATCTTCGGTGATTCCAGAGTTACAATCAAATGGGCTAAAGGTGAATACAATTTGAATGTGAATGTATTATCACTGGTGCAGTAGGATAAGATTTGAGCTTGAAAAGTTTAGCAGAATCACATTGGAGCATATATACTGGGAAAACAACTCCTTGGCAGATAAGATGTCAAAGTTAGCTTTGGAAGGTGATGAAGGTTTCTTGATATGGGAAGAATTTTTTGGAAACAGAATTTAGGATTATGGTTCTTACTTTTTCCTGGATTAGTGGTTTTTACTCAAATGTTTAGCAGTTGTATGATGTAACTTTATGTTTTTTTGGATTTCGCTGAAAGTTTGAGAAGTTAGTTTTTAGTAATTAGGATCTATGATGGTTGAGATCCTGGGACTTTTATCAATTTTTTCACTGTCGTTGTACTGTTTGATTCAAAGTTTTGAATATCAATGGTATGTTTTTTTTCACTAGAAAAAAAAAAGAGAAACAATTTTAAACTTTACTCCAAAATCAAACTTAACCAACTACAAGGATGAAGGACTACATGAAAGGAGGATGGAGGATGCTCCTAGATATCCATATAAATCACAAATAACGCCAATAATGTCACCAGTTTTCTATTCAAAATTTTGAATATCAATGGTATGTTTTTTTTCACTGGAAAAAAAGAAAAACAATTTTAGACTTTACTCCAAAATCAAACTTAACCAACTACAAAGTCAATACAATAGTATGTTTTTTTCACCCAAAAAAAATAATTAAATAAATAAATAACAATTTTAGACTTTACTTTAAAATCAAATTTAACCAACTACA
Source organism: Larix kaempferi (assembly GCA_027924585.1). NCBI lineage: Eukaryota > Viridiplantae > Streptophyta > Pinopsida > Pinales > Pinaceae > Larix > Larix kaempferi. The sequence goes on from BSBM01000891.1 coordinate 14,774, forward strand.
AGGATGAAGGACTACATGAAAGGAGGATGGAGGATGCTGCTAGCTATCCATACAAATCACAAATAACGCGGAGGCTGCTGCTAGCTATCCATACAAATCACAAATAACGCCAAGAAAAATTAATTACAATTTTGAGCAATCGTAGGAATACGTGTTAAATTTCTAACACTGATTCCGATAAATAAGGAAAATGGTGGGCGGACCGTTAATAAAGCATGGTACTAATGCCGCCAGTTTTCTGTTCATCATGTGCGCTGTCATGCCTGCCGGAGCAACTTACCGGGAATTATTCCTTCTCCTGGCCAGTCGGCGCCCGGAAGTCAAGGCTGTCAGCCAGCTGGGCAGTCCAGCTGGCAAACGGGAAAAGGCGGAGGCGGCCGCAATTCGGCAACTTAGACAATTCGGCAACTTACCGGGCATTATTCCTTCTCCTGGCCAGTCGGCGCCCGGAAGTCAAGGCTGTCAGCCAGCTGGGCAGTCCAGCTGGCAAACGGGAAAAGGCGGAGGCGGCCGCTTACTCTGTCAAGCACATGCGCTCGATACCCTAGACAGCACCAGTCCAGATAAGCTCTCTGACTCACTCACTCACCACTTGACACCACAACAAAAGTGCGGGCCATCAAGTGAGTGCATCGGCCTCTGCGCGTCCCTGCACATCCAGAGGGACATGGATGCAAAGAAAGGAGAAAATCAAATTCTTTCATCCTCTGCAGATCAAAAGATCAAAGAGGGAGAGGGGAAAGAATTAAGAGCGAGCAGCGATTTTGGCACCAGTCCGGTTGAATTCTGCTAAATATTGCTTTAAATTAAATGCTCGGAGTGGGAAGCTTTCTATTATTACCCGGTGTTGTTTCCGTTTAGTGGCTGGGCTGCATGTATGCCCGTTGTTATTATTAGAGATTGTTTTTTTCTAATTTAATTTCACAGCTGTAGGAGTGGTGAAAAGGACCGAACAAAACAGAACGGCAGGGAAGCACAGCGCTCCCCACTCGATTCATGTTATTCATTGCAGTCTCGTTCATTGTCAGTGGATTTGAAGCAGCTGCAACCTGCAAGAGGGAGGCGTCGGGCCTTCAAGACTTCTAGGGAGTCGATCGGCTATCGACGACGAGGCTGACACATTCGAGGTTCTTTTTTGCAGACGCGGCAGATGAGGAGACTAGTAAGTATGTCCGCTTTGATGCTGCATAGCCAATTCCAATTTCAGCCGCCTCTCTGATTTCTTCAACGTGCTTGTTTATGAAATCCACTGAATTTTTGGTGACAATCCTTTTTCAGCAATAAATATCGATATTAGGTCATATCTTTAAAAGCAATCGTCCATAATTTTCATGACAATCCTAATTATTAATAGCAGGCCGTACCATTAAATTTCAGTCATTAATATGTAGCATGAGATAAGCGGCGGTTTGAAATCTGTGCCGAAGGTAACACGGAGAGAATATTAAACTTCTGAAATGTTTCCTGGATTCTGCATTTTATTTGCGTCTAGGCTTAAGATAGGTAAAAGCTAAAGAATCGTCACCAAATTTAGTTTAATTTCCATTAGCTGCAGTCCATATTTCACCGTAACTGCGTTAAAATTTGCACAAATTTCCAAAATATAAATCTGCTCTAATTTCAGTAGCAATGGTCCAAGCTAGACAATACTTCACCGTGATCCCGTTAAAATTTACACAAATTTTCTAAATATAAATCTGCTTGAATCTCAGTAGCAGTAGTCGACGTTAAGTAGCATTTCACCGTGATTTCGTTAGAAATTATACACAAATTTCCTAAATATAAAATTTATGTAGCAGTAATCCAAGTCAGGTACTATTTCACTTTCAGAATTCCTTAATATGTATTGACTTTGATTTTCTGTAGCAGTAGTCCAAGCAAGGCAATATTTCACCGTGATTCCGTTGAAGTTATACGAAATTCCTAACTATTTCCGCTAACGACCCTAATAATCTGTGGTGTCGCGGCCGTATCGCAATGGAATATTTTGGTAATGATTCCGTAAAAGGACTCTAAAAGTAAAGCAAAACTTCAATATTTTGGTTATTGACCCCAAATTTCGATGTTACTCGGAGTGATCCAAATTTTGGTAATGCTGATGCGATGTAGTCTGAAACGAAAACAATGTCGGTAACGCTGTGTTAAATTAGTATATACAAGTGTGTGCGTGTAAAATTACATAATATTGCCCAAAAGACACGCGATTTTCAGTAATGTTGCTGCAGAGGATCAAATACCGAAAAATAAATCGGATTTCAGTAATTTGCTTCGGAACTCTAGATTTTTTTAAAAACAATATGTTAAATAAATTTGGATGATTGTTCTCCGACTGTGGGATGCAGCCATGGTGCGCCGATTGCATGACCTAAATAATTACCTTCAGTTTTCGGTAATTGAAATTTGTATAGTTTTGCATCATGTATTGCAAATGTTTCAGTTGATTTTCTTTATGCTTTGTAAAATGTCCTGAAAACTGTACCAAATGGAAACAATATTTTGCTGTGAAACTTTAGATTCAGTATTTACCTGCATAGCTCCACGACGATTCTGATATTACAAAACACAACGTGATCTCACAAATTTGTGAGTGGCTTTAGAATCGTAGAATCAGTCTCCTGAAGATTTTTTAATTAGATTGGCGGTGCAACAAGTGGTGTAATTTGATAAATGTTGCATACAAGAAGTTTATACTTCCTTTTTTAATGTTACAAAGAACAGGACTGTCACACAATTATGAAATTTTTCTTTGTGCAAAGCGCAAACCTAGCGTATTTTTACACTTTTTGCTAGGAATGACAAAACTGAAATTTATTTTCTATGTAGGGCATTTATGCACTTTTGGTCCTCTGCTGCATCAGCAAAGACGGATGGGCAGTCAGACATGGCAGGCAGGAAAAGGGCATTAAGCTCATAACTTCTGATTCATATTTGCAGCAGAAGGGAGCTTGTAGATTTAATAAAGCTCTATCACCTAGGCCTCACAGTGTATCGATTACTGAATTCGGGGCAGTTGGAGATGGAGTCACTCTTAATACGCATGCTTTTGAGAATGCCATCTTCTACCTCCGATCCTTTGCCGACAAAGGTGGTGCCCAGCTCTTTGTTCCTGCGGGTAGATGGTTGACAGGAAGCTTCAATCTCACAAGTCACTTGACTCTGAATCTGGATAAAGATGCAGTAATCCTTGGTTCAAAGGTGATCATTTGCTCTGTTTTGTATGGCTTCGCTTACAAAATTCTTATGGAGACATAGTAAATTATGGACAATGCAGGTTTTGGAATGATGTTCAAAGGGTTGTAGCTGGAAACTACAGGAGTCTGCAAGCACTATAGAGTTGAAAGCACGGGAAAGTGCCAAATTATAGGGGTTTAACAACTTGGATAGCTTCAGCGACTATGTACTATATCTGGGATGGTAGTGGGCATTTAGTTAGGATCTTTTACTACATTTGGGGTTGATCCCACATCATCTGGTGTCTGTCTGAAGGAAGACGAAAATCAAGGAGAAGCTTGAATGTTTAGTTGTATAAACATAATTGATAAAGGGAACTAATAGAGCAGAGGGAAAACAGACAATAAAAAGAAAACACAAATGCTTATTGAATTGCACCAGCATTAATAATCAAATGTGCAGCTAGGTCTCCATACAAGCGATTTCAAAGCCTACTGCTGATTTAGAGGAGTGTTCAGCTTACTGATAAATGAACCATTATAAGGAGCTAGCATATTAAGCACTGGCTGATAAGGAGGATTTTTTCAGAAGTTTTATGATTAGTATATACTATACTCTAGTCTTTCCATTGATTCCACATTGCCATGCCCATTAATACTTGTTTCATTTCATGTGTAGGACTCTGAACATTGGCCAGTGATTGATGCCTTGCCATCATATGGTCGAGGCAGAGAACTGCCTGGTGGAAGGCATAGCAGCCTTATAACTGCATTTAATGTTACGGATGTTGTTATAACAGGTATTGATGTCCTTCAATGCTGAATGCACTCAATCAATTTACATGGAATTTCCCTATGTTAGTAAAGTAATTTTTCATGAAGTAGGATTCTGTCACAAAATTTGTTTAACTTAGATGGCCTTTAAAGGCATGGCGCAGATGTTTTGTCAGGTGGCTTTGCATGGTTTATAGGTTCTGAGGCATCTGTTTGCATATACATGTTCACAGGTGAGAATGGAACTATTGATGGACAGGGAGCAGTTTGGTGGGATTCGTACCATAATCATACTCTAAAATATACTCGTCCCCACCTGGTTGAGGTGATGGGCTCGACTGATATTGTCATTTCAAATCTGACGTTCTTGAATTCGCCATTTTGGAATATACATCCAGTGTACTGCAGGTTTGTAGCTTGAGTTATTAGTTTATATTAGTGCTTTAGTTTCTGCACAGTGAATTATATTTTGTTTATTATTTGTGCTTTGTCACCTATCTTTAACAGTAATGTGATTTTATAATGTCTATGGTAAATGCAGTAATGTGCACATTCATAATGTAACAATCCTTGCTCCATCCCATTCGCCTAATACGGATGGAATTGATCCAGGTGATGTGAATCTTCTTTTATTAAGACTAGGTTAGCTAAACTTTTGCAGATGCGTTCTTCTATAGTTTGAGTGAGTAATTTGTTTTATTTTCAATTTTCATTCTTAAAATTTTCCATCTTCTGGAACCCAATATCCTAACTTGGCCATGGAAATAATTGTATATTGTACATGAGATTGATTTATTTGCATATATTCCTCGAAGAACCATTTTGCAATCCTTTTTCTTTTTCATTGGTCGAGATCGTTATTTATGCTCTTTTTCTTCATGGTGTGTTTACAACATCGAGTAATATGCTCTTTTTCTTCATGGTGTGTTTGCAACATCGAGTAATATGGTATCTGAAAACTACGTGCAGGATAAATTAACATGTATTCAGGGTCTGAATAAGTTAGCCTTCATCAGTTTCCCTTTTTCAAATATGTTACCGATAACATATACGATATATCTGAAATATAGTTTAAACATCTTTGACATGAATCCTTTGAATATTCCCTTGTTCGCATTCCCTCTCTGTTTATAATCAACTTTATAGTGATCATGTTTATGAAGTTTTGCTTCTCATTCAAGTCCCTCTCCTTGATCCATTGAATTCTTTTTGGGTATTTTGGTAAATCCCCATGAATGATTCTCCATTTTTTTTGAATAATTGCTGAAGTATGAATTAGATTAATATGTCATGAATTTACTCTGTTGCATATTTGAACTGGAACGTGCATTACAAGGTTGTAGAATGTGCAGATTGGATCTATGGGATGTAAATGAATTTGTATAAATGTGCATAGGATTCAAAATTTCAAAATTTTGAAGATGATTTGATCCCATACAATATTTTGCTTAACAGATTCACAGCATGGCGAAGAAATAAGAATTCAATGCCAGAGGATGGCAAAATTCCACACATGACTATCTTTACAGTACTAGATTCATCCTTCACCTTTTACACTCTGTTTTGAATATAGGTATCACGCCTTGTTCCCCATACAAAAAAATTCTGACCACACAATGGGGAAGTTCACTACATTGATGTCTATACAGTTATAGATGTACCCTAAACATCTTGCACACTTTGTTTTGAATGTAGCTATCATGCTTCTTGTTCCAAATACAAAAAGTTTCCGGTCACCAAACACTTAATGACTGATTCCTAATGACTGATTATTGCACTTGACTGACATTTCTTTCTGAGTTGACAAAAGAATCTGTCTTACTAATCGAAAAATTACTAACATAGATCCATTTTAACCCCTAATCTATTAAGCATGAAGATAAAGAAAAAACATATATAAAAATCTTGACACATATAACATCTCTTCCACTTCAGAGTACATTTAGGGTCATTTGGGTGCAAAAGTGGGGGTCAAGCAACCTAAACATGTGAGAACTAACATGAAAACAGCGGAGCAACTTTTTCACAATTATAACAAATAGAGGACTGGTTGATGCATCTTCTAATTTACAACTATAGATTTGATTTTCCACGAGTCATATTAACTCGCGTTGAATATTAGCCTTTAGGTTGCCAAATCCTAGTACAATAATCATTTGATCTCCTCCTTTTAATGTGACCTTGGTAGATAAAGAAATTTATAAAAAAACAATAATTTATTATGCCAAGTACCTCTAACACTCATCAAAGTTGCATTTATAAATTTAAAAGAGTTGCATGCTCACCTAAGCCCACCATTTGGTTTCTACTAAAGTAGATATAAATTTATAAATGCCCATGATAAGGCGTATGTGTGTGGGCAAACGTTATTCATTCATTCATTTTTTTGTGCTTGAAATAAGTGCTTTTCTGAGTTTCTTGTAGCAGATTTATTTTCCAGAATTAATGAGAAAGCAGTAGCAGGTTTGACAGTCCATTTAGTATGGGGGAGAAGTTGTCACGTAAAGTAACGTAACATAACATAACGTTACATTATCAAATAAAAAATAATTAAAAAAATTGTCGGCTCATAAAATAAAAAAAATAAAACCAAATGAAAAGTAATTAAAAACATGTGGGCTCATAAAATTAAAAAATTAAAACCAGCATAGATCTATCTTAAAACCCAATCTATAGAGCAACGAGAGGGATCAAATTTCTTGAGGTGTAAATTTTTTTGGGTGTGTAAAAAATTTAGGATAAAAAAATTACACCTTAAGAAATTGGGTCCCTCTCGGTGCTTGATAGATCCATGTTTAAGATGGATATATTCTGGTACTTTTTCAGTGTGATGTGTTTCAGTTTCTAAGTATAGATCAGATAGGCAAAAGGATGTAGTTTTAAAATTAATGGTTAGTCGAACTGTTATGAGCTAAACGTAGTTTTTTTTAAAGGAAATTTTGAAAACTGATAGGTGTTAACAGCAGCAAAGAACAGAAAAAAAAAACGGCTGCAAAAATCATAAAAACCAGTAACAACAGATTCAGCACTAACAACAGAAATTCCATCAGCTTTTCTGATATTAGTTTTGATAACGGATTCTATAGTACTAATAGCAGGAAAAAAACCAACAGTAACTACTACTAACAACCCCTGAATGATTGAAATCCTCAACAGATAAGTCTGAAACTTTCAGGAGAATATTTGGATGCTAACTCGGGGCCTAGGTCACATGGTACGAGGACACGGACACAGAGGACACAGAAATACAAGTATCCAACAGAGGACACGTCAACCCTGGAAACCGAAAACAGGGACACATTTCATATATATATATATTAAACAAATTACAAATTACAAATACAAAAATGGAATATTGACATAATTTTCCATTTGCATTTACAGTTAATTTATCAGCATCATCCTTGAGAGTACAAGACTCTTTTAGCTTTATTTGAGGCATCTATACGTGGGAGTGGTAGAGACCTTAAGTTATTACTAATGATAGTGTTCACAAAGGGGAAAATGAAAGGGGATGGATGAATTGGCTCAGCGAAATGAAAAGTGGCTCGGTAAAATGTTATGAAATGGATGAAATCACTTTAACTTAGTTCACCAAGGTACCAATTAAACTTTGGACTAACACACTTCTAGGGCAGAGCACACCAAGGAAAGACTAAGACATGAGTAATTGTTTTAAGCAGGTGAATCATTATATGAGCATAAAAGTGGCATCCCATGCAAACATATCATCATATAAGAAAACATGGTAAGAGTCAATGAGGGTTGGAGATGTCACAGAACTTGAGGATCAGATGCCATCTCTAACTAGGCACATCCAAGGCACATGGACCATCTGATAATGCTGAAAGACCTCTGGCCAATGCCTTATGGAGAAGCCACAGATCTCATCTCAGGAACAACTGATCAAGGTCACTCCTTGCTGGAAAGAGGGGTAACACACTTCACAAGTATCATTTGTACTTTGTTCTCCACATCCCAAATGTCCCGTCTTCCAGAATTCATGTCATCTTCTCTAAAGACTTCTTGTTCAAATCTATTCCTGCCAAAGTTCAACTTTGCTCCATCTTGGAAAGGTCATGCTTACTTGTGGATGCTCTAGATCATCCTCTCATTATATGAGCATAAAAGTGGCATCCCATGCAAACATATCATCATATAAGAAAACATGGTAAGAGTCAACGAGGGTTGGAGATGTCACAGAACTTGAGGATCAGATACCATCTCTAACAAGGCACATCCAAGGCACATGGACCATCTGATAATGCTGAAAGACCTCTGGCCAATGACTTATGGGGAAGCCACAGATCTCATCTCAGGAACAACTGACCAAGGTCACTCCTTGCTGGAAAGAGGGGTAACACACTTCACAAGTATCATTTGTACTTTGTTCTCCACATCCCAAATGTCCTCTCTTCCAGAATTCATGTCATCTTCTCAAAAACCCTTGTTGATGTGCCCCGCCCCCCTCCTCCAAGCCCATCTATCTCTGCTGATGCTAGTGCTCCATCTGCTGCAAGTGTAGTTGCTTCCAATATTGAAAGAAACCCTGCTATAGCAAGACAACAAGCTCAAGAAAAAAAAATATCCATTGCGGAAGTATGAAACAAGACAACAAGGGCTCGAGGAAAAGCTTGTTCGGGGAGGGAGTGTTCTTTGGAAATGTAATTTCTGCAACAATACATACAAGAGCACCTACTTCCAAGTTAATGGCCATTTGTTGGCCACTAAATGTGGACTTGGACCATGTAAAGGGGTGAGTGCTACCAAACGAAGAGAAATGGAAACAGAGGATAAAATTGGCTCGTGGAAGGTGGCAGCAGCAAATAAGAAACAAAAAGAAGATTATTCTCTTCCATTCTTGAGGAAACCTACTAGTACTAGCAGATTTGGGAGTGGGACTACAAGCCAACCACCAAGAAAGAGGTTAGCTCCAAGTGGCAGTCCAATGGACAAGATATTTCAACAAGAGAAGCGAGAGAAGATTGGGTTCTTTTAATATCTCAACTTCATTTCATTTGATGTTGCGCAGTCACCTTTGTTTATTGAGATGTGTCGAGCTTTAGTTGAAAAAGCTCCAACAAGATATGTACCTCCCATTTAAGAAAGGCTTAGAACCACTTTGTTGGTTCAGGCAAAGAAGGAGGTGGATAAAATCCTAGAACCCATTAAGTCATCATGACTTTCATCCGGTGTCAGTATTGTTTTTGATGGATGGATAGATATAGCATGCCATCCACTTGTCAATTTCATGGTGTCTTCCCTAAATGGACCAGTCTTCTCGAAAGCGATGGATGCTCTTGAAAAATACAAGGATGCACAATATATGGGTGAGTTGTTCATTAAAGTTATTGAAGACGTTGGTGTTGACTCTTGTGGGCAAATTCTCACAGATAATGCACCTTTTTGTAAGGTTGTTGGCAACTTGGCATGCTTGTGGAAGCTAAATATCCACAGATATTTTGGACACCTTCCATTGTTCATTCCTTGAACTTAGCACTTAAATATATTGCTTTTGATGTGCATGGATGGGAAGTCTTATTGATGATGCACGCCATATCTACAATTTTGTACAAAACCATACCAATGCCCTCACAATCTATAAAGAATACACACACCCATCATTGTTGAAGATTGCATATACTTGGTTTGCCTCCTCATTCATCATGCTTAAGAGGTTGAAGGAGATCAAGACTAATCTTGGTTCCATGGTTATTTCTGAGTTTTGGTCTTTTTGTAGAAATTCAAATCAAACTTATTCAAAAATAGTCAAGGATACAGTGTTAGATGATGGTTAGTGGGAGAGGGTAGATCTTACCATTAAGATCATGGACCCTATCATTTCTTTGTTGCGGTTTGCACACACTGAACAACCCATTTTAGGAGATGTTTATCAGAGGTGGGATTCCATGATTGAGGCAAAGAAGACCATTATTTTATAGAATGAGTGCCCTCAGTATGGGCATCAACAAAGAACTTATTCATCACCATACCAGATATTCTTATCAGCAGGTGGGATAAGAATTGCACACCTTTGCATTGCTTGCCTCACTTATTGAATACCAAGTACTACAGTTATGATTGGCTCAATGGTGGGACTTCACATAGAGTCCTCCTCACAGGGACAGAGAGATTTCACAAGGGAGTAAGGAAGCATTTAGAAGGATATTTCAAGATAGAGCATCCCTTGATAGGAGGGCTTTGTAGAGTTTTCCACTAACACTAAGAGTTTTGGAGGTTATGATGTACTTAGAGACACGGGGGCTAAGAAGCCCTATGCTTTGTGGGCAACTCATGGGGCAACATGCTTTATTCTAGAGGATTTAGCCACGAGGACTCTCTCTCACTTACACCATCCTCTTGTTGCGAGAGGAATTGGAGCACATATGGGAGTTTGTACAGTTTGAAGAAGAGCAGGATTAAGTAGTCTAAGGCAAAGGCAATGGTGTATGTGCACTCCAACCTTCGTCTTGTTTACAAGCAAAGGGAGGAGTGGTTGAAGGGAAAAACAAAGATGTGGGATGTGTTTGTTGATGATATGGGTTTGGACAACCGTGTTGAGTTGGCATTAAACAACTGGGATCTCAATGAACCGATGCTAGAGCCAGTCACTTTTGATGATGTTGATCCTCTTGAGGGGTTATCCTCCACAACCGTGGTAGCAGTGGTAGTGGTGATGATTTTAATGATGTTGACATGGAAGACTATTGAGTCCGGAAAATGATGACTTCAAGATATGACATTCTTCCATGCATGGTTCTAGTATCTAGATTCTACCCTATTTTGTATTTTCCATTGGCATTCCCACCTATAGAACCTTACTATCATAGACTTGGTATTTATGTAATATAGTTTGATTTTGATTACATATGATGACTTAATAAGAAAACTGCAGTTTATGGTTCAAATTCTAAGTTTTAAACTTCTATTTTATGATGTTGATACTATTGAATAGTCTAATTTCTTGTGTGTTTAATCATCATTGATGTTACAATGTACATGTAGTTAGTAACTTAGTACCTAGTTGTATGATTGTATGAATATTTTCGAAATGTTCTAGTTTCTGGAAAAATTGATCTCTCTCTCTGTCTATATATATATATATATTCTACCCTATTTTGTTCCATTGGCATTCCCACCTATAGTACCTGTTATCACCCAAGCTGTAGTTACCCCTATGGAGATATCCAATCATGGATGGCAATAGGGAAGGGCAACTCAAAAGGTGCAACCACGATCACCTCGACCTCCAATATATGGTTGTCCCGCCAGTCCAGGCAACCTTCACTTTATGTTATCTAGCCCAAACAACAAAGGGGGAGACCCGATCTACTCCCGATAGGAGAGATCAAAACCAAGACACCAAATCAGGGTATTTCTAAGTGAAGTTAGGTGTATGGTTTATCCTAGACCTTAGGATGAAGTCACAAGCCAAGTGAGGGGTTCAATGGGTAGAACTTTGGTCCATAGTTGATGTGAGGGTGACTTATAATGTTTGAAGTGAGATCTAGGATTAGTGTACTAGTTCAATGTTGGAAGATCCACTGCCTTGGGAACCGTGTCCAATGCAGGGTAGTTTAAGGGTTGAATTGGGGCTAACTAGTACAAGTGACAAGTTTGACCATGATACATGATGGCTTCAAGGGTTTAGTTCACCATGCATAGGTCAAACCACAAGTCAATCCAACAATCTAGGAAAGTCGAATTAACTTGGAGAGAAACCAGTGCCTTGGGAATTGGGAAGTGGAGTCAAAGTAGGGTTGACTTGTGGTTAAGGACTCCTAGTACTTGGGACAAGTGGGCAATAAAGGTCTTGGTGGATAAGTAGGTCTAAATCTAGGTTTGACCCAAGTGGACCACAATCCCTTAAAACAAGGAATGCTATCCCCAAGGCAAGATTTGACAAAGTGACACACTAGACCTAGGTTTTGATCTATTCCCGTTCCAAATCCGCAAGAATCTCAAGTACCCACGTCCTAGAAGTGAGTTAACTCACTTCTCCAAGGTGGTGCGACTTTACCCAAGGAGGCTAAAAAGGTGGGTTAGGTGGGTCAAGACAAGTCCGATGGCATCCAAACTTTAGATCCGGGTAGGTTAGTCAAGTAGGAGTATGGATCTATAATTTCAAGGCAATCCGACGGCTAGATCTTACTAGATCTGAGTTTAAGTACGCCTAATGGTCCAAAATGGGGATTAAATCCCTTAAAATGTGGAATAGGGCCCACAAGGTGAATTTCAGAAAAGTAACAATCTGGGTGTATGTTATTTGATGTGTAGATTATGGATCAAGCGGGATCTCAAACACCCATGTACTAGATCTACGTCAACTTGCTCAAACTAGGAAGTGCGCTTTGCTTGGGAGAAGCTAAGTTGGCTTGGGAGAGGGGTCAAACGGTAGCCAATCCTCACCAAACTATAGATCCGGGATGCCGTGGATGCTATAGAGGTGGGTTTTCAATATTATGCCCAACAACCCACTAGATCTAAGTAGATCTGAGAAAATGTAAAATGGGGGTTTTGAAATATTTAGGGTTTTAACAATTTATGAGCTATGTCAATGGATTGGATAAAGGAAAGAGAAACAAACCTGTGGATCTTACCTGGGTAACCTTGTAGATGCCTTGATGATGATGATCTATGCAAACCCGATCAATTTGAGAAGCTTTGAGGTAGTTTTCTATGCAAGTCGATTTGATCCAAGAAGCCAATGCGCCCTCTCTCCTGCACAACAAACGTCAACAATATCAGATTTGATGCATCAAGAGATAAGACTAATGCCACAAAAGAAGTAACAGAAAGATAGCATAGATCACAATGATGCTAATGATAACCCCCTGATACAAGCGAATGCCAAGAAAGTCGATTTGAAGAAGCCTTGCAAAATCGCCCTTGTTGAAGTCGCCCTCCTGTAGACAAACAATGATTTCCAAAAAAGATAGATCTTACCACAATTTCCAAATGCTAGGTTGCAATAGACTTTCCAATCACCATCTAAGAACACCAGATGCAAAGGAGACCACAAGAATTTCCACAAGAATATTTTTCTATACCAATAATCCAAGAGCCAAAGACCCATTACAATGAGAGGCTCTCTCCTTTAAATAGGAAGGAGAGGCACCAAAACCTAACCACTTTTTGAATGAGTGGCTAAGATTAAAAGATACAAATGTCTAATCAATAGTTGAGATGAGCTCAACAATAAAATACATGGATCACAAATAAAATATTATGTGAGTGGACAAAATCACCCTAGAAGAGGGGAATCCCACCAAATCATGATGACAAAGTATAATAAGGGGCTTATGGTGGGTCCAAGGGGTAATTTTATCCCTCCTTGGTCAATCCCCATAGCACAATAATCAATAAATAATCATCAATGTACCAAATCGTGCCACCATAGTCAAATCGTAGGCCTCAAAAAGACCTCAGAAATCCACAGAAAGTGCCATAAGTGATGGATGCGGGCCCCGATGAAGCTGAAACTGCTGGAGAAGGTGTGGAGGACCTCGATCTATCATCACTGATCATCCCATGCCATAACATTACCTCAGTAGCCCAAATCGATTTCCTCAATAGCCATTTCTACCAATCCTGAAATGCCTCGGGAAGCGTGAAACTGCCCCAAACAGCCTCCTGGAGTGCCTGCGCTGTCAAGGTGAGGGCACCAGTGTGTCCGGGAGGGGGGTAATATGGTAAAAACAAGTGGCTGGACCACCCCCTCCATCATCAGCGCCCTAGGTCAACCGGATAAAAATCTCATCTGCTCTAACAGGGCCTCCGACAGACCAAAACTGCACTAGGACAGCCTACTGAGGCTCAATCATCACTGTAAGTGCCCGGAACTAAAAACAAACTGTCCCATTAGACTCAGAAGGTCCAAATCCATCCAATATGTGTACTCATACACCATATGAGTCTCTGCATGATCAAAATAAATATCCAATATACTGGAACAGGGCCAATAATAATAATCTGTAAATGACCAAACACTGCTGTAAACCAAAAATCATCATCATAACCCTGTAGCTGCTGCATGGAATCATCATGTATGTGTATATAGACCATATATCATCTATCCATATCATCATAAGGTCCAACATCTCATGTCCCATGGTCCTCCATGGTCAAACTGGGTCTAACCAAGACCAAATATAACTCAGACCATCATCCCAAGCTGCTGCAAAGTGTCAAGGTTAATACATGCTCTACAACTTATTCAAATAACAATTATAACACAAAGTAATCATAACTGGCGATCTAAATCCAAATATATAGTGTCGTTAATTATTATTATTACTCAGACTAGACTTTCAGGATCATACTCACTTCATAGCTATGATCAATTTGCTAGTGAAGGGTGAAGGCTAAATTAACTGGCTAGGCTGAGGGATGACTTGACTGACTTGACTTTGTGACACTTTGGCAAGGGAAAGGGAATACACACCATAGTATATACTGAATGAGCAATAACACAGGGAATGGCGGTGTTTCACAAATGGATGAGTTGTTTAAAGAGGGTTTATTCACCTTCACAGATGCGCACAATCCCTAATACAAATAATGCCAGCAATTGTTTAGATATAGCATTTAAGTTCCATTGCTTTTTGGGCCTGAAGTTTCCATAGCCTTGATCTATGTGTGTTTATAAACGCATTGCATAGATTTACATTTATTTTAGGCTTTCTGCTGCAGGTGTGTTTTTAAGGCACTTGTTTACCTGAGCACTTCTTGGTGTGTCATGGACAGCTTGTTTACCTAGGTATTTATTTTCCAAAAGATATAACATTTTATTTTCATGGCCATTTTCATTTGGCATGCCTCTCATTCATGTGTGTTTAGAAACACATTGCATGAATGGGCTTTTCATACAAGATATAGCATTTCATTTTTTCCAGATTTTGTATTCATGGCAGCACCAAAAGTTTCAGGTTTAGCCAACACAACTTTAGTGACTAGGGGGAATTCCAAGGAACTCCAACTCACCATAGGTAAGTTTTGTCACCAACTCAGAGCCGAGACACAATAAACAGGGAAGCTCATCCAATACAGAGGCTACAGTGGGGAAAAGTCCTCCATGCCACTAGTCAAGTAGTAAGTCAGGGTGATAATCTAAAAGGTAGGCCATGGATGGATGAAGACAATGAAATGATGGAGCCAACACTAGCAAGCCAAGGTATGGTGGAATGATCACCTCTATTCTCCCTAAGGAGGGTACATACCAATGAGTATGAATAGTGAACTTCTGAGTCTGAGTAGGGACAATATAATATATATAATAGATCAACCAGGTCCACATATCTATATGATCGCCAGATCATGACACTAAGTGCTAAGACATGCTATAAGAATAAGTATAAAAGCAATCTAACCATAACACTATAATATACCTGCTGAGTCATATACCTGAATGCTCATCAAGCTGTACCATCCTCTGTCCTCTGAAACTGCTGCTGTAACTCTGGGCACTACTGACTGCTTTGTACCAATGGTATAATGGCTACATCGGTCATCTCTCTGAGTGTCCCGAGACTCAATCATGGCATGGGGAATATAACTGTTGTCCACAATCTGATAGTGATCCAATATAGATGCTCATCTTAGCATCTCAAATGTAGGGGAACTGGCTGAATAGTGTACTGGCATAAAAAAAATAATGTATGGTAGCCCGGCTACTATAAATGTGATAACAGTACCTTACTATCATACACTTGGTATTTATGTAATATAGTTTGATTTTTTATTACATGTGATGACGTAATAAGAAAACTGCAATCTATGGTTCAAATTCTATGTTTTAAACTTCTATTTTATGATGTGTATACTATTGAATATTCTAATTTCTTGTGTGGTTGATCATCATTGATGTTACAGTGTACATGTAGTTAGTACCTAGTTGTAGGATTGTATGAAT
The DNA here is from genome assembly GCA_027924585.1 of Larix kaempferi. Lineage (NCBI taxonomy): Eukaryota > Viridiplantae > Streptophyta > Pinopsida > Pinales > Pinaceae > Larix > Larix kaempferi. Next base: position 30,629 of record BSBM01000891.1, read on the forward strand.
ATTTTCTAAATGTTCTACTCTCTCTCTCTCTCTCTCTATATATATATATATATATATATCTCATGTTTTAAAAATCAGTCAACTTGGACTCGAACTTGATTGAGTTGACTAAGTTGACCATGAACCGAGCCAAGTCGGCTTGCAAATCAGATCGGGTGATCGGTTCGATATTGAAACTGCCAACTCGATTGAGTCTCGACTTGAACTGGCCGAGTTGCGTATGTTAGCGCATGTGGGTCCATGGACTCAATAAACTCTTAATTTTGGTTTTTTTTATATTTCCTAATCTAACCCTAACCCAAAATGGCAATACTAAATCTAATATAATCCACTCTATTTAGTAGTATTTGGTAATATTAAATTCTTAAAGTAAAAGTGACACTCTCTTTATCTTTCATTTTCTATCCTTTTACTTAAATTTTTAACATTACCAATAATTGCTAAGTTTCTAGGGTACCCGTACCCAAGGGTAGGGTACACGTACTCGTATCGGGTACTTGGGTACTCGTAAGGTACGTCTCCTACCGTACCTCATACTGGCTCCACATACCCAAGACTCCATTATAAAAAAAGGGGTACTTATAAGCAAAATGGTACGCCGTATCCCGTGTTTGGGTACTCTGAGGTACAACCAACTCAATAAAAATTAAAATGCAATCCGCTGGGGAAAATGTAATGACCACCAATCAAATCTGAACTAATTTTTTGCTAACTACGTATGGAGTTTGGTTCAAGACTTATGTCAAACACTTTGCAACACTATTCAAATTCCATTGAATATTGTCCATATCTAGTAGACTGATTTTGCATTGATTTACAATGAATGTTTTTATGGTTTTATGTTCAGCACTTAAGGAACATAATTTAACTACCAAATGTGCACATAAAAATTATATATATGTATTTAATAGTGAGAAATACACTCACATCAATCAAGGAATATATTTGTGATTTTTAATTGCCTCTAACAGCAGTACAAATAGGTGTTTAAAATAAGATTTGAAGTGTACTTTCAGGTCTGAGTTCGAGTGTTTGTTACAGCTGCTTGGTACAATGATTTATCAAATTTTATGTAACTTCCAGTATTCGAATTGATATCTACTGAGTCTATGATTTATCAAATTTTATGTTTTAAATTTTCAATGTGAATGTTCATTGTTCAATGAATCATTGAATTTAGAATTATGAATCATGATTCATAATTTATGGAGAAATCTGAAATATGATGTGACTGTGACATATATATATATATATATACAGTACCCTCTACATACCCAAGTACCCTGTTTCAAAAAGTGGCGTCCCCATCCCTGTACCCGTACCCGTCTCTGTCCCTGTACCCAAGGTTCCTGGCAACTTAGATTAATTGTTTCAATATATTTGAGAGTGGTTCCAACCTCATCAGACATCATATGCAAAACGTAGAATTTTAGATCCCATTCAAAATTCAACAAACTTAATAATTTTTAAGGATTTTAGGATTGCAAAGTTTCCACCAAGTTCTATCATGTATGAGGATATGGGATTGGCATTTAATCAAGCACATCAACCCTTCTATATACCTTAATGCTGGTGGTGTTGATTATTGAACTCCTCTAACATACTCATGACCTTGATAAAAATGTACTCTTCACCCAAGCAAAATCACTTATTAAGCATGGGAAGCTTTTTCTACCTTATTTTAACGATTGTATTAGGAAGTTTAATCAAAATTGTAGGGTGTTGAGTTGTTGACTAATGTCCTTGGAAGATCAACTTTGAGATTCAAGGCAGAGGCAAGGGTTAGAGCCTAGAGGAGGGAGGCATAAGGTGATATTGATGAACCCATTTCCTCGATTCGTGCAACTTAAAACCTAATCCTAACCCTAAAGGTATAAGATGAACCCTAACATCGTGCTTCTAGGGATTCAACGAGTATTACTATTGCAATTGTAGATGACCTTGAGGAGTCTGAGCTTGAGCTAGATGATGATGCCATTGCCTATGCCATTGTTAGCCCTAATTCTAGTTCTACTTCTAGTTCTGGCAGTGGTGATGAGTTTGATGATTGATCATGTCAATCAATGATATGTATGATGTATTATCATTGATGTATGATGTAGTGGCATCATAACATGTTTTTTGGAATCTATAGACCATTTAGGACTTTATCATCTTTCTCCATAACCCCGTGCTTAGATTAAGAGGGGGTGTGGAAATGATGGTAATCTTCACTTGTAATTATTGTTATTATGGCTAAGTGTTGATGTTATTGCATTAATAATTTATGGTTTAATATATGACCTAGTCAACTTTATTTTATATTATTCTTGTGATCCTGGCTAACCTAGACATTTATGTGGACCCATAACCCCCCCAACATGGAAGGTGCACAACATAAACACAAGAGACACAAAGATTTTCCTTGGGGAAACCATAAAGGAGAAAACCCTGCAACTTCCTCAAAGATAGAATGATCACCAATACAATGTCACAAAAGTAAAACCCAAAAATAGAAATGGTCTTCAGCAGCTTCTCTCCTCTCCACTTGTGCGAACTTGTCCTTCTTCTCACTAATGCAAATTAAGTGAGTGTGAGTGAATGAATAAATAGAGAGCCTAGTTCTCTATTTATACTTTACCTTTCATTTTACCTTTACCACTTGACAAGTTGGCCTCAACTAAAGTTGACTGGGTCAACTCCTTTAGGGGGCTTAAAAACCCCAATACAAATGAATCTAGGGGAACTAATGCCTCGACTTACATGGGAGGATTTACCTCAATGACTTTACATGACCCAAATACAACAATGACTTCTCCGATCGAAGGAATAAACATCTGCGTCGGAGGTACAATAATAAAATACAAATACAACATAAAATATACAAGTGAATATCTTCCGAAGTTACAATCACATTAACACTCCCTCTTAACTAGGAAGGTATTCTCTTGACATAGTCTTCAACACAAGGCTTCGTCGTTGGATCAACAATGTTGGAACATCATCATCAACACTGAATCGTCGTTGTCACTGTTGCTGCAATCCTCGTCATCTCGATCATCAATTGGTGCTATCTCTCAATTCTTCTCGTCATAGGAAGTTCTACAGAGCCAACCCTTTTTCATGCTGGATGTAGGCCTAGCCTCCATGTAGGTCTTCATCATCTCTGCAAGCAATCCATCAAGTATGTACAACCCAGGACTTATTATATTGCCTCTGCAAAAACCTGCGTACAGCCCAGGACTTATTATATTGCCTCTGCAAAAACCTTCGTACAACCTAGGACTTATTATATTGCTTCTGCAAAAACCTGCGTCTCCTATTGACTCCTCATCACGTCCAGATCATCTTAACGTCAACGGAGCACAACCCAGATGCACATCATACAACACTTACATCAACCGACATGGGAGGACAAACCTACCACCATTTGGGAAAGGCTCAGCACTTACATCAACGCACATGGGAGGACCAACCTACCACCATGTTGGAAAGGCTCTGCACTTACATCAACGCACATGGGAGGACAAACCTACCACCATTTGGGAAAGGCTCAGCACTTACATCAACGCACATGGGAGGACCAACCTACCACCATGTCGGAAAGGCACTGCACTTACATCAACGACCATGGGAAGACAAACATCAATGAATTATTTAACTTTTACTCATTAAAACATTAAGCTAACTATGGTACCACCAACATTAAACCTTATTTCATTAGAAAACTACTAAGTCGGGTGAAATTACCGAGTTTCCTAAGTTAAGTGAACATGATGGCTTGAAAATGGTACTTAGGGAAGAAAGGGGTCTTTGCAAGTTAACCATCATAGTAATTTAGGTCTACCTTTAGCTTTCAAGAGCCAGGGTTATTGATTTTTTTTCCACATGTGTGTCTTATGAGAAAAGGGGCATTTTTTATCATGAGTTACCCTTTCCTTGCACCTCTTTTTTGCGATCCCTTTATTTTCTTTTCTTTTTCATTTATTTCAGTAGCCTTTTCATTGGCTTAATCCCTTTACTTTATATGTAGCTTTGATGACCTAGAACATAGGGAACCTAGCTTTTAGCAAGAGGGTAATTTTCATGTTCTTTTCCATTTTAATTTGTCAGCCTCTCCCTTAGAGAACTAGACTCTTTTAACTTTGATTTAGCCATTCATACATGAGAATAGTTAAAAGACCTTGAATAATTATTAACAATATATCACTTATGTTATGTGCCTAAGCAGCTACAGTGTTCCATTGAGGCAAAGACTAGAGCAAGGGGCCAAAAAAAATTATTGTACAGGCCAAAGTGGGATTTATTGTATGGATATTTGGTTTGGGGGTTGTTTATCCCTTGGATTGGACATGGCCAACCTCGTTGGTTTCACTCTTAGAAGTACTTGGCTTAGTGGCTTTGTTGATTGCCCCTTCGGTGTAATGATATCTCCACGATGTAGGGCTTTATGCACATGGGTTGGTGCTCCAGGGCTTCTGGGAGTGACCCATTGGGGCACATGCCCATCCTAGTTATTTGACTTGCATAGGTGATTGCGCTTTGTAAAGGACTGTTATCTCTTCCTAGCACACCTTCTTGCACCCACTTGGACCTATTTCAGCTTCCAAAGACCCCTGCTCCAGCCTTCCTTCTTGGCCCAATGCACCCTTCTTCATTTTTCCTGAATTAGGGCTTTTTTATCAATATTCTATCAACTTTGTGTGAAGGAAACACCTTGTATTAGGGTTTCCCTTTGCTTTTAGGGCCTTGGACTTCACTATTTTCCTTGGTTAGGCTCACCTACCAAACCCTAGAGGTTGTTAGGTGATGCCCTAGCTTGCAAATACTAGAGAGACATTCTAAGAGAGGGACACTTGCCATGATCTCTCAAAGCCCTAGGCATTGAGATGACATCATAATCCCCTTCTCTTGCAACCTTTTTTACTCAAAATTTCAGCATTTAATGTACTATAGTTAGGTTGCATTTTCATGTTAGTTAGCTGTAATTTTATGCATAAAAGACCTAAAAATATGAAAAATTCCAAAACCCTAAAAATTAGAAAATTCATAACTCCAAATATAGTCATGAGTTTGTAATTTTGCTTCTCCCTACAAATTCGCCCTAGTGGATTTATCCACGGATCCTGAAGGGTGTCCTATATTGTAAAAAAAACCCTAAAAATTTACATAAATTCAAAAACCTAAAAAATTTCAGAATTTGCTAAATCTAGTCCACCCTTCAATTTCTCCCTAAGTGATTTATCCATAGATTTAGAAGGGCATCCTCATCTTCCAACCTACCTTGGGAAACACAAAATAGTCATATTTTCAAAACCCTAGGTAGAGTTTTGCATTTGAGACCATATGTGACCTCGCCTTGACCTCCTTGTCCATCTCCTCCTAAGGGCACACTTTTTTGAGGTGTCCCTTGGGCTGTGTGAAATTCATTGGGAAATGTGAGATTGTGTTGCAAATCTTTGTTATCTATTGTGTTGGATAAGTAGTAGGTTGAATTAACTCCTTAGTAGATCTAGTAGTCTTCTTATCTTATTATTTGACTCCATATAAAAGGCACTGATCTTTGTCATAAAGGTTGTAGAAAGGTATCTGTTTGTTGGTGATTGCAAGTATCTTGATAGGGATCTCCCCTGGGTTTAGGAGTTACCTGAAGTAGTTGAGAGACTAAGCTAAGGTGACATTGGGTTTAGATCTCTCCCATGCTTATCATTCGCTAGCTTATTGCACCACATTGTGCTACAATTCCTAGGCTGCTAGTCCGAACGGTAACAACTTACAAAGGGGAAATGATGGAAACGGATGAAAGGGCTAGCAAAATGAAAAATGAATAGGTAGAATGTTGTGAAATGGATGTAAACCAACTTTGTTTACTACGGTACAACTCAACCTTCGGAATGACATACTTCATAAAGTAAAATTATGACAATGCCATGGTATGCCTAACTAATGAGTAATAATTTTTAAGGGTTATGAGCTATCGGGTCTTGGGATCTTGAGCTATCGGATCTTGGGATCAAATCTTTCAAGTGGCCTTGTATGTAAAGTTTTGGCTGAAATCCCTGTATGACACAAAAAAATTCTTGTCTCAAGTTATTGAAACTTCATCCAAATATTCACCAAGGAAGAGTTGTTACTACAACAAACACCTTCAATTTATGCCCTAGCATTTACCCTAGCTTATGCTACCCAATCTGTAGCCCCTACAAAGGTAGTCAAACTACAAACCAACAACAAAACTAAACCAAAAAATGATAAACCATTCCATTGGAGCAATCTTACTCTTTCAATGAAATAGGAGCATAAACCTTACAATGATAAAAACATGTTACCTCAATAAGAAAATCACCAAGTTGTGCCAACCATAGAAGAGGACCAAGAGACAACCTTTGGATTCAAAGTGATAGTATTCCTCTCCACTACTCAACAACAATGAGAATGAGGCGATCTCTCTTATACAGGAGAAAAGCTCAACCTTCTCTACAATAAAATAATAATAAAGTGTTCAAAACCCTAGATCCAACCTAGAGATCCTCCAAAATGAGGCAAAATACTTAAAATAATCCTCAAGACCTCAAAGAGCGAGGCTTCCTCCCTCGAATCATGATCAATAAATGATAAATGGTACAATAGATGGCTCAAGAAGTAGGGCGCTCCACCAAAAGGCTCACACATGTAGCTGAAATGACCCAAAATGGGTGACGTCATCCTAAAAAATGGTACAAAAAGGCATGCACCGAAAATTTATGGTGCAACACTTTAAACAACAATTCTAGATTTTCTAACTTTCTCAATATTTATCGGATTTTTTATTATAATCACTTTTTGGAAATCCCGTGGCCATTCTGCATCCAATGTTGTTGAGATGCCACAATTATGGGCACTCTGCAAAAGATAAATGCTCCTGAAGTTAGGATGCCCCTACAAGTGTGCTAGGAACATGATAAAGTGTAGTGTTCTAGATTTGAATGCCTAATGATCATCCAACATACTAATCAAGTCATAGCATGTGTGTAAATAAGATCTCCCTAGTGTAATAAAGTTAACTATTATCAAAACATAGGAAAATGTTAATCTAATATGACAATAATATATAAGATATTGTTAAGATTATTTGCTACTAAAGACTAAATTGTAACTTCATGAACATTTAATACATTTTCATAATAGCGGCATAAAGAGGATCTCTGAAAGACACATAATCACAAGGTACACAACAATTTATCCTGGGAAACCCTCAAGGGGAAGAAAACCCAGCAAAAGCTTCCTCAATATAGATTACCAAAGTACAATGTCCAAAGAACAAGTCTCATAAGAAAGAGAGACTAAACCCAAAACACAAGAGCCAAGAACAATCTTCCTCCTCCTTCGCAATCCTTCCTCTTCCTCTCTTGCGCAATGCTTGAGTGAGTGAATGGTGCAAATGAGAGAGTGATACTCTCTATTTATACTTTACTTTTCACTTGACTTTTAACCTAACTAGGCCGACCTCACTATTTTAACGAGGCCTACCTCTCTAGGGAGACTCAAAATAATAATTACATTAAACTCTTTTGGGTACTATTGACCCAGCTTACAATAGAGGTTTTACCTCATGACTTTTACATTAATGACATCTCCCGAAGGAGGAATAATAATAATGTAAAGTACAAGTAGAATATTCTTCGAAGTTACATTATTTCAACACTTCCCCTTGACAAGAAGGGTATTCTACTGACAACAACAACAGGTGTGGCTCTACACAACATCATTGGAAGGAGGGAGAAGGAGGCATCATCAACATCATCTGGAATATTGGCTGGTACATCTATAAATCATTGGAAGTTTTTCAACAACATCAATATCAACAATTGGAACAGCTTGCTGTAACATCATCAACATCTGTAGCACGAAGCTGGAACATCATCATCATCATTTGCAGCATGAAGCTGGAACATCATCATCATCTTTAGTACAGAGCCGAAGTGTCATCATCTGCAGCACGAAGCTGGAACATCATCATCTTCTTCAGTACAAAGATGAAGTGTCATCATCTGCAGCACGAAGCTGGAACATCATCATCATCTTCATTATAGAGCTGAAGTATCATCATCATCACATCAGTATAAAAATTGATACATCAACAACAACGACAGCACAAGGCTGGCTCATCAACATAAAGCCGGGATAACAACAGCTCAAGGCTAGAGCAACATCATCTCTGGCAACAGGTGCATCAACAACCAATATGATCCTTCCTTTCGGAATTTCGGGATCAAGTTCAACATGGGTGATCCTTCCTTTTGGAATTAAGAGATCATGGACAATCCTTCCTTTCGGAATTTCGGGATTCATTCCAACAACACTGGTGATCCTTCCTTTCAGAATTATGGGATCATGGACAATCCTTCCTTTCGGAATTACGGGATTCAGTCCAATAACACTGGTTATCCTTCCTTTCGGAATTACGGGATCATGGACAATCCTTCCTTTCGGAATTACGGGATTCATTCCAACAACACTGGTGATCCTTCCTTTCGAAATTACGGGATCAAGTCTAAGGATGATCAATCCCAACTATGCTACCCACTGTGATCAGGATACCATAGCATCATCAACACTACTCCCCCTTTCGAGGGAAATCCTTACGGACTACACCAAGCTTGTCACGGAAGTGCTCAAACTTCACATGAGACAAAGGCCTAGTTAACATATCTGCAACCTGCTCATCTGTGCTTACATATTGGAGCTTTACAACTCCCTTCTGCACCATATCTCGAATGTAGAAAAACCGGATTTCTATGTGCTTCGACTTATCATGGAACACGGGGTTCTCTGTCATCTTCACGCAGCTTTGGTTATCACATAGAATCACTATGGTATCCAACTCCAGATCAAATAGACATGATAACAACTTCCGAAGCCGTATGGCTTCACAACTGGCGGAACAGGCTGCAATATATTTCGCTTCTGTAGTGCTGAGAGCAACACTGGACTGCTTCCTGCTTAGCCATGAGAGCATGGCTGACCCCAGACTGAAACATCCACCTGAAGTGCTCTTTCTGTCTGAGACACTTCCTGCCCATTCTAAATCTGTATAACCATACAGTCTGAATTCATGATCTCTAGTATAACTGAGACCATAGTCTATTGTACCTTTTAGGTACCTCATCACATGCTTTGCAGCTACAAGGTGAACATGTCTGGGTTCAACCAAACACTGACTCAAGGTGTTCACATCAAAGCATATATCTGGCCCGATATTTGTTAGACACATCAATGACCCAATAATCTGCCTGTATAGTGTTACATCCACTAACTCTGATGAAGTATAAGTCAACAACTTCAAATTTGTATCCATGGGTGTGGCCATGGCTTTACATTCCAACATATCAAATCTTTTCAAGATTTCTACTGCATACTTCCCTTGGTTAAGGAAGATTCCTTCTGGGCTCTACCATACTTCAAAACTTAGAAAATAATGCATCAAGCCAAGGTCTTTCATCTCAAATTCTGCAGCAAGCTTACTTTGAGATTTGCTTCTCATTACCTGTCAGGAATAAGTCATCCACAAGAATATGACAGGTTCATCATCCATAACCTTGAAGTAAAGGTTAGGATCAACTTTACTTTTGGTAAATCCTAAGCTCATCAGAAAACTATCAATTCTTCCATACCAAGATCTTGGAGCTTGCTTCAATTCATACAGAGCCTTCTTCAATTTGCAAACATGCGTCTTTCTGTCTTCAACTTCAAGTCCTTGTGGTTGTTCTATGTACACTTCTTCTTTGATGACACCATTCAGGAAAGCTATTTTCACATCCATCTGGTGTAGCATTCACTTCATTGTGGCTGGAAGTGTACCTTGCTATGGGAGCAAATGTCTCATCATAATCAATTCCTTCCTTTTGAGAGAATCCTTGTCATGTCCCAAATTTGGAATTGGGTCACAATGGCCTAATCACATTAGCCATATTCATTAGAGTTTGTAAAATTGATGTTAAGGGTCAAATAATTGCCAAGGAGGAAAATTACTAGTTTCCTAGGTTTGGGGTGGAAGCTTTGAGATTTGGAATAAGGGGGATAATAAATGATGTTTGAACATTAGAATGGCATAAATATTTAATAAAGGAGCTAAATAAATATATACAAGTGAAAATCAAAGTGGCGTTTGATCATGAAGACACATGGAGGAAGTGGGACCCACATATGGCTAGATTTCCCCGCTACACTTGGCATCATTCTCTCACCAATTCCAATTCAAGGTGAATGGTAACATACTTGGGGGAGTCCAAAAGGTATTATTCATGGCATGACTCATCCAAGGTCGAAATATAGACGAAGAGTAACTCCCATGGAAAAGGAAGAGGCAATTTGGAGCTAGTGAGACACTTGGGATAGATTCCCTAGCTCTATGACAACGATGATGAAGATGCTATGACACAAATCAGACCTGAAGGCTGACATATGACATATATGACATGTCAGGGCTAAAAATAGACTCCAAGAGGGCGCTCAAGGGTGTTAGGGAAGCTAAGATGCTTCCACATGTGATTTGGTGGAAGTGGGAGACTAGGAATTGTTGTACAAGTGGCGTTCTTTGGAATCTCTTCCCAACTTGAGTTGGCATGAGTCTCTTGGAAGGAATTCGACCCATGGAGGACATTAGAACTTTATAAATATCAATAACAAAGAATGAAACCAGCTTTTGATCATTTGTAGAATTTGCAATTGCATTTGTGAAGAGGGAGAGCTAGTGGATGACTAGTTGCTTACCTTAGCCAATTTCGAGGGTGAAAAATTCCCATCCAAGTTGGTAATTTGAAAGGCCATTCAGACCTTTCATTTGGAGCTTTAATGGAGTCTTGATTTGCAAGTGTAAGCCACAAGGCAGCTCATGGTTTCTTCTATTGCAGCTCACTCCTTCAACCAATTCTAGTTTTGATGGCATATTCTTGATCCTTGAGGGAGGGCGTTTTTGGTGAGCTATTGTACTCTTTGGGGGAGCTTCTAATGCCCCATTTCTTTTGTAATATTAAGTAAATACTCTGTTCTTCATCTCCAGAAAGTTTCAAGTCAAAATTCCAAGTAGAAATGTATAAATCTCAAATTTAATGAAAGAACAGTGTCATTTCCCTACTACCCTGTTGTGAATCAATGTAATGCTGATGATTTCGAATGAATGGATGATTCTCTGATGCATTTGTGATTAATGGACTGCCATGGATGTATTTTACAAGTTTCATGTACTGTACTTGAGCATTTGAAGTATTTTTCAGTGAAGCACCACTCGCCGGGGACTCGCGAGTCTCCCCGAGTGGCCTCCCACACCGCGTAACCGACAGAGACTCGGCAACAAACACACGAACTTGCCCCACTCGCAGAACTCGACGAACTTGCTGTTGACTCATGGAACTCGACGAACTGTTGACTCGTGGAACTCGGCAACGGTGAAAAAGGGACGGACGGATGCAGCTGAAGGTCGACTTCGGGCCGGGCGTCTTCGACTTCAGTTGCTTGTTGGGCCGACTAAAACCACACAGAGAGGAACATTGAACAGGTTGGATGCCGATAGTACATCATTTTACGGTCATAGTTGGAATTTGATCCTGGGTTTAACTCGCCGGCTCATTTGGGCTACTTAGTTCGACTACCGGATCAATAAAACAATCTAATTCGTCATTCTTGGTTAATTAAATTAACCCTTTTCGAGGGACAAAGTGGTCTTCATTGCTTGTCGGGTTTAGTGCTGGCGTCTTCGAGTTCAGGTCGGGTAAGTCGATCGGGTAAGCGCTGTGTTGTGCAATAGTTTATTTTTTATTTTTTTTATGTTACGTAATTTTTTTAATATTGGTATGTTATATAGTTTTTAATATTTTATTATATAGTTATTTATTTATTTATTTATTTATTTATAGTTTTTGTTATTTATTTTATTATATAGTTTATTTATTATATATATATTTATTATTATTTTTTTTTTTATATTTTATATATAATATATGACATATGTAGTTTTATTATTTATATTTTTTATTATAGAGTTTTTGTTAGATATTTTTTTATTTATATTTTTTTATATAAATTTTTTTTATTATATATATTTTTATTTTTATTTTATTTAATTTTTGTTATTTTTTCTTTATGTTATAAACTTATATGTTATTTTATGTTATATTTTTTAACTTTTAAATTTATATTTATTAATTATTTGTTATATATTTTTTATTTTTTATTTTGTTTTTATTTTATTTTATATTTTAGTTTATTTCTGTTATAGATTTTATATATATAGATTTTTTAATTTTATTTCTTTTAAATTTTATTTTATTTTAATTTATATTGTGTTATATATTTTCAATTTTTGTATTATTTAATTTTGTCATATTTTGCATCGTTTATATTTATGTTTATGGCTATGATTTATGGTTTATGAACACTATGTTTTATGATCGCTATTTACATTTTTTCATACAAAAATTGATTGTGTTATGTCGCATAATCATAATTTATGAGACAATGTTTTGAATTATTGCATAAATTGTAGTTCTATAGCTTATATGGATTTGAAATGCTTTTAACCTCCTTTTTTGCCCAAAATGTACAATATTTTTATTTTTTTTCCTATTTGCCAAGTCTTGTCGAGTCTGTCCCGAGTCTTTCCCGAGTCCACGAGTCATATACTAGACGAGTCTTTGCCGAGTCCGAGTCGTGCAACATTGGTATTTTTACTCAGTTTAATTGCATTGGGAGAAGAAATAGTGCCATTTCCCCAAGGGTCGAATTAGTGATTTTTGCAGTTGAATGGGAGAGGGTTGGAACAGATATAATGATCAATTAATGGTGCACATGAGACCTTAATAACATCCTTAATACATTCCCTACCTATGTTCAGAAATTTGAGTGGGTTTGGAGGCATTTGGGAAGCCATTTTCAGTACTTACCCCAGGGGGATTTGAACCCCAAATTACTAGTAAAATTGCATACTTGGTCCAGAATCTTAAGAGAGTTTGCATAAGTATTTTGGTGGCCATATGTCATCCCTGAACATCATATTCAAGTCCTAATATCATTCATACACCTTCCTTGAATATTTGAAGGCATTTGGAGTCAATTAGAGACCTAGAGACCAATACTAGTCAAACGGAAATCACTAATAAAGTTACCTACATTGACCAAAATTGAAAGAGGATTTGCAGAAGTATTTTAAAGGTCCAAAGGCATCCCTGAAACACATATTTGTGTTCTAATATCATTCATATACCTTCTCAGAATATTTGGAATCATTTGGGGCAAATTTGGGACCTAGAGATCAAAATTAGTCAAAGGTCTAACTAGGGAAAAAAGTGAAAAATTGTCATTTTGGTAAAATTCCTAACAAAGGACATTACAATCCTCGAGCCACAAATCTAGCTTTGCAACTTTTTTCATCGGTTCTGCAACTCTGAGAGCTACATCTTCTTCATATACTTCTTCATGTTGGCACATGTGGTTCTTTGTAGACAGTTCTGAATTTTGGAGGTTACTCGATATATGCTTCTACTTCAATTACACCATCTATCTAGTGTAATATACACCATTTGCCACTGAGGCAACGTCTTGTCATAGTCGACTCCCTCTTTCTGAGAGAACGTTCATCTATAGTTTGCTTGATTTCATCAGTCTTCTTGAATGTTATAGCTGAACCATCGTCACTTGTTCTTCGGAACAAGTCTCATCATTATTCTCTTATAGGAGATTATACACGATCTTTCCCATCACCTTAGTTTGTTTGGTAGGATCTCTTTTGATCCTAGTCTCCTTGCAGGGATTACTAAAATGTCTGATGGTGAGCTCTACTCCATCATTTGATTCTACAATGCTGATCAAGTCTTCATCTATAGAAGCAACTCTAAAATCTTTCTTATCTGAAACTGAGATATAGCACATCCTTCATCTTCATCAGGGTTTCTAAATCAAACTTGTATGCAGCTTCTCCTATTCCCTTAATGGGGTATTGATAGTCATCTCCTAGTGAAACATTTTGAGGGGAGTCCTAACACTGGAGAGAGTGCTTTGAAGCACCACTGTTATAAGACATATTCTTCAATTTCTTCCTTTGGTAACTTCTTGGGAGGTTCTTCTTCTTCTTCTTCGGCTAAGTGAACATGATGTCTTTTGTTATTCTTATTTTTGTATTCTTCTTTTCTTACTGGACAATCTTTAGCAATATGTCCCATCTTATCAGAATGATAACATTGATAAGAAGAGAAGTCTGTATGCTTGTAGTTTCCCTTCTTGTACTTCTGAAACTTCGAAGGAGTATGAAACTCCTTATGAGTTTCCTTCTTGTAATGAGGTTTTCCTTTTCCTCTTCTAGTATGGATAGCTAGAGCTTGATCATCATCTCTGAGTAGTGCTTCTCGATTTGCCACTCTAGCTTCCTCTTGAACATATTCTTCCCATACAATTTCAAATTGTAGACTTTCCTTTCTTGCACACATTGTGTGGATAAAAGATTCCCATGCTCTAGTAAGACCATTGAGAGCGGTCATTACTAATTCATATTCATCAATACTGTCTCCAATTGCTTCTAGTGGTTCTTTGAATTGAGAAACCCTTGTAAAATATTCTTGGATAGATTCACCTTGAGTCATCTTTGCACTTTTGAGTTGGGTTCTCAAATTCATCTTCTGATTAATGTTCTTTCCTTCATACATCCTTGATAGGGCATCAAACATTTCTTTAGGTGTTTTCTTGGAGGACACTTGAGGAATCAAGTGATCCTTGATGGAATTTGCTATGATCCTCTTGGCTTTAATCATATCCTTCTTGTGCTTTTCCTTTGCTTCAGCTTCTACGGGTTCTGGCACAACTTCCTTAACAAACTTCACAAGATCATTCTTTTCTAGAATGAGTCCAATTCTGTATTTCCAAGCGTGGAAATTTTCTATGCCTTCCAACTTGTCATCAATCTTAGTGCTTGGAGCCATCTTATCTCGGAGAACAAAAAAGACCAAAAAAATGAAATTTCTCAGAAATGAAAACTGAACTCACCAAAAGATGCGCTTGACTGAGGCGAGTATGCTCGTACAATCCGTTTCTGAATTATCCAAGATTTAACCCCTGAAATTGGACTTGCGAGATTCTGGACCGCAGTTTCTGGTTTTCTGGTTTTTTCTTGTTCCAAGTCAAACTAGGGTTTGACTTTCTGGAAGTTCTAGCCACTGAAAAACTTCGATCTAGGTGCCAAAAGATGCGCCTAGGAGGGGCGCACTTCCCTGTGTCACTTGCACTCCAAAATTTCTCTTCAGTAGGAAACCCTAATTTTTATCCCGGAGAAAGAGAGAGATTTACCCTAGTGAAAGCTGCTCTTTTCAGTCTAGCTCTGATACCATGTTAAGATTATTTGCTACTAAAGACTAAATTCTAAATTCATGAGCATTTAATGCATTTTCATAATAGCAACATAAAGAGGATCTCTGAAAGACGCACAATCACAAGGTACACAATAATTTATCTTGGGAAACCCTTAAGGGGAAGAAAACCAAGCAAAAACTTCCTAATATAGATTACCAAAGTACAATGTCCAAAGAACAAGTCTCATAAGAAAGAGACTAAACCCAAAACACAAGAGCCAAGAACAATCTTCCTTCTCCTTCGTAATCCTTCCTCTTTCTCTCTCGTGCAATGCTTGAGTGAGTGAATGGTGCAAATGAGAGAGTGATACTCTTTATCTATACTTTACTTTTCACTTGACCTTTTAACCTAATTGGGCCGACCTCACTATTTTAACTGGGCCAACCTCTCTAGGGAGACGCAAAATAATAATTACATTAAACTCTTTTGGGTACTATTGACCCAACTTACAATGGAGGTTTTACTTCATGACTTTTACATGACCTTTTACATTAATGACATCTCTCGAAGGAGGAATAATAATAATGTAAAGTACAAGTAGAATATTCTTTGAAGTTACATTATTTCAACAAATATAAGTTACAAACACACTTTATCTAATCACTCAATGAAAATAATTTTACCCATCTAAGTCTAAAATTAGTTTGACCTGTTACACCCCAAATTCTTTGCAGTGCACCCTACTAGATGTTCCAAGGAGGGGGGTTCCTTTTGCCATTGTAAAAGGCTAAGTTGGGCTATTTTATGTAAAAGTGTTGGTCTAACAGGGTTTCAGACCCCTTGGTGGGTCATGGCAGGTCCTCTTGTTCTTCATTTGAAGGTGTACTGGTCTTGTGGCCTTGTTGACTACCTCTTGATGGTTGGTAACTTCTCATCATGCATTTATGCCTTGCATAGGTATTGGTGTACTTTGGGGTGACTCCGTTTAGACACATGGCTTAGGAGCCCCTAGCCACATTCATGACTTCATTGTAATTGTAAGGGTTGTCATACATGCTCTAGCACACCTCCATTACACTCACTTGGACCTCCATGTGTTGTTTTACCCCTCCTTTTTTATCATCCTAGTCAAGAAATGCAAATCGTCCACCATTAAAAGCAAGTTTTGAAGGTCATATCAAGCAAGAAGGAGATTGTTGAGGGCAAAAGACACTTTGTTGGGGTTAGATGGGGCATAATGTCTTCCTTCCAAGCTCAACATTTTACGTGTTGAAGCTTTCATCATTTGTTTTTCATTAATTTTTTATGTTTTATGGGGTTTAGTCCCCGGATTGTGGGTGACAAACCTTAAAAATTATTTCAAAATAAAATTAGATAGGTCGGCCTAGAGGAGGGAAAAACTAGGGCTTTTCTCCTATAAGTATAGCACCCTCCTATCATTTGCAAGCAAGATCAAGTGACAAACATGATTGAAATTTTATTTCTACTTGTTTATATGAGATCTTAAGTGGCGTGCACCTTCTCTTCTTGGCAATTCTAGGGGTTTTAAAGGATAATTTTTGGTGTTTGAGGCTTCTTTGCAATCTTTTAAGGCTAATTCAAGGAGGAAGGATTCTAGGGTTTGCTTCTCTGCTCTTTTTTATCCATTCAATGTGGTAAGATCTTGAACCTCTTGTCTCGCATTACCAGTGTATCCAAGGTAAGGGTATTTTAGGGTTTCATCCATGTTAGTTTAGTCTTGTTGGTGAGGTATTTCTATTAAAAAATCCCTCTTGTTTTGGGCCTTGGCATCTTTGTTTGTCCTAATTAGGTCAAGTGCTAACATAACCTAGGGTTTCTTGTCCTTTCCTTAATTCATGAAGCATTGAATTGTCAAATTTTTGAGAGGACATTTACCTCGATTTTTCTCATTGCCATAGGCATAAGACTTAGGTCTAGTTCCCTCTTCTTCTCCTTTTCAAAATTACAAAATTCTATGTATTATATTTGGAAAAATATAAAAAATCAAATATATAGAAAAACCATGAAAATCAAATATTTTGAACAAATAAAAAAATATTTATTTGTCGTTGTACTTTGAGTTATATTGAGTTTATATGCAAAAATTCCAAAAGAGCACTCTTGTGTTATAATTTATTAGTTGTATACCTTATTAAAAATATCATAAGAAGGCAAAAAATCACAAAATCTGCATTTTATAGCTTGTTTTAGTCCTGAACTTTGGTGACATCGGCCTTGGGGGGTGGCCACAGCCCTAGCGTAGGTTTGTTATAGCAGTTTGCAGCCATCTATTTGGGTGGAATCAAGCCCTAGGGGGGCTAGAAGGGGTACATACATCATCTAAAAGCACTATTGGGTACACTGGGGGATTTTTTAAAGTGTTAAATCAAGTCACTTATCACTTTACAAGCTGGTACAGACCTGAAGTTGTTTGAACAACCATATATTGCATTGGACATTACCAACCGAAGTTACTCCAAGAGGTTACAAGCTTAATATTGGTTGGTGAGGGGTATGAGGTATTTTACTCATGATTTTCAAGGGTCTCATTGAAGTTTTCATACAAGTTATTGGTGTTGGTCTTGTATGGCATTTATTGGTATATTTTGATAAAAAGATATTGCTAGATCTTATTGCTCCTAACCTCTTAGTCTTGTGCAAGGTTATTTAGTATTTTATTAAATATCTTCTTATTGACTCCATAAGGGTTTGATTAATCTAATAGGAGGGTTTATCATTAGAAGTAGAATCGTTTTCGTTCTTGTGCTTCACATGGCTACTTCTACGTTCATTTGGGAAGTCTTCTGTGGCTGAAGGAGCAAGGCCTAAAGAGAGAGGAGAGTGCATTGTGGTGACAGTGGGGGCATCGAAGTGCATTGTGGTGAGAGTGGGCGAGTCTCCTGATTAGTTGCCTCTCTTAGCATTGGCCTTTGTGACCTTCAAAAAGGGTGCTAGTTTGAGTGGTAACATAATCCTTAAAACCCTTTTGCATGTGTTAGTCCTAAGACAACATGCATAGCTCAACTTACCTAAGTCAAGTGAGGGTGCATGATGTGAAGTAAGTACATAGGGAAGAAAGGGGATCTTTGTGAAATAATCATCCCGGTAACATGAGGGTGTTGGTCTATCCTAAACTTTCAAGAGTTAGGATTTTTTGGTGTTTCTTCCACGTGTGTGCCTAAGGAAGTGTTATCATGGGTCATCCATCCTCGCACCTTCATATTGCGAATCACAATCCCTTTATTTTCATTTTTCCTTTGATATTTTATTTACTTGCATTTCATTTAGCCCTTTTCATTTTGAGATGAAGAGTGTCACCCATGATATGTTCCATTTGCATTTTTTGCATTTAATTTATTCAGCAAATCCTTTTTGGAAGAGTACAAGTCTCTTTTAGCTTTATTTGAGGCATTCATACATTGGAATAGTAATGAGACAATGTATTATTACCAAAGATAAATCATTCACAAAGGGGAAGTATGAAGGCCCGGATGGGTGAAATGGCTAGCGAGGTGAAAAATGGCTACGCAAAATATGATGAGAAGGATGAAAATCGCTTGACTTAGTTTACCAAGGTACAAATTAACCTTGTACTAACACACGTATTAAGCTAGAAGAACCACACTAAGGTTAGACTAAGAGACGGGCAACAATTTAAGTATATGAGTCATCATAAAGTATACATGTAACATCTCTTGATAACATACCGTCATATCAGAGAACATGATAAGAATAAATGAAGGTTAGAAAATATCATGTCACTAGAGGATTAGGCACTATCTTCGATTGGTCATATCAAAGCACATGGACCATATAACAAGGTTGGTGAAACCACCCTTGCTGAAAAGGGGGTAACAAACTTAATGTAGGTTCATAACCCCTTCTTGGAGAAGGCACCTACCTCTTTAATGGTGTATAAATACACAACTCTTATTTGTAATTTCACACATTGTGATCAGTCATTTATTCTTATACAAGTTATTTGGCCTGAGGGCACCTTAAAGCCTTGTGCTCTTTTGTTCTCAGTTTGATCTATCTTGCACTTGGGTTATTTCTTTCTTTAGTGCACTTGTTCTAGGGTTTATTTCTCTTTCTATGTCTGCACCTCTCTCGGCTGCCCTAGTGCTGTTTATCTCTTTCTTCATTGCAGAATTTGGGTTGGTTTTGGTTCCATTCGATTCTCTTGTTAACACTTGGGAATCTAACAGTTAAGATATTAGCTAACAATATAAGGAAGATGTCACATGAGTGCTGTTTATCTCTTTCTTCATTGCAGAATTTGGGTTGGTTTTGGTTCCATTCGATTCTCTTGTTAACACTTGGGAATCTAACAGTTAAGATATTAGCTAACAATATAAGGAAGATGTCACATGAGTGCTGTTTATCTCTTTCTTCATTGCAGAATTTGGGTTGGTTTTGGTTCCATTCGATTCTCTTGTTAACACTTGGGAATCTAACAGTTAAGATATTAGCTAACAATATAAGGAAGATGTCACATGGACATCTTTTTTGACGTTTTTTAACAATGAACAACCATGTACCTGTTCTCCGTTATTTTTGGTTACTTTGTTACAGCTTTTGGTCATTTTGGAGAAAATACAGTTCTTTTCTTTCTTTTAGAAATGAAATTATATTGATGTCCAGGAGTGACTAAATGAAATCAATTTTATCATAGAGAGAATCAATCTAACGATATGAAGACTTTACATTCCATTTCCACCAGTAAGTACTAAGAACTAAACTCTAAAGAGGCAAAATATTGAATAGAAACTAAAATGCTACAGTCTTGAAAATGTCATTAAAAGTGATCTGGGTTTAGTTTTCTTCTAAAATGTTTCACTGTGTGGCAGGAAAGAAAGTGATATCCATGATTAGTTGACTTATGTAACCTAGCATACGCAAGTATTTGTTTTGAGAAGCTTGAGGGTACTTGGTTCAGCTTACTTGTCAGAAACTATTCTAGTCCAATCGAACCATCATTTGGATTCCCTAACTTGGACAAATTATGCAAGTTTTCATATGACATAAAAGTTGAACTCATCAAGCCTGCTGCTGAAGCTAGATTGTGTACAAATTAGCGAAAACACTTCAGGAATTTATTGTCATAGGAAGTCAATCTTTGTCAGTTTTGATAAGGAGGCATGAGTGCTAACTATCAGTTGCATTATTTGGTTTTGAATACTCTCTGAAATAAACACACTGGTTTGTAAACCAGGAGATTTATGTTGGATGCTTTTCTTATTATCTTCCATTGCTTGATCTAGTGGAATGACATTTTGTTAATGTTCAAAGAGAAATTTCTCATAACCTCATGCTTTTTCTTTTTCTTTTTGCCAGATTCAAGCTCTGATGTATGCATTGAGGACTGCTACATGAGCATTGGTGATGATCTCATTTCAATCAAAAGTGGTTGGGATCAGTATGGCATTGCTTTTGGGCGTCCTAGCTCCAATATCATTATTCGCCATGTTACTGGAGAAACACCTACAAGTGCAGGCCTTGCATTTGGCAGTGAAATGTCTGGTGGCATCACAGATGTGCATGTGGAAAACTTACATGTTTACAATTCAAGATATGGTATCAGGCTAAAAACAGGTCCAGGCAGAGGTGGTTTTGTGAGGGACATCTTCATATCCAACATGTCAATGAAGAATGTGCATATTGCATTTGATTTTACAGGCTCCTATGGTGGTCATCCTGATGGTGGCTATGATCCACATGCCCTCCCAGACATATATAGGTTGAGTTTTAAGGATATTGTAGGAGATAATCTCACGATTGCAGGAAGCATAGAAGGAATTCAAGAAGCTCCATTTAGAGACATTTGCCTGTCAAATATTTCTTTGAACGTTACCTCAGAATCTCCGTGGAACTGTTCAAATGTAAATGGCTTCTCAGAGTCAGTCTATCCCCTGCCATGTGCAGATCTTCAAAGTCCAATACCTAATGACTCATCTGTTTGTCCTTCTTATTTCACTAGTTCAGGGGAATACCTGTAAGCAAAGTACAGATATTACGTCTGATTGATTTTGTCCTTCTTGACTTTTAGGTTAATGCCAATGCCCATTCATCTCTACAAAGCTTTTTGTACTATGGCGAGTTATTAAGTGATATTGCCCATACCATTCATAATTATTGAACTGTTTACCACATTCTTCATTATTTCTATATAATAAACTTCCACCCTTCCCTTAGAATGAAACCCTGCACACCTTTATTTTTACTAGACTGTCCTTCCACTGAAGGTCTCTGCGGTGCACACTCCCATTCCGTGTCAAATATCATGATACAAAATGTTGTCTGTGCTATCTCAACAAAGTTAGAAGCCTGCAAAGTTTATGAACATTCACTTCTAACAGGTTGCCTGTAAAGAATTGAGAAGTATTTCTCCTTGGGGATCAGTACTTAGTAAGGTCGACAATTTTCTCATGTTAGCATATTTTGCATATTCATTTGTTTCTTGCTCTCATGCAAGAGATCGTGGCATAAATTTAGCTATGGACCTTTCCAAATTATTTGTAATTTTCCTTGTTGGCTTTGTTGCCATCATGTACAGCTCCATTCTTAATTTTAAAACCTGAGGTCATTTTTGAAATACTTTCATATCTAGTTTCCATATCTGGATTTCACATTTCAAGTTGATAATATAACAGGTAAGTTGACGAATTTATCAAATGCAATTCTACATAAAAGCATGGCCATGACTTTGCCAATGCTTTCTAGCTGACATCTTATCATCCACCATATTAAAATATGTCAGTTCTGAAACAAGTTTTTTGTTGCAGTACTTGTAAAACCAAAGTTTGCGAAGATACAATAAGTTTATTAATGTCCAACAAATGACCACAAGAGTAGGTCAATGGGAAGACCAAAGGGTTAGCTCAACCTCTTGTTGTCAATGTTGTTGGGGATTTGCCTAGTTCCATGCTAGCAGGTGCTTGGTTTGAATCCCCTTGGGTTAGGCACACTCTAAGCCAACATGTTTACTAGGGATGCCGTCTATGCATTTGAGGAAGCATCCCTTGGGTTTCCCTTCCTTGAAAAAACATGGTAGGTCAATTGGACTATACAGTAGATACCTAATTGCAAAAAGCTAGAAGCAAAAGTATCTAGCTAAGCTAAGATAAGCTAAGAAAGTACATGCCGTGGAGTAGAGTGAAGTACATATGCATGATATCCAAGGCCCAAAGGAACTCGGGATTCCAAGCCAGCATTATGATAGACAATGCTTGCTTGATGCAAAGATCACTGAAGGGAGATGGAAAAAAATGAAGCTTGTCTAATGTGTAATTTACAGCCTATTTGTGAATTGCAGAGTGTCATTCATCTTTTTAACTGCCATTTTTGTGAATGGGCAGAGTAATAACTGTTAGAATGCAATAAACAGAGTTTGAACTCTGTTGGCAAAGTCTTAGAGTGCTGGTTTTGAATTGGTGTAATTAGAGCTTTCTTTATTTGAGTGGTATTGTAAGGATAGTGGATCGCTCCTTGGTTGGGCATCCATCCAAGCACTACAAAACCATCAAACCAAACTTGAAACCAATCAGAACAGAGCTATTCATTGATCCCGTGATTAGCAAGCAGAGAACAAGAAGCTTTGAATTCAGCATTGACAGAGTAATTGCAGAGACTTTTACAAATTGTAATTCCACAAAGCATCTATGTTGATGAGACGGACAGTTAGAAATCCCTTGGAATGACATTTCAATGCAATTCAGAAATTTCACCTTCTTCTAAGAAGGTTTCTGGGATCTAAGCCTCAGAATTTCCAGCCTTTAAATAGCAGCGGAAAGATCACAATAATTCACTTCTAGCGGCCCCAAACTTCGTGGCAATTCAAGGAGAAAAGGTAACCAAACAATGAGACAAGTTTCAACCCCTTCTAGGGCAACTTATCAGCCAATAACCAGATCTGAAAATATAAATTAACAATAGTAAATATAGTATAACTGTAGTGAATGCAGTCTCTTATGTTGTTCCTTTAGATGTTAAATCACTTAACAATTTGCTCTTCTGCTTATGTCAAATGAGCAAGGCATAAATCACTATAAATAGCAAAGCATGAAGAACATATAGCTGGAAATTCAAATCTAAAAATACTACAATATGTGGACAGCTGAAAACTTCATATATAAACTCGAGATGAAGTATACATGATAGCTTTCTCTCAAGGATAATGCAAAAATCCAAACCATCCAAAAAGCCCTAGCTAGGGTAAATCAACAAACCCTAGTTCAACCAAGAAAAACCATGTGCATGAATCTCTCCAACACAATCTCCAAGGCAAGATATCCTCCTCTTCGCTTCTTCACCAATCCACCCTAGGATTCCATCACAAAACCCTAATCTCTATCTTCTCCAGCGTCTTCTTCTTCACAAGAGTAAATCCTAGTCACAAGAATCAAGCTCCAACAAATACATCTCCTTTGGACATCATAACCCTTCTAGGGTTCATGAGAAAACCGTAGTGACTTCCTCCAAGAAGTTAAGTACAAAGAAAAGAGTGCAATGATGATATGAATGGAAAGATTCTCTCCTTCCTCTATTTATATGAGAGGTAAGGGAGACCGACAATATTATGTGGGCCTAAGCCCTTACAAGCAGCCTACATGGGCCCTTGTAGGCCACAAAAGTGAGATGTTTGCTCCGAAGTACATGTGTCATGCTCCAAGGTGATGTAGCTACACAAAGCAAGTCCACACCACTCCATCACTAGCCTCCACGGATTCCAACAATCCTCCTAAGCAATGTACTCCATTGCAAGAACACTATTGAAGCCGTAGGCATCACCAAAATATCACCAATCCTTCGAATATGTAACCAAGGTGCCACATGCCAACTAGGGCTTGAAGCCACCCCATGATGCAAAACACTCCACATCCCCTTTAGGGCACTCTCCAAATAAGCGACTCCTGCACAAGGCCTCAATGAAGGTCATCCACCAAACTACCAAGAGATCTCCACTGCCTAAGAGAAGAAAGCCAAGCTAACACCATTCTAAGGTCAAGCATCCACTGAACAAGCTATCTAAACTATGCATATTCATCACGAACCATCTCTCATGCTACAAAATCCATCTCAGAACATCCAAGGGCTAGTAATACAACATGTATACCAAATCTCATGAAGCACCCCCAAACATGGTGTAAACACTTTTGAAGTAACCTGAAAAACTATCACATACAAGCCATAGGCATATTACTTATGGATCATATGGTATCAAAGCGGTTGAATCTGTGAACTTAAAGAAGTTGCCATCACTTTCAGGAGAAAGTGGGCCCATCATGGATAAAGCATTCAAAAGAGAAAGTTTGGAAGACCTATGGGCCATCAATGTGCAGATCCAAGAGGAGAATCAACACTTGAAGGAGAGGATAGTAGAGCTAGAAAAAGACCTTGAAGCTTCTACAAAATTGTTACCTTGTTAAAGGAATACTTTGTGGAATGCCAGGACACTAGAACAAGAGCAAAGTTCAACTCTTGCAGTTGGGAGGGAGTCTTTCAGCTGGATGATTGGCAAGAACAGAGGCTCCCTCAGATGATGGCTTTGTTGTACCAAGAATCCGTAGAGGAGGTGGCATTGACCAAGTTACAGGTAGTTGTCCGAGAGACCAAGGAAGTGCAAGCCATTGCCACTGCAGAAGTTAGTACCATGATCGGGACAAGCATGGTAAGCTCACTCTCGAAGTACCTTTCTCGATTTGTTTTAGAAGAGCCCTTTGGTGTTTTTGAAAAACATACCAGAAGCATGGGTTCCAAACTTCCAAGCTAACGAGGAAAATGGGCTACAATGGCCACAGGTTAGACAAAAGAAACCAATAGATTGTAAACCCCGTTGTAGCTGAGCTAGGATTAAGCATGAAGGCCTAGGTTTCGATGGACAAGAGGAAGTGAGTGAATACAACGCATGTTCTAAGAGTTTGGCTCAAGATAAGATCAGCAAGATAACCTTTGTCAAGGCTAGAGGGAGTGAAAAAAATGCCATTTCAATTGAAGAAAAGGCAATAGAAAACATGAGTGGACAGCAAACCATTACCTCCAACATGCTTGTAGCAACTTAAATGAGGGCAGGTGAGGGATGTTTCCGCTATCCAACCAACACTTGGAGGACCAAGCAAACAAGCTGACAAGCACAAGCACAAACCAACGAGGTATGGCAAGGCATCACTAGTTTGTTTTTGTTATAAGAAAGGTCACAATGCTGATGAGTGTTGACACTCTTGCGCATTGGCAAGGCATCACTAGTTTGGTTTTGTTATAAGAAAGGTCACAATGCTGATGAGTGTTGACACTCTTGCGCATGCTCCTTTTGTGGTATGAGAGGCCACCAAATGACTACCTACCGGAAGAAGCTCATAGTCAGCAAAAGGAATAACACGAACAAGATGGGCATGCCAAGCAGCCCATGCAGTTGCAGAAATTTTGGCCAGCATTGCATGTTAACTCGACATTGGGAATCCAAGTGTTGGAGGCTTCATCCAAAAACAGCATCTCAAGAATTGCACATCCAAAAGAAAAAGTTTGGAGAGTCGAGGTTAAGGGGAAAGAAGAGATTCTAGCACTCGTAGACAAAGGAGCAGCAACTGCTCAAGAAAATCTATTGTGGAAGACATTTCTTCAAGCCTGGATGGAATTTCTACATGGCTCTCAAGAATAGGTCCGCTGAGAAGAAAACAGCATGCTGCTCCTTTGAGTTGAAGGTTTTGGGGGCCAAAAGCCTGTGAATGGGGAGGTGTGACCAGAAATAACCCTCTCCCAAACTTTGTAAAAAGAAATCATTTGCAACGCTTGAGGTCAGCAATGAATTTGAAGACAAAAGCCCAAAGGCCATATGAAGGTGAATGAATCCCTTGATGATTGGCATTCCAAGGGAGCATTATAATAAGCAACGCTTGCTTGATGCAATGACAACTGAAGAGAGATGCAAAAAATGAAGCTAGGGAATACAAAGGGCAGTAGCAGAAGAATGAGGATGGGAAATGAAGCATTCTGCTCAAAGATGGAGGACAAATGTGACTCTGAACCTGTTTATGAAGAGCAAAGATTGTCTCTGACAGAAAACAATCTGCAAAATGCCGCCAGAGAGAAAGAATACACAAAATCTATATTGAGAGAAAGAATACACAAAATCTATATTGAAAGTGTACAAGTCACCCTTTGTAACAATTCCTAAGCATAATCAGAACCTATCTTTGCCGATTTCCCCATTTGGGTTTCCAGGGTAATCTGTTGTCTCTATGTTAATTGCTCTGTGTTTTCTTCTTGTTTAAAACTATCACCTATGGCACTTTTTCTTTGCTGGCTGGCATCTGCAGGCCAATCTTTATTTATTCTGTTTGCTGGGTTAATTTATTCGCTGCTGGGCTGTGCAACAGCATATGCTACAGTCAAACGTCCTCGATACCTGGCGTGGTATGCTTTACACAGAAAAGCCCCATTATATAAACATATAATTCACATTCTAATGCCAGCGAATCATTGGTCTACTTGGTGCTCTGTTTAAATTCTGCGCGCTTGACTAATCAGCCACAGCCATCATATGTAGGCAAAGGAATTGTTATTAATTAAGTGCTGAGTTAGCACGTTCATTATTCAGCTGGTAACGGAAGTGACTCTTTACAGCAGTTCACCTCAAGCTGTTGTGGAATTATCTATGTACAGCCAGCGTTATATATGTAACTACTTGAATGTTATATATATAACTACTTGAATGATCAAACCTATGCAATACGCTACAGCCAAACCAGTCGCCTCGTTAAGTAGGGGCATATAATCTTATATAAATGTACTTTTATTCCTAATGGATACGTTGATGGTACAATCAGGAAATAAATGCTTGCATAGTTTATTGCTTTGATATATATTAAATGGCAATGCATTGTTTACGAAGTGAGTGGGAACATTCGAGATGTACGCAGAATGTGTTCCATTTACCTGGCAAAACAAAATGAGAATGCACTTGAATTTGTACATGATATATATCGAGCTGTTGTGGAATTATCTATGTACAGCCAGCGTTATATATGTAACTACTTGAATGTTATATATATAACTACTTGAATGATCAAACCTATGCAATACGCTACAGCCAAACCAGTCGCCTCGTTAAGTAGGGGCATATAATCTTATATAAATGTACTTTTATTCCTAATGGATACGTTGATGGTACAATCAGGAAATAAATGCTTGCATAGTTTATTGCTTTGATATATATTAAATGGCAATGCATTGTTTACGAAGTGAGTGGGAACATTCGAGATGTACGCAGAATGTGTTCCATTTACCTGGCAAAACAAAATGAGAATGCACTTGAATTTGTACATGATATATATCGAGGTCACAGTACATAGATATATAATGCTTGTGTAATGTATGACTTACAGCCTATTTGTGAATCGCAAAATGCCATGCATCTTCTTAACTGCTGGTTTTGTGAATGGGCCAAGTTTAACTGTTAGAATGCAATAAACAGAGATGGAACTCAGTTGACAAACAGTCTTAAGAGTACTGGTTTTGAATTGGTGTAAACAGAGTTTTGTTTATTTGAATGGCATTGCAAGGATAGTGGATCGCTCCTTGATTGGGAACCTATCCGGGCACTGCAAAGCCATCAAACGAGGCTTAAAAGCAATCAGAACGGAACCATACATTCATCCCTGTCAGTGAATTGCAAGCAGAGGACAAGAAGCTTTGAACGCAGCATTGACAGAGTAATTGCAGACTTAAACAAATCCTAACTCCACAGAGCATTCGTGTTCATGAGACGGACGGGCCATGGGGCTACCGTATACAATTCAGTTGCTTCCACTTTCTATTTGCTGTTTTGCCTTGTCCAATCAATTATGAACTCTAGCCTGGCAATTAATGGTGAATCTGTTGAGCATTTTGAAAGAGAACTTCAGGATAAAAACAGTGTGAATCTTTTACGGTAAAACACTCACAAAAAAATTGTGTAAAGCCACGATGAATAGAGAATAGCGTAAGTGCCCATTTCCAGCAAACTTGGTGGAAAGCTTATCTGGAGTAGAAGACCTCTGAACAACCTGTTGACTGGAAGTGTTTCTGATTTTGCAGAATTTAGTATTCAACAGAACCTTCGAGCTAAAATTTCAGTGTACTGTTAATATGATCCTTCACAAGATGCCCAGAATTTTTGGAACGAGTAAACTGTAAATGAAGAAGTAAACATGTAAGAGAGTAACATGAAGAAAGACGGGAATATGGACTACATGGGATTTGGCACAGATGGTGTTTGCATGTTACCACAGCTTGAGGCCTGGTTCTTTCTGAATCAGAGTTCTGCCTCTGTGCCCTAGCCGGTCCCTCTGCGATTTATGGGTGCTTCTTCGTGAGTGTTTCTAGGGGACAGGCTTCGTGTGACAGGGCGTGGTCTTCCTTGCCATAGCCGCCTCTTGGTGGGTGTTTTCTGGGTCACAGATTTCGTGGGAATCTACCATGTGACGGGGTGTGGTTTGTTCCGACGTTCTTCCTTCCCTTAGCTACCTCTTTATTCGCGGGTCGAGTTTCTTCATGGGTCTCTGACGGGAGTCTTCCCTGCCCCAGCCGATGTCGATGTGCTCGGTTTCAATGTTGCCGTGCTTGGTTTCAATGTTGCTATGCTAGGTTTGAAGTTCGTACTATGATTCCTGTAGGAGGTGGGAGAACGGCTAACCTGGAAGTACTGAATAATGATATGGCGGACAACGCGCTGCCATCGGAGGCTGCTATCTTAATCTTCACCTTCTCCTCATTTTATTAAAGATTGTCTCTGCACAAACAAGAAACTTCTTAGGCTACTTCTAAATATTAAAATCCCTCTAGTTAAAAACAAACGACTATTGAATCACCTTCAAAACAATTCGAAGATTCTCAACGATAGCAAGGGGGCATACTTGTTGGGATCCCCAATAAGGCCACTCTTAGAAGCTCTTTCGGGACTTGATTTGGGTTGCCCATGACATTTAAACTATGATGTGTGGAATGTTAGGGATGCATTTTGTGATGTATGAGGTACTCTTCCTTCAATAAGTAAATGTTAGTGGTTTCAAATTACAATTTTAATAAATCATTTTTTATGTGCAATGTATTGCTACTTTTTTATGAGTAAGGTAAAGGGGTAATATTCGCGATGCATTTTGGGGACGATATACAAACCATTACCATGAATGCCATTGTCAGTTTGCATTTTGAAGTACTCTTCCTTCAAGAAGTAAAGGTTATTGGTTTCAAATTACAATTTTGATGAATTGTTGGATGGGAAGTGCATTGCTACTTTTCATGAGTAAGGTAAAGGTGTATTATTTGCATTGTTGCTTCTTTGTTAACACTACCATTTTTACTATTTTATATTCTAGCTAAAGAGGAGGATCTCGTGCCATGATGTTGTTGCATGGTTGTCTTTCTAGCTAGAAATGTATTGGGGTTTTGCTCGATATATTCTCCCAATGATTCTATTGGTTGAATGCAACTTTGGTGTTGGATGGCCCAATGCTACCACCTATTCAGCAGGTCTTTGGGGGAGATCATGGTTGAGTGGGGGTGGAGATCATGTTTCAAGGCGTGAAATTGTTCTTCATTTTGATGAAAGACAAGCCTAGAATGGCTACAAAAGGTTACTCAAATGTGATAAATATTGTGTTGGGTTAAAAGAACCTAGTGTAGGTAGGTTGATATGCTTGGTCTAATAAGCAATGGGGTATTTATTGAATCCAAGCTAAGCTTTGCATTATCTATGTCAATTCTCCCACAACCATGTTCTCATCCATTGGTGAGCATGATGTTCATGTGCACTTGCCTATCATTAGCTCCAACCACTTTCATATTTTCCCTTATGTGATCATTGGGGCAAATTCCCAATATGAAGCTTCAAGTTGAAGGTTAACCCTAAAAAATGTTAAAGCATTGTTGCCAGGCTCTATCATTAGCTCCAACTACTTTCCTATTTTCCCTTATGTGCTCATTGGTGCAAATTCCCAATATGAAGCGTCAAGTTGAAGGTTAACCCTAAAAAAATGTCAAAGCATTGTTGCTAGGCTCTAGCACTAGGTGCCCCCTTATATAAAGGATAATGGTTGGATTCTTTGGTGGGGAGCAACAATTTTTTGCACTACCAAGTTCCTTCAAGGATGGGGAAAGATGATTCTAAACTAGGAAAGGTAAGAAAGACCACATTAGGAACCAACTTTTGCATGCTTATCAAAGGGTGGAAGTTGATCCTTTTATTAACCATAATCAACTAAGATCGAGTGAATCGAAATTAGAACTCCATATCTATGAATATTATAAGAAAAGAGGGACCAAGATTAGGGGTTACATGCAATAGATTGCCTTAATTTGTTTCCTATTACCTAAAGCACAAGTATAAGTCACAAAGGATTCTTGCCCTTTAAGACCCCAATGGAAAAAATATATAAGATGAATTGGTAATCTGACAAATTTTCCATAAGCATTTTCAGAGGACCTTTGCTTCACTAGGATTTGATCCGCTATGGGACACTTCTATGGAGCTTGTTAAACACAATGTTCCTGGAAAGGTTGTTCCTTATGAGAGGAATTTCCTTTATAGGGAGCTTGTGTTGGAAGAGTGGCAATTGCACATCGAAGAGCTTGAGAATGAAAAAATTTCCTAGCCTTGATGGTCTTTCAATAGAATTCTATAAGCATATGTGGCATGTGGTTGACCCTGCATACCTAATAATAGGCGATGTAGCTATCCAAACTAGTGGTATGGCAGAGAGGGTTAATCTAAGTCTTATCAAGTTTATCCCCAAAGGGGTTAAAAGGGATTTCGTGGGCGATTGGTGTCCAATTACTTTGCTTAACATCTCTTACAAAATTTTAGTAAAATTTTTTGCTAGGGGACTATATTGTTGGTTGCTTGGATAGTATGGAAGGAGAAAACTAGATTTATTAAATGCAATTATATTCTTAATAATTTGATAATTCCCTAGGAGTTATTAGAGTGGGCCCAAGAGTCTCGCTAAAAGGCAATTTTTTTTAAATGACTTTGATAGTGTATGACAAAATTGAATGGGACTTCATCTTTAACATGTTGAATTGGTTGGGGTTTGGCTCTTTTAATCAAAGGTTGGGAGCATCCCTCTTTTTGTGAGCCTCGATGATGGTTAGTATGAATGGTGGTGTCATTTGACTCTATTCCTCTGCAATGCTCTATTGGGAAACTCTTTCCTCTTACTTCCTATTGGTATGTCATTGCAACAAATGCCCTTGGTTATTTGCAGACAGTGCTAGATTGCAAGAGCAAATCAAAGGTATATCCTTGAGGTAATCAATTTTTAAATGTCAACCTCATGGATCATCTAATCCTTAACACCTTAATTGACTTGATAATCTATGGAGGGTATTATTTTATGCTTAGACACTTTTGCAAAAGTTGTTGGAGTAGTGGTTGTGAGGAGAAAACATAGGCCTTTTTGGTTGCTTTGGATGACCCTCATTCTTTGAACTATAAATAGAAGTTTATTAAAGCTAGAAAATTCATTTGGTGTTTGGGAATCCCTTTTGACATGCAAATTTCTGGTGTTGATCAATGGAGGTGGATCATGGCCAAGTTTGAAAAGAAACTTCAAGCTTGTAGTCATATTGATCTTCTTTTTTTTAGAATATTACAACTCTTTACATGGTTTTAGCAATGAAGTACATCTATTATTCTTGTATTTTTCCTTCTCAAGAGACATACAAGCGGTTAAAGCAAGTTATTAGAGGTTTTTGTTGGAGCAAGCCAAAAAGGAGGGGAGGTGTGCAAAAGGGATTCCTTTGGTGGCTTGGGATGTGTGAACATTAGCAAATGATCAAGGGGATTAAGCACCCTTGACATAAGAGTGCAAGAGGAAATCCTTGCCAGCAAATGTGTAGTTTTTGTAGTGGAGGGGGATGCTCCTTGGCAATTATTAGTTAAGCATCATATTCAACATGCTCAACATATTTAGAGTATTAAAGGTCATTTGTGTTGTGTGACATAGTTGAGAATGCTTGGGTTTTCATGATTTCAAGTTTTTTCCCACTAAAGAGTGTGCACTACTTTTCATGTTTCTAATTTTCTTGTTTGGCAATTCAAGGGACCTTGGGATCCTTGGGATTTGGCAACATGACAAATTTGGGCGTTCCCTTCACCCATTGGTTTAGTTGGGATCCTTGGGATTTGTCGACATGACAAATTTGGGCGTTCCCTTCACCCATTGGTTTAGTTAGTATCTCATCTATGTTTGCTGACAAAGAATTAACTTGGAAATGTTTATTCTTTGTGAAGGAATTGTGGAATTGTGATAACCAACAATGGCACACTTGGTGTGTTCTTAATCGAGCTCAAAATCTTAGTTTTTCAAACAACTTTATTTTAGAAGGCCTTTATCGCATGATTCATGAGGATTGTTTTCTTCAAATGCAATTACATGGGTCAGGTCTCTTATTGATGGATTGGTGATGGAGGAATGGGAAGCCATTTTATATTTTTGTGACCAAGGACCTATGATATGTTAAGGCATGCATCTGACATTGTTTCCTACTTGAACATAAGGTGGGAATTGATGAATCTTATGCACACTAGTTGCGAAGGTGTTAATCCATCTAGAAAGCACAACTTTCTTTAAAACACAAAGTATGGAGGTGGCTTCTACTTCATCAAGGGTTCATTGTCAAGAGTAGGCTTCTATATGTTCTATGATGTATTATTTTGTTATATGAAGTATATACACCATTTATCCCAAAACAAAAATTAGCAAAGACTGTGAGAAATCTACAAGAGCGTATTTGTAGTTGTAAGGAGGACAATGGTTAATTACTAAGGTCAAATTGAGCAACATAGAATCAATGGTTAATTTCTTTAAAGCTTAAAATAATCACCATTGCAACACAAAAGAAACCACTAAATAGAAAGGGAGTAGAAATAAATCTCAATCAAGTAGAAGCTCCTATAGAAGATCATGAAAGGGAAGTGACCATTCCTCTTCTAATCCATCATATAACCCCTCCTCTTCTAAGTCTTCTAAAAAGGGGATGTTTTTGTTTAAAATCTTTGAAATGGAGGACCCACTTATCGAAATGAAAGCATAAGAGACGATGGTTCAATGAAGAGGACTTACTGAGAGAATTTTGCAAGACCAAAGCTCCCATATTTAATTAAAAGGCAAGCCAAAAAGTTATTTCATTGCTATTA
This sequence comes from Larix kaempferi, assembly GCA_027924585.1. Classification (NCBI taxonomy): domain Eukaryota; kingdom Viridiplantae; phylum Streptophyta; class Pinopsida; order Pinales; family Pinaceae; genus Larix; species Larix kaempferi. The sequence continues at coordinate 64,098 of BSBM01000891.1, forward strand.
AGAATGAAGAAAAGAAGTTTCTCAACAAGTTAAATATTGATTCTTGTTGTCACGTCCCCATTTTGACCCCATTGCATTAAATCATAAATGATGTAAATATTGTTATTTAATCATGGTGAGAAGCTCAAGGCCAAGTCCCCGCCATTGATTTAGTGTTTTTATGTATCGGCAATTAAAAAAAGATGCCTATGGTTCCTGTGCTAGACATGCACAATGTAAATTAAGACGTCATGTAAATACAAATTTTAATGAAATACCCACAACTAGCTATGCAATGCAACAAAGAGATGGGGGCATGATTTTACAAGGAATATGGAGGAAAAAATATTCAAACCCTTGAACCAATAGTGTTAAGCCAAATTTCGTTGAGAAAACCCATAAATCCCAACTACCCATTTTGACTTATGCACCCAATCATTTAATTCTTCCAAGAGTTGGTTGAGGTAGTTAATGCCTTGGGAATGAAGAGGTATGGTAGCCAATTTCCTGCATGGTCAAGCCATCAGCTTGGGAATTCATATTTTGCTTCCTGGGCAAGAAAACACCCACGATATGGTGCCCAAAGCCATCTTTCACACATATCCTTTGCTCTCTCACGCATTCTGAGCTAGTTGGGGCTTTCCCCATCACGTTTTTCATCATTTTCCTGCATTTTTCCATGGCTAGGAGCTCGTTTTTGTGTTACACAGTGGTTGGGAGAAGAAGACCACGATTTGGGGTTGTTATGGAGGTCGTTTTTGCCCTAAAATGTCCATGGACGTTTTTCTGAAAACGGATTTGGCATCCCAGGGTTGTTTCCTCATTTAGCTTTTCGTTTTTGGCTGCTCCCGTTTTTTTGAACTAGTAGAAACCTTATTTTGGGCATCTCACTGTAAAAACGTTTTCTTCATGCCCAGCACTTGTGATTTTGCTGTTTTGTGCATCCCTGTTTTGGTTTGAACCTGTGAGCAAGAAATTTGGAGTGGAAGTGGACCAGAATTGGCTTGATAAACCTGGTGAGGAAGGTAACCTCTCAAGAAGATAAAAATGGCTGGTTACTCTTCTATGCATACCTAGAAGAACACTAGAATGGGAGGTATGGCATGAGGGACTGTGCAGTAGTGAAGGGAATACTTCCTTGTTCCAGGTGTGCAGGCATTGTGGGGGCCAAGCTAGATAGATCTTGTAGAGGGCATCCATATCTCTGTGGTTGAGCTCACTAGCTTAGCAATTCTTCATTTCCATTACCTTAGCATCCTGATAAACCCAACTGTGGATTGGCTTGGCTGATTTTGGTGTATTTTGGCTATGTGTGAGTCTGTTGTTCCTTTTTTTTTCCTTGTAGAAATCATGCCCAGCTCGGGGGTGGCAGTTGTATCAAGAGGGTGATAAGCACAACTGGCCTATGGTTGGGTGGAACGTTGCAGTTGCATAGCCAGTTGCTCGAGACTACTTTGTTTTAAGATAAGTATTCTCATGTGTTTAAATTCTGCAATGTATTTATTTATTGTATGTCATGAAAATGTTTAAATGTATGTTAGATATGTAGATGATTTTAATTCCGATGTGTTTAATTACAATATGCACATGTATATGTCTTTTATTAGCAATGATTTTTACTTAATGGATATGGGGCTAGATGCCCGGATTTAGTGTCATGTTCCCTCCCTTGCTTGGTCTGATGGGAGGATATGTGACACTTGTCCATAGATGAATACGAAAAGAAGTTCCTCAACAAGTTAAATCCATCATGTGAATATCAAATTAGATGTATAAATCCCAAGGCCTTGGATGAGGCAATTTGGAAGGCCGGACACTGTGAAGATCAAACACACAAACCTCAAAATCATTGCAAAAATTGGAAAGATGGAAGAACGAATGAGAAGGAAAGAAAAAAGGCGTCAAGGCACCACACTTTTCATGGCACTAGATTTCATCATAACGAAGCCACCCAACTTGAAGGAGAATACAATCCACAAAACAACTAAGTTGTGGAAAGGGACATTACTTCACAGATTAACCATAGAAGAACCCAAATTTGCAATAATGTGTAAGAAGCACCAATTATGGAAAATGTGGCCATGTGCACCCAACATCTATGCAACTTTGGAGGATTGTTGGGCCAACCATCAATATCTCATGATTGAATTGCAAGGTAAGATTGGAAATCAACCTTTTTCAACTTTGAGTGACCCTAGATCTAGTCACAATTATGTAACACTTAAAATAGTGGAGAGGTCCAAAGTTATGGCAATGAAGCATGACAACTCACAAGTACTCTAGATAGGTATTGGACCAATGGTGATTAAGTTGCCTATGCAAGAGACATGTTCTACCTTTTGTAGCATATAATGCTCTCACTAAGATTGAATAGGTTGAACCATGTCACGCCACAATTGCTTGTTATCTATACGAATTTTGATTGCACTAATGATGAAAGGACTAAAATAATTGTAAGGCATCTAAGGATGATATCCTTCAAACAATTTTCAACCTTACTAATCAAAGAGTTGATTTAGAAACTACTAGCAATTATTTGTTGCTCATATGATTGATCCCACTTCTTCTTCCCCTCCTTGGAAGTGTCTTGGTTCTCTTTCTGTGGAACCACTTGGTTGTCTTTTCTTGTGGCCTATATTCTCTAGGTATCGTGCTTACACATAGCCCTCATCAATTGTCTCAAACTTGAATAGCATCACTTGCTTTCTTAATGACTATGTAGACCCCCTAGATACTTGAGGAGTACATTTGGATTCCTAGGTGAGATACCCAACATAATAGCCATCTTGCTGAATTTGGTGGTGTACTCTTGCACACTTTTCCCTTACTTCTGCTTAAAGTAATTCCAACGGATCCACTGGTTCTCCACATACTCAATAGGGTAAAGTTGGGACTTTGTGATGGTTTTGAAATCCTCCCATTAAGTTACTAGAAGATCACCTCCAACCTAAGTGCCTCTATGTGGCTTTCCCACAGGTTAATGCATGGCCCTCTAATTTCAATCGAGCAAATGAAATCTTTTGCTCCTCATCTATGTTGCGGATACTAAAATAGACCTCTAATTGCTACAACCAAAGATTCAACTTTAAAGCATCGACCTCACCTTGGTAGGGCTCGATATCCACTTGTGTTTCCATGTTAAATGATGGTTAGGAAGTGGTAATAGCAATGTAACTTGGTTGCTCTTTCACAGGCTCTTTCCTCATCTCCTTTTATGGGTTGCATTTGTCTCTTGTTTCCCTTTTCATCCAATCTTTGAGTTAGAGCCTCCAAAATCACCAAAAGGTCCATACTTGCTCTCCATAGCTGCCATGACGATTGACATATTGTGTGAGATACCAACAACTTGTATTTCCAACTTTGTAAATCGTTGTTCATATTCACCCCCAATTCTTCTCTGGATTCATCTACCATGGCTAGGGTTTGAAGGCTTTTTCTTTATTCCACCAATACCAAGATCCTACAATTTCTCACAAAATACAAAAGAAAACTACTATGATACCAATGTGATATGTAAATTGTCGTGGATATTCCATTGGAATAGCTTGTCACAACTTATCTTACAACTTAATTAATTGTGATAGCTAAAATCCACATGATGATACATAAACTAGAAAACCTTGAGAAAACCCACTATGGGGAAAAAACCAGCCAAAAGTGAGGATTATGCCTTGCTCTTTCCTTCTCCAATATGCAATGCAAATACAAAGGAAGTGGTACTCACTATGGAGTTACCTTTGACACTATAACCTACATGACTACTACATGATCTCCTACTTCCCATGTTTTGCTCTAATATCCACTCCCTTACTATTTCCCAACTATGGAACAATACAATAACATCATTAGAATGGAACCCCCTTTCCTCCTAACGGCTCGATATTTAACATAGCTCGATAGATGTTTAGGTTTAGTTTGATGGTTTGTACATGCCTCAACTGCCAATTAGGGATAGAGTTTTGGACTCTCTAGAATGTTCTAATAGCTCCACAAGTGTGGTAATGAGAGTTGATGTGGAATCCACTTGGTACCATGGTGGTCAATTGGATAGGTCAACTTGCGGTAAGCATAACTTCCTCATGCAAACTTTGATTGAGGTGCTCTTTGCACCGTTGGAAAGGTCTTGGAGTGTAGAATAACGCCGAGGGGGTCACAAATATAGTTTATGAAATTTTGCCTTCCAAAAACATCGTTTAAGCCCTCAAATGAGCCCCAAAAGTTTTTGGACCCCAAATGTGCAAGGTAAGACCTGCCCCTAAAATGGGCCCCCCCTACAAGTCAATTCATCCATTCATTCCACCCTGAAAACACCAAAATAGATGAAAAATTATATATTGATCCAATTTGTATCATACCTCCCCATTTTGGGATTGATCGAATTTGTATCATATCTCCCCATTTTGGGAGGCTTTTGGTCCCCAAAATCTTTTACTAAATGAGGTGAGGAAATTTTTCCTCTAACTTCTCGGAGTACCATTTAGCCTTGCCTGGAAGTTGTCCTCTCTGGATCCAATCTACCAAAGTTCATGCTACACGTGTTTGGTAGTTATGGACTTCTTTTGAAAAAATGTGTCTTTTTCCAACTTTGCTTGAGCATCAGGTTCTAGGTCCTCTATGGTAAGTAGGACATGCTCCTTCTCCTGATCTAACATGGAAGACTCATAGAGTTTCAAATTTTCCACATTCACTACTAAGTAAATGTGCATGTATGGGGGTAGACTGAGTCTGTGGGAATTATCTCCCACCTTCTCCTATACCTCAAAAGGGTCATATCGCGGCGCCTTGATCTTCTTACTGAGACCCTATAGTCTTTCTTCTTGTTCAGTTCTAACCAACTCTATCCCCCACTTGAATGATTTCTCAACCCCGTGTTGATCATGTATGGACTTATACTTTTCCTATGACTTCTTCAATGTATCATGTACTTGCAAATGGATTTGACTGATCTTATTAATGAATTTTTCAACTCTTAATGCTACACTTGTGGTATCTTCCCTCACTCCCCCTTGTTGTCCATATACAACATCTAGAGGTGAAGGTGGCAAATATCCAAAACAAGTTTCAAAAAGGGACCTACCAATGGAAGTGTGGACTGCTCTATTATAAGAGTATTAAATTTAGATCAAATTTTCATTCCAATTCTTCGGATGCTTCTAATTGTAACCCCTCAAAACCTACACCAAAGTCCTATTGACTACTTATGTTTGTCCATCTGTTTGTGGATGGAATGTTGTAGATCTCTTCAACTTAGTGTTCATCTTCTCCTAAAGTGTAGTCCAAAAGGCAATGATAAATCTAGTATCCTTGTTTGAGATGTTACTCCTTGGTATCTCAAAGTGCATCGATACTTGCTCAAAGAAAATGTGCATTGCTTCTTGTCCTTTGATGGTCTTTTTACAAGGCGTAATAATGCATATCTTGTCGAGTCTGTCAACTACCACAAATAAATAGTCATGTCCCTTCCTAGTGGTTAGTAAACCACCCACAAAATCCATGGAAATTATTTCCCATGGTCGGGTGGGTATAGGTAAGGGATGGTATAGGCCTTGCTTTCTATTATTGGGCTTGTTGGTCCACAAATTATGTATCCTCTAATATATTGTGGTACATCTTCTTGTATCTTGGGCCAATACACATACCTTTGTAGGTTAGCAACCATCTTACCAACACCAAAATTCCCTACAACTTTCCAGGTGTGTGCCTCTCTGATAAGATGCAATCTTTCATCTTTAGGAACACAGAGCTTGTCTAGCTTGTACAATAGCCCATTGTTGAAACACCTTCTTGAAGCCCTCATCTTCTGTGTATCCCTCTTTGTATGTATCATAGGTAAAAGGTTCCATGTGCATAGAAGCTCCCAAATCTATAATCTTGGATGTGGGTGACCTTGAAAACATTTCTTCCAAGTTATTAGTGTTTTCCTTCTTATATGTCATGACTAGATGAAAATGTTGCAAAAACCCCATCCACTTGTAATTTCTAGTTTGCTGCAGCTTACTCTGGGCTTGCAGATACTCCAATGACTAGTGATCTATGTGGATAATGGTTTCCTTGTCCATCAAATAGTGCTTCCACTTCTTAATAGATTGAACTAAGGCATAGAATTCCTTACCATAGGTGGAGTAGTTTAGGACTCCCCATGAAACATTTCAGAATGATAACATACCTGCATACCTCCTTGCATAAAAAATGCTCCCATGACATACCCACTTGCACCTCCCTCCACTTCGAAAGGCTTGTGCAAGTTAGGCAATGTGAGAACTGGTGACTGGCGATCAATGTGGATAATGGTTTCCTTGTCCATCAAATAGTGCTTCCATTTCTTAATAGCTTGAACTAAGACATGGAATTCCTTACCATAGGTGGGGTAGTTTAGGACTCCCCCATGAAACATTTCATAATGACAGCATACCTGCATACCTCCTTGCATCAAAACTGCTCATATGGCATACCCACTTGCATCTCCCTCCACTTCGAAAGGCTTATGCAAGTTAGGCAATGTGAGAACTGGTACTTGACTAATCTTTCATTTTAGCTCATCGAAATATTTATACTAATTATTTCCCCATTGGAAACTCTTACCACTCAATGTTATTATATGGAGTGGTGCGGCTACCACTGAAAAGGAAGTGATAAAATTCCATAGGTATTGTGTCGCCCCAACAAAGATCCTAAATTTAATGACATTAGAAGGAACTTTCCATCTTATAATGGCATGCATCTTTGCGGGGTGTACCTTGAGTTCCCCTCCACCGATCACGTACCCCAAATACACCAATGGCTATTGAGGAAACTCACATTTCTTAAAATTAACCAACATCTGGTGTTTTTTCAGAGTCTGTTACAACTACTTGAGATGTGAAATGTGATCCTCGGAGGTAGATTTATAAATTTGTATATCATCAAAATACACAATAACAAATTAATTTAAATATGGGTGCAAAGCATCATTCATCAGTCTCATAAATGTAGCTGGTGAATTACATAAACCAAAAGGCACAACCGGCCATTCATAAAAACCTTGCATTGCCTTAGAGGTGGTATTTCAAGTGTCTTGTTCTTTGACACGTACATGGTGGTATCCTCACTTGAGATCCAACTTGGTGGAGTATTTGGCATGTTGCAATTGGTTTAACAAATTGTCAATCTCGAACAAACAATATCGATTCTTAAGTGTAATCTTGTTCAAAGCTCTGTAGACAATACATATCTCCCAAGTCCCATCCTTCTTGAGTACAATTATGATAGGTGAACCACAATGTGAGGTGCTTGGTCGAATCACCCCTTTCTCCAACAACTACTGCAACTCTTCTTCACTTCATTTGCTTCCAAATAGATTGTTTATACATCCCAATATTTGGTAATAGGGAGTCAAGCAACAATTGTATCTCGTGTTCTACTTCCCTCTTAGGTGGTATCCCTTTAGGCTCCTAATACACTCCTTTGTATGCCTGTAGTAATCCATTCAACTAATTTTTTTTTCTCTTTGGTACACCCTTCTAGGGATGCATTTACTCTTATTGATTGAGCTAATTCATTGCCTGATTGATTCTCTCGTAAGAAAAGCAAAACATATTTCTTACTTGTGCTAATCAACTTTTTGGCATGGTTGGCATTTACCAATGATATATTTGATTTATCTTTATGTGCATTGATGATGAGCGACTTTCCATCCTTGATCAGGTGACATTGGTTTGCTCTCCTCATGAACACCACATCCCTCATATACATGTAGGGGCTTCCAAACACTACACCACGCATATCAAGGGGTACTACATCTAACTCCACTTGATTAATAAAATATGCACTTACAACAAATTTGATCTTACATATTGTTTCGTGACCTTGATCTATGTATCATTGTTTACCCATACTAATGGATAAAGGCTAGGATGATCATGAACCTCCAACCCAAGCTTGTTTACCAGATTGACTTCTATGAGATTGGCCCGTGAACCAAAATCGAATAGAGCATATACCTTGGTCTTCCTGATTTGGATCTTGATATGGAAGAATTTTTTCATATCCTTCTCTTCCTTGTGACGAAGGATACTCATATTCACCTCCTTATGCAATAAAGTGCAGGAAATCTTCTCATCCACATCTGATTTTCTCTCTGCCTGTTGGCTCGAATTTGTGGCTAGAAGGCTCTTCTTCTTGGCATCCTTCTTGTGTTTCTTAGGGTTCAGCTTTAGATGTAATTTCCAACACTTTTATTCAATGTGACCATCGATGTTACAATGATTACAATGGTTTTTCGGATCAATGCACTGATGTGCCATGGTTGTAGTCTTTTTATCTTTTCCTTTCCACTTCTTCTTCCTCTCCTTGGAAGTTTCTTGGTTCTCTTTTTGTTTGGAACCACTTGGTTGTCCTTTCTTATGGAATATATTCTCTAGGTACTATGCTTGCACATAGGCCTCATCATTTTCTTTTGTAAATTATTAGGTAGAACCCCCAGATACTTGAGGAGTACATCTGGAATCATGGGTAAGATACCCAACATAATACCCATGTTCCTCAATTCGGCGGTGTACTATTGCACACTCTACCCTTGGCTTTGCTTGAAGTAATGCCAATGGATCCATTGGTCCTCTCCATACTTGATAGGGGAAAATTGAGACTTTACGACTGTTTTGAAATCCTCCCACTTAGTTACTGGTGAATCACCCTCCAGCCTAAGTGCCTTTGTGTGGATTTCCCACCAGGTTAATGCATGGCCCTCTAATTTCAATAAAGCAAATGAAATATTCTTCTCCTCATCTATGTTGTGGATACTAAAATAGACCTCTAATTGTTGCAACCAATGATCCAACTTTAAAGCATCGATCTCACTTTGGTAGGGCTTGATATCCACTTTCACTTCCATTGTAAATAACGATTGGGAAGTGGTAATGGCACTAGAACTTGGCTACTCTTTCTCGGGCTCTTTCCTCGGCTCCCTTTTGGGTCTCCTTTGTCTCTCGATTTCCCCTCTAATATGATCTCTGAGTTAGAGCCTCCAAAATCACCAAAAGGTCCAAACTTTCTCCCCAAAGCCACCATGAGGATTGACATATTGCACGAGATATCAATGACTTGCATTTCCATCTTTGTAAATCAATGTTCATATTCACCCCCCCCATTATTCTCTAGACTCATCCAACATGGCTTGGGTTTGAAATTTTTTTCTTTATTCCTCCAACACCTAGATCCTGTAATTTCCTACAAAACCCAAAACAAAACAACTCTAATATCAATATGATCTGTAAATTGTTATGGATATTCCACTAGAACAGTGCATCACAACGAATCTTACAACTTAATTCATTATGTTAGTTGAATTCCATAGAATGATAAATAAACTAAAATTTAAATGAAAATAACTAGAGAAAAATAACACATCCACACCAATAACACAAGATATACCCTAGTAAAACCCACTATGGTGGAAAACCTAGCCATAAGTGAGGACCATGCCTTGCTTTTTTCTTCTCCAATATGCAATGCAAATACAAAGAAAGTGGTACTCACTATGGAGTTACCTCTGACACTATGGCCTGCACGACTACTACAAGATCTCCTAATTCCTCTATTATGCTCTAATATCCACTCTCATATTGTTTCTCAACTATGGAACAATACAATTACATCATTAGAATGGAACCCCTTCTCTTCCTAATGGCTCGGTATTTAACATAACCATACAGTCATCTAGGCTTAGTTTTAGGGTTTGTACATGCCCCAATTCCTAATTAATACTAGGGTTTTGGACCCTCTGGAATGTTCTTGAAAATCCACACATGACTAGCTCCACATGTGTGAGTAATGAGAGCCGACATGGAATCCACTTGGTACCATGGTGGTCAACTAGATAGATCAACTTGCGGGAGGCATAACTTCCTCATACGAACTCTGATTGAGGCGCTCTTTGCACCATTGGAAAGGTCTTGGAGTGTATAATAACATAGATGAGGTAAAAATATAATATATGAATTCCCCCTCCCACCCCCAAAAAACTATTTTAATCCCTCAAATGGGCCTAAGAAAGTAATGGACCCCAAATCTGCCAAGTAAGACTTGCCCCTAAAATGGGCCATGCAAGCCAATTTATCCAATCATTCCACCCTAAAAACACCAAAATAGGTGTCAAATTATATATTGTCTAATTTGGTTCACCTCACAACTGTATACTTATACATATTGATTGGTCACAAGGTCAAGGGCTACATGCCCTTTGACTTTTCATTTGGTTAATTGTATTATTATTGTAACAAGTAAGCTCCCAATCCTTACTCAATACCTCCCACATCCTCATTATCTCTACCATTGATTCCTATTAGTGGTCACTGTTACTTTCACACACCTATCGAAGCAATTTGGTGAGGCCATGCAGGTCAAAATAACCCTATTTAGTGAATTCACCTCCTTCTTAATCGGAGTAAAACTTAATTGCTCACTTGCCTCAAAGCTCCTCACATTGTTTGATAATTGATACTCTATGAAGGTGCCAAGCATAGGGGTTGATTTACCTACAAGAAGACAAAAAATACCCAAGATATTCCACCATAAAACTAGCAAGGATGGTCCATTGAGAATAATACTTGCCTCACTCACAACCCTAGAGCTACAATATATTTCGGCAAAGGAGGCCTGAGTTTGAGCTCGGTCGAGGGCCTTCACATGTTTTACTAGGCCTCCAAATGAATTAATAAACCCATAACCAATTCCCTATAGCATCTTCTAGGGATTACAAATGGACTAGGATAATGAACCAAGGCCACACTTTGCTTACATATTTGATACCACGTGGCTTTGGCCATCTCATTGCTAGAGGAAACATATTGTCTAGCTTGTGGCAGTTTGAGCATGAAGGATGGGTGCTTGAGATGGTAATAACTATGTTATTCATGCATTTCAAATGACATTTATCTGAGCCTTTAATCCAAGACATGATCCTAAAGTGACTAAAAAACTTAGGGTATGCAACAACATACCTTTTACCCCATAATATCCAAGGTGCCATAAGAGTTATTGCATACAATGTTTCCATTCAATTTGCTTTTGAGTTTAGGATTTTGGGAATTTGATAGCGTTCCAAGGAGTTGAAGAAAGAAGCATCACTAAGAATTCTCGGGATAATTGTCTTTAGCATAGGGTTGTGCATAAGAGTTTGGGTTACCATATGTCTTACAATTATTGTTGAATCTTTGAGCATGATGACGTGCTTTAGGTTCAAGTTCTTTGTCATCAACATACCTTGCCAGAGCACTAAGGCTTCTACAAAAAAATTTGGTGTCATGCTAATCCTCTAAGCATAAGAGGTTACTACATTTCCTTCGAGGTTGAGTAGCACCCGCCCCCCTTCCATGTCGAGGTTGGTCAATGGAGGTGGATCATGACCAAGTTTGAAAATAAACTTCAAGCTTGTAGTCATATTGATATTCCCCTTTTGGGAAGATCACAATTCTTCATAGGGTTTTAGCAGTGAAGTACATCTATTATTATTCTTATATTTTTTCGTCTCAAGCAACGTACAAGTGAAGTGGTCGAAGCAAGTTCTTAGATGTTTTCGTTGGGGCAAGCCGAGAAGGTTTGTGGGGGGGGGGGGGTGCAAAAGGGATCCCTTTGGTGGCTTGGGATGTTCGAACATTACCAAATGATCAAGGGGATTGAGCACCCTTCACATAAGATTGCAAGGCGCAATTCTTGCTAGCAAATGGGTAGTTTTTGTACTGGAGGGGAATGCTCCTTGGCGTTATTAGTTCGATATCATATTCAACATGCTCAACATATCTAGTGTATTAAAGGTCATTTTTGTTGCGTGACATAGTTGAGAATGCTTGAGTTTTCGTGCTTTCATGTTTTGTCCCACTAAAGAGTATGCACCACTTTACGGGTTTCTAATTTTCTTACTTGGCAATTAAAGGGACCCTGGGATCCTTGGTATTTGGTAGCATAACAAATTTGGGCGTTCCCTTCACCCAGTGGTTCAGTTACTCTCTCATCTATGTTTGCTGATAAAAAAATAGCCAGGAAACAATGGCACACCTGGGATCTTTGTAAAGGATTTGTGGAATCGTGATAACCAACAATGGCACACCTGGTATATTTTTAATTGAGCTCAAAATATTAGTTGTTCGAACAACTTTATTTTAGAGGGACTTTCTCACATGATGCATGAGGATTGGTTTTTTCAAATGCAATTACATGGGTTTTGTCTCTTATTGGGGGATTGTTTATGGAGGAATGGGAAGCCATTTAATATTTTTGTGACCAAGAACCTATGATATTGTAAGGCATGCATCGATTATTTTTCTTATATTTTTCCTTCTCAGGCAACGTAAAAGTGGTTGAAGCAAGTTCTTAGAAGTTTTCGTTGGGGAAAGCCAAGAAGTTTTTTTTTTTGGGGGGGGGGGAATGCCAAAGGGATTCCTTTGGTGGCTTGGGATGTGTGAACATTACCAAATGATCAAGGGGATTAAGCACCCTTCACATAATACTGGAAGGTGTAATTCTTGCTAGAAAATGGGTTGTTTTTGTACTGGATGGGAATTCTCCTTGACGATTATTAGTTTAGCATCATATTCAACATGATCAACATATCTAGTGTATAAAAGGTCATTTTTGTTGCGTGACATAGTTGAGAATGCTTGGGTTTTCATGATTTCATGTTTTGTCCCACTAAAGAGTGTGCACCACTTCGCAGGTTTCTAATTTCTTGTTTGGAAATTTAAGGGAACTTGGGATCCTTGGGATTTGGTAGCATAACAAATTCAGGCGTTCCAGTTATAGCCAAAATTGGCACTTATCCGTCCGTGACGACACTTACATCTTTTGGTCGCATAACGACACTTCATGAGATTACTGTGAGTCACACAAAAGGACATTTTTGGATGAAAGAGCCATATTTGGGACTTTATATGGATGGCATTGCCTAATTCATGGCCCATTTGATAGGTAATAACCTTAGGAACAGTTTTGGAGACCAAAACTTCTCCAGAAAACCCCCAGAAAAGGTTGTTTTTGACCATTTTCCCACAAAAACGCAGGTTTGCACATGGTAAAGCTCCGAGTTTCCTAAAAAAACGAGAGGTTTCATATGGTAAGAGTCGCAGGTACCCGCTGGTTTTCCCTGTTCAAAGTCGCGAATACCATAGATACACTAAAAATACTTAAAATCATGAAAAATGGTTGGTTTTGGGTAGTTTTGGAACCTCCTCTTCGGTTGTAACTACTTCCTATTCAACCATATCTTCTTCACTTTCCATATAAGGGAGGGAGAAGGACCATGAAAAGGATACCAAGCCCATTATAATGTTATGCTGGAGGAATTTGGATTCACATCCCCCTCACTTGTGCCCTAGTTTCTTGTAAACTCTAGCACATCTTATCAGAGGTTGGGATCCTTGGAGAAGAGGAGTAGGAGACCTTGAATATTGGTTTGATGAAGTGCCATGATTGAAGGAAGGTAATTTGATGTACTTGCTTCATTCATTAATAAATATTGGACATTCTTCCCTTTCCAAATAGATTTGTTCATGTATGTTTCATATCTGATTACAATTTGATGTTTTGTTTCCTCATAGATATCAATCTTTTATTTGTAGTCAAATTGGTTTGAGGAAGGTTTGTAGTTGTTTTGTAGGTTGTTGCATTGGAGAATAAGAGGAGAATCTTGGATCAACCTTCTGAATAAGGTACACATTCTCCTAAACCCTAATCTCTTTGCTTAATAATTGTACTTGCAGAACCTTGTATGTTTGTCTTTTACCCCAGTACGTTGGTACTCTCACCTCTACTATAGGAACACTTTTCCTAACAACAGAACTGACGACTCCACTTGGGAGAAGCCCATCTACTTTGGGGTATCCAAGGCCATTTTTTTCATTATATTTGAAGGTCTGAGTTTAATTTCATGCTAGGACCAGTCATTAATCTTTGTTAGACCCTTCCTGGCTCAGTTTTGAGTAGGATTTTGTTTTGCAAATTTTTGGACTTTTCTGCATACTCGCGAGTTTGTAGTACTTATAGTCGCGGGTCTGAGATATATTCGCAGGTTTCAACCTTTTCTACCCGCGGGTCCCTTGTGCTTGTATCCTTAGACAGTCACGGGTACCTCTTGAGCATCAGTTTTTCAAATTTGAAGCTCTTTGGAGGATTCTTGATTGCAGTTGTTGGAGTCCATGTTGATCTTAGGTATTTGTAAGACCCCTTGGAAGTGTTGTCTTGTCTCTTGAACACCACATCAGTAGGCACTACCACGTCACAAGAGAATTATGTGGCATATTGTTCCTTGGGTCCAATTGCTACTGAGAAGAAGCTTCTGACTTCATGCTTACCTTCTCGGGACTTGGTCCCGACAATTGACCAGGTGATATCTCCATATGAATGTTTAGATATGTTTTCTATCTGGGATGGTATACTTCCTGCTGATGAAGTTTTCCTAGAGTCTATAATGCATTCTACCATTCATTTGGACATTGATCCAGTTGCAGCTATTTCCAGCCCCGATTTGAATCTGGAATCCGATCTCACCAATGTTGAGTCTTTGGACTCTCCTATAGGTCCACAAATCGGTGTTCCTGCGAGTCGCCAGTTCTGTTGTTAGGAAAAGTGTTCCTATAGTAGGGGTGAGACTACCAACGTACTAGGGTAAAAGACAGACATACAAGGTTCTGCAAGTACAATTATTAAGCAAAGAGATTAGGGTTTAGGAGAATGTGTACCTTATTCAGAAGGTTGATCCAAGCTTCTCATCTTGTTCTCCAATGCAACAACCTGCAAAACAACTACAAACCTTCCTCAAACCAATTTGACTACAAATAAAATATTGATATTTATGAGAAAACAAAACATCAAATTGTAATCAGATATGAAACATACATGAACAAATCTATTTGGAAAGGGAAGAATGTCCAATCTTTATTAATGAATGAAGCAAGTACATAGAATTACCTTCCTTCAGGCATGGCACTTCATGAAACCAAGATTCAAGGTTTCCTGCTCCTCTTCTCCAAGGATCCCAACCTCTGATAAGATGTGCTAGGGTTTACAAGAAACTAGGGCACAAGTGAGGGGGATGTGAATCCAAATTCCTCCAACATAACATTATAATGGGCTTGGTCTCATTTTCATGGTCCTTCTCCCTCCCTTATATGGAAAGTGGAGAAGATATGGTTGAATAGGAAGTAGTTACAACCGAAGAGGAGGTTCCAAAACCAACCATTTTTCACGATTTTATGTATTTTTAGTGTTTCTATGGTATTCGTGACTTTGAACATGGAAAACCAACGGGTACCCGCAAATCTTACCATATGAAACCTGCGTTTTTTTAGGAAACCCGTGGCTTTACCATGTGCAAACTTGCGTTTTTGTGGAAAAATGGTCAAAAAAAGCCTTTTCCAGGGGTTTTCTGGAGAAGTTTTGGTCTCCAAAATTGTTCCTAAGGTTATTACCTATCAAATGGGCCATGAATTAGGTAATGACATCCATATAAAGTCCCAAATATGGCTCTTACATCCACAAATGTCATTTTTTATGACTCACAGAAATCTCATGAAGTGTCGTCATGCAACCAAAAGATGTAAGTGTCGTCACAGACAGAGAAGTGCAAATTTTGGCTATAATAGTTCCCTTCACCCAGTGATTCAATCAGTCTCTCATCTATGTTCCCTAACAAAAAATTAGCTACTAAATGTCTATTCTTTGTAGCGGATTTGTGGAATCATGATAACCAACAATGACACACTTGGTGTAAATGTCTATTCTTTGTAACGGATTTGTGGAATCATGATAACCAACAATGACACACTTGGTGTGTTCTTAATCAAGCTCAAAATATTAGTTGTTCGAACAACTTTATTTTAGAGGGCCTTTCTCACATGATGCACGAGGATTGCTTTTTTCAAATGCAAATGCGTGGGTTGTGTCTCTTATCGAGGGATTAGTGATGGATGAATGGGAAGCCATTTTATGTTTTTTGTGACCAAGGACCTATGATATTGTAAGGCATGCATCCTACATTGTTCCCTACTTAAAAAAATGTTGGAATAGATGAATCTTATGGCACACTAGTTGAGAAGGTGTAATCCATCTAGAAATTATAACATTATTTTAAACACAAAGTATGGAGGTAGCTTCTACTTCATCAAGGGTTCATCGTAAAGGGTAGGATTCTCTATGTTTTATGATGTATTCTTTTGTTATATGAAGTATATACAACATATGTCTAGAAACAAAAATTAGAGAAGACTATGAGAAATCTACAAGAGCATATTTGTAGTTGTAAGGAGGACAATGGTTAATTAGTAAGGTTAGATTGAGCAACATAGAATCAATGATCAATTTCTCTATAGCTTAAAACAAGCACAATTGCAACACAAAAGAAACCATTGAATAGGAAGGGAGTAGAAATAAATCTCAATCAACTAGAGGCTCCTATAAAATATCATCAAAGGGAAGTGACTATTCCTCTTTTAATCCATCCCAAAACCCTCCTCTTCTAAGTCTTCTAAAAGGGGGATGTTTTGTTCATAATCCTTGCAATGGAGGACCCACTTATGAAAATGAAAGTAGAAGGGACATTGGTTCAACACAAACGACTTATTGAGATAATTTTGCAAGACTAAAGCTCCCATATTTAATTAAAATGCAAGCCAAAAAGTTATTTCATTGTGATTGAGAATGAATAAATATATCCAACGCCATGGCTTCTCAAGCAATATAAGGAAAGAATCACTATATATATAATATGATTAGTAAGGATTTCTTGTGGCAAACACAATAGCAAATCAAGAAGAACAAAGGCCAAAGATCATTTGGGGAAATTTTAGAGCCACTGTATAGAAGTAGCTCTCATAACACTACAATAAGAAGAAGATCAATAAATTCTATGATTATAAGCATTGTTGGAGGTCCGTAGATGAATACAAAAACAAGTTCAATAAATTACTAATGTGATGTACATCCAAGATGGAAAACTCAAAATATATTTGTTCCTCAACAAGTTAAATCCATCGTGTGAATATCAAATCAGAATTATAGAGCTCAAGGCCTTGGATGAGGCAATTTGGAAGGCCAACCACTGTGAAGATCAAACACTCAAACCTCAAAATCATTCCAAAAAGTGGAAAGATGGAAGAACGAGTGAGAAATAAGGAAAAATGGCTTCAAGCCACTATACTTTTCATGGCACTAGATTTCATCTCAACCAAGCCATCCAACTCAAGGGGGAATACAATCCAAAAAATCATCCATGGTGTGGAGAGGGACATTATTCCAGGGATCGATCATAAAAGAGATGTGAAACTCAAATTCGCAACAATGTGCAAGAAGCACCAATTATGGAAAATGTGGCATGTGAACCCAACATCTATGCAAATTTGGAGGATTGTTGGGCCAACCATCAATTTACCATGATCGAATTCCAAGATAAGTTTGGAAATCAACCTATTTCAATTTTGATTGACCCTAGATCTAGTCCCAATTATGTAACACCGAAAATAGTGGATAGATCCAAACTTAAGTCACTGAAGCATGACAACTCATGGGTAGTCTAGCTAGGCATCAGACCAATGGGTGATTAAGTTTCCCATGCAAGAGGTATGTTCTACCTTTTGTAGCATACAATTCTCTCACCAAGATCGAATAGTTGGAACCATATCACACCACGGTTATTTGTTACCTATAAGAATTTTGATTTGTACTAACGATGAAAAGACTAAAATAATAGTTCAAGGCACTCTAAGGATGATATCCTTCAAACAATTTTCAACCTTACTAATGAAAGAGTTGATTTATAAAATACTAGCAATTATGTGTTGCTCATATGATTGATCCCACAAATAATAAAGGACCTTAGATTGATTACTATTCAATTTCTTGAGAATGAAAGGATGTATTTCTAGATGAGCTACCTAGATTTATTTATTATTATTTAAAACATAAACGAGTATTGATTATATATAATAAATAAAAATTTGTGTCCTTACCGAACAACCATTGAGTACAAAATGAGTATAATAAGTCCAATATTTCCCATAATAGAGGGCCATGCCAAAAAATCCCTATACTTCTCTAATCTAGCTACTGTAATCTTTGAATATCTACAATGGTTGGAATATAATGTTACATATTGTTATGATAGAAAACAATTTTTAGGAAACATTAAAACTTAACTGAGCAAATTAAACATGTTTGTGGTTTCTAGCCCCCCCCTTGACCTACTACTGAGGCCAATTAGGAAGGGTCTTATTGTCCATGCACCTCAGGTTTTTGTTCCACTATATTTTCTTCCATTGTATCCACTTTGGGTGATCCTATTGATGCTTCAAATAAGGTTGCTTTTATGTGTTCTTCAAAACAAGGCATTTGTTCCAATTCTATATGTAGCACTATGATACGAAGCTCATTTTCCTTGGTAGCTTCTGTTGGAATATTGGACAATACTGAGAGGGGAGGGGGTGAATCAATATTGATAACTTTTAACAGTTAAAACCACTTTTAACTTATTCATTAACAAACATAATCAACAAGATACAAGGAGCACAACTTTTTATCGTGGAAGCCCAATTGGGAAAACCACAAACACTTTCTATAACTACAAAATTATATTTACAATTGTTTTTGAAAGCTACAACTTGATGGAGACTACAATCCCCAAGTTTCTCAGCTACAACTGAAGGATGCTACAACACCTTGGTTTCTGCCTGCTACAACAGACAAGGATGCTACTGCACCCTCTTTACTAGCTACTGCTGGAAGGAGGCTACAACCTCCTTGGCAGACTTCAATCTACCCCTAGCACCACCCTGCCACCCTTTTCTGTCTTTTCAGATTTCCAGAACTTCTTTTCTTCAATTTTGTTTTCTTCATTTCATTGGTCTCTCTCTAATCTTTCTTCTTCTTTTTCTGGGCTGTTGAGACTTCTTCCTTCCATCTCAAATACTTATTTATATATTATCTATCTCATCTTTGAAACGTTGTATCTCTTCAATCTGGACTTATGTCTTTTCAAACTCGCACCTCTTCAAAAGGATTAATTTCCTATTTATTAATTAAATAATAAAACCTTGTATATTACCTTTATTTAATCCTTGTTCTATTTAACTGGCTGAGAAATCTTCTTATTAAATCCCTGTCTTGTGAGAGCATTAAAAAAATGTTTAACAGATGCTTAGTTCGGTCATATTCAAATTATGTGTAAACATAGTTTTTCTTCAACTTGGGAGGTTGATTTTTCATGCGTGTGACCTCCATATGGAAAACTGAAACCATGACTAAATAATTACTTCAACAAGGAACAATTTCATGTCAATTGATTAATTTATTGACACACACACATCTTTTGGTGGGCATTTGAAACTGGTCTCTTAAAATATTGATTTAGTACTTAGGCAAAATTATCAAACCCTAAGTCAGGGATTTTTATTTTCATCAAATTGGAAGTATGAGACATCCAATGGATAGAGGCCAACAAGGTGATTCCATCCAAACCAATTTCATCCTTTGAGACCTCTTTCTCTCTCCTCGGTAAGCATTTTTCTGGAGCAGTGCAAATCAAGCTAGGAGGCACTTTTGGCAGATCAATATCTTCACCTACAGAGACTTTTTGGACAAACCAATGATATGTTTGGATGCACCAATCAATAGTCTAGAGACACATACCCTCAAAATACTTTAATACATCAACCACAGGAAATGGCGGATATTTTACTGAGGTTACTTAGACATTTTTACCAATATTTTTATACTTAGACAATTTGTGGAATCTCCAGGGTGGATTTTTTTATTCCACCAAAATCCTAAACCAATGATACCAGATGATGTAATACATCTCACTGAGTACAACCATACTAATTTCACCTTTAGACTCATCTTCCTCTGACCTAGGTGGACAATTTACTGGACTGGTGCAAAACTACCTAAAACCCTATTTTGGAAGACCTATAACTTCCTCCTCAAACACTCTCAAGACAAACTGAGACCATGGTCAGGTAGAAAGATCAACAAGATACAACCTGGTGCTTTCAAATACTTTTTATCATTCTCCTATGAGGTATGGTGGACATTTTCCAAAGGCCACTTGGACCAAATTTCCAACACTTCGTCAATTTCCAGAATTTCTCTAAACTGACAAATCTCTATATAATTAGGTCAAATTGTAATAATGACATAATGAAGGTACTAGAACATCATCATGTGTCTTTCCAGCCTCATCACACATGCCACATCATCATACATGCCATGTCATCACTACCTTTGTTATTCCTTTGTCATTACTGAGCTTTCCCTGCCATCATGTCCTTGGTTATTCCTTTGTCATTACTAAACTCCTTTGAAATCAATGACAATCACTTTCAACAACTTCCTCCAATTTTTATTTTTGGCATCCTTGTTCCATTTCCATCATTGAAAATTTTCCTTTGCACTTATTCAACCGAGCTTTCATAAGAAACATTTGTCTTCTGGTAATCATTAACTCCCCAACGTTGTTAATGAAGTAAATAGTCCTTGTTTCTACGATTGACATAAAGTATTTTTTGCTATATATATCACAATGAATAATTCAAGCAGTCATGAGCCAAGCGTGAGATCTCTCTCCCCAAAGTTGAGGAGGTCATGGGTTCGACTCTTAGGGTTAGGCCCCATAATCATGGTCGACGGTTTACCCTATTTACCATATATGAATCATGGGGAAGTACTCAGAGGGTTTTTTGCATGGTTATTCATTGGAAAAACAAATACAAGACTAAATAAGATGATAGAATGATCATTACAATAAGCCTCATGATAGTATATTTATATGCATTGACTAATCATAAGGTGAAGGGGTATTTTCCCTATGAATTTTCATTTGGCTTATTATTATTATTATTATTATTATTATTAGGTTTGTAAGAAGTAAGCTCCTAATCCTTATCCCATACCTAGCCAAGCGATTGGGGGAGGCCATGGATCTCAAAATCACCGTAGTTAGAGAATTTTCCTCTTTCTCAATGAGAGTAAAACTTAATTGCTCACCTAGCTCAAAGATTCTCACATTGTCTAATAACTTATACCCTATGAAGGTGCCAAGTGTAGGGGTCTATTTACCTACAATAAGGCATAAAATACCCAAGAGATTCCACCATAAAACTAGCAAGCTTTATCCTGTGAGAATATTGCGTGCCTCACTCACAATCCTAGAGCTACAATATATTCCAACAAGGGAGTCTTGAATTTGAGCTCAGTTGAGAGCCTTCACTTGTTTTACCAGGATTTCAGATGAATTCATAAACCCGTAACCAATTCCATATAGCATATTCTTGGGATTACAAATGGACTAGGATAATGAACCAAGGCCAAACCTTTGCATTACATATTTGATACCACATGGCTTCGGCCATCCCATCGTTGGAGGTAACATAATGTCTAGCTTGTGTTAGTCTAAGCATGGAGGACGAGAGATTGGGATGGTAATAACTATGTTATTCATGCATTTCAAATGACACTTATTTGGGCCTTTAATGCAAAACATGATCCTAGAGTGGCTAAAAAATATAGGGTATGCAACAACATACCTTTTACCCCATCTTATCCAAGGTACCATAAGAGCTGTTACATGAAATGTTTGTGATTCAATCTGCTTTTGAGTTTAGGCATCTAGGAATTTGATAGCATTTCAACGATTTGAAAAAAGAAACATCAATGAGAATTCTTGACACAATTGTGTTTAACGCAAGGTTGAGCGAAAGAGTTTGGGATTACATATGCCTTATGGTTATTGTTGAATCTTTGAGCATGATGAGGTTCTTTAGGTTCAAGTAAATTTTCATTTGTAGATCTTTCCAAAGAGCTAAGGATTCTACTAAATTGTTTTTTGTGCTACCAATCCCTAGGTATAAGAGTTTACTACATTTCCTTTGGGTTCGACTAGCACCCCCCCTCCACACCACACTTCTGCCCCTTAAAAATGTCTTCATAGCCATAATGATTAGTTTCTAGTCTTAAGGATTACAATAGGGTAAGCTTTGATCCACTTTTGTATGCATGGGGAGTGCTATGCAAGCCTCACGAATTCGAACACTGCCTACAGGTGCCCCCATGGAAACCTCTGGGGGCAGATTCCCTCATGAGAATTGAACCTTGGTGACTGATGAAAAACTCCTCATTGCTCGTTGGTGGGTCCAACTCCTTTGAGCTAAAAATTGTGTCCATATTTGTAATGGTTAGTGTCTAGTATTAAAGATGACAAAAAGGTGGTTTTTTATTTACTTTCCTATGCTCGGGGATTGCAATTCAAGCCTCACATTGATCCATGTTTCCCAGGAGATCGACAGGAGGACAACAGATTCATCTGACTGAGTCAGTTTTTGTTATGGAGGACGCTTATAGTGCTAGTTTGATCAAAGAAACAACTATGAAGAATAACATACACTAGACAATAAACAAATGCAAAATTTAATTGACAATGCCAATCATATAAGAATGTGAGACTGTCACCTACCCAAATTTTGAGACTATTTATTTTATTTGCAAAAACATTATGTTAAATTATAATTACAAAGTTTTGTAATTATGACCAAATCTGGTCAAGGATGATTGTAATAACATATTATTATTATTTAATAAAGTAAAACAGGAGAGAAACACCCAAGGGAACTGTTAAATGAGTGTTCACTGACCCACTAGGAGGAATGGAAGTTGTTAGAAGGCATGGGACAGAAGTCAGCATTTGCACTCCACCAGTAGTTGTTGGTTATGGCACAACAACCCCTAAAATTGTGGCATTATCCCCCAGGTGGGTGGAACAGAGCTGTTAGCTCATTAATGACCAGGTTAACCACTAAAAAGCATAGGCAGCCTAGATAAGGCAATTTGAATTGGGCAGGGAGCTCTACATTATTTTCTGCATAAATAATTCCTCAAGTGTATCAGGTGATCACTGAGAGATTCGAATAGGGAGGCTAAGTGGAAGTGCATTGTGAGGCTGCTGAGAATATTCTAAGAAGGGAACCAAAGGTGTTGGTGCAGGTCTCTTTGACTGCTAAGTCTATAGGACTGAATGATCCAAATTGCTGCTGCAAGTTGATGACCTAAAGCTTCTACATATTCTTCTTCCTAGTGGTCCAGTGAACAAGCTCGGGGGTCCTAAGGCAAGTAATTTGGCTGTCTTCAGGAATAGGTTGGGTGGAACAGGCTCCTTGGGTTGTTTGTTTCTCCTACATTCACCAGGTTCTACTGTTCTATCTTATTATTTTCAGTTAAATGATTTTCTGCAATTATAGGTGTAGTATTTACAGTTAATGACATACAGAAGTAATTGTTTTCAGTTTCTGACCTAAGTATGATTTTGTATAATGATGGTTAAGTAAATGAGATGATTGATTAAATATCTTCTCTGTATTTTTCCCCATGCCGTCTTCTGCATAGTACTCTAGTATAGAGAAGGAAAATTTTAAG
The DNA here is from genome assembly GCA_027924585.1 of Larix kaempferi. NCBI lineage: Eukaryota > Viridiplantae > Streptophyta > Pinopsida > Pinales > Pinaceae > Larix > Larix kaempferi. The sequence continues at coordinate 87,501 of BSBM01000891.1, forward strand.
ATAGATGATTTGATAGGCTGATTGCCAAATGAGTGAAGAGACAATTGTTGTTAACTTTCACTAGTTTGCCTTATCAATCATATTCTATTATATAGAAATTAAGTTAACATTTCATCTCTGCACACAACCTAGGGTTTTTCTTGTTATCTTGAGTTGTTTACTTCTGTTCAGATGCAAATGTTATGCATTCTTTTATTTTCCTCTTTTCCACAGTATAGTACTATATTTCCATTTCTTTTCTTGTACTAACATTTACGAAAAAATTTAACCACTGCAAAATAATCACAATAGCATTTCATAACATTTTATTATATTTCTTTTTTCTGGTAGGAATGGAATAACCTAGATTTATGTTTCCCATGTTTCCTAAGCATCACAAATATTTCTAATATTTCCTGTATTTTACTTTAGTATTTAAGATCAAAGCAATTACGGACCTCTGTACTCAAAGTAACTAGCAAGTAAATAGAGAAAAACAAAACTGGATAATTCATATCACCCTTGCCAAGATTTCTTAAACATAGATTAACTATGATAATTCAATATTATCGTATTTTATTTTCGCAACATTTATTTAATTAAAATTTAACTCTTATCAATTATTTTCATCTGATTTCAAAAACCGAAAATGCATTCTTATTGTTCAAACTATCACATATACTTAGCTATCTATACAAGACAAATGCAGACAAAGTTTTATTATTCTTATCAACCACAATATTATCATTTGGTGGTTCAATACCAAAACCGAGTCTTAACTCCATTCCAAACTTTAACTCAAACAATATGATCACAGGGTTTCATTTTTGTAAAACAAGTTAGTCACGGCTCTCGGCCTGGTTTAACACTATATTTTTCTAAGTCATTATATCAACTTATACAAACATAGAAGCTGTTAAATTTTCAGAATTTACTTCAATCTGATCTAAGATCTTAACTGAGAGAACAACATGTACAGCAAATCTACAGCATATCATTCATGGACACAATAATGCAAGCACAGAAGAGACACAGAGTTTACTTGGGGAAAACCATAAAGGTGAAAAACCCCAATAACTTCCTCAGAGATAGATAGAGCAATGATACAACCTGAATACAAGAGATAGTCTTCTCCTAGCAGCAGAGCCTCCTCCTCCACAAGTGCACCACTCTCCACAGTGTGAGTGAGAGAATAGAATGTGTAAAATGAGAGAGACACACTCGCTATTTATACACTAACTTGACTTGACCTTTACTCAACTAGGTCGACCTCAACTTAACCACTTAACATAATGCTGACTGGGCCGACCCCCACTAGGGTGGTCTAATAACCCTTTGACCCACATGGCCGACCCCCAATAGAGTGGTCTAATAACCCTTTGACCCACATGACTTATACAGGGCCGACCCCAACAAGGTGGTCTAATAACCCATCAAGTATAAGTTACGAGACTTACAATATAAATGACGACACTTCCGTATAGAGGAATAATTACATCTCTATAGGAATACAATATACATATATGTGAAATACATTCCGAAGTTACATATACATCAACAGAAGCAATTCGGGAAAACTATTATTTTTATACAAACTCAATCCCATATCAATACTCAAACAAAATTATAAACATTTTAACACAAGACTTTCCATATTTCGCAGAAATGAGTTAACCCTCGGCTCTTGGTTAGTTTTTACATTTATCAATATAGTCAATTTATTGACAGAGTTTGTACTGAATACATTTCAAGGTTCCTAAACCACATAGGGTTCATTCCTTCAACATTTACATCTTAAACAAGTGTACTGCTGCAACAAAATTTACAGTAAAATGCTACAAAGCATAGTAACAAGAAAAGCCGAGGATCTCATCCTCTGGTACTTTGTCTTTTGGCTTCCAAACATATCATTGTCCAAAACTTTGCCAGGAACCATTTACAACCTAACGTCAAACATCAAGCTTCGGCCACAACAGGCCAGGAGAACCTACGAGGGAAGGAACCATTGAGGCTTACCAAGTGGTAGAGTAGCTTCCTTCCACAAGCTTTCAAACCCTGTAATCCTTCGACGAAGTGAAAAACCTACCACAAGAATCCTTCTGAGGTTAAACGATGAATGCAGAGTTATTAATAATCAACACAATAGATAACACTATCACTACTTTATTGAAACATTACCTGTGCAACATCACTCCAAGATTAAGACGTCGGTAAAAGACAACGACGAAGTCTTCTAGCAAACACAGTGAAGAGACGATTTAGACTCTGAGAATCACTTGCTATTCTTTTGAATCAATCTCTGGTTCAAACTCCACTTTCAAAAACTAACAAAAAACCTTGAATTTTTACTTACTAAAAACATCTTCGAGGCTGCATGGTAACTCGTCTCTTCAGGAAAAAAAAATACCTGCAACTTTTAAAGTTTGTCCAACAGGTCAAGGGATCGAACTCGAGGAAGGAGTCCTCTGAACCACAACTACCAAACCCTACATCGTAGCAGGTGGTCGGCCTCTCTTCCTTACCACTGCCAAGCGAAATGAAGGTCGAAGGAGCACTTCAATGATACAAATAACGAAAAACTAGGGTTCCAGTCCAAAGTCCCAGATCATTTGAGATCAACGATGGAGATGATGCCAACCAGGCACGTTGAGAATCGGGCAGCATCCACTCTTAAATACCATATTTATTATTTCTATCCACCACGATGCCATCTCGGTAGACCAAGGGACAAAGCATCCTACAACTCGACATGCTGATACAAGTTTGTAAACTCATTCACGTGACCTACAACCAGGAAGGCATCCACCTAAGACTTCCACTACACATAGCATGTAGATGACTTAAATGCCAAGACCGGTTTTGACAGACTACCAACTCGTAACACCATTCCATTTAATACCCTGTCATATCACCTGTTAGTGCCAAGACTTAAGGTTAAATCGTATAGTTCTTATCATTTTCCAAAGTGTTGGTCAATCGAATGCATAGTTTATATATTTTGTATATTGTTTCCCATTTGATAAAGGTCGTTGATCATCAAAGACCTTCGATACTTAATGTATAGTCTAGGTTTCATTTTTGTGCACATTGTAATGTTTGTTCATATTGTCATCTCTTTGACAAAAGATTACATAGTATAAACATTAAACTAAAAAGATCTAAATCCTATAATGTTGCAATTGACAATAGTATCATCGCAATTATAATAATAACATTTGCTAGATTAGAATGACTCTTCATAAATTATAAATTGAGAAATGTAGAAGCTAATATAGTTGTTGTGATAATTTCAAGTGAATCCATGTGTATTTTGGAATCTAGTACATAATCAAGAATTCATAGTGTAAGTATAATGCACATGATATTACTACTCCTTACAAAATGGCGAAATAATGACATGATTCTAATAACACTTATAAATTGTAAACTAGCATGTAAACGAGAAATAGAACAAGATCCATACCATTAATGACCCTCATGCAAAGAAGTACTTAGAGTATCGTAAAGCATTGACAGTTAACTGATAACATAATTGGAATTACTCTTAACACTTGAATTGCCATATTACTCTTACCTGCGTTTCTGTACAAAGAGACAGGTTCAAATGCTTTAGCTAAATATAGCTAAGTAAACCTTAGGGTACCTCGTAGGACCCCTTCGTCATCATCCAAAAGCAAACTGTCAGTGCTTTATCAAGAAAATATGTCACCAGATAAACTTAATTACAACATGTAGATTACAATTAAACACAAGTAGAACTAAAGATGTATGAATTGTCGTTGTCGTAATTGGTCATTAGTTAAAAGATTAGTATCTATTTTATTTTCCGCATTAGCAATTTCAGTATTTATTGCTACTTTAAAAAAATTTAATTTTTTGTAAATTTTTGGGATGTTACAGAGACAATAATTGATAATTGAGAAACCCCAAGGGTGAAAACTCCGATTGTATTGAGCAGTTTTCGTAAGAGGTTGAATGTAGGAATCGTCGGGAACCTATCGAGCCTTCTCTTTGGGAACTCGTCTTAATGCAATCAAGAGCAGAGAACCAAATATTATTTCATCTTCGAGCTTACAAGTATTTACATAATTATGAGGGACGCTTGGGTAACTACCCACCGCGTTCATTTACAAAAAGATAGTTACAAAGGGATCATGTATCTTCTTCCCATTCTCCAGCTAGAAGAAGATGAAGAGACGTCATTACCATGTCGATGGAGATTCAAATGCCTTCCAACTACTCATAATGTCATCTAACATCTATTGGAATCATCAACTACCATCGGGCATGTATGATGATTCGTCGGGCATGTGTCGTCGGTCGTCGAGTTGCGGAGTCGACTGATCCATTGGGACGATCGAGTCGAGGATTCGACCAAGGAGTCGACTAGGACTAGGCAATAGTCAATGGATCCAGTTGAGTCTCAGGATGGATCAAACTCTCCCCCTTAAGTGGCAATGGTCCCCGTTTCCTGCTTGTGTAGATGAGGAAACTTGAGCTCCAATTCAGGGAGAGGATACCACTTTCCTTGAGATGGGAGTCGTTATGCCTTGGCCACCTGAAACAAGGGAACTGTTTGTGTCCTTGTATGGCATGCTTGTTTTCCAATGATGGTTTCAGTGACAAGAGGCCCTTGAGCATCTGGGCGTATATATTCCAGATCTGTTGGTTGTAAGTCGATTTTTTCCAATAATCGCGGAAAATATAGTCGAAGCAAGTCCACAGTGAATATTGGATACAGACCCAAGTATGGTGGAATGCTAAGCTTAAAATCATTTTCCCCAATTTTTTCAAGAATGGTATAAGGACCACATCGTAAAGGTTTCAACTGAATGTGTGGGTCACTAAATCTTTCTTTCTTGAGATGCAACTAGACCTGATTCCCAATTTTGAAAGAATGAGGAATATGATGCTTGTCATGTCGAGCCTTGGATTTTTCACTAGCTCATTGCAACATCTCTTGTGCTTGTTTCTGAAAGTCACACACTTGATCCTTGAACTTGAGTTCCTTGTCGATTTCTCGTTGCCCACGGTCGGTGTCGACCAAGCTAGTTGGTTGGCTGACTAAGTCAATAGGCGCTGAGGGTTGAAATCCATAACATATTTCAAACGAAATATTGCCCATTGAACTGTGTTGCACTCGATTATAGCTATGTTGGATGTATGGAATAATTTTGTCCCATGTTATGTGATGCTTGTGGTTGTACATGCAAAGCAGCTGTACCACCATGTGATTCACAACTTCATTATGTCCATCAGTCTAAGGATGGAACGTTGTCAACATAGATAGTTATGTGTTGAGCTGCTGCCAGAGCGTCTTCTAGAATATGCTAACAAATATGGAGTTGCAATCGAAGATGATTGAAGTCAGCAAGCCGCAATGCTTCCAAACATTCTCAAAGAATAGTTGAGCAGTCTGTTGGGATGTTGTGGTATTCTTACAAGGAATGATGATAGCCATTTTGGAAAATCTGTCAACCATTATTAGGATTGCATCGTGCTAGTGTCAAGTAATAGGATATCCAGTTAATCCAAGGAAATAGATTCCCATGGTTAATTAGGAATGGGAAAGGGCATATATAAACCTCGTCGTCGATTCAGTGGCTTGGTAATGGCACAAACCACACATGACTTTATTTACCTGTTGATATATGTTTTGAGTGAAGACCAATAGAAATACTTCTGGAGCACAACAAGTGTCTTTTCCACTCCAAAGTGTCATGTTATTTTGTTGTAGTGTGCATCCCAAATGAGCTTTTGTTGGTTCTCACCAAAAGGTACACAAAGTTGTCCTAGCTTGTAAAACAAGTTGTTCTCATGTGGTAGTTGAGAACAATCGATTGTTCTGTTTGGAGATATTGATACACCATAAAACAATCATCGTCTTCTTCATACAGTCATGGCCAATTAATGGTGTCATGACCATGCACACTTAACACTGTAAGAAGTGAATTAATTAGTGGTCGGCTAAGGCAATCGACTATTGCATTGGATTTTCCTTTCTGATGCTTAATTACCAATTGAAATTGTTGTAGGTAACCAATCCACTTGATTTGTCTTGTCATATGCAACTTAGACTGTGAAGGAGCGAACTGTAGAGGCTTATGGTCAGTATGGATGACCGTTTCTTTGCCTAAAATATCATGTCTCCATTGCTCAAGAGCTTATACAATTGCACACAGTTTCGTCTCGTAGGTAGAATACTTGCAAACAATATCACTGAAATTTTTCCAAGTGGAATTCTATTGGGTGACCTGCTTGCATAATCATGACACCCATGGCATAATCGAGGTCTCAATTTCAAATGACTTATGCAAATCATGTAATACAAGCATTGGAGTGGTGCAAAGCTTATTTTTGAGTTGTTCAAAAGCTTTTTGTAATGTTGTAGTCCATTTGAGAACTATATTTCCACCTCCTTTCGTCAATTGATTCATAGGCTAGGCTATGTGGTTGAATCCCAACACAAATCTGCAATACAAATTCGTCAAACCAAGGGAACTCCTTAGTTCTTGAATGCTTTTTGGAGCAGGCCAATCCTTGATAGCTTGTATTTTTTCTGGGTCAACTCGAATGTCTGCTAAGTCGATCACATAGCCCAATTATTTGACACTTGTCAATGCAAAAGAGCACTTCTCCAAGTTCAAACAGATTTTGTGTCATCTAAGAACATTAAGCACTTGTTAAATTTGATGCAAATGTTCCTCCCATGATCTGTTGAAAATCAAGATGTCATCTAGATAGACAATGACACATTTCCCTGAAAAATGTCTATGGACGTCATCCATATATCTCATGAAAGTCGTAGGTGCATTAGTTAGACCAAAAGACATGACTAACCATTCAAATAAACCTTCCCTATTTTTGAAAGTAGTTTTCCATACATCTGAGGAATCTATGGGAATTTGATGATATCCCAACTTGAGGTCAAGTTTGGTAGATAATTTAGCATCTTTCAAATAATCAAGTAAATCATCAATTCTGGGAAGAGGATACTGATTCTTTACTAAAATTTTATTGAGAGCCCTGTAGTTGATGCACATGTCCCATTTCTCGTCTTTCTTGGGAACTAGGATGATTGGAATTCCATAAGAAGAGGAGCTAGGTCGAATATTCCCTTTGTCGATCAAGTCTCAAATTTGTCTGTGGATTTCTTCATTTTCTAACACAGACCTTCTGTAAACAGATGCATTGGGTTATGAAGAACTAGGAACAAGATCAATGGAGTGTTTTACCTAGAACTGTACTGGTACTCCAGTTGTATCTTTGAACACATATTTGTATTCCTAAAATATATTATCAAATTTCTATTGTTGTCGAGAGTCATAGTTGATGGAGAGACGACTGGTTGTGATCTTCTGGGAGTGTTGAGGTTTGATCATTAACATCATAAATTTATGAGTCGGTTAATCAGCTTTTTGGCTTTCTTTGCTGAAACCATCTCGACTATTGGTGTGGGTCGACGTTCAGGAATTCCATACCATTGATTCTGGATTTTGATAATCACTTTTTGTGGTCTCGATTGATACCTTACATGTCTGTCCCACAAGTAAGGCATCCCAAACAATACGTCAGCTACATAAAGTGAAGCGGCGTCACATAACACTCATCTTGAAAATGCTTGATGAATTAAGGTAACTTGCACTATCATGTAATTTTGAGTTCTTGTCCATCTTTCATCCAACCAATGTTGTAAGGTTGCAGATGTGGAGTAATAACAAGATCTAATTTCTTCACAATATATACAGAGACAAAATTCTTTTGACTACCATTTTCCACAATCAAATGCAATGGGCAATTCTGAACCCATATATGTGTATGATATAGTCATTCTCTTTCCTCTTTGTTGATGATAGTCAAGTTTGCGAGAGCTATCGAAGTCGACGCTACTAAATTCGAAGATTCAGGTTCGGACTCCACAACTATCTTGTCGACTGAGTAGGAAGTAGACATATGTTCCAACACTATCGTCCAAGATTTGCATTCCAATGCATCATGCCAAGCTGAATTGTGGTAGTCGCACCATTTTCCTGCAGGAGGTTGTTTACTCAATTTTCCCTTGTCTTTCTTGAAAGGATTCTTACCATGTTCCGGCTTTTGGGTAGTAGTCGAAGAAGACCCTTTCGACTTGATGGAGTCAGCAGTCGACTAAGATTTCTTGCCAAAAGGTCGACTAGTCGGTTTGGTCGAGAAATGTCCTTTTGCCTTCAATTTCATCTCGAGCTTGATGGCGTAATGGAATGCATCTGCAAGAGTTCCAATAGTGAGAAATTCCATCTCTTGGTGGATATAAGGAGCTAAACCGTTGATATATTTCAGAACAAGTAATTTTTCTTCCTCCCTAACACCAAGTCGAGCCATTAGTCGATGGAATTCATCAATATAACTCCGTATAGTTGGATCCTTCCATTGTCTCAACTGATTCCACTTCTTGTACTATTGTTCTATGTACATGGGTGGATAAAAATCCCTTAGACATGTTCAAAAACAATTTCCCATGTGTCGATGGGGTTATCGTCTTCATTGTATTTTGTCAAGAGATTTTTCCACTAGCAATGTACAAAAGTTGACATCTTCAAAGATGCAAGGGTGACTTTCTCAACCTCAAAAAGTTGATTCACAGAGAAATAGGACTCCAATTGTTGTATCCAATTGTCTACAGAATCTGCATCGATCTTTTCTTCTAGGTTTGGTGTATCCAAGTTCATATGCACCTTAAAGGGGATAACCTTGTCAAAGGCATTTCTCATAGGGTTGCTAACCAAAGTCGAGCCAAATGAACTACTGAGTCGAGCAAGAATCTCATTGAAATGCTCATACATTTCAGTTTTCTATTGATCAAGCGCTTACTCAATGAGTCGTTCAGTTTCTCCATTAGGCGTCCTGCCCTCTATTTCACCTGCCATATTTGGTTTGGGGTTGCAAGCAAATAAATACTCAGAAGTTGAAGGTAGAGGTATCTTGGATAACTGAGTCTTAGAGCGTGTCTAAAAAGTCATATGTTGTTTTAACTATGCAAGTAGTGTTTAAACAAGGCTAGAGAAAATAGGCTTTGATACCAATGATCTGTGTCACCCAGGAGATTGACATGAGGACAACAAATTCGACTGACTGAGTCGACTGCCGTTATGGAGGACGCTTATAGTGCTAGTTTGATAAGAGAAACAACTATGAAGAATATCATACACCGGTCATTAAAAAACTGCAAAATTTAATAGACAATGCCAATCACAGAAGAATGTGAGAAATGAATTGATAGTGGAGAAACCCCAAGGGTGAAAACTCCAGTTGTATTGAGTAGTTGTCGTAAGAGGTCGAATGTAGGAACCGTTAGGAACCAATCATGTCTTCTCTTTGGCAACTCGTCTTAATGCAATCAAGAGCAGAGAACCAAAGCTTATTTCATCTATGAGCTTACAAGTATTTATACAATTCAAAGGGATGCTTGGGTAACTACCCGTCTTGTTTTAGTTACAAAAAGACAGTTACAAAGAGATCATGTGTCTTATTACCATTCTCCAACTAGAAGAAGATGAAGAGACATCGTTACCACGTTGATGGCTCAAATTCATTCTGACTGCTCAGAATGTCTTCTGACATGTGCTGGAATCATCAAATATCGTCGGGCATGTCCCATCGGTCGTCGAGTTACGAAGTTGACTGATCCGTTGGGACGATTGAGTCGAGGATCCGACCAAGGAGTCAACTGGGACTAGGCAATAGTCTGTGGATCCAATCTAGTCTTAGGATGGATCACACACTTTATACCACTACCTCCAAGTGCCTTCATGGAAACCTTAGGGATTAGAGTCCCTTGTGGGAATTGAACCTTGGTCACCAGTGAAAAACTCTATTCCTGACTAGTGGATCCAACCCTTTTGGGAAACTACCTACATTTCAACCCAAGAGGAAGGTTGAGTAACTATAGACCATGTCCTTACATTGAATTTATTTCTTAAGGCACCATATTGTATGAGCGCACTAGGACTTGCAAAGTTTCTAGAATTTAATACATAGTTTTAGGAGTTATTGTATACAGGCTATATTCAGCCTAGTGTTTCACCTTGCGGAGAATTAGTCCACTTTCTGAGAAACAATGATGTTAAAATCCATCTATACATATACAATAGGTAGTTAAACAAGGCTTCTATCAAGAAAATATATTATCTACCAATGATTAGTGATTTGTTTGACTATATGAGGGGAGTTAAATTCTTCTCTAAAATGGATCTGAGATTTTAGATATTATCAAATACAAAGAAAAAATGAAGACATCTAAACCATTGTCTTTAGGGCATGATATGGACATTATGATTTTGTATTGTACATTTGGCTTGACCAATGCACCAATTACTCTCAATCTCATATACATAATGAATAGTATCTTTCAACATGCATTTGGACAAGCTCACATTTTCATTCTTGATTATATCCTTAAGGAGCTTGTGTACATTATTATTCATTCAAGTGCTAAGTGAACATAAGTTATATTCTAAACTAAGAAAGTTTGAGTTTGTTGGTTCTTAAAACCGATTACAATAGGTTTCCAAATTAATTCATATATTTAAACACATTAAACATAAGACATTGACACACAACACATCAACACATTACATATAAATTACCCTAAAAACCCTCTCTTGGGGAAAACCAACAAACTCGTGAGATTTCACTCATTTATTAATCAAACACTCATAATAGGTGTTTACAATTGTGACTTGTTAAACCACAAATCCCACTTCATTACATGATTATGCTACACACTACTCCACTCCATTTGCATAGCCATTACATCAAATTTATAGATGTAATACAACCAACTGCTCATTAATGACAATCCATAACTTCCTAACCACTTTCAATTATTCTATTACAATCGAATTGACTGGGTGAACTTTGGTTGACTACCCATTGAGCTTTGGTTTTCCCACTGACTGGTCATTTTCCTTTGACTAAACAACTATTATGGTCGGTCAGTCAACTAGATCTCCACAGTCTATTGACTTCGAATCCAGTCGAATTATACTAGTCGACTATCAACTTTGCCAGTTGATTTACATGAAAATAATATAACATTCCCAACATTCTCCCACTTGTTGTTTTCTTTGCATAAACATCAGATTCAGAACTTCAATTCACTTTATCAAGCCCATCATTTCCCTACACCAGGAAAACTTTTATGTGCTTACCAACTTGGTCAATGAGTCTGCAACATTCTTCATTGTGTCTACCTTTCCAGTAACACCTTCTGGTTCTCCACCATCTCCCTCACAAAATGATATTTAACATCAATGTGTTGGGTTCTTCACTAAGAAAATTGCACTCTGACTATCACAATACAACCTAACAACATGTTGACCAAACCCAACATCTGAACACAACTTCTGCAACCAAACAACTACCTTACATGCATGATATATTGCCATGTATTCAGCTGCAGTAGTCGATATTGCAACAATCGATTGTATCCTACTCATCCAAATGATTGCTCCACTGAATATCTTCAATAGATATCTGCTAGTTGATCATCTGCAGTTGATATCTCCAGCCCAGTTGGAATAGACAAATCCCTGTACATTGATTTACTTGTTTCCCTTGGGCTCTCCAACATAAGAAATTGCATAATCTCTCATGCCGCGTTGATACCTGAATACTCTCTTGACTGAAGTCCAGTGCTCTTTTCCAAGTGTTGACATGTACCTGCTTAATACTCCCACTGCATGGGAAATATCTGGTTGTGTATAGACCATAGCATACAACATACTACCTACAACACTAGCATAGGGAACATGTGACATGTACTCTATTTCTTACTATGCCTTTGGACACTGTTAAACAAATAGCTTGACTCCCATGGGAATGGAAACCTTGAACGGTCTACCCTCCTGCATGTTGAAATGTTTCAGAACTATCTCAGCATATTTTCTTTGACTTAACCGGAACCTTCTACATGCACGATCTCTCTGTATTTCCATTCCAATGATGAATTTGCTACTCAGAGATCCTTCATGTCTAACTTGGAGGATAACGTGCAGTTACACCTCCTTTATCATATCCATTTTATTTCTGACCAACAACATGTCGTCGACATGCAAAACCACATATATGAAATGACTACTGACTTTCTTCTTGTAGACAGAGTGATCAGCCTGACTTCTTACAAACCCCAATTGTTGGATATACATGTCAAACTTATGATACCACACCCTGGGTGATTATTTCAGAACATAGACCAACTCCTTTTCTCCTTCCACTATAAAGCCTTCAAGCTACTTCATATAAATATCTTCTTCAAGATCACCATGAAGAAATGTTGTCTTTACATCCATCTGTTCTATCTCAAGATCAAATGCTACAACTAAATACATTAGTACCCTTATGGAAATTAACTTAGCAACATGAGAGAAAGTTTCACCGAAGTTGACTCCCTTGACTTAGGAATAACCTTTCACTATTGTTCGAGCCTTGTACTTCTCGACTTGACCTACTGCATTCAATTTTTTCTTGAATGCCCACTTACTACCAACGATTTTCCTTCCCTTTGGTAACACGACTAGATCACATGTTTCAGTCTTCTTCAAGGATTCCATTTCTTCTTCCATGGCCCTTTTCCAGAGTTTACCCTCTGTCAAGTCAATCACTTTCTTTACTGACCTAGGATCAACTTCTATGGTAGATAATGTAAAAGTAGAATGAAACTTGGGTGGACTATACCTTTCTAGTTATTTCCTCGCTCGACCATACCTCCCGACATTCTAAGTTTTTGGTTCCATTTTGGTCATCGGATTCAATCAACTCTCCTAAATCCAGACTTTCATCGTTCATTTCAAACTCTTTCCTTTTTTTTCTCTTTTAACCTCTTCATCCCTGGAAGTGCCTCTAACTTCTCTAAAGATCACATCTCTACTATTAACAACCTTCCTCATGACTAGATTCCATAGATTATACCTTTTCACTCCATCCTTGTACTCGATGAAGATGCATTACTATGACTTGTTGTCGAGTTTGTTTCTTTTCTCCTTTGGTATATGCACAAAGGCCTCACACCCAAACACTCTGATATGTGTAAGAGAGGGATTTTTATCATCCCATGCCTCATATAGTGTTTTGTCAACTAGAGTCGTCGACGATGACCTACTTACCGAGTAACATGTCATGTTGACTGCCTATGCCCATAATTCTTATGCGACTCTTGCACCACTAAGAATGCTCCTTGCTTTCTTCATCATCATTATGTTCATTCTTTCAGCAACTCTATTCTATTGAGGTGTGTAAAGAGTTGTGTTTTGTCGAGCTATATTATGCTATCTACAAAATTCATCAAACGCCTTTACACTGAATTCTCCTCCATTATTAGTTCTCAACACCTTGATCTTTTTACCAGTCTGATTCTCCACAAGAGCTTTGAACTCTTGAAACTTCTCAAAAACTTCATATTTCTTCCTCGTAAAATACAACCATGCCATTATGGAGAAATCATCTATGAAAGAAACGTAATATTAAGATACTCCTAGTGAACTCTAATAGCACACTTGGGGCAATTAATAGTATTAGAAAATATTAGGAATTCCTTGGGCATATTTATAGAAGAAGATATAGATTGGATTAAATTGGGTTTCTTGACATATGCCCGAAGTTGTGTTGAGCTTGATATTAGTGAGATCTCATCAGACAATATAATCCTAAAAAGGCAAATCTTTCAATGGAATTAGATATTATATTATGAGAATACAACTTTATGGTGTTAGATTGTCAACAAACATGACCTTTTTAGGATTCTTGCCCTCGAGTGCGAGCTTCCCCAAAGGACCTTATTGAGGAATCAACTCTCTATGTAGTATAAGGAGAAGAAGACAATCATGACACCCCTCACAAGGAATCTAGTTACAATTGAAAGTTTGTCCAAGGAAATGAAGAGACAACATAAATTTGATAATAGATTCTGAGAAGGATTTGGCAATACCTTCGATTTTTTAAAATCGAGATTTTGCCCTATAGATAGTCCCTTTAGAACCTTCTCAGGAGGGATTATGTCCGAGTGGATTGAGGTTAAAAAAAAAAAAGGTGTAAAAATGATAAAAAATAGGATGACTAATCTTCTTTAAGGATAAGTCCTTAGTTTCCTCACCCTTCCTTTGTTTTCTTTCCCTAAATTTTTTAGATTTGTTTCCAACTATAATTTTGAATTTTTTTTTTTTAAATCCTCTAATTAGAATGATGGATATAAATATAAGATATAACATTTTCCATGGATGTATGTGTGTTCTAAGATATAATATTAGAATATTAGAACTTTGATTAATTTTATTTTTTAATAGAAATCCTCCCATCACGATGATAGGGAGGCCTTTTTTGGAGTGCTTTAATGCACATACAAAATGTACTTATAAATCTTCTTAAAATAAAAGATATGGCATTATATATACATAATGGTCATAAAGGTGAAAGGTTGTTTTTTAATTGTTTTTATTTTATTTAATATATATTATGTAATGTATCTTCATTATATTGCTTATTTTTCAAATATGGTTTGATATAGAAAAATCAATGTCTATTCTCACCTACAATGTATTTTCATGGTTCTCCATTCTTGAAAAAGTGATGGTTTCATGGTTCCCATTCTTGAAAAAGTGATGGTTGAAGACACAAGACCATATGAGTTACAAATTGCTAAGCATAATTGTTATATTCTAAAAAGATCAAAACACCATAATTCATTTTCTACGAAAATTTGTGGTGTTTCCTTATGTGATTTGGGGATGATGAGATTCCATAACTAAGCTGCCTTCCAATACGAAGATCTTCATTTAGCTTTTCATGTTGATTTTTTGTTGCTTTGTTTATTAAATAATATAATGACTATTATAATTAGGATGATGATAAGGGAGACTTTTATCTTATGTTTAGTTTTAGACCATTGATTTTTTCAAATTTCTAATGATTTATTGGCTAATAACATTTCAATATAAGCATTTTTTAATTTTTTATATTAATTAGATTTTTATCGATTCCTTTTTCTATGGTTTAGATTTTTACATTTAATGATTTCTCTAATTTAATTGGATTAATCATTGTTTTTTTAACAAGAGCCACATGGTGGTAATGTCCTCGACATTGCTACTTATTATCTCTGAACTCAAGTCTCATAGCCACGTGGTGGCAATGCCCCAACATTGCCATCTACTATCTTTGAACCCAAGTCTAAGAGTACCGATGGACCATCACAAAGAAAGTAATAATTTTCAGACAAAGAATTTTAAACAATACTTTACAAAAATAAGTTTCATGTTTTGTTCCTCTATACCTTAAAGCAAGTAGAAGAAAATAAAATAAACTAACAAATACATAAAAGCTAAAGGGTTTCCACTGCGAGATATGTAAACTACCTGATTGATGCAACATAAATAAGCTCATCTCCCTTCTCCAACACTACAGTGTAAAAGCTCGACTCAAATTCGATCTGCTCATCAATCCATTTGATCAATTGCCATTGTTTTACAAGAAAAAAATGTATTAATCACATACACCGATACCCAACCACTGCAACAAAAGAATAGCAAGGGTTTCAAAGCAATGATTCCTACACAATCAAAGTCACAATCACACTTTTACCTACAAACCCTCTTCACTAAAATCCTCTTCGCCACAAATCTCGCAATTTCGCCTTAATACAGATGCAACCAGAATTGCATTCACATAGTTGATGGGATTGTGTGTAGAGATGCCCGGTAACAAAATTCCCATAGATATGATAAATAACAAAAACCACCCTTCCTTGAAATATTCTTCCTTCCTGTATCCCATTATCAGACTATGCACCAGCTCCCACATTGCATTTATCATATTTGGAATGAAGTATGCGATTGAGAAATTCCTGTTCGGCTCTTCCTCCACTGTCTGAAATGCAATGTAGACCCAAAAAAATAAAAAATAAATACTTATTTGCAAAGGGAAGACATTCGCTTTAAGTTTAGATTTAACGCTGCAATTCATGGATTTCTCCTTGGTCATCACACTTTTCATTTTTCATTTTCATGTTTCTAATTCTAAGTTGCAGAAAGAGAAAGCAGGAAGAATAAATCATATATTATAAGCCAGAATTTATATGAGAATAATACCTTCTCTATGTAGCATCTATTGTAGTACAGACACACTCCAAAATGCTTGAACATAAACAGTTTATTATCATACGGAATCCTGGGAACCATGTCGTTACAGTACACCACTCTCAAGTACCTTGTCACAGGTTCATTCAGCTTCATATTCATAAATTCCCTGAACTCTCTATCACCAATTTTGGGTTGTCCAAATGTATAAACCGCTAATAGCTTCTCCATGAGTTGTCTTTTTATGTAGGAGTATTGCAGGAAACAATGGCCAAAGCACCACCCAAACTGTGTCCTATCACAATGAAATTGGCATACGTGTGCTCTTCTAACAGCCTGCTCATCTTTCTACGTATGGCATAGTAAGCCACAGCTTTTTCGTCATCTTTTGTGCTAGATTCCTCTATCAATCCAGAGTTGTCATGCTTATGATCTATATTTTCCATTTTAGGCTCCAAAGGGTTTTTTTAAGATTTGTTCATCGAAGCGATCAGCTAAGCCCATTGCTTCAAGGAACCCCGCATGAAATTTTCCAATAGGGTCTATTTGGTACCATGAGAATTCAAAGTCTGTGCTCCAGTCACTTGCATCAAATGGCTATGTTCCTCTGAAAGCAACCACCACCAGCTTAGCATCTACTGGTTTATCACATAAGATGAATTCTTTGGTACTGTTTTTCTCCAGGGAATCTGTGACATTACATTCAAAAAGTCAAAATATGATAACTGCCCTAAAAGAGAAAAAATCAGTAATGGAAATGCACTAACTTAGATTACAATTCCAACAATTGAAGAACTCCACAAAATGCATCTACAAAATAATTTAAAACGAAGAGAGTCACCAAGAAGATCTGTGGAATGACCAATATGTGTAATTAGTGAACTTAACATTACTTACCTTCCAACGTTTTGTGACTACTTTCTTGATAAAGATCTCATTTTCATAGGCCAGTTTCGAAGCCAACATGTAAACATCTGCACAATATCTGCTTCCTACTTGAATTAAGTTTGACATTCCATTATTATAATCTCCATTGAGTACATGATGAGCCAGAGAATTTATTTTTTTGTCCCGGTCCAGGTGAGGATCCAAATGTCCAATTGTGCTTATGAATTTTTCACGATTCCTCTCGGGAATGATTATACCTCTTCCTGAACAAAACTATATCCTAAAAATTGACGAAGCATAAAAATGGTTTATGTTGTTAGTTTGAAAAATAGGTGAAATGTTTGTACCTGTGAGAACTCTGAATATTATACCGAGAATGTCTTCATTATCAAAGAGCAGATTTAAAATGAATTCTATGCAGAATCTGAGCAGGTCCATGGGCTTTGCTATCAAGTGGAGAAATTTTCTTACAAGGATTGAAATAGTGATGATCCACCATCTATCGAATGTAGCAACTTGAGGTCGGAGATGCTCACTATATTCAATGAAGCGATTTTCTCTCGGAGAGAGAAAGAGAAAATGCAAGACATCCAAAATCCCTCCATTCTAAGGACGGACTATAAGATATTTGTTGGTCATCTCTCTCTTTCTCAACTTAATTTGCTTTGCAATTTGTGCTGCTCTCACAGTTTCTTACATCGCAATACACAATTATATGATTATATGGATGACCCAAAGTGGGGTTACCTGCCTAGAACTTGAAAACCATAAAAAACTTTGAACAGCCGAAGACACCAACCTCAGACATAAATAAGCCGACAAATCGATGCACCAAGGTTTTACAGCGGTGTGCATAGGTGAATGCGACCCAGAAAGCAATAACCCTTTGCCAACCTCACGCAGTAGACCTCAGACAGAATTTACGGCTGCCTGCACAGGGAATTTACGGCGGCTTGCACAGAATAGCCCGATGCACCTCACCTGTTTACACGAAACATACAAAAACCCAGACCTTATGCCACAAGGCACTTACGTAGAAAAGATCGCCACATTAACTAGCCTCTGCGGAGCTGACGTCAGCCCGCAACCCACTCCTGGGAAGGGAGAATCGAGGCTAACGTCAATATCTTGCCACCAATAAGTGTTTTGAAAAATATTAATTTTAAAATTTCAACAAAATATTAAACAGTTTCAACTATAGCTTTTATATAGTCTGGGGAAAATTTATAAGTTTAAGAGCCAAAATAATAGTTCGACGAAACATATATGATCCCCGAAGGGACATAATAATCAATGCTTCCTTATTGATAAATTCTTGTATCTTTCTCTATTGTGACTTCTTCTCATTCATTAACTTCTTAATTTGTGTAAATGAACTTAGATTATAGTTCCTCTAGTGAAAAGGCTAAATCATTTTTTGATTAGTTGAATTTCTTTTTGAAATCTTATGCATATTATTTCTAATTTTTAACCTTAAATCTCTTCAAACATCATCTAATAAAGATCCTTCAAATAAGAATTTTCTTACTCTCTTTTTCATAAATTCTCGTTGAAATCTTGATTTTCATATTACAATTTTTAATTAAAATGTTTCTTATTTTTTTAATATAAAAATATTAATAATTTTTTAAGTGAATTTTTTATACCTATAATAAATCCTCAACCACACTATCTTTCTTCATCTCACAATACCTTGGACAATATGTTAATTTATGTTATAAGCGTATATGTTTGTTATGATCTAATAACCATTTCTTTTATAAATTTTTGATGGGAGTAAAAGTATCCACATGAAACCCAACCAAATTATCTTTCTTTGTATCACAATACTTCAGACAATATGTTATAGGCATATATGTTTGTTATGATCTAATAACCATTTCTCTCTTATAAATTTTTGATAGGAGTAAAAGTATCCACGTGAAACTTTTTCAAGTTAAATGGAATTTTTAATCATTTAATTTGTGGATTAATTGTGATGGATAGATTTTATTTTTGCACCAAGAGAAACGAGGTGCTCTACAGCCCAATATGGAGTAGATGTTGTAACGTTTGTTACTAACAAAATAATTAAAAAAATTCATGTCGACTCATAAAATAAAAAAGTATTTTTAAGAAATCCATGTTGGTTCATAAAATAAAATATTATGAAAAGTAATTAAAAAATAGATGTTCGTTTATAAAATAAAAACTTAAAACTTAAACCCGGATCTATCAATCAAGAGAGATCAAATTTCTTGAATTTAAATTTAAAAAAAGAAATACACCTCAAGAAATTGGATCCCTCTCGTTGCTTGATAGATACGGGTTTAAGATGGATCTATGCTGGTATAAAGAAAATATTAAGGTATGTGTTTACATCATTCACGTAATGTAAAGTAACATAATTAAAAATAAAATTAAAAAATTATTTAATATAATATGTTGGTTTAATTTAATTTTACGTTAAAATTAAAAATAACATAAATCTATCTTAAACCTAAATCTATCAAGTATTAAGGATGATCAAATTTTTTAAAATGTTAATTTTTTTATCTTAAATTTTTTTTAATCAAGATAAATTTCCACATCAAGAAATTCGATCCTTCAAGATACTTGATAAATTCGAGTTTAAACTGAATCCATATTTATTTTAAAGCTACCAATTTTTATACTTACACATATAGGTTTTTTAACTTAATTAAAATGCTTATAAATTATGTTTCTATCTTTTATTAATTTTACTAAATATATAGGAAAAGATATAAAGTGACCAATTTTTATACTTATATATATATATAGGATTTTAGCTTAATTAAGATGTTTTCCCCATGGCGGGTGTTGCCCAATCCTAATCCCCATGGCATGATCATGATTAGGACACGGGGTGTCTTAAGAGAAAGGTTGCATATCAAGGCGCATGTCTGCACATTTCTTAGTTTGAAAGCTCATCCTCCACGACCATTATGGCAAGGACTGGAAAATATGCTTCACTAGCGCGAATGGCAGCTCTCTGTCAGACAGTCTCTTGCACAGATCCTCCATCATCATGGCATTCATGGCGTCTACTCCTCGTCCCTGCTCAAGTACTATTCTCAATCGGGTAATGAATTGGTTGCTTGTCGTGATCCAAAAACACAAACGTTATCAAGGCCCTTGATCTCAAATCTTCCATAATTGGCTCCATGTTTAGCTCCTCATCCCCGCGTCGCTTCTCTCTCATTCATTCAGCTCGTGTGTCCCCTTTGTTTGTCACATCTCTGCTTTTGTTCAACAATGGTCCACACCAAATGTACAGAGCGAAAAACTATTGTTGGCCCTCGTCGCTCGCATATGCCTCAAGTGGTTCGGGACCAAGAGAAGGCTCGTGCTTGTTTTGACAATATAGTTCCTCCATCGACTAAGGGTTGTATCCTAAATGTGGAAGCACGTATTTGAGACCATGACCGGAAGCCTTCTCTGGATAAATTGACTGAGAATTGGGACAAAAGGTAGATGATTCGGGCTCCACTGGCACTAGGGAGACGTGATATACCAATAATCTCATCCTTTTCTAGTATATCAAATCATTGTTAGGTCAAGCGATGTCGGATTATGCTGAGGGAAAATTCCAAGATGATTCTCAGGAGTTGAATTCGGATGTGTGTTTAACACGTTTGGAAGGATTGCTACGATGCCTTGTTCATGCCCAGATGGATTTAGATGTGTGTCTCAATGCCAAGCTTAACGCTCTTGCCAGGGAATTAACTGGTAAGACCTTTATTCAGGCCCCTCCATAGAACCCCTTCACTTCTCGGTTGGTCTTCCAATGCTCCCCGCAACCTCTTCAACTACGTGAGATCTCAAGGGCCAAGCATGAATTTTCAAGTGTCGACCAGTTCGCCTATCCTCCTATCTTAATATATGATGATGAATAACTTAAGCCTAGGATATGTGATCTTTAAGTCTGGTTTTTTTTTCTTTTTGCAAGCAATTTGGTTTTCCATTAGCTCTGGTTTTAGTAGCCATAACCCACGGCTTGTGGGGGAACTGTCGAGATCAAAACTCTATGTTGTCTTAAGTTTTTTAGATATTTGGAACATGTCCTAGCTTGTCCAAAAATCTGAGGTAAGTATGTTCTTAATAGACATTTGGTCTCTCTTTCAGTTGCCATCTAGCACTCTTCATCTCCTTAAATTTTCTTTTAGAAAATTTTGAACTTATAAAAAAAAAACTTAATTAAGATGTTTTTTTTCCAGCAGAAAAAAATCGTACTATTGCTATTCAAACCGAATCAAATAGTAAAAAGATAGTTCGAGTACAATGAAGATTCATGATGTCATCACATGATCTTGTTCTCAAAAAGAAAACGTCAAGCTTAACTGCTATACAAAATAGGAATTTTCCCATCAAAAAGACTTCTCAAAATGTCTTACATCAGTACAAAAAAGAACCCAAATCAAAAGAAAAACAAGTTACCCCTGTCTAGCAGACAGGAGTCCATCCATTCTTCCCAAAACAAAAAGCCTTATGTCCCTTCAAATGCTTGTTTGTAAAGTTGGTCAGCAAGAGAATTATGTTCTCTGAATATATGCTCAAAAGTAATGTGCTCATGTTTAGATATCTCATGACGAGTTCGAAGACACCAATTCCTGAGAGCAATAACATTCAGATTGTATTCATTTGATGCCCATTTGATGGTCACCCGTGAGTTGCCAAAAAATTTGAGGTTGAGCAGACCAAAGATATTTTCCACTTTTAGAATGACCCACAATGCCAACAACTCTGCCTTCATATTAGTCCCTTTGCCTCCATTAAGTCGAAGAGAGAAATAATGCCCTTCATTTAGGAAAATGACTCCACCTATTGCACACAAACCAGCTTGTGCCGCCCCATCAAAAAATAATATTGGCTGTGAGATCTTGTAGGTGAAAAGACTATCTCTCTCATTTATCTTAGAATCCTCCTCCTCCTGATAAGTTTGAAGCATCTTAAGAACAATCCTTACACAAAGAACCACTGCTAGCACCCTGTTCTGAAAAATCAATTCATTTCTAGCATACTAGAGGACCCATGAGACAAAAATAGGTAGAAACAGAGGCTTATTAAAGTCCCTAACCCAACTGAGTAAACCAGAGACAAAATCCAAATATCCCCATACCATATTCAGATTAAGTTCTTTACAGCATAAAGACCAGATTTCTTGCATAAAAGTACACTCCCCAAATAAATGGTTTATAGCTTCAGAGCTCTGATTACACAAACAACACCAATTCAGTCCATTCTAGCCACGCCTGAGAAGATTATACCAAGTCTTTAGGCTACCATTGAGAGCATGCCATAAAAAACATTTAACTTTAATTGGAAATGACCACTTCCATATTTTCAAATACCACCAATGCCTAGGAAAAATGCAGACATCTTGAATCCTTCTGTCATATGCAGATTTTGCTGTAACATACCCGTCTTTTGAGTTACCAGCCCACAATAATTTATCAGAGTTTCCAGATATTACTATTCCAGCCGATCGTAAAGCCAATATATAGCTTTCCCATTCCTGATAGGACTGACCAGTGAGTTCCAACTCCGAAGCATTTAATCAAGCATTCTCATGACGATGAATGGGACTATAATTTAGAACTTTATTCAATGTTGTGAACCCCATTGAATTCAACTGTGCAACCAAAATATCAAAAAGCTTGAATGTTTCCTCCAACCTAAGAATAGAATCCACTCCAATAAGAACTATGCTTCCATCACCTACCTGCTAGCATATGTCACTTGCAATCCAATCATAAACCTTAAGAAAACCTCTCCAAACTGGAGACGACATACCAATAACAGACTTTGGTTTCCTCAACCAACTAACTAAGTCTGTCTTAATATATTTAAGGTGGAGGACCTTGGACCATAGAGTATCACTGAATAGACCACGCCATAGACTCTTCAACCGAAGAGCTTTGCTAAAAAAACAGATATCGTTGATTCCCCAGCCTCCAAACTTTTCAGGGTGAGCTAAAACCTCCCATCTTACCATCACTAATTTCGAACCTTCAGGATTACCAGACCAAAGGAATTTGAACATGAGTTTCCTGAGCACATTTAAAATGTAGACCGGTATCTCCAATAATGATAACCAGAAAACAGGAATGCTTGAGAGAACCGCTTTCACTAAGACGAGTCTACCTCCAGTAGAGAGAAGCCGGTATGTCCAATGGTCAATACGGCTTTCAAACTTGCAAATAAGCCACCTCCAATCATTAACTTGATAGGAATTAGGTTTTAACAGAAAACATAAATATTTTAGGCCATCTTCCAGCGTATGACAATTGTAGGGAAGGAAGGATTCAATATCTCTTCTTCTGGCTTCTTCCACATTATAATGATAAAAACAAGATTTTGTAATGCTAACCTTCATCCCTGAGACTTTACAAAAGAAGTTGATGATGTTAGAGAAGACTCTCCATTCTGTTATAGAGTCAATACCAACAAGTAGCATGCCATCAACAAAAAGGAGATGTGATAGAAAGCACCCATCACCCATCTTGATACCTATAATCAGCCCCATCTCTTTGGCTTGCTGAACTAATCTACTAAGACCATCAATGATCAAGAGAAATAGAAGAGGAGACAGTGGGCAGCCCTACCGAAACCCTCTAGAACACTGAAAAAAGGAGGTAGGATTCCCATTTACCAAAATAGCAATGCTAGGAGTCGAGACACAAGCCATGATACAACTCAACACTAAAGGAGGAGTACCAATTTGAATCAAAACCAACCTGAGGAAAGTCCAATTGACACGGTCATATGCTTTCTCTAAGTCCATCTTTAATAGTAGAGCCTTCAACTACTTGGATTTGATTGTATGAAACAGCTCCTGAGTAAGACCAATCGAATCATGAATTTGTCTATCTTTTAAGAAACCGAACTGTTCTGGAGTGATGAAAGAAGAAAGTGCATTCTTAAGCCATTGAGTAATGATTTTTGAGACGAGCTTATAAATTAGGTTACACGATGCTATGGGTCGATATTCCCCAAAAGAAGCTGGCTTGTTACTCTTAGGAATTAAAGTGAGAAACATAGAATTAAGAGCTCCAGAGACAAACCCATGAACTCTAATAAATTCCACTTGGCTCTGGATATCTTTCCCCGTTATATCAAAGAAATGAACATACACTTCTATCGACCAACCATCTAGGCCGGGGATTTTCTCCCTGGCAAATTTTTTCAAAGTTTTCTCAATTTCTTCCAACGAGACCTCCTTCCCCAACTCATCAACTTCCCTTTCATCAAAACACCGTGGATAAAGTCTTGCCAATTGGATTTGATCTAAAAGGTCACAACCACCTTCATCTCTGTAAATATTACCATAATACCTCATGGCTTCAGCACTTAAGGAATCCAAACCCTTAATAGAATTACCAACTTCATCATTGATATCCCAGATCATTTTTAAATTCCTCCGAGCAGAAGCATATGCGTGGAAAAAATTTGTATTCTTGTCTCCATGGTCAATCCACACCGCACGGCTCTTCAACCTCCACTCCCTTTCTTCCATAAGAAGTAAATCCTCTTTTTTTCTCATATTTCTTCAAGGCTTCAAAATCAACCTGATTCAAAGTGCCTTCGATATTCATCACAAAGGCTTCCTGAATACAAAGCTCCAATTCCTTCAATTCTGTAGCATCTGACTTTTTTCTTACCTTAATCCATTCAATAACCACATCTTTAAGCTTCTTCATCTTGTGACAGAAAAAATCTACTGGGTTTAAATTTTCAACATCAACATTGATCCATAATTCTTTAACCATCTCACAGAAATCTTTCTCCATGAGCCAAGAACTATTAAATTTAAACGGATAGCAAACCTTTTGTCCATAATCTTCAAATTGAAAGACTATAGGCCAGTGATCAAAAAAATTCACTTCATGGACCCATGACCGGGTTTTCTGAAAGATACTTAGCAGTGAAGACTTCACAAGAAACCGATCAAGCCCCTTATGTACTCCCGCATCACCATGCCGACCATTTGTCCAAGTTGGAATTAATTTAGCTGGAACCACATCCACCAGATCAAAATGACATATAAAATCTAAGAAAAAATCTGCCATCGGATCCATTCTAGCCATAGAACCCCAAATTTCAGAAGCTGATTTTGTAAAGTTTAGATCGCCTACAATAACCAAATTTGATAAACTTAGAATCCTAGACAAGGCCAAAGTCTCCCAAAAATTCCTCCTATCATCATAAGGAGCATAGCAGTTTAGGATGGACAACTGTAAATTCAAACCAATACACTTTCCATCCAACAGTAAACCCCAGGGAGAAGTAAAAAAATTAAAAGAGAAAAAAGCAGGGTTCCAAGCCATTGCCAATCCCCCTGAAGGCCCATTGGAACAGCTAGCCGCGACTTCCCAACTGGGTAGAAAACACCCTAACTTTGAAATAGCCACAGCACTCGAACACATAGTTTCTTGAAGTAAAACAATACCTGGGAAAATAGCAGGGTTCCAAGCCACTGCCAATCCCCCTGAAGGCCCATTGGAATAGCTAGCCGCGACTTCCCAACTCGGTAGAAAACCCCCTAACTTTGAAATAGCCACAGCACTCGAACACATAGTTTCTTGAAGTAAAACAATACCCGGGAAAATAGAAGCAAAATTTTTAGAGAAGGCCTTTCCCCTAACAGCCTTTGTAATATCCCTTTTTTTAAATTTTAAGAAAATGCCCAATTTTCCACTTTGTTTCCAATTCCGACCTTTGACTAGTTTTACTGTTTTGACCTCCAAATCAACCCAAATGCTCCCAAATCTTCTGTATGAGTGTATGAATGATATTTAGACTTGAATATTAGGTTCAAGGATTTTTTATGGTCCTCCAAATACTTCTGAAAATTTGATTTATATTCTGACCAATATATGCAATTTTGACTAGTAATTTGTGCATCAAATCCCCCTAGGGTAACACTGAAAAGGGCCTCCCAAATGCCTCTAAACTCCCTCAAATTTCTGAACAGAGGTATGTAATGTGTTAATTATGTTATTAAGGTCTCATATGCACCATTAATGGATTATTACAACTGTTCTCACCCTCTCCCATTCAACTGCAAAAATCCCCAATTCGACCCTTGGGGAAATGGCACTATTTTACCTCCCAATACAACTAAACTAAGTAAAAATGATTCAAATGATCAAGTAAAGCACATGAAACTTGTAGAAGACATCCATAGCAGTATATTGATCACAAATATATCAAATAATCATCCATCCATTCGAAATAATCAACAGTATAGTGTCATACATCAATGCATTGGGGAAATGGACATTGTTTGCTCATTAATCAATATTTTTGCATACAACAAGTGGGTATTTCGACCTGTGACTTTCTGAATATTAATAACAAAGGATATTAATCTATTACAATCAGAAATATATAATGGGAATCTCTCCCAATAAGCACAAGAGCTCACCAAAAATGCCCTCCCTCAAGGAGCATGAGTATGCCTTCAAAACTGGAAACGGTGGAGAGAAAGTGATGCACTAAACCAAACCATGAAACTTCCTGCAGATGCTACCTGCAAATACAAACTCCATTAAATCACCATGAAAGACTTGAGTGTTCTCTCCAAACACCAACTTGGATGGGAATCTTTCACCCTCGAAATTGGCTAAGGAAAGAAACTAGTCATCCACTAGCTCTCTCTTCACAAATGCAATTTTTCTCAAATCATCAAAATCTGGTTTCATTCTTTGTTATTGAAATTTATAAAGTTATAATGTCCTCCATGGGTTGAATTCCCAAGTTGGGAAGAGATTCCAAAGAACGCCACTTGTACAACAATTCCTAGTTTCCCACTTCCACCAAATCACATGTGGAAGCATCTTAGCTTCCCTAACACCCTTGAGCGCCCTCTTGGAGTCTAGTTTTATCCCTGACATGTCATATATGTCATATTTCATCCTTCAGGTCTGATTTGTGTCATAGGTGTCATAGCATCTTCATCATTGTTGTCATAGAGCTAGGGAATCTAGCCCAAGTGTCTCACTAGCTCCAAATTGCCTCTTCCTCTTCCATGGGAGTTACTCTTCCTCTATATTTCTACCTTGGATGAGTCATGCCATGAATAATACCTTTTGGACTCCTCCAAGTATGTTACCATTCACCTTGAATTTGAATTGGTGAGAGAATAATGCCAAGTGTAGTGGGGAAATCTAGCCATATGTGGGTCCCACTTCCTCCATGTGTCTTCATGATCAAATGCCACTTTGATTTTCACTTGTATATATTTATTTAGCTCCTTTATTAAATATTTATGTCACTCTAATGTTCAAACATCATTTATTATCCCCATTATTCCAAATCCCAAAGCTTCCACCCCAAACCTAGGAAACTAGTAATTTTCTTCCTTGGCAATTATTTGACCTTTAACATCAATTTTACAAACTCTAATGAATATGGCCAATGTGATTAGGCCATTGTGACCCAATTCCAAATTTGGGACATGACAAATCCTCCCTTCCCAATATTGCTTGTCCTCAAGCAATTTCAAACATGGGTGTTGAAGAACCTGCTTCCTGTATAATTCTTTGAAGTTGCCATTGAATTGCCCAACCTTGAGTCTTTGAGTTTCCTTGAAGATTCAAGAGAGGAACCACCATGCTTGCTGCTGCACTACTCTGATAAAATTCACTTTATTAAGTGGGAAATCCATCTCCCATACTGCTCGTTTCGCCCAAAAAAATTCAAACCAATGAGACAAAAATTATTCTAGGGTCCCATTGCTTGTATTGCACCCCAACAATTAAAAGTGCTCTCCAACCCATACCATCAGATAAGAGGATTCTTGGATCCCATTTTATTGTATGCATTCTTCCAAACATCATGAGTACAAAATATATATCATCAAAGTACATAACAACATAATGAAAATGTACATCAAGAAGATGCTTCATCAAAGAATCATGAAAGTGTTTATACCTCCAAGTAAGTAGACCACCATTTGCTAGGTGCATACAATCTTCAAGTGACCAATCAAATCTGCTCCAATGACATAGGTGAGGATCCCATGTCCGATAGTGCTACTCCAAAAGAACGTGATATGCATCAAAATATTCAGCCATGCATTCTTTCATCCAAGAAGTGAATGAAGAATCTCCACTAAAATCTGAACCAAATAATGAGCAGGAAAAACAAGGAGACTTCAAAGGACTCAAAGAAGTCTCATCCATACATCCATGAGGATGTGTATCATCATAAGGTAAAGCAATATGCTGCTGCAATTCTAAATAATGAGGTGCTCTATTCATGTCATCATCAAAAGGAGAGGTAGGAGTTTCATACCCCTCATGTGGCACCACTAGAAAAAAACCTTTCACCCAATTTTCATCCCAAGGTGATGTGGCTGGAAAAGAAGTGTGGGGTGAGGAATTATGAACCAACTTTAATTCTTTACAACTCTTACCCCACTGAAATATTTAATTCATCTTCTCCATAATTGGCTGGTCCAACTATTGTGAGATCATGTACCTCTTCCAAGGCTTTGCAACTCTCTCCATGAGGCAACTCATAATCCCTTTGAACAAGGACAAGTGCTTGTCCTTCTTCTTGTTTTAGTGTAGAATCTTCAAGAACCTGCATATCAACATGTACCTCATGTTCCACAATTACATTAGGTTCCTCTTTTGTGGCATAAATTGTTTCATCCTTTTCCTTGAAAAGAGAACCATTGCTCATTATTTTTTTCGAGTTGCTTCCAAGTTCACTAAGCAACAATTTGAACTCTTGAAAGTATTGCCTCCACTTGTCTTCAAAGGAAGGTTTCAGTAATTTTCTAAACTCCTCATTCTCCTCTAAGGTTCCTTTCTCATCCTTACTCATGGTGACCAATGAATGCACTTCTTCTCCTATTTCTTCCCTTTCACCAAAGTACATCCAGTTTCAGTTTCTAAGGGTGGTGGATTATTTCTTTGACTCCCGGTCTTCATTAATGTTCTACCACATCAGGTTCCAAGACCAAGCTCTCATACCACCGTAATATCCCTTTTTTAAAATTTTAAGAAAATGCCCAATTTTCCACTTTTTTTCCAATTTCGACCTTTGACTAGTTTTACTGTTTTGACCTCCAAATCAACCCAAATGCTCCCAAATATTTTGTATGAATGTATGAATGATATTTAGATTTGAATATTAGGTTCAGGGATGTTTTATGGTCCTCCAAATACTTATGAAAATTTGATTTATATTCTGACCAATATATGCAATTTTGACTAGTAATTTGTGCATCAAATCCCCCCGGGGTAACACTGAAAAGGGCCTCCCAAATGCCTCTAAACTCCCTCAAATTTCTGAACAGAGGTATTTAATGTGTTAAGTATGTTATTAATGTCTCATATGCACCATTAATGGATTATTACAATTGTTCTCACCCTCTCCCATTCAACTGGAAAAATCCCCAATTCGACCCCTGGGGAAATGGCACTATTTCACCTCCCAATACAACTAAACTGAGTAAAAATGCTTCAAATGCTCAAGTAAAGTACATGAAACTTGTATAAGACATACATGGCAGTATATTGATCACAAATATATCATAGAATCATCCATACATTCGAAATAATCAACATTATAGTGTCATACATCAATGCATTGAGGAAATGGACATTGTTTGCTCATTAATCAATATTTTTGCATACAACCAGTGGGTATTTCAACCTGAGACTTTCTGAATATTAATAACAGAGGATATGAATCTATTACAATCATAAATATACAATGGGAAGCTCTCCCAATAAGCACAAGATCTCACCAAAAACGCCCTCCCTCAAGGAGCATGAATATGCCTTCAAAACTGGAAACGATGGAGAGAAAGTGCTGCACTAAACCAAAACATGAAACTTCCTGTAGCTGCTACATGCAAATACAAACTCCATTAAAGCACCATGAAAGACCTGAGTGGCCTCTCCAAACACCAACTTGGATGGGAATCTTTCACCCTCGAAATTGGCTAAGGAAAGAAACTAGTCATCCACTAGCTCTCTCTTCACAAATGCAATTTTTCTCAAATCATCAAAAGCTGGTTTCATTCTTTTTTATTGACATTTATAAAGTTCTAATGTCCTCCATGGGTCGAATTCCTTCCAAGAGACTCATGCCAGCTCAAGTTGGGAAGAGATTCCAAAGAACGCCACTTGTACAACAATTCCTAGTTTCCCACTTCCACCAAATCACATGTGGAAGCATCTTAGCTGCCCTAACACCCTTGAGCGCCCTCTTGGAGTCTAGTTTTAGCCCTGACATGTCATATATGTCATATGTCAGTCTTCAGGTCTTATTTGTGTCATAGGTGTCATAGCATCTTCATCATTGTTGTCATAGAGCTAGGGAATCTAGCCCAAGTGTCTCACTAGCTCCAAATTGCCTCTTCCTCTTCCATGGGAGTTACTCTTCCTCTATATTTCGACCTTGGATGAGTCATGCCATGAATAATACCTTTTGGACTCCCCCAAGTATGTTACCATTCACCTTGAATTCGAATTGGTGAGAGAATGATGCCAAGTGTAGTGGGGAAATCTAGCCATATGTGGGTCCCACTTCCTCCATGTGTCTTCATGATCAAATGCCACTTTGATTTTCACTTGTATATATTTATTTATCTCCTTTATTAAATATTTATGCCACTCTAATGTTCAAACATCATTTATTATCCCCATTATTCCAAATCCCAAAGCTTCCACCCCAAACCTAGGAAACTAGTAATTTTCCTCCTTGGCAATTATTTGACCTTTAACATCAATTTTACAAACTCTAATGAATATGGCCAATGTGATTAGGCCATTGTGACCCAATTCCAAATTTGGGACATGACAGCCTTCCCCAACCCCCGAACGTTCAAAGAAACTATAGACATTAAGAACCATAAGGGTAGGGCAACCTTGCTCTAAGACCCTCATCAGAAGTAGTTTGAGTTTCCCCTGTTGACAATCGATCAGACACCAGGGGGGGAATCATATCCGAACAATTCATACCCCTATTTCCTTCTTTCTTCTTTTTCCCTCTCCAAATAGTAACATTTTGAAATTTTACTGAATGTAGGGGAAGAGCATTAGAATCAGCTACCGAAAATTTGGAAAAAGAGGGTACAGGAGTTAGGGTTTTCAAAACCCCATCAACATTGAACCCACAGCTTTCCCCCAACTCGGAAACCCCAATATCTGAATTAGAAGAAATCTGAACCCTAGGAATCCCTATCCCCAAACCAACATCAGAAGGAGGAAATTGCCTATCAAGCACCTGAGGCTCGGCACAAGTGGCAAGAGAAGCAGAAGAACCCTCACGGACATCCTCCCCATCAATAGCAGAATCTAAATCAAAAGAAAGACTGCGGGCTACAACAGGTTTTTCCTTCTCTACAGACACAGAGGTAACAGGATGAATCTCTACGGAAGGCGCATTGGTCCCATGTCTTAAGTTTCTATTTTTCATTAATTTTACTAAATATAAAATATATATATAAGTTAAGATATATGTACTATTAGAATAGTTATTAAAAAATCACTCATAGATTTATATTAGAATAGTTATTAAAAATCACTCATAGATTTATAAGCAATAACGTTAAAACTTATTAGAATATATATTTTTAACCAAAATTCAAATCAAGGTGTTTTTATTAGTATGCACTTTTCATTATATTTTCTAAGTATGTAAATAAAAATGTAAATGAACATGGATAACGTAAAAGTGCAAAAATAACATGTATACTTATAGGAAGGTAAGAACAGAACATTGAATCTGGTACAACATAAGAATGCAAAAAGAGCATACTTATAGGAAGTTAAGAATAGACAATTGAACCTTATACATTTGGATATGGATTCATAACCAAAAGATCAATGTAGGATCTTTCATAAGATATCTTATTTTTCTTTTTTACAGAGCATGAGGGAAAAGGTAAGTTAGCACGAAGTAAAAATGTAAATGAGTATTATAACATAAGTTCAAGCCGCATGTTCATAGATTCATGAAATTAGAATATGTAACCTTGTACTTAAGTGCATGGATTGTTAATTGAAAGACCAAGCCAAAACTTTAGATACTACCCACTTCTCATTGATTTTAACTAAACATGTAAGTAAAAACATAAATTAGGTCAAGGAGTTAGCTTAATTAGTTGTTGTAAATGTTGCTAGGCTATAGGTTAGTTATGTGTTGGTAGGTGCTTGGTTTGAATCATTTCAGGTTAGGTGCACTAGTTTACATTAACAAATTTATTAGAGATGCCTCTACTCATTTCTGAAATGAGGAGGCTTAAATACCCTCTTTCTTTGCCCAAATTTTTCCTTCTTGTTGTCCTTCCATGACTTATGGGATTATGGCCTACTTTTTCTTTGATCATAACAGTACTTAGCCTTCCTTATTGTTTCATCTAGAGTTTGAGGTTCATCAAACTCAATTATGTCCTTGTATGATCGAGGTAATTCATTGATAAAGCATTGAATTTTGACCTTATCATATTTGATATGCTTGAAATACCTTAGCATCCACAAGAATTTATTGGCATATTACTCCATGGTCATTTGTCCCAATTTCAACTGTAACATCCCTACTATGTAAATTTGCACAATTGGACCCAAATTTTGAACCTAGGAATGGTGAACTCAAGCTAATCCAAAAGCCTCCAAACAATTTCGAATTGTATAAGGAGGGACTTGGGAGGTATTAAGACACCCTAATTCAACCCTTAGACCCTTATACACCTGCTAGAAGTATTCATGGTCTGCAAATTTCAAGCATGAAGGAAGGGGAATAAAACTAGTCAAATTCATTGGTTGAAACCCCACTAGGTTAGCAACTATTTGGCCTTCCAAACACTGTACGACCTTCAATAAAATTTTATATGAGACTTGGTTCTGTTAGAGGACCTCAAGTACGACACATATGCAACATTACATCAGGTTTTAGGGTCTGCTAGATATTCTAAAAAACAGTAGCTTGTATGGTATAGAATTTATGAGAAAATGGTTAACAAGGGACACTGAGTTTATGGCACAATATTTAGTAAGACTTCAAGGTTCTGAACACAACATTTTGGTCATCCATTTTACTCCATCTACAGCTCGAATCATAAGCTAAACTCAGAAAAATTCTAATATTAAACTGATACAAGTCAATCCAAAAATACCATGAGAATACAATGAGGAAACTAACTCAAATATTGATATTACTTGGAACTATTACATGAAATACTTGGTATTTCGAGCTTTGGATCTCATTATGAGTTCATTACAGAGATATGCAGTAGATTACATGGCCATATAGTCAAACTATCAATCTTCCATAAACGATATACAACTAGGAGTGTGCCATCACACTTGTACATGAATATTGAGAGAGTGTTGAGAGAATGATAGTAGAGAAAGAAGACAGAACATGGAATCGAACTCAAAGGGGCTCGAACCTACATAAAAAAATCTCCAGGAATCTCTGTCGATAGGTCTGAATGGCCTCTCCTTCAACCAAATTGGATAGGAATCTGCACCCACGAAATTGGTTCTAAGGCAGGGAGGATAAACATCCACTGTGCAAGGGCAAGCTAAGCTCTCCAAAAGTGCAAATGAGAAATGACAAAAAGCTACTAGTCTTCATCCTCATTCTCTTTTATTAACCTCCAATGGCGTCCATAGCTTGAATTCCCTCCATTATTCTTCACCCAACTCGAGTTAGGGAGAGATTCTCAGAGGAGACACTTGTCCCTCTCTTTCATGCATTCCCCGTCCACCAATTCGAATGGGGAATATTGGCTGACCATAACCCCCTCTATGCACCCTCTTGATGGATAGTTTTAGCCATGATATTTCATATGCATCATAGGTCTACAATCGGGTCTGAATTTGTCATATTTGTCATAGATTCTCCATCATTGTTGTCATAGATGCTCGGAAATCTAGCTACAAGTGTCACAATTCTTCTATGATGCCTCTTCCTCTTGCATGGGAGTTACTCTTCAGCTCCAATTCGACCTTCCTATATTCATTCCATGAATAATGCCTCTTCAACTCGTCCAAGAATGTTACCCTCCACCTTGGACTCGAATTGGTGAGACAATGATGCCATGTGTAGTGGAGAATCTTACCACATGTAGGTCCCACACCACCTATGCGCCCTCATGACCAAATGCCACCTTCTTTTTTCCTTTATTATTTTTTATTTGACCCAATTAATGTAAATTTGCAAGTCTAAAGTTCATTTGGGGTCTTGTAGCTCCCTTATTCCAAGTTTTAATGTTTCCACACAAACCTATGGAACTAGTAGATTGGTGGAAATTTGTCTTCATGAAATTTATTTGGATGGGGACATTACATTCCTGCCCACGCAAGATTTCTTGTCCCCAAGAAATTCCAAATTTGGATGCTGTAAAATTTTTTCATCTTCCCATGTGGCATCCTCACTTGGAAAATCTTTCCATTGCACCAAATATTCTTTTATGGTTATGCTCCTTAATTTCCTTTCCCTTACCTTCAAAAAAAAATTCAAGAATGAGTATGAGCTGCCCTTCATCATCAAATGGAGGAAGTGTTTCTGAAATGGGAATTTGTCACCCAATCACCTTTTTAAGACACGATGCATGAAACACATTATGGATTTTACTTCCTTCAGGAGGTACCACTTTATAAGCAACCTCCCCAACTTTTTGAATTATCTTGTATGGGCCATAAAACCTTGGATTTAGTTTTGCTTCTCCTTTTCCTTTTAAGGTGGTTTGCTTGTAAGGTTGAAGCCTCAAATAAACCAAATCATTCACTTGAAAATTTATTTCTTTCCTATGTTGATCTGCATATTGTTTTTGATGATTTTGGGCAACCTGCAATTTGTCTTTTAAGAAATTCAAAATTTCTTGCCTTTCCTCAATCCAATCTTTAGATTTTGGGACTCTATTATCACCAAAAATGTGATCAACAAAGGTAGGTGCTTCATAACCATATAATTATTGTTAGAATTTTGATAATTTCATTCAAATATTATCTAGGATCCTACTAAGAGAATAACATGCACATCATAACAATCATAAACACAAGAGACACAGAGTTTTCTCAGGGAAAACCAAGAAGGTGAAAAACCCCGCAACTTCCTCAGAGATAGAATGAGCACCAATACAAAGATCACAAAGATCAAACCCCAAAAGATAGATGTCTTCAGCAGCTACTCCTCCTCCACTTGTGCACACTCCTCTCTTTCAACTATGCGAGTTGGATGAGTGAGTGAATGAGAAAAATGAGAGAGTCACACTCTCTATTTATACAACAACTTAACCTGCCTTTAACCCTAACTGGGCCGACTTCCTAAGGAAGCCTAATAACCCATCCACGTGACTTATACAGGACCGACCCCACCAAGGTGGTCTAATAACCCATCAAATATAAGTTACAACACTTGCAATGTAACTTGCGACACTTGCAAATACAAATGACGACACTTACAATTGGAGGAATAATACATCTCCATTGGGGATACAATAAAGTACAAATGTAATGCATACAATTTACAAGTGAATATCTTCCAAAGTTACAAATACATCAACACTCCCTCTTAACTAGGAAGGTATTCTCTTGATACAGGTCATCAATACATATAAGCACAAGTCTTCAATACTGGAGCTGGATCATCGTCACTGGATCACTGGAGCATCATCATCACTGCTGCTATACTCGTCATCTAGATCACTGGTTTTATCTCTCAATTCTTCTCGTCATAGGAAGTTCTACAGAGCCAGCGCTTTTTCATGCTAGTTGTAGGCCTGGCCTCCTGTAGGTCTTCATCATCTTTGAGAGCGGCCATCCTGTGGAATTCTCAAGGATGATTATGTGCATCTGCAAAACCTTGAAAGAGCATCCCAGGACTGATTACGAGCTTCCTGCTCAACCTATGGGATCTCCCAGGGACCCATTATATGCAAACTTCGCAAAACCTCGAAAGAGCATCCCAGGACTGATTACGAGCTTCCTTCTTAACCTATGGGATCTCCCAGGGACACATTATATGTGAACAAGCAAAACCTCGAAAGAGCATCCCAAGACTGATTACGAGCTTACTGCTCAACCTATAGGATCTCCCAGGAACACATTACATGCTATCTGGAAAAACCTCGAAAGAGCATCCCAGGACTGACTACGTGCTATCAGGAAAAACCTCAAAAGAGAATCCCAGGACTGATTACGAGCTCACTGCTCAACCTATAGGATCTCCCAGGGACAGATTATATGCCAAGCACAACCTACAAGATCTCCCAGGGACACATTATATGCCACTGCACAACCTGTCCACAACCACGGAGTATCATCCTGATACTCATGATCACACTGATCATCTTCGCACGGAGCATCATCCTAATGCTCATGATCATACTGATCATCATCATACAATGCATCATCCTGATGCACATCATCATCACATGATCATCCTAATCATCATCATCTGGAGCATCGTCCTGATGCTCATCACACAACACTTACATCCACATCCATGGGGAGGATCCTCCTACCACCATGCTTGGAAGGGCTCTTGCAAATGTGTCCCATCACTTCTTCCTTGAAGTATCTTCTATCTGAAGAACACCAAGCCTCTCTCTGAAGCACTTGAACTTCACTCTGGCTAGTGGTTTGGTCAACACATCTGCTATCTGCTCGTCTGTCGCAACATACAAGAGCTTCACTGCTCCTCTCTACACCATATCCCTGATATAGTGATACTTGATCTCTATGTGCTTCAACTTGTCATGGAACATCGGGTTCTCAGACAACTTCACACAATTAATTGTCACAAAAGATACAAGTAGCATCCAACTGGAGATCAAACAAATCAGACAGTATCTTCCTTATCCATACTGCCTCACAACTAGCCGAACAAGCTGCGACATACTCTGCTTCGGCTGTACTCAGTGCTATACAGGATTGCTTCCTTCTAAACCAATAGATCACACCTGATCCCATAATGAAGCAGCACCCCGAAGTGCTCTTCCTATCTGCAGCATTTCCTGCCCAATCTGAATCAACATAACCCTCCAAGTTAATCTTTTGATTCGCATCATACTTGAGCCCATAATCAATCGTACCCTTCAGGTACCTCAGAATATGCTTTACAACAATCAGGTGAACATGTCTAGGATCCGTCAGGAACTGGCTCAATGTGTTCACTGCAAAGCAAATATCTGGTCTCATGTTCGTCGGGTACATCAAGGACCCAATCATCTGACGATACATCGTGGCATCAACCAACTCTGATGAAGCATCACTCAATAGCTTCAGGTTCGATGCCATAGTTGTGGCCATGGCCTTGCAGTCCATCATCCTGAACCACTTCAGGATCTCTACTACATACTTCCCTTGTCCTAGGAATATTCCATCTGCACTCTGCCACTCCTCCATACCTAGAAAGTAATGCATCATACCCAAGTCCTTCATCTCGAACTCGGCAGCAAGCTTCCTCTTCGTGTCGGCAATCAACCCAATCTCACCTGTCACAAATAGGTCATCTACATACAGTAGGAGTATCACTGGATTGCCTTCCTCAACCTTGTAGTAAAGGTTGGAATCCGCTTTACTCTTGGTAAAGCCCAAACTAGACAGGAAGTTGTCAATCCTGCCGTACCAAGTCCTGGGTGCTTGTTTCAAACCATACAAGGCTTTTTTCAATCTGCACACATATGAATCCCTGTCATGTGTCTCAAAACCTAGTGGTTACTCCACATACACTTCCTCTTCGACTACACCATCCAAGAAAGTTGTATTGACATCCATCTGGTGTATCTTCCACTTAATCACTACAACCAGAGCAAGTACTATTCTGATGGAAGTGCATCTGGCCACAGGTGCAAGATTATCTTCATAATCTATCCCTTCTTTCTAGGAGAAGCCACGAGCCACAAACCTTGCCTTGTATTTCTGTATGCTACCATCTACAACATGCTTGATCTTGTAGATCCACTTGGAAGTCACAATAGACTTCCCTCCTGGTCTTGGGACCACATCCCAAACATCATTCTTCATGATCGATTGGTATTCCTCGACCATGGCATCCTTCCATTCTTTCTTTTCTGTCACTTCTTCATAACTGGAAGGTTCTTTGTTCATTATGTCACATAGTAAGCCTACATAGCTGGTGTGTGACCTTGTCCTTTTTCTTTCTCTATGTTCCTCTTTTGGAACACCATACCTTTCTGCATCTTGAATGAGCTCTCTTTCCCATGCTGGTTTCCTCTTGTGAGAATTATTCTCACGAGGTGGATCTACAGGCTCTTGTGGATCTTATATTTCATGATCTTCTTCTGGAATTGCTCCGTTCATGGTGGTGTCTTGAATTCTGGGTACTCTTGGTTCTTCATTGTCTTCAACAGGTGGCTTCCTCGACTTGATGTATGTTGAGTCTTCATCAAAAGTCACATCCATGCTGATGTCAATCTTCTTGAACCCTGGAAAGTAGATTCTGTATGCCTTTGAGTTTTCACTGTACCCCAAAAATATACCCTTCTTTCCTGAAGGATCTAACTTTGTCCTCTTTTCTTTTGGAACATGTGTATATACTGGACAACCAAATATCCTGAGATGGCTAACTTATGGTTTCTCACTAGAGAAAACTTCTTCTGGTGTCTTGTTGTCAAGTATCTTGTGTGGTGTTCTGTTTTGTACATATACAGCTGTCCTTGCTGCTTCTGCCCATAGGTGCATAGGTAGATCTTGGTCATGAAGCATTGCCTGTGCTGCTTCCATGATTGTTCTATTCTTACTTTCTGCAACTCCATTCTGTTGTGGATTGTATGGAGTGGTCAACTCCCTCTTAATCCTTGAATCACTACATAACTTCTTGAAGTCCCTTGAAGTGAATTCTCCGCCATTGTCGGATCTAAAGGTCTTGATGTTCTTATCAGTTTAGTTTTCTATAAAGGCTTTGAATTCCTTGAACTTATCAAACACTTTATCTTTGTTCTTCGAGAAATAAACTCAAGTCTTCCTAGAGAAATCATCAATCAAAGAAACTTAATATACATACCCACTCAGAGAATTGGATGACATTGGAGCACATACATTGGAGTGGATAATTTCCAAAATTCCTCTTGCCTTGCTTTCACTGCTTGGAAATTCCTTCTTTGTGTTCTTTCCTTTTGCACATCCTTTGCAAACACCTTCATGCTTTGACTGGATTTTAGGAAGACCTTCTACTGCTTTGCTTGCAATTGGTAGTGCTCTATAGTGCACATGTGCAAGCCTTATGTGCCAAAGTTCACTTGGCTCCATAGATTCATGTACCATGGCATGTTTAGGTTGTCCCTTCAATTTGTATAATCCTCCCTCTTGCTCTCCAGTCACTACCGCATCATCTATGGTCTTACCTTTTGGCCACATAAGTACTTGGCCATCCATAAATGCAACTCTCATTCCCTTTGCATCCAAAGATAATATGGAGAGAAGATTCTTCTTGAGACCACGTAAATATAGAACATCTTTCATCTTCAAAGACTTCCCAGAGTCTAACTTGTAGGAGGCTTCACCACTTCCTTTTATGGGGTATTGATTGTCATCCCCAAGTTTCACCTTATGAGGTGACTCATGTTCAGATAGGTCCATAAGAGATTCTTTAAATCCCTTTATATGTTTGGAAGCCCCACTATCAATAAGCCAATCATTACACCCATGTGTAATAGTACCTGTGAGGGTAGAGATTAGAACATATTATTCATCACTTGAAGAGCCTTCACTTTCTAACCTTAGTCTTCTTCCTGGGAGGTTCATCATCCTCAACAGCATGAGCATGATATCTCTTGTTGTTGTTGGAGCCTTTTCTGTTCCTGGGACATTCTTAGGCATAGTGTCCCTTCTCATCACATGTGTAGCATCTAATGTGAGAGAGATCTTTCTTCATGTTCTCCCTTTGATGATGGTGAGAAGACCTTTTGTAATGAGAGTTCTCCCTCTTGAACTTACTTCTCTTGGTATGTGATGTGAGGGCTTGGTCTTCATTGCCCATCTTTTCTTCTCGGGCCACAAGTATAACTTCTTCTTGTGAGCATTCCTCCCACAATATATTGAAGGAAATCAATTTCCTTCTTGCACAAATTCCTTGGATGAAGGAGTCCCGTGACCTAGGTAGGCCATTCAATGTGGTCATCACAATTTCTCCATTATCCACTACTTCATCCACAACTTCAAGTTGTTCCTTGATTTCAAAGACCTTAGTAAAGTAAGATTGGATGGTCTCTCCATTCTGGATCTTCACACTCTTCAATTGGTTCTGCAAGGTCATCTTCCGATTTATATTCTTTCCTTCAAACAGCTTGGTCAAGGAATCAAACATCTCCTTGGGTGTCTTTAGGGAAGGCACATGTGATATTAGATGGTTTTTGATAGAATATGCAATGATTCTCTTGGCTTTGACCAAATTCTTCTTATGTAAGGCCTTAGCCTCATCTCCCTCTGGAACTAGAACCTCTTCACTTATGTAGGTGTCCAATTCATTCTCTTCTAGGGTTAACCCAATCCTATACTTCCATTCTCGGAAGTTACCAGCCCTGTCAAGCTTATCCTCAAGCTTGGTGTGGTGAGACATATTAATGAGAAACTCAAATGGAAATAAAAGCTTTAGGTCTTACCACTTGATTTGTTGAAACTGGATCTGGAGCTGGATTAGGGTTTGTTAGAGAAACCCTAAAAATTCCAACTTTGAATTTCAAAATTCTGATTGGATGGAAAGATACGCCTTGCTGAGCTAATCAAGCTAGTATACTTCAATTTTGAAATCTCCAAAATCTGACCCCTCAAAATTGACTTTGAAACTTTTGGATCTGTAGTTTCTAGTTTTCTGGTCAAAAACCCAAACTAGGCCCAGGGTTCTTCCCAACCAAAAAGTTTGATCTTGGTATCTAAACTTCTATTTTTTTGAGGAGCATCTAGCCGTGGTCTCAGATTCCAAAAATTCCAACTTTTTCAAAAACCCTAATTTCCCGCAGCAGTGATAGGCCAAAAACTGAAAATGCCCAGAATTGAATTCTGTCTTGACAGAAATATGCGCCCTTGCTAGGAGAGTCAGTCTAGCCTCCTTCCTTTGATTAATTGTGGAGAGAAACCCAAAAATTAAGAATCCCTAGCTTCCGCAGCTGCACAGTGTCTTCTTCTTAGTCCCGCTCTGATACCATGTTAGAATTCTGATAATTTCATTCAAATATTATCTAGGATCCTACTAAGAGAATAACATGCACAAAATAACAATCATAAACACAAGAGACACAGAGTTTCCTCGGGGAAAACCAAGAAGGTAAAAAACCCCGCAAATTCCAGAGATAGAATGAGCACCAATACAAAGATCACAAAGATCAAACCCCAAAAGATAGATGTCTTCAACAACTACTCCTCCTCCACTTGTGTGCACTCCTCTCTCTCAACTATGAGATTTGGATGAGTGAGTGAATGAGAAAAATGAGAGAGTCGCACTCTCTATTTATACAACAACTTAACCTCTCTTTAACGTTAACTAGGATGAATTCCTAAGGAAGCCTAATAACCCATCCACATGACTCATATAGGGCCGAACCCACCAAGGTGGTCTAATAACCCATCAAATATAAGTTATGACACTTGCAATGTAACTTGCGACACTTACAAATACAAATGACGACACTTCCAATCGGAGGAATAATACATCTCCGTTGGGGATACCATAAAGTACAAATGTAATGCATACAATATACAAGTGAATATCTTCCAAAGTTACAAATACATCAACACTCCCTCTTAACTAGGAAGGTGTTCTCTTGACACAGGTCACCAATACATATAGGCACGAGTCTTCAATACTGGAGTTGGATCATCGTCACTGGATCACTGGAGCATCATCGTCACTGCTGCTGTACTCGTCATCTCGATCACTGGTGCTATCTCTCAATTCTTCTTGTCATAGGAAGTTCTACAAAGCCAGCCCTTTTTCATGCTGGATGTAGGCCTAGCCTCCTGTAGGTCTTCATAATCTTTGCGAGCGGCAATCCTGGGTAGGATAGGTGTGCTCAACTTTGTTTTGCTGACATATCTTGCATTCATTCACATTCCTTAAAAAATATCCCTTCAAACCTTTCCAAAATAACCTTTCTCTTAGCTGCCTATATGTTTTGAAGAAACCGGGATGGCCTGCTAAAGGAGAAACATGAGTTGCATTCAAAATATTTTGCTTCAAATTTGAACCAGGGACTAAGTAGATTCATTCTTTATAGTATATTAGGCCATTCAATACTTTATACCTATCATCTCCCTTGGCCCCATCTAATAATTCACAAGCAAATCTATCTTTGGCATACTCTACTATTAGTACAACTTTCCAATATTTTGAAATGTCCATAAGAGAAAGTGAGGGCATTCTAGACAATCCATGTACTACAACATTATTCTTCCCTTTAACATATTTAATGTCAAAATCAAAGGCTTGAAACTTACTCACCCATTTTTGTTGCCTTTCATTGAGATATTTTTTGTAAGGAAATGCTTTAAACTATTATGGTCAGTTTTGACCACAAATTTGTTCCCCACCAGATATTGTCTAAACTTGGCGAAGGCATGCATGATGGC
Organism: Larix kaempferi; assembly: GCA_027924585.1. Taxonomy (NCBI): domain Eukaryota; kingdom Viridiplantae; phylum Streptophyta; class Pinopsida; order Pinales; family Pinaceae; genus Larix; species Larix kaempferi. Next base: position 130,033 of record BSBM01000891.1, read on the forward strand.
CAACATTTCCTTGTCATATATGGAGTGGAGTCTCTCATGTAGTTGTAGATTCCTGATTTCAAAAGCTATGGGATGTTGATTTTGCTTAAAACTGCTCCAATGCCTTCATTTGCTGCATCACATTCGAAAACAAATGGTTTAGAAAAATCTGGTAATGCAAGTACACAACAACTACTCATTACCTCTTTCATTCCTTGGAAATATTTTTTTGCACCTTCATTCCATTGGAAAGCATCCTTCTTTGTCAAATCAGTGAGGGGAGTAGTCAATTGGGAAAACCCCTTCACAAACTTTCTATAGTAAGTGCAAATCCCAATAAAACCCCTCAATTCAATGATGTTCTTGGGTGATGGCCAATCAAGAATGGCCCTTATTTTCTCCAAGTGCACCTTTAATCCATCTTGCCCAATGATATGCCCAAGATACAATATTTCTGTAAACCCAAACTCACACTTGGACAACTTAGCAAACAAAGATTGTTCATGTAATATTTTCAATACAACTTCTAAATGATGTAAATGCTCCTCCCATGTGTTACTGTATCTCAAAATATCGTCAAAGAAAACCAAGAAAAACTTACTAAGCTGCTTGGAAAATATATTGTCCATGCATGACTGGAAGGTTGCAGGAGCATTGGTCAACCCAAAAGGCATGACAAGGAATTCAAAATGACCATAGTGACATCTAAAAGCATTTTTCTGCACATCTTCCTCCTTCATTCGAATCTGATGGTAACCAAATCTAATATGAATTTTTGAGCTCCAAACAGTTCATCCATGAGCTCATCTATCTGAGGAATGGGGTATCTATTCTTCATTGTCTTTTTGTTTAGATATTTGAAATCAATGCACATTCCTAAGGTTCCATCTGTTTTCTTTACCAATAGAACTGATGAAGCATAGGGACTTGAATTTAGCCTTATGAGCCCCAACTCCAACGGTTCTTTGATATCCTTTTCAATATCATCCCTAAACCTTTTTGGGTGTCTATATTGCTACATTTGGATAGGATCAGTACCCTCCTCCAACACAAAGGCATGTTCAACTCCCCTGTCAGGTGGCCTTCTAAGGGGGAGCTCTCTAGAAACCTTCTCATACTTGTGCAATAGCTTCCTTATCTCGTTTGGATGTTCTGAAATCTTTATGTTTGGTTTGGGGGAAGTGATTAAAGATTTTGCAGCCCATTCAATGTCTCCATGTCTCAAAATCGACCTCATACTGTGGGAGGACACCACTTGGTTAGGATAGATGTGCATTCCCCTCACCAATACTGGCTTTCCTTCCGAATCTTTAAATCTTATTTCAGGTACTTGATAGTTCACTGTATGCTCTCTTATTGAGTACAACCATTGGACTCATTTGTATCGGAAATATTCAACACATAAAATCTTTCAGTAACAGTGTAGTTTACTATGGTAAGTTGTAGCTTTGGAATACATGTGTTACAGTCCATAGAATTGTTACCTAGAATGATGACTGCAAACTCATCAAATTTTTCAGTAGGCAAATTTATCCTCTCCGCCAAGGTTGCATCACTGAAGTTGTGAGTTTCTCCTCCATCCACTAATACTGAAACCTTCTGTCCTTGTACAATTCCTTTGCATCGAAGGGAATGAAATATAGGCATCCCTGACAGTACTGCCATCTTCCTTGTTTCAGGTGGTGGCTGATTTTCTTTTGCTGTGTCATATCCCTCTTCTTGGCCTGAATGTTGTGCTTCTTCCTCCATGTCCTACTCATCATCAGAAAGACTTCAATAAAGTGTGCTTTCCCCTTAGCACATTTATGCCCTTAAATAAAAACAATGTTCATCATTAATCAGATGCCAAAGAAATTTCATCATTGTTGGGAGAGAATTCTATTTTGGGCCTAAAGAAGTATTTTAATGGCATAAAATTTGCCAATTTTCCACTCGGGTTTGATGTAATCTTATGCATTTTTCTAAATGGGAATGTTATTGAGCATAAATAAGATAAAAAACAAGAATAAAACAAAGGTGCACGTATTTCTGATTAAGATGATTTCCAATTATGTCAATGCTAGAATACGTTTCCTCCTATGTCATCATAAAATGAAAACTCTTTTTTTTCTCTAGTATTTGTGTCGTCTAATTGCAAATTCTGTTGCACTCAAAAAATTCGAATAACCTGCAAAAAACTCTCAATAATGGAGGTAGACTTCTACTGAGCACTGCTTTAGGACAGTAGGCACTTTTATATGGATCCTTCACACCTGGCTAGACCTCATTGGATTTATCCAATGAATTCAATGCAATGGCACTAGGATTTGTTGTGGAAATCCAGAGGCTTCTAGTGCACTAACGAAAGCAACTGCTCAACCTATTTGCTCCATGGCTCGGATACCATGTGAAATTCTGTGTCATAGCAGATCTAAGAGCTGAGTATACCTCGCAAAGAAAGAATGAGCAGAAAAGTTGAATAAGAGTGAAAACTGCATTAAAAAAGAGCAGAAGAATAACTATGCAACAGAACTCAGATAGAAGCAGAATAATGTCACACTACTCAATTATCAGTATAATGAACAATGATAATACAATGGAGAGAATTTGAATCACACAGGAGAATTCGAACCTCAGTTGGACATAGGGATTATCACCACTGGAGTGCTCCAGAAGACTCAAAGTCAACTAAACTGAACCTAAACTCAGTTAATTGAAGTCACAAGCAGTTAACTGACTAAGGAGGGCGCAATAGTGAGTCTGTCATGCATGCCAAACATAAAAGGGCGCATGAGGCCACAATCAATGGCATCTGGAGCTCTAACCCCCTACAAGAATCAGATAACTCGGGTGGACTGCACTGGAACACTCAATAGGTTCCTATAAAATAGGGAACTGATTGAAGTGGTCCTAAAATGATACATGCAGGGCTCAGAAGTTGGTAGATGGATCCTGGATGACATCTGCACACCACTAGGGGGAAAATGACTTCATCAACAAATAGGAAAAATAAATAATTCTAGGTAGGACAAGGATGGAGTATTTAAATATCCCAACAAAGAGAAGGAGTCAATTAGGTGTCATAACTAACCTACAAAACAAAAATAGGGAACCTTTTCCTTGAGTAGTGGAGCAAGGGAGCTATCTCCAAGTGGGGTCCACCAATCTCTCAAGAGGGCGCACTAGTGCAAGTGGAGCTTCCAACCCTTCATGAGGGAGTTATAAAACATCAATAAGGTCCAATAGGATAATGTTGGGTCCATCACTAAGTGTTTGGGTGGTCATCAAGTCTAGAGTGCACTAGGAAGTCCCCATTCCCCCTCACATGTGGATTCCAAGGCCCCCCATTCTCGTTAGTTTTCCATGTTGAGACAGATATTTTATTTATTTACAATCATTTCTAAAGACCATAGTCTCAACACCTAGTTCCATAATAATTTACCAAATAACAAGTACATATGATTAGGGGGTCAAAATCGGGGTATTACAACAATTTTTTTGGTTTGGGGTATATGGAAGGAAAGAAACATGAGGATATTAAAAAACAAGGCCACCACCACTATTAATATTTGGGTACTTATCAAAAACAATATTCAGGAAACCTTATAACTCAAGCATTGGAGGGAGGAGGATAAAAAATGTATCGAGTAGGAAACAATCATCTTTGAATTTTAATCTTGGAAGATTATCCACTTCTCTTGTTTCCATCTAGCCCAAGATAATAAGTCCTCATGAATGACTCCCCTTCCTGAAGATTTCTACAAGATAAATTACGATGGTGCTTCCAAAGGGAATCCAAGTCCAACAGGGTATCGAGGAGTCATACGATATTGTAGGGGAACTACTATTTGGATTTATGCAAGGTCGATTGGCCATGACTCTAGTAATGTTTTCGAGCTCCAAAGAGTCATCCAAGGCATGGAAATTGCTGCAGCTCAAGGCCGATGTTGCATAGTTATTCAGGGGATTCCAAATTCCTTATTCAAATCCTCCAAAAACTTCAAAATGGATCCCCCGTTAGCAAAGTCACCAATAGCTAGAGGCTTTCTTCATGTCTAGAAAACATGACTCAAATTTTGAACCTCTTTGAATTCATTACCCCTTCTCATGTTCATAATGAAGACAATAAGTTAGCTGACAAGTTAGTAAATGAGGAATTTTCTCTTGAGGTTAACATAAACACAACATGGTCCGATGATTTCCATCTCCATCCTTTGTGAAAAGAATGTATCAGATTAGTGGAGCAGGATCATCACTCCCCAAGTAGGGTGACAACCACGGGACATGGGAGAGGGCGTAATCAACTTGTTGATGACGTGGATCTTCTAGCTTACACCATCTCCGAAGACATGTGTACTCCAAGCTATCATGCAAACAAAAGGGTAAGCATTTAACATTCAATAGGGTATAATCATGTTATCCTTAGTCTACACGAAGCCGAGGTACCTTGGCATGCAAGGTTTTCACATTATGGGTGACTGACTCTCAGTACAACATCATTATTGTTATCATGTGGATTAGAGCTCATGGATTTTATTTTGGGATGGTTTGTCCTGATGGATCATTGCATGGTGTTGTTAGCCCTCATTTGGTTATGGACCTCTTGTTTTTTTTTTTTAGATAGAAAAAACCCCATTTCCCCGCTTGGGAAGGATGAGGATCGACTTGAACTCATGGATTCAGAAAAGGAAAGGAAGAGTGAAGTCGTTGAGGCTCCTCCTCCCATTACTAAAGACCTTCATTGTGCCATCAATTTAACCCTTTACTACCATGAATCCATTATTGTTCCCATTAAACAAGAAATGGATGTGGATAAGTGGGAAATTAGGTCCAAGAGAAACAACTTTCAGCTTCTTGAGGAGTTTGAAGATTTGGTTGTATGGGTCATTGACCCAAGCGATACCAGATCTCCTCTAGCTCTTTGTAACCACTCTTTAGACATATATTGGACTCTCAAATCATTTTTGGGTAGGGTCTTAATGGAGCACAAGAAAGTCTACAACATTTTGATGGCCAACTATCAGGCATAAAATAAGACCTGGCTCACTTGAAACACATGAGGTTGGAGATGAAGTATATGGATGAAAAGCTCAATATCGCGGCTCTCCTTGCAGGGCTCAAACTAAAAACTCAGTGGCCACCTCTAGGGAGCACCCCGCAATCTCCCCACATCATCAATTCTAATAAGGAATAACTAGCAGATGTCTGTCTCAGAAAATAAGCTCTGATATATGGCCTTGTTCAAGTTTTTTGGGTCTATTTTTAGTATGTCTTTTTTAGTTATCCCCAATTTTAGTCCTAGTGTTAGTTCCAAGTTGTTTGCTTCTTTTTGGGTCATATATAGAATTTTCATCATCCAATTGTTCAAATTTTGTTTGACTATCGAACAAAGGAGGGAGTATTCTGGTTTCCTCAGGGAAGATCTCCATCTCTAGTCTTAAACCAACAACATTATGGTTTCTATTATTAGATACCAATTGACACTTTATTTAAATTTTCCCCTAGGTTCTAGTTTGGTTTCCCTCAAGGAAAACTAGCCTAGGGATATATCTCTACTTTATGTATATTCATATCAATAGAAGGTTGTCACATTCTTGCTTAAAAAAACAAGCAGGTCAATAAATAAAACATTTCTCAAGCTAATCAAAGACTTGCAAATACTTTCTATGTTTTAAAGCCAAGTAGCCTACTTAGATTCCACTCCCTGTAAGTAATTCAAACTAGCATCATCGAGTGATACATACTCTTCTCCTTCCTCCTTTTCCTCTCCATATAACATTACTACCATAGTTATTGATAAACATTATTTTAAAAGCATGGATATTAGTATTCATTGTTTAAGAAGATATCGCTAAATTCTATATGTATGAAATAATTAACTCACTTTATGTTTTATATCAATTTGTGTTGCCACTACAATTATGCAATGAGAATATTGGTTATTGGATTTACTTTTTCCAAGATTTGATTCTTCCCTCTTCTCCAACTCTCCAATCTTATGGCTATGTATGACAAGGGAGTTTCCCTGCAAAGAAGTGCATCTTTTTCTCAAGAGTGCTAATTTGCAAGGCGATACTCTTCAAGATTTCAAACTACTATTTATTGTAACGATACAAATATTCACTCCCCATAACCCACAACTCTTTCCTTACTCTCATCCATGATATTTGAGTTTTGTTGTTATTTCTTTACCCTTATTGTAATCAATATGAAGATCTAGTGGGTGCAACTCTCTTAAAGCTTTAGATTTCATCAATTGCGTAAGCATATTATACAAATCAAACCACACAAATAGTGAATTAAAACTAGTATCATAGCAATTTGAATGCTTGAATCATTAGGACAAATGTTAAAAAATTACTACTACAATATATGCTCAAGCACGCCATTTTTCTGTTTGTATTTTATATTGATTTAATAAACAAATCAAACAATTCATATTAATTGTTCAACCACGAGGATTTGGAGATGGGTAGGTTTTCAGAGAGGGATTTGGCTCTGTGACACAAGAAGTAACAGTTTCCTATGTTTGTGAGGATTCGCGTGATTCAGTCGTGACCGAGTATGAGGTTTCCTAGAGGGGGATCCTCCCCCTCCACACCCCCAGATCAAAGCAAAGGAGGTACGAGGACCATGACGAAGGGCCCTTACACTAGGAGGACCAAATCCAATGCCACCAACTGAACAGGAGGACAAACGAGAGAGGGCCCTGGACATTGAATGGGTGGGTGTCTGCCTAAATCCTCCAAGATCCCCTCCAATATGAGAAACTTCACGAAAGAATAGAACTATGGAAGGAAAAATTCCTAATTGGTAAATTTAACGGGGTTTGGCCCAAGGAGAGATATCTCCTTATATGGATTAAAGCAACTTGAAACCCCAAAGGCCATTACGAATTGCAGCTGGGATCGAAAGGATTTTTCACCATCATCTTTTTATATTAGGAAGATCGAGATAGAATTATGGTTGGAGGACCCTATTTTTTCTTTTTCAATTGGTCTTTACCTTAGACCTTGGAAAGATCATTTCAACCTGGACAAAGAGGGTATGCACGTAGCCCTAGTTTGGATCCGACTCTACTCGCTCCCATGTGAATACTGGGAACCAGATATACTACGTGACATTGGGAATTCTCTTAGGGAATTCGTGAAAGTTTCTAAAAAGACTAAACAACTCAGGTATACTTCATATGCCCGGATCTATGTGTATATGGATATCTCCCGCAATATTCCTGAGGCTATCAATCTGACTTGGGATGACAAGGGTTAGATACAACCCATCGACTATGAACATATCCCCTTCAGATGCAAGCAATGTCACATATATAGCCATCTCAGTAGGGGATACCCACAAAACAAACCCCCGCTCCTCCTCCCCAGCCCACCCCTGAGAAAGAGAGGGATGATGAGGGTTTCACGCAGGTAAATAGTAGATGGAGGCATGGACACAAGCAGATAGGACAGACGAGTAATAAGAATATGGACAGCACGAATAGATTCAAAACCCTAAATTTGATAGAAGATTTTCAGACCTAGAAGGATCCAGAGAAACATTCACAAAAAATGGACCAGGTCCAGAAAAAAGGTAAAAGCCCCCAGGAAAACCAGGAGGAGCAACCAGAAAAAATGGAAGAAGACCCACAAGATGGGGGGGGGATATGGATTTGGGGCAACTTGATCTCGATGAGATCCAGAGGGAGTTCAACAAGAAAGGGAAAGGTTATGTTCCAAGACGCCAGATCGAACTACTTCAACAAGCCATTTTGAGGACAAAAACAACCCCTCAACTGGGTATTGTGAGGAAAACTCGAAAGGAAATAAGACGAAACTCCTAGAAGAGGCAGAAAGACTAATAAGCAGATGATAGCGGAAGTAGGAACCAAGCTAATCAAATCATGCCAATATCCCATGATTAATGTGACCTTTTCTGAAGTCAACAAAGTTTCTCAATGAAAGTGATAACATCGAACATCCGCGGGGTGAATCACCCCACAAGATCAGGACACTAAGAAATAAGTTATGAAAGGAGAAACCCATGGTTTTTTCCCTTCGGGTAATGAAATTCCAAGCATATATTATTAAAGAAATAGGTGTTCGAATATGGAAAGGGAGTGAAACAATGGCAATTAATGCAAATAGGGCAACAGGAGGCCTAGCAATCTTTTGACATCCTGAGGAATTTAGCTTATCAAACTTCATGGCTACAAGATTATTCCTATCTGCTGAATTCCAAATCATCAACTCCCTAGTCAAGGGTGTTATTACACATGTCTATGGCTCGAGTGTAAATCTACAAAAGGATGCATTTTTTTATGCTCTAGCATGGGCGGCCTGGTGGATAGGAGACAGGCAGTGGATCGTTGGTGGAGAATTCAACCTAATAACATCCCTAGAGGAGAAAAGGGGGCTTGAAGGATCCTAGGAGAAGCGAATGAATCCTTTAGGGACTTCATTGAAGAAACTAGGCTGGTTGATGTGGAAACCGGGAATGTCTGGTTCACCTGAAACAACAGGAGAGGGGGAGAGAATCATGTGGCCTCTAGAATCGATAGATTCCTATTGTCGAAAGGCACTGTCATGGGTGGGAGATATTTGTAAGCAACAGTTCTCCCGACAGCTAGTTTGGACCTTTGGTTGATTTGCCTCTGTTGGGACGAGGTTGGCCCCCCAAATAGAAAACACTTCATATTTGATCAATTCTGGATTGAGCATAAAAAATTCAAACCAATGGTCCAATAATGGTGGAAGGAACTGGACCCCCCTAGGGGATCAAGGATGTATCAGTTCCAAAAAAAATAAATCCCTAAAATCAAAGCTTTGTGCATGGAACAAAGAAGAATTTGGGAACATCTTCCAAGACAAAAAGTGCCTGACCGAGAAGCTAGAAGATAATAAAAAAGAGGGGATGGAAAATGGTTATGATGAGGACCTGAAAATATGGGAGAATATCACCCTTGAGTGGCTAAATGCTCGGGAGAACCAGGAGGAAATCTACTGGAAACAAAAATATAGGAACCAATGCCTGAGGGAGGGGGAACAAAACACTAAATTCTTCTACCAATTATTCATCCAAAACAGACAAAGGAATAAGATCAACTAGCTGAAAAAATAAACCGGGAAGCACGTGGAAAGCAGAGAATAAATTGAAGAAGAACTGATCGGCTACTTCAGGAACATCATGGAAGAAGACAGGGGGGATAGGTCAGAGGACATAGGAAATATATCCCAGCATATTTCTTCCCTAGTCTCCCAAAGTTAGAATGATATTTTAATGAACTATGGAGATGAGAGAAGTGGAGGACGTCATGCATCAGATGGTTGTTGGGAAATCCCCAAGACCGGACGGCTTCACCACGACCTTCTTCCACCATTTTGGGACCTCATCAAGGAGGAAGTCTGGAACAATGTGGAAGAATCTAGAAAGACTAAAGGGGTGTTGAAATCTTTCAACGCCATGTTCCTAACTCTCATTCCCAAAAGCGAAGGAGTTGACTCTACAAGTAAGTTTATACCTATTTCCCTGAGCAATGTTATTTACAAAATCATTACAAAAGTAATTGCCAACAGATTGAAACCGCTCATCCCCAACCTGGTATCCTCATAACAATATGGGTTTATATAAGGACAGCAGATCCTGGATGGACTCATCTTGGTTCATGAGGTAATTCACTCCTTGAAGACCACAAAGAATCTTGGAATGCTCCTAAAGCTCGATATCTCAAAATCCTATGACAACCTAAGATGGAAATTCATGAGAGAGATGCTTAAGGCTTATGGATTTAGCCAAGAATGGATCGAATGGGATTTGAATTTGACGTCTTCAACTTTTTTCTCAATCTTACTCAATGGATCTCCCACAAATTCGTTCATCCCATCAAGTGCCCTAAGGCAAGGGGAACCCCTATCCCCCTTCTTGTTTATCTTAATGGCATAAGGTCTTAGCAGGAAAATAAAAGCCATGGTTGAACAAAGTGAAATTAAAGGCTTAAGTCTGAACACAAGGGCTGACAAACAGACACACCAACAATTTGTAGATGACACTATGCTCTTGGGTCACTCGCTGGTTCAAGAATCTAAAGCATTTAAAAAATGTCTGAACTTATTTTCTAAGGCCTCAGGACTCGAGATCAATAAGGAAAAATCAAAAATATTATTTTTCAACTCTTTTATAATTATCCAAAGAAATATCACTCGTATTCTTGGACTCCAAGGGAGCTCCCTTCCATCCAAATATTTAGACGCCCCTCTAGCTGAAGGAGTAGTTAGAAAAGTCTCATGGTCTGATCTTCTTGACCAGATAAGAGGGAAACTCGCAAACTGGATCCTTCAGCATCTCAACCTTGCAAGTAGGATTACTCTCATCAAATATATTCTCCAAGCTATTCCAATATACCTATTCTCGGTTATGGTCACTCCTAAGACTGTCTTGAAAGATATTATGAACGTTAGAAAAATAATAATAATAATAATAAAAAGATTAAAAAAAAAAAAAAAAATGGGCCTTAGTCAGTTGGGAAAATATGTGTAAGCTGAAATCTCAAGGAGGTATGGGACTAATAGATCCAGAAAAGAATAGTGAAGTTATGGGCGCCAAGATTTGGTGGGGGTGGGTCACCCATACATCATAAACCTGGGCAAAAATTTGGCATATCAAGTATGCCCAAAATAGATCAAAACATGAATTAATTTGATTCAACAAGGAGAAACCAGGATCACATATTTGGCAGACTGCACTTCACAGTAGGAGAATTATTTAGGAACACGGCTTCTGGGAAATCAGGGATGGGGAAGCGATAGAATTTTGGTAAGACACATGGAAAAAAATGCTTAAGCTCTCCCTCCAGATTAACACCCCGACCAGCTAGGCCAGACGTATTGAGATGGGACTTACAAAAGTCAAGCAGTTCTAGCATGTGGATACGGGCAAGGAGGATTACCGTGAATGGAAACCACCAGATTGGTGGAGTCAGATATTCCTGAAAGAAGAGATGCCCGGGCTATGGGATACCATCCAAGAATGATGCATTTGAACTCAATGTGGACCAGATAAACTAAGATGTGGATACACGAGAAAAGGGGTTTTTAATATTAAGGACGCCTATGAGCTATGGACAGGACAACGGGATGACCCAACACAGTAAGTCTGGAAAAAGATATGGAAGGCCAATCTTTGGCCCATATTTGCCACCTTCCTTTGGCTGGTTGTGCACCAATGAATCCTCACAGGAGAGAACCTCAAGAAGCGGGGAGTTCTTGGCCCAACCCAGTGCTCTTTATGTGCTACTGCAAAGGAAATAATGGGCCACCTTCTCAATGAATTCCATTTCACCTCTTCCCTCTAGGATAGGGAGCAAAGATATTCTGATGCTCTAACTATAACAGAGGATATCCATACCTTTTGATTAGAGAATGGGATTTGAATGCTTTCCAAAACCCCATTGTAAACCGCGTATGTCTCATGTTCCCTGGATTTCTGTTGTGGTAAATTTGGAAGGAGCACAACAGATGCATCTTCTAGGATAACAAAACCACACCACATGATGTCTAGACCAAGGTGGAACTCCACATTCAGGAATCAATCAGGACTTCCAAATGGAACGATAAGGATTGGGAAGTGGCTGGAATGGACAAAAGAATCTTAGGTGACTGGGGAATATCCCAATTAGTTCAAAGTCTTACTCTGGGAAAACCCAAAGTATTATCCCCTGCTAGTTTACTAGTCTCCCCCTAGCGAGCTCCTTCAAGATGAACTTCGATGGGGCCCGTATAAAGAAACTCGGGGTCTGCTGGTTTTGGTGGTGTAGGGAGGAACCACGAGGGAAACATCTTGAATATATTCCATGGATACATCGGCAACGATACAAATAATGCTGCTGAATTGGATGGCTTGCTCTATGGGCTCAATCCAGTTGCCAAAGTAGGATGGGAACCCACCATAGTGGAAGGCGACTCTCATATAATAGTCCAGATGGTGAAAAATATGCAGAATGGACAAAGGACCTCTAAGTTGGTGGACATCTATAGGATAGAGTACAGGCTGAAAAAGTTGCACACCTTACTCAACAGGCCCCATTCCTGGACTTTCATCCATGTTAGACGGGAAGGCATTAAAGTGGTTGACCACCTGGAAAATGTGGGATATTGGGAAAAGTAATGTGGCAGAGATGGAGCTTACTTTGAGAATCATGCTTGGGCTAATCGATGCACCCAGCTATCCATTCAGGACTCCCTCTCATCTACGAGGGGAGGAGATGACACATCCCAAGCCAATGCATCACGGTTAAGTACCCACGTGACAGGATTGGAGGATAGCCAAAACAATAATAGCCCACCTCCCTCTGGTGACATGGGTATTAATGGAAACCATACTCAATTGATTGTTGGCCTAAGATCTCATGTGATCCATGATGCATAAGAGGTATGAAACTATCCTTGGCCTACGAATAGAGCACCTTGAGATGGTGCGAGGGAATACCGAGAAAGTAGGAAAAATCCTACGACTTAAGGAGGATGATAATGTCATGATCGGGGAAATTATGAAGCTGGTTGATGAAGCGACTATATATGTGGAAGGAAAGGTCTAACCAATGTGCATTGTTCTTTGTATCCTCAATTTTCGGGAGTTGTTGTGGGTTTTAAAAAGAGGTAGACGCTCAATGGAAAACCATGCCCCACCTTGGATGCTCACCATGGAAACCAAGTGGAAACGGGAAATAAAGGATGCAAGGGATGCGAGGGAAGCCAAAATTTCTAGAGTGACCCGTTAACAGAGGAAGGCAAGCCAAACGACTCATTTCTTCTAGGAGAGAATTCCCTAGACTATTAAAGGGGAAATTGAGAAAATAGAGAGAGACTTGTGGGAGAAAGTAAAGGAATTCAATCTGGAAGAGGTCAGAGAGGAGCTGGCAGATTGGATGCATGATACCAAAATGAATTATGGGAGAATTTCGACTTACGACCGATTAATGGTAACCCATTGGGTGTTAAAGGGCCTTCTTTCCCATGTCCTGACGGAATGAGCAAACAAGGAATCCAGGGATGAAGAACCTACTCAAGCCTGGAAGGAGCATAACATGGATTTTCGGTTGATGCATAGAAAAAATGATGTGATAACAAGCAAGCTGGGGTTTCAATTCCTTCCCCCCTTGGTTCGAGGTCTGCCAAAGGCATCTCCACTACGGCTAAGGGTTTCCATGGAATGGGAACTGGAAAAGGTGTTGTTACTTCGATTGATGGACGTTAAGGACATGGTTGTGGCTACCTCGACACCAACACTAAGTGACTATGTGCCCCAAATACAACCTTTGAAGCTGGTCTGTCCTGGGGTAGTGTCTATTAGTATTGGTCCTCGTCTGTTTACTATATTTTGTATCTTCAGAACATGTTTTTTCGAGGCTATGTAGTTTGGGGGCTAGCATACATGTCTATGGTTCTATCTATGGTTCAGTTTAAAAGAGTCTTGGTTAGAAGTTTGTGTAGGAATGATAACGTCCTATTATGCATGGCCTGGAGGTTTTTTGTAAGGCCGAAAATGTTTACTTTGAGGGTTGATAGGGAAATGCATCTTAGGTTGATCTTAGCAGGGGTATACCAGGCCACTGTGCTGTTACTAAGTTGGCTGGGTCTTTTGTAATGGATGTCGTGTAACCTTTTTTGAAGTAGTATTACAATATCTTATAAAAAAAATTGTTTAACCACAATGGCAAAGACACACATTATAGTACATTGCTCAGAAATCTCCCCCCTACCAAAATTCATATGATACACTAGGGTACACTACAATGCTAATGCAAAAAAAAAATTACCCTACCAAACAGATCTATCAAACACCACGGTATCCTACAGTTCCTTGCAGAATGCTCTTTCTCCATTGTTATTATATTGGTTGATTTTTCTTCTCAACCACTTTTCTATGAATCATCAAATAACTTCAACAACAATTGAACTCGTTTCCCTCACTTCAGCTAGGGTTTAACTCTCTTTTTTGTTCATTGGGTTGGGTTTTTACATGTTGTAGTTCTCATTAGGGTTTAATTTGACTTACGATGAATAATTAGACCATTTTGTCATGCCACAATTTCCTCATATGCAATTCCTTTGAGGAAAAAAAACCGTTGTTCCAAAGCTATGAGTTTTAAAATCTAGTGATCGTCCTGGAAGCAAATTCCCTTGAGATTAGAGATGGAAATATTCTATTTATTTAACACCAAACCAGATTCTAGGTTTCTACTTCTTGTTCTCTACTATGTACACATTTTCTCTTGGGTTGTTCATACTGGTATGGGAATGCGTATTTGCTAGGTCAGGGAGGTGATCGTATGTGCTTCGTTGCTCTGTCGGCAAGGAAGGTGGGGAAGGCCAAGTTTTTTACTATTTTCTTTCTTCTTTGTGAAAAAATTCTTAGTGTTTTTATGTTTTAAACCCTTGGAATTTCAATGGTGTCTATTCAAAGGCACTTGGTTGCTCTTCTATTGTTTCCATAAGTCAAATTCCATGGTGTTTCACTCTTCTCTGATTCATTTCGTTTACTATAATATAGTAAATAATTGGGAAGCAATAAAAAAGACAACATGTCTGCCATGTTAGACTGAAATGCTAAAGTTGATTAATGAAATTTGACCTTGAGCTTGATGGTTGGATTGATTTCCACACAACACTTGCACAGGTTGATGCAAGTTCGAACCCCCAAGCTCACAAAAACCAATTACTTGTTTTCTCTTTATCACAACATTTGCAAAATGTGATTTTTAAAACTTCTTGTTCTTTTATATATTTGAGCTTATCGCGAATCAAAAACTTTCTTTCCACATGAAACGCATGCACAAAGTACTTTCATCTTCCAATACATCATGCCAACAAATTTTGTGTCCACTGCATTGTGTCACACATCCTCACTCGTTGTTGCATGCCATGTGCCATTGGTCCTTCCATATCTTACACATTGCTAAATGGTTTGGATGTGCGACGTGTTGCACACTGGAAAAATTTCTTGCATGTGACACCACTCTAGCAGGAAATACTTCTAGCTTATGATACATTGCGTCAAAGATATTCCTGCTCGGTGTGCTCTATCGCATGTCCTAATTTGTCACTACATGCGATCTAATGCCACCAAATATTCGTGGTTTGTGACAAATCATTCTCGTGATAACTATTCCCACACCAATGTGTCACATGTCATCACTATTTTCTGCTCACAATGTTTGGTTGGGACACAACCCAATCGCCACACATCATAACCCATATCCACTTCTCTACATTATGACACATTGCACATTTGACCTTTTTACTACCATGGCACTAATGACCTTCTATTAATGCCATGTGTGCAATGCATTCAAATACTTAAACTTTATGTTTGCATTGTGCAAGGACTTGCAACATCACTGTTATTTCTTGTATGGTTTGTTTATTCCATGAGTCCAAACCTTTGACCAAGTCATACACCAAACCAACCATGTTCACATGACATAGTTGTGACTCACACTAATACTTGCACACTGACTCAAAACATTGGTATTTTGACATCATAAAGAGTGTTACTCTACTAGCCAAGCCAAAAGGCATGATTAACTAGTCATAAAGTGCAAAATTATGTTTCGAATGTTGACAAGTTTATATATATAGAGAGAGAGAGAGAGTCCCTAGTAGCTTACCTCAACAAGTTTACTAGGGATTCTTACACAAATGTGGTGATGCAACCATAATGTGGTAATGTTTTTGTTGGATAAAGGCCTCAAGATCAAATATCATTGGGTTTTTGTGTGTGTGTGTGTGTAACAGAAAAAAAAAAAAGAAAAAGAAAAATTAACTTGTTATTCATATGTGAGAGAATCAAAGTTACCATCACATTGTTCAATATAGGCCATTAACGGCAACATGCTTTCCATCCAAAAAATAGACGAACCTCCCCCAAACTAGTCCTTCCAAGTATACAGTATAGATCTAATATTACTTGTCCATCTACCCAGTATCCCAATAAAAAACTGTCATCCTAGCATCACATAAAAAATATGAGCATCAAGACTGATATTTGATCACAAAGCACTGATATGGTTCCATCACCAAAATATGAACTTTCCGGAAACAAAATCTAGAAAAAAGAAACAGTCCCAGAATCAATTAAAGAGCCTGCCACTGATTCCTCGAAGAGAATTAGACCATCCATAGTTCCAACAACATCTTCAAATAGGATATCATCCTCATAATTAAACTCTCTATAGATATTAGTAAAGGAGATAACCGAAAAACTCTTTATCAACACCTTTACTCTACATGTCCACTGATCCAGCTGAAGTATCTGCAAATTTGAAATTCCTATTGCTCGGTCAATAATTATCTTGGAGTCACCTGCAATCTATAATATAAAAACACCTCTCTTTTGTGCAAACCAAAAGAGTCCCCATAAGGAAATCAACTCAGCCTTAGTGTTAGTTCTAGGCCCAACACCCATTTTTAAACTGATGATATGGTCTCTTTTGATTTTAAGTATCATACTAGCCCCACATAGTCCATTATTTTATGCACCATCAAAAAACCCCATAAATGAAGATTCATCTAGTAGAGGCAAAGGATGAATCTTAATCCTTTTAGATTTATTTTCTTTGTGGTAATAAAAAAACATACTAATAGATCTTGAGTTGATTAAAGAGATAGACAACTTTTCATTGCAAAAAATGCACCTATTCATGGATTTTCAAACTTCCCAAATAATAAAAAGAGGAAGTTCTTTAAATTTAAATTTTTTACTAAACCAAGAAAGTATATTGTCCTGAAAATTATGTGACTGCCAAATATCCTTGGAATTGAGAAAATAGAGTAGACATCCCAAACATTTCTTAAAAAAGGATAGTGAACAAATAAATGGGAGGTTGATTCATCATCATATCTATAGAGAACATAGATTCTCGAACCACTGAATCCCTACTTAAGAAGATTGTCCCATGTTGGGACCTTGTTTTCCATACACAACCATAAGAAACATTGCATTTTGAAATGAATTCTCCACTTCCATATCTTCTTTGTCCACCACTTAGGAGAAATATGAAGTTGATCATCAATGATAGCATCATAGGATTTATTAGTAGGTAAAACCCCATTTTCATCATTCCAGACCCAAACCAACAAATGCTCCTTATCACATAATCTTATACCTGCATTATTCATAATCAAGATAAAATTGTTCCCTTCATCTGCCCTATTTGTAGGTGGTCCCATATCAGTAGTCATGTACCAATAAGACAAAGAAGAGTCAGAGATCGTTTGTCTTCTAGCTTGAGAAAGAACTTGCATGTTGATGGAATGAAGAAATGACATTAGTTTCCGAGATAACTTGTATCCATCCCATACCCCAATAAAAGGTGTTGGAATATTTCAGTCATCATCATGGTTTTGATGTATATGTAACTTCGGAATGTATTTCATCTATGTATTTCTTATATATTTATTGTACCCTTATTAGAGATGTGTTATTCCTCTATAAGGAAGTGTCATCATGTGGATTGACAAGTGTCGCAAGTGTGTCTACTTGCCGATGGGTTATTAGACCACCATGTGTGTGGTCGGCTCTGAAATATATATTATATTGTGGATGTACCTAGCTAGACAAGTCGGCCCCATAAGGTCACTAGGCAAACAGGTTAGTATAAATAGAGATCAAGAGATCTCTATTTAGATCATTTGGAAAGTCATCTCTCTCTCACTCAGAAAGTGGCGCACTAGTGAGGAGGAGGATAATCTGCTTCTAGGAGACTATCTCAAGTGTATTTTGGTTGTACTTTGGTTGAGCCATTGCTCTCTCTATCTCTGAGGAAGTTGTGGGATTTTTCACCTTAGGGTTTTCCCCACGGAAACTCTGTGTCTCTTGTCTCTCATGCTTTTGATTCTTGTGGTGCTTTTCATGCTTATTGTGATTGTTATGCATTGATATACTGTATATGTTATTATCTCGGTGAAGATCCTAGAGTATTATGAATTAATGCTCAAAATTTAACATGGTATCAAAGCTAACCTGAGAAGAAGACATTTTGCAGTGACGAAAACTTGAGTTTCTTGTTTATTGGGTTTCTCTCCACAGATTTTGGAAAAGCAGTATAGTAGATTGACTCTACTCATCAAGGAGAATCTATCTGTCCAATCAGAATTCAATTCTAAGCATTTTCAGATTTGGCCCTAAAACTTAGGGTTTCCATAAAAATAGGAATTTCTGAAATCTGAAGACATAGCTGGAAGCTCCTTGCAAAAATCGAAGTTTAGAGCTTTGGATCGAGATTTTTGGATGGGTAGATCTCCGGGAAACTCAAACCCTAATTTAGAGCTCTCCCGAGTGAACCCGGGAGGACAAAAAGGCAAATCTGAAGGGTAAATCTTTGTTGATCTCAAATTCTGAATACACCAGGATGATCAGCTCATCAAGGCGCATCTTTCTATCCTTTCAGAAAATTGAAATTCACATTTTGAATTTTTAGGGTTTTTCCGACAAACCCTTATCTGGGACCAGATCCAGTTTTCAGCATTTCAAGTGGTAAGACCTAAATCTTTTCTATTTCCATTTGAAGTACTCTTTAAGATGTCTCACCACACCAAGCTTGAGGATAAGCTTGAAGGAGCTGATAACTTCTGAGCTTGGAAGTATAGGATTGGTTGATCTTGGAAGAGAATGAGTTGGACTCATATGTAAAAGAAGACATCCCTATCCCAGAGGATGAAGAGGCTAAGGTATTGCATAAGAAAAACTTGGTCAAGGCAAAGAGAATCATTGCTGATTCTATCAAAGACCATCTCATACCCCATGTGTCTTCTCTAAATACACCCAAGGAGATGTTTGACTCTTTGACCAAGCTATTTGAAGGGAAGAACATAAATCGGAAGATGACCCTATGGAACCAATTGAAAGGAGTAAAGTTTCAGAATGGAGAAACCATTCAATCTTATTTTTCAAGGGTCTCCCAGATCAAGGAACAACTAGAAGCAGTGGATGAAATGGTGGAGAATGGTGAAGTGGTGATGACCACTCTAAATGGCCTACCTGGGTCATGGGATTCCTTTATTCAAGGAATTTGTGCAAGGAAGAAGTTGATCTCCTTCAACAGATTGCGGGAAGAATGCTCTCAAGAAGAAGCTAAGCTTGTGGCCTGAGAAGAAAAGATGGGAAATGAAGATCAAGCTCTCACAGCACATGCCAGGAAAGGCAATTCCAAGAAGGAATCATCTCATAACAGAAGATTCTCACACCACCATTATCATAAAGATAAGAAAGATCTCAGATGCTTCAATTGCAATGAGAAGGGACACTTTGCTTCAGATTGTCCCAAGAATAAAAAAGACAACAACAACAACTTCAATAAGAAGAAGAAGAATAACAAAAGAAGATATCATGCTCATGCTGCCGAAGATGATGAACCCCCAAAGAAGAAGGCTAGGGCAGAAAGTGATGATGACTCATCAAGTGAAGAAGAATATGTTCTAATTTCTGCTCTCACAGGTACTATCTCCCATGGTTGTAATGATTGGTTGATTGATAGTGGGGCTTCCAAACACATGACTGGATTTAAGGAATCTTTTGTGAATCTATCTAAACATGAATCACCCCATAAGGTGAAACTTGGGGATTATTATCAATACCCAATCAAAGGAAGTGGTGAAGCCTCCTACAACCTAGATTCTGGAAAATCTGTGAAGATGAAAGAAGTCCTTTATGTACCTGGGCTCAAGAAGAACTTACTCTCCATCTCTGTATTGGATGCAAAAGTTATGAGGGTTGCATTTGTGGATGGCCAAGTCCTAATGTGGCCAATGGGAAATAACATAGATGATGCAGTAGTAATTGGAGAGCAAGAGGGAGGTTTGTATAAATTGAAGGGACAACCTGAACATGCCATGGTACATGAATCCATGGAGCCAAGTGAACTTTGGCATAGAAGACTTGCTCATATGCACTATAGGGCACTTCCAATTGCAAACAAGGCTGTAGAGGGTCTTCCTGAGATCAAGACCAAACATGAAGGTGTTTGCAAAGGATGTGCAAAAGGTAAGAACATTAAGAAGGATTTCCCAAGCAGTGAAAGCAAGGCAAAAGACATCCTGGAAATCATCCATTCATATGTATGTGGTCCTATGTCATCCAGTTCTCTGAGTGGGTATGTTTACTATGTCTCATTTATTGATGACTTCTCCAGGAAGACTTGGGTATACTTCTTGAAGAGAAAAGATGAGGTGTTTGGTAAATTCAAGGAATTCAAAACCTTGATGGAGAATCAAACTGACAAGAAGATCAAAACATTCAGATCCAACAATGGTGGAGAATTCACCTCAGGTGACTTCAAGAAGCTTTGTAGTGATTCAGGGATTAAGAGGGAGTTGACTACTCCTTATAATCCTCAACAGAATGGAGTTGCAGAAAGGAAGAACAGAAAAATAATGGAAGCAGCAAGGGCAATGCTGCATGACCAGGATCTACCTATGCATCTATGGGCAGAAGCAGCTAGAACAGCTGTATATGTGCAGAACAGAACACCCCACAAGATATTGGATAACAAGACACCAGAAGAGGTCTTTTCTGGTAAGAAACCTGAAGTCAGCCATCTCGGAATATTTGGTTGTTCAGTATACACTCATGTCCCAAAGGAAAAGAGGACTAAACTAGATCCTTCAAGAAAGAAGGGTATCTTTGTGGGTTACAGTGAAAGCTCGAAGGATTACATAATATACTTTCCAGGGTTCAAGAAGATTGATGTCAGCAGGAATGTAACATTTGATGAAAACTCATCATTCATCAAATCAAGGAAGGCACCTATCGAAGTTTATGAAGAACCTAAAGAAACTAGATTTCAAGACACTACCATGACTGAAGCAGTTCCAGAAGTTGTTCGTGAGTTTGAAGATCCGCAAGAACCTGTAGATCCACCCCGTGAGGCTAACTCTCACAAGAGGAAACCTGCATGGGCTAGAGAGCTCATTCAAGATGCATAAAGATTTGGCATTCCAGAAGAAGAACACATAGCAAAGAAGAGAACCAGATCACATACCAGTTATGTTGCTTTACTTTGTGACATTATGAACAAAGACCCTTCCAGTTATGAAGAAGCAGCGGAAAAGAAAGAATGGAAGGATGCCATGGTTGAGGAATACCAATCAATAATGAAGAATGATGTTTGGGATGTTGTACCAAGACCTAAAGAAAAGTCTGTTGTGACTTCTAAATGGATCTACAAAATCAAGCATGCTGCAGATGGCAGTGTAGAGAAATACAAAGCAAGATTCGTAGCTCGTGGCTTCTCTTAGAAAGAGGGAATAGATTATGAAGAAACTTTTGCACCTGTAGCCAGGTATACTTCCATCATAACAGTACTTGCCCTGGCTGCAGTGATGAAATGGAAAATACACCAGATGGATGTCAAGACTGCCTTCTTGAATGGTGTAGTTGAAGAGGAAGTATATGTGGAGCAGCCACTTGGTTTCAAAATACATGATAGGGAGTCATATGTGTGCAGATTGAAGAAAGCCTTGTATGGATTGAAACAAGCTCCCAGAACTTGGTATGGTAGGATGGATAGTTTCGTATCTAGTTTGGGATTTACCAAGAGTAAGGCGGATTCCAACCTTTATTACAAGGTTGAGGAAGGGAATCCTGTGATTCTACTCCTGTATGTGGATGACTTATTTGTAACACGAGATGACAGATTGATTGCAGATATAAGAGAAAGCTTGCTACCAAGTTCGATATGAAATATTTGGGAATGATGCATTATTTCCTAGGTATGTAGGTGTGGCAGAGTGCAGGTGGGATCTTCCTTGGTCAAGGGTAGTACACAGTAGATATCCTGAAGAGATTCGAGATGATGGATTGCAAGGCCATGGCCACACCTATGGCATCAAAATCTGAAGCTTCTATGTGATGCTTCATCTGAGCCGGTTGATGTCTCTATGTATCGTCAGATGATTGGTTCCTTGATGTACCTAGCGAACACAAGACCAGATATTTGTTTTGCGGTGAACACATTGAGTCAGTTCGTGACAGATCTGAGGAGTGTTCATCTGGTTGTTGTAAAGCATGTTCTGAGGTACCTAAAGGGTACAGTGGATTATGGGCTCAAGTATGAGGCGAATCAAAAGTTTAACCTGCAGGGTTATGTTGATTCAGATTGGGCTAGCAGTGCTGCAGATAGGAAGAGCACATCTGGGTGTTGCTTCAGTATGGGATCAGGTGTGATCTCTTGGTTTAGTCGGAAGCAGTCCTGTGTAGCACTGAGTACAGCTGAGGTAGAGTATGTTGCAGCCTATTCAGCTAGTTGTGAGGTAGTATGGATACGAAAGCTACTGTATGAATTATTTGATCTCCCGTTGGATGCTACTGGTATCTTCTGTGATAACCAGAGTTGTGTGAAGCTATCCGAGAACCCAGTGTTTCATGACAGGTCGAAACACATAGAGATCAAATATCACTATATCAGGGATATGGTGCAGAGGGGAGCTGTGAAGCTCCTATATGTTGCGACAGACGAGCAGATTGCAGATGTGCTGACAAAGCCACTAGCCAGGGTGAAGTTCGAGTACTTCAGAGAGAGGCTTGGTGTTCTTCGGATTGATGACACTTCGAGGAAGAAGTGATGGACACATTTGCTGAAGCCATTCCAAGCATGTTGAAAGTAGGATCCTTCACATGGATGTGGATGTAAGCGCTGGATGATGAGCATCAGGATGATGTTCTGGTTTCTGCTTTGTATGATTAGTTGGATCATTTTTATATGTATGTATGTATGCATCATGTTGGATGTTGGATATGATCAGTTGGATCATTTATATGTATGTACGCATCATGTTGGATGCTGGATATGATCGGTTGGATCATGTGTATGTATTTTGTATATGCATCATGCTAGATGCTTGGACCATGTATCTGTATATGTATCAGGTGGATACATTGTATGATCAGGTAGATCATGTAGGTTGATATGTATCATGTATTTGTATTTGTATCAGGTGGATACACTGTATGATCAGGTGGATCATGTATGATGATATGTATCAGGTAGATACTTGGTATGCATCAGGTTGCATTGTATGATCAGGATGATCATGGATGACAAGCTTCAGGATGTTGCTCCAGATGAAAGGAAACAGGATGTTGCAGTGATGATGATCAGGATGATCATGTGTATATCAGGATGATGTATGGTGAGTATCAGGTTGATACTCTGTGGCCGTGGAACAGGTTGTGCAAATAAGCCTGTAATTTGTGCCTTGGGAGATTTGCAGATAGTCTTTCGAGGTTTTGCCTATGGCATGTAATTTGTACCCTGGGATATCTGGCAAATGCTCTTTCGATGTTTTGCTTGGGAGGACATATAATTTGTGCCCTGGGAGATCTGCAGATAGTCTTTCGAGGTTTTTCCTATGGCATGTAATTTGTGCCTTGGGATATCTGGCAGATGCTCTTTCGAGGTTTTGTCCTATGGCATGTAATTTGTGCCCTTGGAGATCCAATAGGTTGAGTCGTGTGCTCGTAATTAGTCATGGGATTCTCTTTCGAGGTTTTTCCATGACCACATGTAATTTGTGCCCTGGGAGATCCGATAGGTTGAGCCTTGTGCTCATAATCAGTCCTGGGATGCTCTTTCGAGGTTTTGTGGTGACCACATGTAATTTGTGCCTTGGGAGATCCGATAGGTTGAGCCTTGTGCTCGTAATCAGTCCTGGGATTCTCTTTCGAGGTTTTGTGGTGGGGTCACATGTAATAAGTCCTAGAGATCTGGACAGGATGAAAAAGGCCTCAGATGCTCTTTAGGGTTCTTGCTAGTCAAGAGACTCTTTTAAGGTTTTGTGACACACGTAATAAGTCCTGAGATTTCCACAGTATGGCCAGTGATGATGAAGACCTGCAGGTGGTGGGCCTACATCAAGTATGAAAAAGGACTGTCTCTGTAGAACTTCCTATGATGAGTAGAGTCAAAGATTGGTTGAGATAGCAGCAGCAATGACGATGATGATGATGATGCATCAATGACGATGATCCCGAGAAGAAGACTTGTCTAGCAGATTTGTGTCGAGAAATACCTTCCTAGTTAAGAGGGAGTGTTGATGTATATGTAACTTCGGAATGTATTTCATATATATTTATTGTACCCTTATTAGAGATGTGTTATTCCTCTATAAGGAAGTTTCATCATGTGGATTGACAAGTGTTGCAAGTGTGTGTACTTGCCGAAGGGTTATTAGACCACCATGTGTGGGGTCGGCCCTAAAATATATATTATATTGTGGATGTACCTAGCTAGACAAGTCGGCCCCATAAGGTCACTGGGAAAACAGGTTAGTATAAATAGAGATCAAGAGATCTCTATTTAGATCATTCGGAAGGTCATCTCTCTCTCACTCAGAAAGTGGCGCACTAGTGAGGAGGAGGATCATCTGCTTCTAGGAGACTATCTCAAGTGTATTTTGGTTGTACTTTGGTTGAGCCATTGCTCTCTCTATCTCTGAGGAAGTTGTGGGGTTTTTCACCTTAGGGTTTTCCCCACGGAAAATCTGTGTCTCTTATCTCTCATGCTTTTGATTCTTGTGATGCTTGTCATGCTTATTGTGATTGTTATGCATTGATATACTATATATGTTATTCTCTCAGTGAAGATCTTAGAGTATTGTGAATTAATGCTCAAAATTTAACACATGGTTGTCTCCCCATAACCTAGAGCTTGCTTCTAGCTCTCTAGAGCCTGTCTTCAGCCCTCTTTTGGCCTCCTACCTACCTAATATGCCCTCCTTGACTTTTATGCTTTACAAGTTCGCCTTTCCCACCTACCTACCACACTCAGTTAGGACGCCTTTTCTCACCTACCGGGAGTTATCACTAAGTTAGTGCATTGATTGAGCAGTTGTTCCACTGATTGCTCATGCTACTGCTTATAGCTTCTAGTTAGCTAGTTCTGGAGTTCCACTTGACTATTTGACAGCCTCATGCGCCCCCATTGGAGTCTCCATTCCCTAATTTATGCCTAGATGGTTCTGTTAGACTCAGTTAGACACACTTGACTGACTATTACCATTTATGACTGATACTACTCACTGGAT
Organism: Larix kaempferi; assembly: GCA_027924585.1. Taxonomy (NCBI): domain Eukaryota; kingdom Viridiplantae; phylum Streptophyta; class Pinopsida; order Pinales; family Pinaceae; genus Larix; species Larix kaempferi. The sequence goes on from BSBM01000891.1 coordinate 155,058, forward strand.
GATGTCTCCATTGTTATCCAAACTAGACTTTGAGCTAGACAGCCTCATGCACCCTCCTTAGAGTCTCCATTCCCTGATTTATGGCTAGATGGTTTTCTTAGACTCAGTTAGACACACTTGACTGACTTTTATGACTGATATTACCGACTGGAGGATTTCTCCATAGCTATACTTTGAGCTCAGATTCGAATGCCCTACTTGGCTAATTCAAATCATATATGATGCCTCATCATTGACTATTGTATCACATTCTTTACATTCATTATTCATTGTATGATACTGTTATTGTTCATTATTCTGTGTTTATGAGTGATTATTGAGTGCATGCTTCTCTCCTTCGTTGCAAATAATCTTGAGAGTTTGATTGTGAGATTGTTACAGTTGCTAGATCCCTGCAAATTATCACATGGTATCAGAGCAATCAACAGCTATTCGAATTGCAGCCATTGCAGCATTTCTTTGAGCAGCTATCTTTCACTTGAGCACCAGAAGCCTCTGAGTTTCCACAACAAATCCTGGTGCTAGTACTTGAAGTCATTGGAGAAATCCAGTGAGGTCTAGCCAGGTGTGAAGGACTTAGTCTATGTGTGGTATCAAAGCAGTCAGCAGCTATTCGAATTGCAGCAGTTGCAACATTTATTTGAGCAGCTATCTTTCACTTGAGCACCAAAAGCCTCTGAGTTTCCTCAGCAAATCCTGGTGCTAGTACTTGAATTCATTGGAGAAATCCAGTGAGGTCTAGCCAGGTGTGAAGGACTTAGTCTATGTGCTCAGTGTTCAAAAGGTAGTGTTCAGTCGAAGTGTAGCATTCTCCATCTGCAAAAACTCTTCTTGTTTTGCAGGTTTCAAAGTTTTCTATAGTTACAGCAGTAGATTCGAAATTGAACAACATCTTCTATGTATCTGGAAGGAGTTCCTTCTCTCACTCCATTCAACTATGGTGAGTGGAAACCAGAGATGACATCATATTTGAAGAGACTTGGTCTTTTTTATGTGTGTACTCGTATTAAGAGATATTTTTCTTCCTATCAAGAGAAAGAAGATTGGCTTGATGATTGTGAAAGAGCCTCAGGAAATATATGTGTTACTTTGTTTTCCAATTTGGAATACCTCATTGATTTTGATGAACAACCAAGTGATCTATGGACTAGATTGGACAGATTATTTGGAAGTCGGGAGGAAGAGGTTGATGCTAGCCATGTCTAAAGCAATCCCAGTGATAATTCCTACAGTTCTCTCTCTATTCATGACTCGACCTCCATCATCTCCCATGATGAAGTTGTTCAAGATGAAGTCGAAGTACAACACATGGTTTCAGTTGTTCCATCTTTCGATCTGATTTCTGAGCAAAATATGTCAGTTACTAGTCTAGAATTTGAATAGATCTTTGAAATCTCTACTTCCCATGAGCTTGTTGATGTGCAAGATGATGACCTATTGAGCATCTTGGAAGATTTGGAAGGTAATGCATTCACCCTCCTTGATCAAAATCTTCCTATGGACTCCTATTTGGTCATTGGAACATGTTTTTAGAACTTCACTGAAGATAGAAGACTCTACCATTCGCTTGGATTCAAGTCTCATGCATATCCTTGTGATTTTGGTTTTGATCTTACCACTGTTGGTTCAAAGAAGATCATAAGAAACCATCCTCAAAATCTTGGATCTGATTTGAAGTTCAAGCCATCACCATTATATGGTTCATTTGGTTCTGATCTCACCCCTGCTGGTTCAAAGGAGATATCAAAGAACTACATACACTTTCATAGAGTTGATGCACCTATTGATGCACAAGATGATGACCTACTGAGTATTTTGAAGGAAAAATCAGATTTGGAAGGTAATGTATTCGCTCTCCCTCATCATATGCTTTCTTTGGATTCCTATTTGGTCATTGGCACATCTCTTTAGAGTTTCACTAACGATGAAAGACTCTATCATTCGCTTGGGTTCATGACTCATGCACCTTTCTGTGATTTTGGTTTTGATTTCACCCATGTTGGTTCAAAGGAGATCATGAGAAACCATCTTCCAAGTCTTGGATCTGATTTGCTTGCATCCATTGTTGGAAAAATCAAGCACATGTTTTTAGAGCATGATTCATTTCTTCCCAAGAGGAAGATAACTCTTTTTGAGAGAATACTAGATCTAGATACACAAGAACCTGAAGTTATAGCACCTATTGGTTCAGGGGCCACCACTACTGTTGCATCCACTAGTGATCTTGTTGAAGATTCACCATCATCGTGTCATAGTTTCTTTGGTTATGATCTCACCTATGTTGGTTCAAAGGAGATATCAAGGAACTATCTACACATTCATGGTTTTTATTCTACCTCAATTGGTTTGAATCACATGCTTCGTGATGATCTTCATATTATGTTTTTGCAGCATGATCCACTTCTTCCCAAAAGGAAGATACCTCCTCCTTTGATTGATGATTAAGAGAGAGAAGCATCATCACATGAGATTTCATATTCAGAGTTTGGGTGTGATGATGAGCCAACTATTGATGCATCTTCACATGATATTTCAGATTCAGAATCTGAAGATGGAGATGATGATGAGAGAATGCTAGACCTAGATCCACAAGAACCTGAAGGTCTAGCAACTGATGATGAAGATGAGCGAATGGGAGATCCAGATCCACAAGAACCTGAAGATATCTCACCTGATATTCCTCCTCTTCCTCGATTGGATACCACTACACTCTGATCTGCCGGTGATTTGGTTGGTGATCCACATGATCATAGAAGAACCAGATCAGATTTTCAGAATAGAAGGTTTCATCCTTCTCATATTGCTGATCCATTTTAGATCGATCAATCCTTCTTCGGAAAAGAAGGACACTTGCCTCCTTCTGGGGTGAGAGATGATATGCTTCATTAGCATCCTTCAGTCTATTTTGAGGGAGGGCTTTCTTCCCACTGGGTTTTCCCTCTTTCCTCACTTATTTTATTTAGATTGATTGTACGGGGTGACCTTTGGTCTTAGTCACCAGGGCCCTATTTTTTAGATTTCAGTTATTTCCTCATAGTATAGCTTGCGGGGGGTGTTGGAATATTCACACCATCATTTTTATATTTTGCATGCCTGCATGCAAATATGCATGTTGCATGCATTTGCATGCCATTTCATGCGTCTAGTCATCATCATGGTTGTCTCCCCAGCACCTAGAGCGCTTTCTTCTAGCTCTCCAGAGCCTGTCTTTAGCCCCCTTTTGGCCTCCTACCTACCTAATGCGCCCTCCTTGATGTTTTTGATTGACAAGTGCGCTTTTCCCACCTACCACACTCAGTTAGGGATCCTTTTCTCACCTACCGAGAGTTATCACTCAGTCAATGCATTGATTGAGCAGTTGTTCCACTTATTGCTCATGCTACTACTTATAGCTTCTAGTTATCTAGTTCTGGAGTTCCACTTGACTATTTGACAGCCTCATGCGCCCCCCTCGGAGTCTCCATTCCCTGATTTATGCCTAGATGGTTCTGTTAGACTTAGTTAGACACACTTGACTGATTATTACCATTTATGACTAATACTACTGACTGGATGATGTCTCCATTGTTATCCAAGCTAGAATTTGATCTAGACAGCCTCATGCACCCTCCTTAGAGTCTCCATTCCCTGATTTATGGCTAGATGGTTCTGTTGACGCAGCGTCTATCGACAGGGGTTCACTTCACATTGTCGTCAACAAACTACCAACCCAAACACCCTTACACACCGGCCTGGAAAGGTGTAACCCTTTCCAGCAACACTTGCAGAGCAAGTGCAATCTCACCCGAGATGGATAAGGGGGCTGCAGGAACCAAATTTCCACAGTGGAGTTGAGGATATGCTTCCAACGCACATTACCCTTGTAGAAACCAGAGATTATAACTTCCGCAACATATTATCAATTCACCATTCACACATTAAGTCATTCGCAAATTTCAACAGATAACAAATATTTGAGACAACATATTCAATCTACTTATTCACATCAACAGTCATCCTTAAACCCATAGCATATTCGCATCAAAGATACTCTACAGCATACTAAACTTGTTGCAAACATTCACATTCATCATCGCTTAAAGATAGAGACATAGATTGCACCATAATCGAACATCTTCATGCATTCATTAAACCCTGAGGAATGAACCTTGCAGAAACAGTCAATTCACCATGTCATGGATACAAAACAACTCAAAATATGGAAATGACAATAAAAAACTGGATTCCCTTAGGATTACAATCCTACTCTATTTATATGCTTCTATTTGGTTACAAAACAGTCCACATGACCAATTCTAACTAATTTAACTATCTCTGTGCTTCTGCGAACTGCGCGAATGGTCCTTCTTTCACGGGATGACCCTTTCGCACCTGTCGGCTTCCACACTTCCTATGGACTTATCCTGTGCCAACAAGCCCCCAACACAAACTTGTGGCTCATCCTCAAGCCACCTCAGCTAGAAACTGCTGGTTGGTACTCATCCTTCGTTATGCTCTACTTCTGAAACTGTTCTTGCCATCTGGAGCTCGTTGTTGTGTACTTCTCAACTCCACCCGTTGATCTCTTGTTCATTGTCATGTACTTCTTGAACTCATCCTCCAGTCTTTGGAAACCTTGATCATCTACCTCTTCGACATCTGCTGGCTCACTCCACGCTCATTCCAGACTGGGAAAAAATTTATCGACGTCGCCAAGGTGGGAAGCAAGCCGACTGCTTCGGTACATCTGTTTCGCACCCTGGATTGCCTCCTACTGGGGTCAGGGGGCCGCTACCCCTGGCATTCTGGTGGTCACAGGGACCGTGAATATTCTAACTACCACCACGCACTTAAACATCTCGGTTGAGACCTCGTCTTGGTTACTCCCGAGTGTCTGCGTCGCTTCCTTCTGTAGTTGTTCATGCACACTTTTTGTTCTGGCCCTCAATGCCCCTGGGGTGCTGCCGCACGAAATGAAATGGATCATTTCCATAGCTTCCTTGGAATTCCTGACTTAACTGTCTTCCTTACCAACTTGCAGCATGGGTTCCTCTCGACTGATAGATACTTCCTTGCTCAACTAGCCTCCTGCGCCTGGTTTTATGCTTGTTCGTTGTGTCCTTGACACCTAACTCTAAAATCATTGACAAATCCTTCCGCATAATCTTTTGATCCCATCATCATATCTTTTCGTCGTCTTCTGGTAAGGCTTATCCGCAATGCTCATGGTCGGACTTGACTCCTCACGTGTCAATCATGGGAAGCATCAACCGCAACCCGGCTGGCCATGCTTCTACTTCCACGTGCCAATCACGTGAAGCATCTAGCATGCTTCCAGTTTTTGTCATTATTGGGTTTTTTTTTGTTGTTGTTGCAAATGCCTGATTACTCGATCGACACAGCGAGCTTCGTTGTGTCGATACTTTGTCGTATAGTAGGATTCTCTGTTGTTTTCGAGCCACCTCAGCTGGACACTACTGGTTGGTACTCATCCTTCGTTGTGCTCTGCTTTTGAAACCGTTATTGCCATCTGGAGCTTGTTGTTGTGTACTTTTCAACTCCACCCGTCGATTTGTGGTTCGTTGTCATGTACTTCTTGAACTCATCCTCCAGTCTCTGGAAACCTTGATCATCTACCTCTTCAGCATCTGCTGGCTCACTCCACGCTCGTTCTAGACTGGGAAAAAATTTATTGATGTCTCCAAGGTGGGAAACAGGCCGACTGCTCCGGCACATCTGTTTCGCACCCTGGATTGCCTCCTACTGGGGCCAGGGGGGCGCTGCCCCTGGAATTCCGGTGGTCACAGGGACCATGAATCTTCTAACTAATACCATGAACTTAGACATCTCGGTTGAGACCTCGTCTCTGTTACTCCCAATTTTCTGCGCCGCTTCCTTCTGTGGTTGTTCATGCACACTCGTCATTATGGCCCTCAACGCCCCTGGGGTGCTGCCGCACGAAATGAAATGGATCATTTCCATAGATTTCTTGGAATTTGTGACTTAACTCTCTTCCTGACCAACTTGCAGCATGGTTTCCTCTCGACTGATAGATACTTCCTTGCTCAGCTAGCCTCCCGCGCCTGCTTTTATGCTTGTTCATTGTGTCCTTGACACCTGACTCTGAAATCATTGACAAATCCTTTCGCATAATCTTCTAATCCCATCATCATATCTTTTCGTTGTCTTCTAGTGAGGCTAATCCACAACACTCGTGGTCGTACTTGACTCCTCATGTGCCAATCGTGGGAAGCATCGACTGCAGCCTGGATGGCCATGCTTCCACTTCTGCGTGCCAATCGTGCGAAGCATCTAGCATGCTTCCACTTTTTGTCATTATTGGGTTTTTTTTTTCTTCTGCACCTCTGGTGCTCAGCTGCTCTATGATGGATCATGGCAATAGGGCTTCATCCTATTCCCATTGACCAATTTAGGTAACAATACTCCATCCACACTTTGTAACTGCACCACACCTCCGTCAGTGACAAAATTTATGATGTATGGTCCTAACCAGTGCATTTGCAACTTACCCGGGTGTTTTGCAAGCTTATTGTCATACAATAGAACTGTATCCACGTTTTGAAAGTGCTTCGATTTGACATGGCAGTCGTGCCATGCCTTCTGTCAGTCTTTTTCCACTTTCTAATGGAACCCTACAATGAATCGATCCTCGTTGCGCTGTATCAGTTGTGCCAAACGTTCCTCCACTGCGCCATCATCGCTCATCCCTGTCACTGGTGCAATGCACAAGCTTGGTACAATGTATTCCATCGGCATAACTGCTTCCTGGCCGTAAACGAGCTTAAATGGAGTCTGAACAGTCATTCATTTGCATGTGATGCGATACGCCCAAAGGACCGCTGGAATTTTTAAGTCCCAGTCGTCACGGTTCGCATTGCACACCTTGGTGAGTGCATGCTCCAATACCTTATTAAACGCCTCAATTGTCCCGTTTTCTTGAGGGTGGTAAGGAGTACTCTTCTTGTGCTGGATCTGAAACTCTTCCGTCATTGCTGCAATCATTTGGTTAACGAAGTGCGTCCCTTGGTGTAACATCCCGAAAATTCACAAAAAATTTTAAAAAAATTAAATAGCATTAAATATTTGAAAATGCTAATGCGGAAATAAAATGAATGCTAATTCTTTTAACTAATAATTAATTATGATGACGACAAGTCTACTCTTAGATGCTATTTGAAATTCAGTTGTATTTTTATAATACTTATGTCAATGTTCTGTCAATTATAATTGTTTACAAGTGCTAACTGTTGTTCTTCTTTTGATGATGAAAGGGGTCCTGAGGGTACCCTGAGGCTTACTTAGCATTTGTTCTAAAGCATTTGAATCATTCCTTTCACAGATTACAGGTAAGAGATTTAATGTTTATGAAGTGTGACAAAAGAGTTCCTAACTAGTTTTGGTAATCTCCACGTGTATTAATAGTGTTTAGAGAATAATGTCGAAATGCAACCGGTGAGATCTCTTCCATTAATATCTGGTTTTCATATTAATATGTATGATTGTTATGTACTTTTGCTCTATCCTATGTTATGCAAACTCCATGTAATTACCAAGTTGGTTCTATTATATACAACTGTATGTAATTATCGTGCAAATACTTTGAAATATTGACTATATGCAACTATTATGCATTTCTAATGTGCAAGAACTATATGCGATGTCATATGCATATCCTATAGTATAAGCTATAGGTCACCTTCAATATAATTCGTATATTGTAAACTATTCACAAGTTCTATATATAACTTAACACTATATGCAAATTCCTATAGCACGTACTATATGCGAATTCTATCGAATTTCTACAATATGTAAACTATATGCATAGCTACAATCGTCGTGACCCTTTGAACCTTATAAATGATACCATGTATATAACTAGGACTTACCAAAACGAACTATACTTATCACATGGACATGTTATGACAGGGTGGCAACCGTATTCAACGTAGCAACGTGTGGAAGGTTTGAATAATAATGAAATAGTGAAAAATGTGTTGGCAAGCATATACATCCACCCTTGGCATTTAATACTCCCAACAACCGGATTCAGTGGAATGTCATCATGGCTACCATCGTGGTCCATATCACGTGAAGGTAATGTGACAAGGTATTTTACATGGTCGAGTTGTATATGATCTAGCTTGAGGATTGTCCTAGCTGTCTCCATGGTGGCAATAGTGATTAATTCCCGTCATAAATATGGTAGTTGCTTGGGGATACGAAGTGTTGATCAAGTGAATCTCCACCGTTGATCATACATGGTTCTTGGACTTTGGTCTTAACCCTAAACTCCACTATGTTTACACGGTTAATGTTTTCCTTGGGCATTCAGTGTGTTGGGAGGTGGATCTGTGGAGAGGCCGATAGGCCGAGAAACTCCAGGGTTTCGTTAGTCAGTTCTTTTGAGTTCCTCCACGATTCGAACCCGTGACTTGTTGGTTTTTCTGATACCGGTTTGAATAGCTTAAAGAGCTGAGCTTATGATGAGAGTTACAGCACTTGAATTAATAAGGGAAGAACTCCAGGGCTGATGGTAATCTTGTGTGTAGGTTGAAATCAGTGGTCGATCTTCTGTAAGTTATGGTGTAGAATTTCTGAGTTGTCTTCGACCTCTGCTAAGTGAAGTGGTGGCTAGGTTTGGCAATGGCTGCGATGTCTCTGCTCTAGAAATAGCTATCAAGGTAATGTAACAGGTTTCGAACCTGTCCCTTCTATTTTGTTTAAAATTTTGTAGTTTATGTTATTTCGTATTACTGAAAACTTCTATTATGAAACGTTTTGACCATACCTTAACTGCTTGGCAGGTTCTTTCGACATTCGGCTTCCAAGCTCGAGTTTGGTTAACTGGAAGCTGCAAGAATTGGTAAGCTTCGATTGTTACCCTGTTGCTTCAGTTAGGTGACTGTTGGATGTGTTCTTAGCCGAGACTTCATGTTTAACCTGGGATATGGGAAGTGATTTTCGTCGAAAATGATGTGAGCTGTTTGGAATCCTGGGGGTGATGAAATCCTCAACCCACTCGACGTTAAGCCTGTAGTGTTGTTTTCAGCGTAGACAATTTATAACAAAATGTAATCTTCTGAGAGGGTTTTATTCCTCGGCTCAACTGGAATGCAATGAATTTGGTTTTTGTAACTTGAAAATGTTTATTTGTTTTGAAAATTGAGAGCCATGCTCCAAGTTTGATACTTGAATTATCGCAGTACACATTATAAAAGTCGACGTTTCGAACCCTAATCATGGTTCATCATCAGGACAATGAGTCAAGGTAAGGTATAGCATTTCCAGAGCATTAATAATCATTTGTGTTTTGTTTGTTGAGAGAAGAATGAATCCAGGATGTCGGCCAAAAACCTAACCTTACGTGTAGTTCGTTTTAGTGTTTTGTTTTAAATTGATTATAAAATTAACTTAATTATAGCCATCTATTTAGTTGTTGTAACTATATAATGTTTTAATAATATTTTCAGATTGTAATTTTTTAGTTATTTTTGAGTTATGGAAAATTCTAATTTTTATAATATTTAAAATTTAATAATTGTTTATTTGGAAACAAAATTATTATATTATGTTACAAAGTAAATTATTAATAATTAATTAATTATTTCATTAGTACAATAAAATAATTAATAAATTACATATATTTACTAAGTAGAGTGAATTAATAAAATTCATAGTCTTTGCAAGAATGAATTAGTTTGTTATTTTCAATATAATATTTAATAAATAAAAATATAAAATATAAAGATATAAAAATATAAAAATAATAAAATAAAATTAATAAATTAATTTATATTACTAAGACTATATGTATTTTAATTATGTTTATAACCTACATATGATTTGTATTGATAGCTTTACTCCACTTGGACAAAATATTGTGAAGTATATTTATTTGAAAAGGTTTGTTTATTGTCTATTTCACAAATCTTGTTAATTGTTAGAAAACTTTTAGAGAGACCATGGTTTTAGAGTAAAGTGGGTTTCTTTCTTACTCCACGATTCCTAGAATCCAAATCTACCACCATGAATGTCACCACAATGTTGATGTTAGTTCATATCCTCACTCTAACATCACACTTCGGGCAATTAATAGTATTAGAAAATATTGGGAATGCCTTGGGAAGATTTATAGAAGAAGATATAGATTGGATTAAATTAGGTTTCTTGACATATGCCCAAAGTTGTGTTGAGCTTGATATTAGTGAGATCTCATCAGACAATATAATTGTAAAAAAGGAAAATATTTAAAATGGAATTAGGTTTTATATTATGAGAATACAACTTTATGGTGTTACATTGTCAACAACATTACCTTTTTAGGATTCTTGCCCTCAAGTGTGAGCTTCCCCAAAGGACCTTATTGAGGAATCAACTCTCTATGTAGTATAAGGAGAAGAAGACAATTCTATCATGGCACCCCTCACGAGGAATCTAGTTACAATTGAAAGTTTGTCCAAGGAAATGAAGAGACAACATAAATTTGATAATAGATTCTGAGAAGGATTTGACAATACCTTCGATTTTTTTAAATTGAGATTTTGCCCTATAGATAGACCCTTTAGAACCTTCTCAGGGGGAATTATGTCCGAGTGGGTTGAGGTTAAAAAAAGAAGTGTAAAAATGGTAAAAACTAGCATGACTAATCTTCTTTAAGGATAAGTCCTTAGTTTCCTCGCCCTTCCTTTGTTTTCTTTCCCTAAAATTTTTAGATTTGTTTCCTACTGTAATTTTGACCAATTTTCTTTTAGAAAAATCCTCTAATTAGAATGATGGATATAAATACAAGATATAACATTTTCCATGGATATATGTGTGTTCTAAGATATAATATTAGAACTTTGATTAATTTTATTTTTTTAAAGAAATCCTCCAATCACGATGATAGGGAGGCCTTTTTGGAGTGCTTTAATCACATACAAAATGTACTTATAAATCTTCTTAAAATAAAAGATCTTATAAATCTTCTTAAAATAAAAGATATGGCATTATATATATACATACTAGTCATAAAGGTGAAAGGTTGTTTTTTAATTTATTAATTGTTTTTATTTTATTTAATATATATTTATGTAATTTATCTTCATTATATTGCTTATTTGTTCAAATATGTTTTGATATAGAAAAATCAATGTCTTTATTCTCACCTACAATGTATTTTCATGGTTCTCCATTCTTGAAGAAGTGATAGTGGAAGACACAAGACAATATGAGTTACAAACTAGCATTTTCCCCAAGAGGGGCAAAAGGAACGTCGAGAGGAAAAGAGCACAAGGAAATAAAGTTAGTTTGGGCAGATTATGGGCAATAGGTCATACTGGCCTCATTGAAACAGAAAACAAAATCGCAATTTAAGTATGAATCTTAGACTAACTAATAGAAGCACCATCAAACATGATGTAAACAATTTCAAAGTAACCCTGAAAGCTAACAAGGTGAGGCAAATGAGAATCAAATACAAATAGGAGATATGTAACACTAGTTTTTGGAACACATTTGAATCTTGGAATGGCCTATAGCTATATTAGCTCTAGGTTCAAACAACAATCAATTGGGAAACATACCCTAAATAAATTTGTCCCTAAAATGGATCTTTTGTTTGTGAACCTCGTAATGTTGTGAAGTATGATTCCTTTTGGTATCAAAAACCATCGCTATAAAGGCTAATGCAAAAGCCAGGAAATGAATACCACTAAGTTGTAAACAAGAAGACAAATTCAATTTTAAAAAGAGCAATCAGTTGGTTGAGCATTAAATCCTACAATAGCCATAACAATCTAGGGCTATTTGCATAGATAGAAGTCTCTCTGCAAAGTAGAAAGGAAGCCTTTATGCAAAACAGAAAGGTAACTACGGTATTATATTATAACACAATGATTGTAACTATTCAGGCAAAAGATGAGAATGACATTTGTCCATTCTACATCAAAAGGATGGACACTTTAATTGTTATACATAAAGAGGGATTGACACTTTTAATTCACTTTTAACAAGAGTAATCACTAAATGAACCTCCTAGAATCTTCCACTTGATCACAAGCAACAACCATCATTGCATAAAATATGTCTTATCATTTATTTACAAAAGCATATTTCAAACTTAAGAAATTTCCAGGTTTTATTATTATATATGTTTATAATTAACAACCGCTCCATAGATTTAGATTTGAAATCACCTCTCACTATAAATCTGTGTGAATCATAGAACACTAACTTTATTCTCATATTAGGTCGCGATGCATAAAAAACAAAAGTAGATGGTATAACCGACAATAAAATTAATAAACAAAGAACCTTACCCTTTAATTAGGGAAGGAAACATGCTTAAAATAAGTAGCAACCATAGTGACACAAATCAAATTATGCCCTCTACGATCATGTAAACTGTGGTTTGAAATATATTGTCAGGTTTTTTTAATTAATGAAAACAATTATTCTTATTTTGATACCAATGGAACACCTTCATATCCCTATTGGCATCGATTTTCTTCCATGACTACATTGTTTATATGACTTTACATAATCTTGGATGAGTTAGTTGCATCGAAAGGCACTTTTTTCAACCTAGGATAAGGAAGAAGTGTAATTCCATGCTCAATGTGGAGCTAACACGTGGCACTTTAATAAAATAATAAAATTTTAAGTAAACAAAAACTTAACGATGCCATCCCTAACGTAAAGTTCAAAACCGGTATGAGGGAGAAGTACAATTCAATGCTCAACATGGAGTGACACAAGAAACTTTAATAAAATAATAAAATATCAAGTAAACAAAAATTTACAATGTCATCCCTAACCTAAAGTTCAAGTCTAGTATGGGGGAGAAGTGTAAGTACATGCTCAATGTGGAACTCGTGGCACTTTAATAAAATAATAAAATATTAAGTAAATATTTTTTTTACAATGTCGGGCTTAATCTAAAGTTCAAAACCAAAGAGATATATATTCTAATTAATGAAAACTAAAAAAACTAATGAAACTTGGATACTTCTTGCTATGCAATCTGGGAGTTAGAGCCATTATCAAAATAGGATTAACATACAATCGATTTGAGCACATACGATAGATTTATGTATTAAACCAGTATAGATCCATCTTAACTTTTGATCTACCAAGTGCCAAGAGGGATCAATTCCCTTGAGGTGCAAGCTTTTCCTCAAACTTTTCATTGTAAAAGAAGGTTTTCACTTCGAGAGATTTGATCCCTCTTGGTTCTTGGTTGATCCAAAGTTAAGATCAATTTATACTGATGTATCTTATAAGAGGAATAGATAGATAGGTTTTTGTGCTTTCTATTTTTTTCTTTTCTTTTGAGCATTATTTTCTTGTTTAATTCTAAATGAATTTTATACTTATGTCTCATCTATATATCATTTATACTTATATCTCATCTATATAGCCCTTAATATAGTTGGCATGAACATAATAAGTGTTTTCTTTTATTTCATTAGTTACTTATGGTGCGTAGTTAGGTACTCTTTAATTTCCTTAGAATAATATAACCCTACTAGTTTGAAACCTGCAATTTGTTCTTTTTTATTTTGGATTTCTTTATCATGCAAATATTGACTTATTCATACTTTATTCCACTTCAATTGGATTAGAGTGTTTTATTTATTTATTTTGGATTTCTTTATCATGCAAATATTGACTTATTCATACTTCAATTGGATTAGTGTATTTATTTTAATTTGAGGCAAAAAGGCTGTGTAGAATATACATTTATCCTGAATTTGTCCAAATGGTATCGCATTGCCCATTAGGTTGGTCCCCAAAATTGGAAATTAGGGAACTAAAGACTAGGTTAGAAACATATGTTACAAGTATATGCTCTAATAAGTGAATACAAAGCACTAAACCAAAAATAAAAACGTAAATCGTAGACTTGTTAACAATGATCATAAGACTAATGAGTTATACCCAACACATCTTAGATTTTCACGTTCATGTCATGAGTATCTAATATCAATCATTTGCCATTGGAAATGTAGTGGTATAGTCCCTGTAAGTTTGAATATAAAGTTAACAAATGTAAATGAATATGTTAGTGATAATGAAAAATTGCAATAAGCTTAGTTACAAATTTGAAAACAATTTATGTCAAACAAAAAATTGATTGTAATGCCTCAAATTGGCAACTGATCGTAATGCCTCAAATTGACTTATGTTGTATTGCTTCAAATCAACATCAAGGATCAAAACCCAAGTTGATTTATGTTCAGCACAAGAGAAGGCCTACAAATAATGGGTGCAAGAGCAAGTTAGAAGAAACAATTGAGTCAAAGATTTGTGTTAAAGGCTGTACTCATGCGCTTTTCCCAACATCAGTCATGAATTATTGTAGATGCGACATATAATTTGCATAAATCCAATATATTCATAAAAGTTATTAAATTTAGGAGCGAGGCTTAAACACAGTGTTGAGCATAAATAGGTAAAATAAAAATGTAATAAAGTATAGTTTTTTATGTTGTGAAAAAAATTGATCATTTTGATAGTGCTATTTCTACCATGCTTACTTCAAGTCTGGAGGAGGAAAGCTCTTATCCATAACGGTAAGGATTCATAGTAAAAGTACAGGAACTTGTGTGTCTACTTATTTTAGCTATGAAAGAACTTCCTATTTGGAAGAAAAAAATATAATAGCTGCTATTGAAATGGAGCAATTAAGAAACAATATATCCCCTCCTTTGTTGGGAAAGAGCTTTGTACCTTGAACAAAGCAGCATAAGTCTTGATCTCATCAGGTGAATAGTCATCTTTGATAAAGTCATGTTCCATGACACTAGGAATGAGAGATATGTCTATTGGTATGGTGCATGAAATAGTGGCCAGGTTACCCTTTGTATGAATGTCTTAAATGTAGATAGGTATCATTCAAAGCTAGGTGAAAATTATTTGGAAGCGCATAGTCTAAAAGTTCAATGAATTAGAATAGAAAAATTGATTTTTTTCGACATGATTATGAAAAAATCCGATAGAATTTATTTTAAATCCTGGTTACAATTGTCAAACTCTGAAATTTTGGGTGCCCTGGGGATTTTTTATGGTGTTGAATGTGAAATTGCCCACATAAGATCCAAAGAGATGATTTAAACCTCACTATGAAAGAATTTAGGAAGAAGAGAGAAGCAATAGAACATAGATCCAATAGAGGCAGAATAATTACACACATTGCATTAATCAGAATAGTAACCGGGTAAATATACAATGCTGAGTATGAGGATTCGAATTCACTAGGTGTAATTCGAATTATCCTTCATGCACAGATCCATAATCAATGGAGAGTCATCAGTGCCAAACTAGGAGTCTATCTCATCATCGGTGAAGTCATCAATGCACAAGTAGTGATCAACCGGGAGTCAAACTGAGTCTAACTGAGTGTGGTTGGTGTAACTGGCACATGGAAGCACTGATATAGTGAAGGAGACTCAGTGGGGGGCACTCATGGAGCTAACTGGAGTCAAAACAGTCTATCTAGTCACACTGGAGGTCCAAAAGAGTGATAAGGTCAGTTAGGAGTCAGTTAATCCTTAAATCAAGGAAGAACTGAAGATAACTGAACTAAACTGGACTGGTAGGTGAAGAAGGGCGCCCTTATCATGCAATAACTGAAAAGAGGGCGCACTAAGCTCTAGGAGAGCTAAGACTGATCCGAGAGAAGCTCCTGGGGCTAGTTTGGCAAGGGCTAGGTGCTGGTGCTGCAAACCCTAATTGCATGCAAACCCTAATTGCATGCAAAACCCTAATTGCATGCAAAACCCTAATTTTGCATGCAGGACTGAAAATGTCAGAAATGTTAGAAGGACTAGGATGGAGTATAGGAATATCCTAACACCCCCCCTTAATCCATCCTGGGCCCTGGTAACTAGGACCAAAGGTCACCCATACAATCAATGAAATGATAAAAAGAATACTGCCTCAATTTTTCTTTTTCTTTTTTTTTTGTGTTTTTATATTTTTGAATAACTCAAGGAGCCATTACTCTAAGCAGAAAAGAAGCAAGCTTTCATCAGTGAAAACTTTGCAAAGAGACTTGGTAAGCTAATCCTCTGTAAAGTGCGAATGCAAGTGCTAGAGAATGTGTTGAAAGTAGCAAGTCTTTCAGGAACCTTTTCTGTCACTGGAGCGAATGTATCATGATGATTTTTCCCAAGGAATGGAAGAGTAAACCCCATCATCATGCTGAATCTCTCATGGAGAGGTGGATGGCATAATGCAAGGTTAGCATGCTACTAAAGTCTAGTAGTTCTGTAAGCAAATACATCATCAACTGTGTTCTTAGTAGTAGCAAGGACTGTGTGAGAACATATTTCTCTTGAATCTGGACTAAGAATAGGTGTTGGTTCTGAATCTTCTTGAACTATGATCTCAACATCAAAATATTGATCTTCTTCCTCACTAGAATAGGAGTCACTGGAAGAGAAGTCACTGTGATCCTCATCAGAATCTGAAGGAATAGTTGGAGAGAAGGGCATGAAGTGGGAGAACTCATATGTCTTTGAGGCATGATTAGCAATCCCATTCGCTATAACCTTTCCAGTGGAGATTTCTGTAATCTCTACTGTGTCTGGACCAAAAATCACTTGTTTTGGAGATCCTGTATGAGTCATTTGATATACTGATAACAAATTAGCTGTAAGAGAAGGAACAAATAAGACATTTTTGAACTTACCATGCTCCATATGAACTGTACCCAAACCTTTGGCAGAAATCTGAGAGTTGTCTCCCATGTGAATGGTAGGCCCATCTTGGAGATCCAAAGAGGAGAAGGATTCTTCTTGTGCCATCATGTGGTTGGAAGCTCTAGAATCTATGAGGAGAGCTTTTGTCTTTGAAAAACCAGCCATCAATGCATGACAATCATCAGATCCACTTCCAGAATCAGACATCTTTGCTTCTTTTGGAACAACAATTTGGTTTTGTTCAAGAAGCTTGGTTAGAAGATCAATCTTCTTATGCATGCAGGCATGCTCAAGATGGTTTCCTCTCTTGCAGTAGGTACAATTTGGTCTCTTTTGATTGTCATTCTTGGATCTTGAAGGTTTCTTTCCTTTGCCTTTTTGTCCCCCTTTATCATTCGCTCCACTTGATTCACCAGCCAACAGAGCTAGATCTCTGGAGGTTTTGATGGCACCCATTTGAAACAGTTTGTTCTCTTCTTGAGTGAGAGCCTCAATGAAGTCACTTAAGGTGGGAAACTTCCATCCAGGGATGGACATTCGAACAGAATGAAAGGTAGATACAAAGACAGAAAATTGAGATCCAAGTTTGCTCAATATAGAGAGTATCAATTGCTCATCACTTTTAGTGATGCCACATTGCTTGCAATGCAAAACCAAATTCTGAAATTTGGAGAAGAAATCTTGAATGCTCTCGAAATTGCTAGGTTGAAGGGCAACCAATTCATTCTCAAGAATGTAGCCTCTCAGTTCGTCTTGTTTGCCAAAAAGACTCCTCAATTTTATCCATAAATCATATGGAGACTTCAATCCATCAGCATGAAACAATAGATCATCAGAAATATGAAGGCATATGAATCCAAAGGCTTCATCCATTTTGTTTAGGTGCTTGACTCTCTTTTCAGCTTGATGTGGTATGACATCTTTTTCTTCAACTATTCTAGTAAACCCTCTTGATCGCAAGAGTATTATCATCTTCCTTTTCCATTCGAAATAATTGAAAGGAGTGAGAAGTATAGAAGAAGGATCATTCGAATTGCTCATCTTGATTGCTTGAACAAGTGCAAAATAGAAGCTACTGAATCTGCTGCTGCAACTGCTGGAACTTCAAAATACCTGCAAAAAACTCTCAAGAATGGAGGTAGAATATACTCTCAAGGCTCTGATACCATGTGAAATTGCCCACATAAGATCCAAAGAGATGATGTAAACCTCACTATGAAAGAATTTAGGAAGAAGAGAGAAGCAATAGAACATAGATCCAATAGAGGCAGAATAATTACACACATTGCATTAATCAGAATAGTAACCGGGTAAATATACAATGTTGAGTATGAGGATTCGAATTCACTAGGTGTAATTCGAAATATCCTTCATGCACAGATCCATAATCAGTGGAGAGTCATCAGTGCCAAACTAGGAGTCTATCTCATCATCGGTGAAGTCATCAATGCACAAGTAGTGATCAACCGAGAGTCAAACTGAGTCTAACTGAGTGTGGTTGGTGTAACTGGCACATGGAAGCACTGATATAGTGAAGGAGACTCAGTGGGGGGCGCTCATGGAGCTAACTGGAGTCAAAACAGTCTATCTAGTCACACTGGAGGTCCAAAAGAGTGATAAGGTCAGTTAGGAGTCAGTTAATCCTTAAATCAAGGAAGAACTGAAGATAACTGAACTAAACTGGACTGGTAGGTGAAGAAGGGCGCCCTTATCATGCAATAACTGAAAAGAGGGCGCACTAAGCTCTAGGAGAGCTAAGACTGATCCGAGAGAAGCTCCTAGGGCTAGTTTGGCAAGGGCTAGGTGCTGGTGCTGCAAACCCTAATTGCATGCAAACCCTAATTGCATGCAAAACCCTAATTGCATGCAAAACCCTAATTTTGCATGCAGGACTGAAAATGTCAGAAATGTTAGAAGGACTAGGATGGAGTATAGGAATATCCTAACATTGAATCCGTTTCTACCATCAAAATCGCCATTAAAACACAATTAAATTCAAATTTTGCAAAATAAAAACCGTCGATTTCTGGCGAAAAGGCTACGTCCAAGACAAGTCATCAAATATTTAGACTTCTTCATTTGGAAGACCTAAGATCCACGATTATGTTAAATTGAATACTATATTTACATTCATGAAATTTACTTTTACCGTTACATTTATCATTACTTGTTATTATGTATATATCATGTTCACATGGACATAGTAAATTAATTAATATATGTTATTATTATATTATATCACTCATGCTTGGCTTTTGAAACGAATACCTTTTCAAATTCCTCATGAATGAACTTGTTATTATGCTTTTCAATTTAATCTAAAACACAACAACACGTGGTAGTGGCAATGCCAGGAATGGCCACCGGGTGGCTCTTGTTTTTATGTTGATTATGCATTTGGGTAATATGGACTTTGTTGTGCGCTAAAACATGCTATAAGTTAGGTTTGGGAGCTCATTCGATATTACTCATTAGACATGTTTGATGTTCAAACTCATTGCCTCATTGCGCTGAGAGGCGCTCTACAACCCAGTATGAGGGAGATCTTGTAACGTGTGTCCATGTAACGTTACACACGAGTATGAGAGAGATGTTGTAACGTTTGTCCAGTAACGTTACACGAGTAAAAGAAAAGAGTAAAAAGTAATAAATTATATTATGTTGGCCAATAATAAAACAATAATAAAAAGACATGTATTTTCACATTTGAAATTAATTGATATATAAACACCAAAGGTAAAAAAAAATTTAAATGGTGGTTCACCGTTTGTTAGAGGGCTAGTCCACCAGGAGAAATGCCAACACCTGCTATTCCAAGTAAAGAATCAAGGTGTGGCTAGAAATACAATCATTACAATAGGGGCTCAACAAGAGCATCATGTCACTTACAAGAATTGAACCTGGATGGGGAGAGCAACGATCATTCCTCCCAACTACCCAAGCTACAACCAATGGACCTAACACCAAAGGCAATACTTGAGTGCAATACCTGAGCCTAGGATTTGGATCTAGGCTGGTATTATAATCAACAAAATATGAACATGGACATTAATTAGCGTTCACGATTCATGATTATGACATAATACAATCACATCATGATATGATTTGATTATCTTGTTTTGACATGCAAGCAAAGAAAAATGTATGACATTAATTAAATAAAACATTTATTATTTAAGTGCAATTATAAGTATGTGGTGTACAATGTGTTGAGAAGAATAATTATTCTTTAATTGATTTTGTTAAGCAGTGCCCTTTATAGGGTTAGGTTCAAGTAAAAGTTCTTTAAATTTTTAATAACGATTGATACTTATTTTAATGTTAAATTTTTATGTATACATAATATTGTATATTATATTTCTATTTTTTTTATCCCTTTCTCAAATACTTGTTAACTAATAAACATATAAAAATAAAATTTTAATTATCATTAAATTATTTCTATTAATATTGTAAAATATATTTATATAAAATTCATATATATAATATTCCTATATAATAATATTGATGTAGTCTAAATATTCTAAGTTTTCAACTTGTTCCAAACATATTTTCTATCTTATTTTGTTTGGAGTTTAACTGGAAATCTTTAAAAAATCTTAGAATTACATATATTAGTAATACAAATTGCATAATTTGGGTGCCATGGGATATTAGAAGGTGTTGAATCTATTTCTAGATTGGAAAACACAATTTAAACACTTCCAAATTTAGATTTTACCAAATTTACCGAATTCCGACCAAAACCCAAATCCAAAATATATAATAAATAAACTACTCCTAATAATATTTATGTAACTATAGTATTTTAACATTTATTTCTATTTATGTATATATATCACACTTTTTATATTATATATAAATCTTATATGATGGTGGTGGTGGTGGTCTTTAACTTCCACCAAGACCAAATTTGGTCTATTGAACCTTAAGAAAAAAGACAAAACATTTAAGTTATTTGATTTGTTTTAAAATATTATTGCTATGCTAAAAAATCTTAAAGAGGAGTGTCCCTAACTCGCTATAGTTTTGAGGAGCTAGAAGGTTAGAAAAGTCAGTGCTAAAGCAAATATTTTGGAACTCATATCCAATGTGGGTGTAAGGAGGGTATTGTAACATAAAGTGATTTTCATCTTCAACACTCATAGACTTCATATATAGAAAATCCTTTTATCCCAAGGTGTTTTAGGGGTTGTCCAATATCTAGTTTCATTATGAAGCTCATGAGAGTTCATTCTAATCTTGGCAATATTTTTTTTTTCTTTGAGTTCGTTAAGATAATTTTGATCCTCAATATTAGGGTTAATGATCTCTTTATAATATCGATATTTTTTTTAACCTCTAAATATTCGTTGCACCACATTTTCTCTTTGAACGTAGAAGTAATAATGCTTTTAATGTTATCGGTAGTTTGCAGAGTGGTAGTTTCTTCAAACCTCCAATAATTTAACCAAGTTGTGGAATCTTTAAACCATCCTCGCTTGAGGCATAGGTGGTTTTGGCTGGAATTAAGAGCAATTTTAGGAAGTTAGTGGTCTCCTATATTGTTTAATTTGTGCTTATACATTAGATATCTAATCATAACCATGGTTTCAATGGGAGAGATTCATGCTTCTAAGAGGAGAATACAATAGGGTGTGTTGCTCTTAATTTTTATATTAGAACTAATAAGTCACTTCTAGATTTGCTCAATTATCCTCCATGATTCTCCGAAAATGTTGCATCCCCGAGATTCACAACCATATAAGATAACGGGATTCATGAGCATTTTAAATAGGAATTTATTTCTATCTCACATCACAAGGTTTGTCGATTCACAATTGTTTTCAAGACCGAAGTAGGATTTACACCCTCCATTAATCATCTTCTGAATGCTATAGTTCCAGTTGAGCTTGTGATGTAATTCAATTCCTAGATATTTATAAGAAGTTACTTCCTCCAAGATTCTATTGTCATATACAAAATTTTCATAAGTACCCTTATTAGATTTGGTAATCATGACGTTTGTTTTGTCGGTGTTAAAGATCATGCCCATAATGGTGCAGAAATCCTTCAGAATACATAATTGCTTCTCAAAATCATAAGGGCACCTTGCCATAAGAACAATATCATCAGCATAGAGAAGAAGCATGATGATTATTTTTTATAAGGTCGTTCCAACACAACTTGCTTCTTCTAAACAATCTTCTAACTTATCAATGTAAATGCCGAAAAAAATCTCTTGATTCATTAAATTAAACCTTTAAACATATTTTAATATCTCTTTTACAAAAATAAAAATATTTTAAAAAAACCTTTAAACATATTTCAATCTTCTTTTAATTATCTATATGTATCACACTTTTTATATTATGTGTAAATATTATACATATATAACATATACATATAATTATATTCATTTGATTGATTAAGGAATTTATATGGTTATAAAATGGAAATAAAAAATACTTTTTTAACAAACTGCTATTATAAAAAATAATAACTTTAAAAACTTCATAAATTATTATCTTATCACTTTAATCATGAATATGCACATATTTATAAAACTTATGAAGTAGAATGTTAAACATAAATGGAATCATGTTTTTTTAATTTATGAAGGACCTTTGGCCATGAACTATATTTTCAGTTTAAAACTTATGAAGTAGAATGTTAAACATTCTACTTCATGATGTTAATACCTTAAGTGTTAAACATAAATGGAAGGACCTTTGGCCATGAACTATATTTTCAGTTTAAAATATATTATGGAAGAAGGGACAAACACTTAAGGTATATTATTGTTGTGTTGGTTTAAAAACTACATGTAGGGTTTGTAGTCGTAAGCAATTTTTTTTAGCCCAAAAACAGAACCTCTCTTTCCTCTACAACCAAATCTTTTAATAGACAACAATGTCAAAAACTATAAAGGTTATGAAGTATTCCTTAACGTAAAATTGCATCTTCAAATATGAAATTCAGTTTACATAAATAACTCTAGTGATTAAGTTATGTAGTAATTATTCCTAACCACTAAATTAAATTAAGTTATAACTTTTCATAACCAACAAAATAAGAATTTGAACCCTGAGGTTTATCGTGAAACGGTACTACTTAGTTTACAAGCATATCTCGATTATCTAAACTAGGGTATAACCTTTCTTCCGACAAATCCTAGATATTCAAACACAATAAGTTGGTATGCACTTTACTTGAGATTATTGATGCTTTCCTTGAAATAAGACAATAGACTATAGCACAATTATTCTAACTTATTGTCATGAATTATACCATTTCATGCATTCTAAATGATATGCCCACTTACTTTTAATTTAAGATATTAAACATATTTCAAGGAAATGCCAATGTAAGGGTGCTATTTTAGAATGTATTTAAGTTGAGATATGGTCATCACACAGATGTACTTTTACTCCTGCTTTTCTATTAAGTATTCTTCAAATATGATACTTCCAAATTTAATTTCTTATCGACATATTTGTAAAACAAGACTATCGATAATCTTTATTTTACCTGCCTACGATGAATAAATAATTTAATCAACCAAGAAAACCCTTTGAACTAATATAACAATATATACGATACTTATTCTACCATTATATCTACCCAAAACAAATATATTAACAAATATCCATGTGTATGCGTCGACATTCTGAAGTAGTAAATAAACATGTGTCTTTCCAGCATTGAAGACTATTCAATAACTAAAAGACATAAGCATCAATATTATGCATGCGCCGAATTTCTGGATTAGTAACTAAACATGTAACCTTTAAACATTGAAAAACTATTAAATAATTTAAAAGACATAAGCATCAATTTTTGAAACAGAGACTAAACTATTGTATAAACATTGGTACATATTAATTGAAAACCCTAGCTCCAGGAAAGTGCTAATTAATAAGAGTTTGAGTTCAGTGCGAGATGGATTTGATCTTCTGATCACCTAGCTGTTTCCATCCATCTGTCGATAGCCCAGTGAAGATAAGTCGACCGACTCAGAGCTAATTTTACACAATTAAATTAAGATATAGATATTCTTAATTATTTATGTGTGGGTTTGATTATACTTGCAACTACAACAAAGTTTTGGAATTGGTCACTCTATGACTATCTACTCTGCGATAGGCTAAATCGTCCTCTTTTTGACAGGTTCTCAAACGCGTTGGTCCTTGTGGACACAGAAAAATAAATCGGTTTGCTACAAATTTCATGGTGTCCAATAAACGGTCATTTTGATTAAAAATCCGTTCACTTTCATGCCATATCAAATTGTGCTTCTATTTAGAACGTAGTTGTGTATTTTAGAAAATGGCATTTAATCGATCAATCAGCCCAACCCAGCAATTAAATTTTTCACCATACGCATCAATTTGGAGATTCAAAAATTTATATAGATTTTAATGGAGATCGGTCGTGACTGTGTTATGTTTTTAAACAAAAATTTATATAGATTTTAATGGAGATCAGGGCCATGTAATGGCATCGGCTATGCGGGTAATTGGCAACTCTGCTCCGCGTGAACACGGTTTCCACACCATATTATTTTTTGTTTAACATTAAACGCGGTCGCCGCTAATTAAAATGTTTTGTCGGGTCTCTATCGAGAGTTCAAGGGTCGGCGGTCGGCGGTCGGAGCCCGGGGAGGAGTAACGCGGGGCGGTCGCTGTCAAAGCTCGGCGGTTGGAGCCCGGGGAGGAGTGAATGCGGGGCGGTCGGCATCGGAGCTCGGTGGTCGGCGATCCGAGATCGGCGGTCGGAGCTCGGGGAGGAGTGAACGCGGTGCAGTCGGCGATGAGGGCTGGCGACGGTGGACTGCTGGAAAGGGATGAATGTGGGGGTCGACGGTCGGAGCTCGGGGAGGAGTGAAAGCGGGGCGATCGACGATGAGGGTTGGCGACGGTGTACTGCTGGAAGGGGGATGAACACAGGGGTCAGCGGTCGGAGCTCGGGGAAAAGCTTTCCTGAACTAACGTTACCTGCAAATAGTCTAAAAATGTTGAATTCACGTAGGGATGTATCGCCGATACTGAGCAGTAGAGGCTTCAGCCTCCCGAATGAACCAGGGCATGTGGTTGCGCCCTCTGCCTCTGCCCCCCTACGCTCCCTTCTCTTACCCACCATGTTGTCGACGGTAAGCCAGACGCGACCACAGAGTACCAGAAATCAAGGCAACCGACTGAAGCACCTATCAAAGAAAACCCACCAATGCTCAACACACTGAAGGTCACACCAGTTTGCTACCTGTGCAGGATTTCCAGCTCGAAAACTATTCCGGGAAGATCGGAGAACCCATAGAAAGCACCAGTCCTTGGCTTACCCAAAACGAACTGAAGACCGAAGAACACATAGAAACGACTAGTCTGCTTGAGGGAGCTCGCGGCGGCGGCAGGAGATGCATAAGCGTCCATGTGGCAGGATTCCATTCGCTCCATGAGTGAGGAATCTAGCTGACGTGGAGGTTATGCACCTCCATGGTGAAACGCCTACGGCGTAATTACTAAGCATAATTAGAATAATTGTTATATTCTAGAAAGATCAAAACACCATAATTCATTTTCTACGAAAATGTGTAGTGTTGCCTTATGTGATTTGGGGATGATGAGATTCCATAACTAAGCTCCCTTCCAAAATACTAAGATCTTCATTTAGCTTTTTCAAGTTGATTTTTCGTTGCTTTGTTTATTAAATAATACAATGACTATTATAATTAGGATGATGATAAGGGAGCTTTTTATCTTAGGTTTAGTTTTGGACCATTAATTTTTTCAAATTTCTAATGATTTATTGGTTAATAACATTTTAATATAACAATTTTTTAATTTTTTATATTAATTGGATCTTTATCGATTCCTTTCTCCATGGTTTAGATTTTAACATCTAATTACTTCTCCAATTTAATTGGATTAATTATTGCTTTTTTAACAAGAGTCACGTGGTGGTAATGTCCCCGACATTGCCACCTACTATCTCTTAAATCAACTCTCATAGCCACGTGGTGGCAATGTCCCGACATTGCCATCTACTATCTCTGAACTCAAGTCTCAGAGTACCGATGGACCATCACAAAGAAAGTAATAATTTTCAGACAAGGAATTTTAAACAATGCTTTACAAAAATAAGTTTCATGTTATATTCCTCTATACCTTAAAGCAAGTAAAAGAAAATCAAATAAACTAACAAATACATAAAAGCCAATGGGTTTCCACTGCGAGATATGTAAACTACCTTATTGATGCAACATAAATAAGCTCGTCTCCCTTCTCCAACACTACATTGTAAAACCCCGACTCAAATTCAATCTGCTCATCGACCCATTTCATCAATTGCCATTGTTTTACGGGAAAAAAATGTATTAATCACAGACACTGATACCCAACCACTGCAACAAAAGAATAGCAAGGATTTCAAAGAAATGAATCCTACACAATCAAAGTCACAATCACACTCTTACCTGCAAACTCTCTTCACTGAAATCCTCTTTGCAACAAATCTTGCAAGTTCGCCTTAATACAGATGCAACCAGAATTGCATTCACATAGTTGATGGGACTGTGTGTAGAGATGCCCGGTACCAAAATTCCCATAGATATGATAAACAACGAAAACCACCCTTCCTTGAAATCTTCTTCCTTCGTGTATCCCATTATCAGATTATGCACCAGCTCCCACATTGCATTTATCATATTCAGAATGAAGTATGTGATTGAGAAATTCCTATTTGACTTTTCCTCCACTGTCTGAAATGCAATGTAGACCCAAAAAAATAAAAATAAAAATACTTATTTTCAAAAGGAAGACATTCGCTTTAAGTTTAGATTTAGTGCTGCAATTCATGGATTTCTCCTTGTTCATCACACTTTTCATTTTTCATTTTCATGTTTTTAATTCTAAGTTACAGAAAGAGAAAGCAGGAAGAATAAATCATATATTATAAGCGAGAGTTTATATGAGAATAATACCTTCTCTTTGTAGCAGCTATTGTAGTATAGACACACTCCAAAATGCTAGAACAAAAACAGTTTATTATCATACGGAATCCTGGGAACCATGTCGTTACAGTACACCACTCTCAAGTACCTTGTCACAGGTTCATTCAACTTCATATTCATAAATTCCCCGAACTCTCCATCACCAATTTTGGGTTGTCCAAATGTATAAACAGATAATAGCTTCTCCATGAGCTGTCTTTTTATGTAGGAGTATTGCAAGAAACAATGGCTAGAGCACCACCCAAACTGTGTCCTGTCTACTTGGAATCCTTGTGCTCTTCTAACAGCCTGCTCAGCTTTCTGCGTATGGCATAGTAAGCCACAACTTTTTCGTCATCTTCTGTGCCAAATTCCTCTATCAATCCAGAGTTGTCATGATTATGATCTATATTTTCCCTTTTGGGATCCAAAGGGTTTTTTAAGATTTGTTCATCGAAGCGATCAGCTAAGCCCATTGCGTCAAGGAACCCCGCATGAAATTTTCCAATAGGGTCTATTTGGTACCATGAGAAGTCGAAGTCTGTGCTCCAGTCACTTGCATCAAATGGTTCTATTCCTCTGAAAGCAACCACCACCAGCTTAGAATCTACTGGTTTATCACAGAAGATGAATGCTTTGGTACTGTTTTTCTCCAGGGAATCTGTGATGTTAGGGAAAATAAACATTACATTCAGAAAGTCAAAATATGATAACTACCCTAAAAGAGAAAAATTAAGTAATGGAAATGCACTAACTCAGCTTACAATCCCAACAATTGAAGAACTCCACAAAATGCATCTGCAAAATAATTTAAAATGAAGAGAATCACCAAGAAGATCTGTTGAATGACCAATATGTGTAATTAGTGAACTTAACATTACTTACCTTCCAATGTTTGGTGACTAATTTCCTGATAAATAACTCATTTTCATAGGCCAGTTTCGAAGCCATCATGCAAACATCTGCACAATATCTGCTTCCTGCTTGTATTAAGTTTGACATTCCACTATTATAATATCCATCGAGTACATGATGAGCCAGAGAATTTTTTTTTTTCCAGGTCCAGGCGAGGATCCAAATGTCCAATTGCGCTTATGAATGTTTCGATGTTTCTCTCAGGAATGACTATACCTCTTCCTGAAAAAACTATATCCTAAAAATTAACGAATCAAAATGGTTTTTGTTATTAGTTCAAAAACTAGGTGAAATGTTTGTACTTGTGAGAACTCTAAAGCTTATTCTGAGAATGCCTCCGTTATCTGAGAGCATATTTAAAATGAATTTGATGCATAATCCGATCAGGGCCATGGGATTTACTATCAAGAGGAGAAATTTTCTTACAAGGATTGTAACCATGATGATCCATCGTCTATCGAATGTATCAACTTAAGGCCAAAGATGCTCATTATATTCAATGAAGTGGTTTTCTCTCCGAGAGAGAAAGAGAAAATGCAAGACATCCAAAATCCCTCCATTCTGAGGGCGGACTATAAGATATTCGTTGGCCATCTCTCGCTTTCTCATCTTAATTTGCTTTGCAATTTGTGCTGCTCTCACAGTTTCTTACATCGCAATACACAATTATATGATTATATGGATGACCCAAAGTGCGGTTACCTGCCTCGAACTTGAAAACCATAAAAAACTTTGAACAGCCGAAGACACCAACCTCAGACAGAAATAAGCCGACAAATCAATGCACCAAGGTTTTATGGCGGCGTGCACAGGTGAAAATGACCCAGAAAGCAGTAACCCTTTGCCAACCTCACGCAGCAAACCTCAAACAGAATTTACGTCGGCCTACAAAGGGAATTTCAAGCCTGGTGAATCAATAACTCTTTGTCAACCTCGCGCAGTGGACAACCCGATGCACCTCACATGTTTACACGAAACATACAAAAACCCAGACCTTGTGCCACAAGGCACTTACCTAGAAAAGCTCGCCACTTTAACTAGCCTCTGCGGAGCTGACGTCAGCCCGCAACCCCCTCTTGGGAAGGGAGAATAGAGGCTGACGTCAATACCCTGCCACCAATAAGCGTTTTGAAAAATATTAATTTTAAAATTTCAACAAAATATTAAACAGTTTCAACTATAGCTTTTATATAGTCTGAGAAAATTGTATAGGTTTAAGAACCAAAATAATAGGAGTTGGACGAAACATATATGATCCCCAAAGGGACATAATAATCAATGCTTCCTTATTGATTAATTGTTGTATCTTTCTCTATTGTGACTTCTTCTCATTCATTAACTTCTTAATTTATGTAAGGGAACTTCGATTATGGTTCCTCAAGTGAAAAGGCTAAATCATTTTTTGATTTGTTGTGTTTCTTTTTGAAATCTTATGCCTATTGTTTCTATTGTTTAACCTTTAATATGTTCAAACATCATCTAATAAAGATCCTTCAAATAAGAATTTTCTTAATCTCTTTTTCATAAATTCTAGTTGAAATCTTGATTTTCATATTACAATTTTTAATTAAAATGTTTCTTTTTTTTTTTTAATATAAAAATCTTAATAATTTTTTAAGTGATTTTTTTATACCTATAATAAATCCTCGACCATACTATCTTTCTTCATATCACACTATTTCGGACAATGTGTTAGTTTATGTTATAAGCATATATGTTTGTTATGATCTAATAACCATTTCTTTTATAAATTTTTGATGGAGTAAAAGTATCCACATGAAACCCAACCAAATTATCTTTCTTCGTATCACACTACTTCGGACAATATGTTATAAGCATATATGGAGAAGGACTGAGGGGGGACTGGGAGGAGGCATTTAGGGTTAGGGTTTGGCCATTTTTTGGCGATGGAGGAGTTAGGCTTTGATCATTTTGGGCGTGGATAACTGGTCAAGGCTTCCATGGGATGCCAATGCTTCCGGTAAATTCTTTTTCTCTGATATTCTTTAGCTTTTTAGTTTTTACACAGTTGTTGGGATCTCAGTTTTAGAAGTGGTCGGGCGCCCACGACTTTACATGATTGCTCACTTGCTCGATCGACCGGTCATCCTGGATTGGGGAAGCGATATCATCCATCTGACAGTTTAATATTGACACAATTTTAACGGTGTTTTGGTCTTCGGGTTCAACATTTCCTGCCTGGAATTTGTTCTATTGGTATTTGCTATCAAATGGCATTGATGTTGTTATCCGGTTAACCGGGTTATACATTACGGAGGTTCATCATTTCTGTCATTTTCCTTAGCTGCCTGATCGCATGTGGTGTTGGTGACACGAGGTTGGTGCAAACTAGGGTTTGGCTTATAGCAGATTCGACCGGACATCTTGGAGGGGGGAAATGTTATCATCCATCAGATGAGTTTTATGATCCAGTTTATCGGTGTATTGATCTTCGGGTTCAACTCATCCTTCCTGGTTCTTGGTTTTCGGTATCTACTATCTGATGATTGAGCTTTTATTTCCCGGTTAACTGGGTTATACATTTCCGGGGTTCGACATATCTGTCTTTTTCCTTTGCTGCCATTTCTCCTGTGGTGCGGACGACACGGGGCTTGTGCTAAATAGGTTTTGGCCTCACGATTGTCATTGTGTCACGGTCTTAGCAGCTACCACATTACTGATGGGGGATAAGGTGGCAGTCGCACAAACCCTAGCAGACAATCCCATGACTACCTCGGATTATAGAATTGAGGAAGCCAGATTATTTCAACCGGACTCTTACTTCAAGGAAATGCTCCATGGAAAGAGGCCACTTGCCTCGGGTAGCCGACAAAAAGCGCCCCGTGCCAAGCAGGTGACTAAAAAAGGGCACCTGCCATTGTTTAGGGCTCCACGGACCACGTCTAGCTCTGATCCATCAGTCGAGAGTGTTAGGGCCTCACCGAGTCGTGCGCAGGGGAAAAAGCCTCTGTATGCATCAAGGGCTGCTCAGCGTTTGAGTGAGAAGTTCTGGTGTCGTCCTGGAGAGGTCTGGCTTACTATGGGCAGGGTCCTTGGTTTATAAGAGCTTGTGGACTTCAACTGTACTGTTCTAGTTGGTAAGTTTTCATATTATGCAATGAACTGTAAAGACATCGTTGGTTGGCTCACGGAAAAATGGAAGCCCATTGTGGGTTACACGCCCTAGGTATTTGCTATGGCACGTGGGTGGTATGGTTTCAAATTTGAGCAGGAACCTCAATGCTCATCTATCCTAAACAAGCTCTTGCTATATGGTGCAGGCAGTCTTATGTTACAGAAATGGCACACGGACTTTGACCCTGATACGGAAACTGTGAGACTCCACCATTTGTGGGTTCTCATCCCTGGACTTCCTCTTGTTCTATGGAATCGGGGGGCTTTTGAAGCCATTGGCAATAGTTTGGGTCAGTTTCTTCATGTGGATGAAGAGCACTTGTTTGGATTCGACCGTCGAATGGGGCGGCTCTTGGTTGAGGTAGATATCTCATTGGGGCTTATTGATGTCCTCCACATCAACTGGCGTGGGTGCAAACTGGACCTGGTTATTGATTACTAGGGTATTCCCTTCCGCTGCTCAAACTGCAAACAGGTGGGTCGTCTATGGCGGCAATGCAACGAGATATTTTCATCTGGGCGACCGGTGGGGACGGATCCCTTTTGGTCCTCGGACGACGGTAGCAACAAAGCGCTGGATACTAACGGCGGACAGGATGGCTTCTCTAACAGGGTGACATCTCCGGCCACGGGCCTTTTGGGTAAGTTGGAAACAAATGACCCTACTCCTTATCATTCTTTGAATGAATTGGATATAAAATTCATAAATGCTCTGGAGCTAAATAATGGTAACAATGGGAACTATCTTAGTCGGGTATGTCCAATGTTGTCCATCTCCTCTAGGTCTGAAAAAGAACCCTTTGATCTGTCCAACCATACATCTCCTCCTACAGATGACCCTCTACCTGTATTGAATTCCTCCCCGGTTTCGGTGGACACTTCTGTCATTCCCACCTCACCGGTTGCGTCGGCATCCAGGAACAATCCTACCATTATTTTATCCTTGGATTATGATGCGTTGGTGACTGATACCGGGCCTAATAAGGGTGGGGCGAGCTTATCAGAACCTCCACCCGATGTTAATCCTCAAAGCACACAGAAGACTTGTGAGACGATTCCTCGGGAGCCGGTACTACTCATTCCATCATATTCTGAAATGGTTAAAAAAACCACCCTCCCCGTCTTTTACAAGAATCGTGTGGTTGTCGAGGGTGACCACGAATTACCAATGGTAGACAACACCACTGGCCCTGCGGCTATGACTCCGGATTCGGGGGATTCACATAAACCTGTTTCTGCCACTCTGGGAGATCTTTGCATTGTGAAGGGGGCGCGGCAGGGGGGGCTGGCTCCGGATTTTTCTCCTTTGAAGACGCAAAGTGCTAGGAAAACCAAGAAGGTCGTTTCACTGGGGGGAAATGACCAATTAAATACTTCTGTTACCCCCCATCTCTCCTGATACCCGGGCTCTTAGAGGAATCAAAGCCCTAGCCAGGGGTCGCTAATGATCTTTATCTCTTTAAACATCAGGGGGGTGGGGGTTCTGCCCAAACAATTGGCCCTAAAAAGAGTATTTCATGTTATCAATCCTGATTTGGTCTTTTTACAAGAAACAATGGTGTGTGGGGAGAAGGCGTGCGTATTCTTCAATAAAATTAAGCCGGGCTGGTGCATGTGTTTTGTTGATGCTGTGGGTCTTTCTGGAGGACTCTTGGCGGCCTAGAACCCTGGGGTTCTTAGGTTGAACCCATATATTATTTCGCTGGGTATTCTTATATCCGGTAATATTAGAGGATCTGAGAAAGAAATAAATATTGTAAACTGTTATGGCCCTTACTGTAACAGGGAAGCATTCTGGAACCTGGCATGTTCGAGGCACTTACTGGAGTTGGAAAATTTGATCCTTGCAGGTGACTTGAATTTTTCTTGGGGGGCTGAGGAAATATGGGGCCTGGCGGCCAGAAGTGACCCACTTGGGACATATTTCAGGAATCTCTTTGCCACATACTCACTGATTGATGTGGAGCCACGGCCTTTAGCTCCTACTTGGTCAAATGGCAGAAAAGATGATAATCTGATTTCCAAACGAATTGATCGTTATTTGATTTCTGAGTCCCTTTTAAATTCCTTCCAGACTTACAGAACTTGGATTCAGCAATCCCATATCAGTGACCATCTTCCCATTATTCTGCAATTTGAATCTGAAGTAACTCATCGAGTGTATCCCTTCAAATTTAACTCTGTATGGTTAAAAGATCAGGAATATGACGTGGGGTACGTACACTGTGGGAGAATACTGATGTATTTGGAGAGCGGTCGGCTATGGATAAGCTGGCTGTGAAATTAAAATCCTTAAAAGATTATACTATTATGTGGGAACGATCCAAAAAAGTTGAACTGAATGTTGAACTCATCGAGCTGGAAAAGGAAACTGATATTCTTATGGAACAATCTTTGAGGTGTGGGATATCCCAAATGGGTCATACTAGACTATCTGTTTTGGAGGAAAGGAAGCTCAAAATTCTCCTTATTAATGAAGAAACATAGCGTTTAAAGAGTCGAGCAATCTGGCTCAGTGCTGGCGATTTAAACACAAAATTCTTTCATCGCTTTACAGATTCCCACAGAATTCAAAACAACATCTGGGATCTTAATGATCATGTTGGGTGGCGGATTCGTGGTGATAAGGACCTGATGTCTGAGGCATCTTTACATTTTCAAGATTATTTTACTGATCCTAATACTACCTCGATACCCGAACAATTCAAGATCATCAAAGAATATCCCCGGATGTTCTCTGACATGGAGGGTGACAATATTTTTTAGGCTATTTCTTTATTGGATGTTCAACATACTCTTCAAGGGTTTTCCAAAGATAAATCCCCTGGACCGGATGGGTGGACAGTGGAACTGTTTTCTCATTTTTTTGATATCATGGGAAATGATCTAAGGGATGTTGTGGATGAATCAAGGGATATGGGCATGGTCTTTGGAGCACTAAATACTACCTATTTGGCACTAATTCCTAAATCGTCACATCCTGAGAACTTCAATGATTTCCGCCCTATAGCCTTATGCAATCTAGTTTACAAGATCATCTCCAAGATTATTTCTATACACATCAAGCCGATCCTGTCAAAGTTTATATCTATTGAAAAATATGGGTTTTTGGATGGGCGACAAATCCATGATGTGGTTGGGGCGGCACAGGAGGTTTTTCATAGTATCAAACATAAGAAACTTGAAGCACTCATCCTACAACTTGACTTGGTAAAAGCATATGGCATAGTCAACTGGACTCTGCTCAGGTTAATTCTTATACAAATTGGTCTGCCATGGAAGGTTATGAAGTGGATTATGGCCTGTGTCACCTCTGTAAACTTTGTTGTTCTTATCAATGGTCAGCCGACTGATTTCTTCAAGGCTTCTAGGGGCCTTCGTCAAGGTTGCCCACTCTCGCCTCTTTTATTCCTCCTTGTCATCGAAGGTTTGAGCCTTTCTATTCATAAATCCAAATGTGAGGGATCTATTGTGGGTATCAAGGTCTCAAATGGTATTTTTGTAACCCACTCTCTCTTCGTGGATGATGCAATGCTCTTTTGTATGGCTATATTGGTTGAATGGCTTCAGTATAAGAAAATTCTTGATTTCTTCTGTTCGGTTTCTGGTATGTTAATTAGCCTGGTAAAATCATTTTTCTTGAAGCACTCATTGGAGGAGAACATGGAATGTTCGATCCGGGCGACTTTACCTTTGGAATTCAAAGAACTATCTAATGGCTCGAAATACCTTGGGTACTTCATCAAACCATCAAATTACAGGAAAAATGACTGGTCTTGGCTTATCAAGCGTTTTGATGTGCGTATTGGTCATTGGAGTATGCGGTACCTATCTCTAGGAGGCAGACTTACATTGGCTAATGCTGTGCTTCAGAACCTGGGAGTTTACTGGTTTTCCCTTTGCAAAATACCAATATCCATTATGCGCATTATTCATGGCAAATTCTTCAGATTCTTATGGTCCGATGGGGATGAGAAAGACAAATTTCATCTACTTAAGTGGAAATCTTTGGCTCAACCATATGATATGGGGGGATGGAATGTGAAAAATCTGTAACTATTCATAATGGCTCTTCATGCAAAGAGTCTGTGGAGGGTCTTATTTGTCAATTCTGTGTGGGGAAAGATCATTCGGGCTAAATACCTTAGAACTGATTCGGTTGCCATCTGGTTTCGTAAAGGTAGACCTTCTATTACTGGGGCCTCAAATATATGGAACAGACTTATGGGGTCTTTCTCCATCATTGCTCAGTGGCTAACTTGGAAGCCGGGCAATGGTCGGGATATCAGACTTGGTATCGACCCTGTACTGGGACGTACACCATCTTTCCTTCTGTCTCTTGAACTACTTGCACATCTTCGGGCCAGAGGGCTCTGCAATTTTGCCCATGCGGCTTCATTTAATAATGGCAGATGGATTACTACTTCTCAGCTGGGCATTCGTGGTGTTATGGGGAAGGAATGGTCTGATTATATTATGCACCTTTATCAGGAAAATATTCATTTAATGGATTCTCCGGATCGGTTGGTGTGGTCGTGGGATGTTTCGAATGGTGTGGTTACTTCAAAGCTTGCATATGATGCGTTATTTGTTGACAGTCGGCCTGGAAATATTTGGTGGCACAATACTATTTGGAAACTCACTCTTCCTCCGAGGATTAAATGTTTCATTTGGCTGGCACTGGGTAATAACATCCTCACATGGGATAATCTCTGCCATCGTGGATTCTACGGCCCTGGTTGGTGTCCACTATGTTGCACTCATTTAGAATCGGTTGATCATCTTTTCTCTGAATGTGTGGCCATCCGAGAACTCTGGCATCTTATTTCTTCAACCCTCGGCATACATATTGCCTAGCTTTTGTCCTCGCTGATCGATTGTTTTGGACTGTGGTTTAGGAATCCTCTTTCCTCTCCATGGTTGGAACTTCCATGTTTTATGTTGTGGGAATTATGGAAGGCCCGTAACCGTCGTGTATTTGAGGACTCACTACCACATCTGGAATGGATCTGTAGCCGCACCATTGCTTCTTTCAGGGAGTACACTTCGTTGACCGATCCTCCTGGTGGCAACCATAATAATATTATAATTCGACCTGGTTATCGGCTAGCTCCTCCGATGCTGGTGTACCCATGTAGTTTCTTCGATGGGGCTGTTGTTGGGGGTCGTGGTGGTGGTGGGGCTGGTGTGGAACTACACCTTACCAGTACTGTCTTCTATCGCCTACAATTAAATTTGGGAGCTGGTACTAATACTCGCAGTGAACTATGTGCTCTTTGGCTCCTCTTTCACTTTGCCCGACTCAAGCAAGTTACATCCCTCCTGGTTATGGGTGATTCATCCTCCATCATTTCTTGGGCTTTGGGTGTCTCTCCTATTAGTGTGATGCTTCTTTCGCATTGGTTGGATGCGGTCAGGAAGTACATCAATGAATTTGAGTACATTCATTTTTCCCATGTTTACCGGGAGGTTAATTTGGAGGCGGACTAACTGTCTAAGCATGCCTTGATTTCTGTGACTGGGATCATCTATTGGGAGGAGTGGCATGGGGACCTCTTGATCTCCCGGGGATCGATTGATTTACATTGGACTTGATACTTGTGGGTTGGCTCTTTTTGTGGTACTTGCTGATCATTATGTCACTTTATGTTTATATTATGCGGCTTTATTTCTTGCAGGTTCATAGTCTTATCCTACCAACAACTTGTTGGGTTTTTGCTACTTCATTTTTGCGGCTATATTCATCAGTTGTCTATATGACATTGGCGTCCAAGCCACTCGCTGTTTTGGACTATAACTTATGTATTTAAAACTTTATATTAAGTTTTTTATGTCTTTGTGGGAAGTGGTACTCGTGACATTGGGCCCGGATATGTGGGGTGATCGACTACCTGGTGATAGTTGCACTGTTTTGACAACTAGCTGCTACATTTGTATGTCTTGTATTAGAACTTGTTTACTGTCATAGATGCTGTGGGCTATTACATGCTTGTGATTAGTATGGCACTCATACTCAGTTGCTATGATGATTTGATGTAATTGACCTATTTACTATTTCGATATTAATAGTAAGTTATATTTTTCGATGGAAAAAATGTTATAAGCATATATGTTTGTTATGATCTAATAACCACTTCTTTTATAAAAATTTTATAGGAGTAAAAGTATCCACGTGAAACTTTTTTAAGTTAAATGGGATTTTTTAATCATTTAATTTGTGGATTAATTGTGATGGATAGATTTTCTTTTATAAAGAAAATATTAAGGTATGTGTTTACATCATTCACGTAATGTGATGTAACATAATTAAAAATAATATTAAAAAATTATTTAATATAATAATTTTAATTTTAGGTTAAAAATAATAAAATTAAAAATAACATAATTCTATGTTAAACCTAAAATGGTCAAAGTTTTTAAAATGTTAATTTTTTTATCTTAATTTTTTTTTAATCAAGATAAATTTCCACATGAAGAAATCCAATCCTTCAAAATACTTGATAAATTCGAGTTTAAACTAAATCCATATTTATTTTAAAGCTACCAATTTTTATACTTATAGATATAGGTTTTTAACTTAATTAAAATGTTTATAAATTATGTTTCTATCTTTTATTAATTTTACTAAATATATAGGAAAAGATATAAAGTCAGTAATTTTTATACATATATATACATATATATATACATATATATATATATAGGTTTTTAGCTTAATTAAGATGTTTTACTCATGGCGGGTGTTGCCCAATCCTAATCCCCATGGCATGATCATGATTAGGACACAAGGTGTCTTAAGAAAAAGGCTTCCTAGCAAGGCGCATGTCTGCACATTTCTTAGTTTGAAAGCTCATACTCCATGACCATTATGGCAAGGACAGGAAAATCTGCTTCACTAGCGCGAACTGGCAGCTCTCTGTCGGACATTCTCTTGCACAAATCCTCCATCATCATGACATTCATAGCGTCTACTCCCCGTCCCTGCTCAAGTACTATTCTTGGTCGGGTAATGAATTGGTTGCTTGTCATGATCCAAAAACACAAACATTATCAAGGCCCTTGATCTCGAATCTTCCATAATTGGCTCCATGTTTAGCTCCTCATCCCCCTGTCGCTTCTCTCTCATTCATTCATCTCGTGTGTCCCCTTTGTTTGTCACATCTCTGCTTTTGTTCAACAATGGTCCACACCAAATGTACAGAGCAAAAAACTATTGTTGGCCCTCGTCGCTCGCATATGCCTCAAGTGGTTCGGGACCACAAGAAGGCTCGTGCTTGTTTTGACAATATAGTTCCTCCATCGACTAAGGGTTGTATCCTAAACATGGAAGCACGTATTTGATACCATGACCGAAACCCTTCTCCAAATAAATTGACTGAAGAATTGGGACAAAAGGTAGATGATTCGGGCTCCACTGGCACTAGGGAGACGTGATATACCAATAATCTCAGCCTTTTCTAGTATATCAAATCATTGTTAGGTCAAGCGATGTTGGATTATGCTGAGGGAAAATTTCAAGATGATTCTCAGGGGTTAAGTTCGGATGCATGTTTAACACGTTTGGAAGGATGGCTACGATGCCTTATTCAAGCCCAGATGGATTTAGATGTGTGTCTCATTTCCAAGCTTAACGCTCTTTCCCGGGAATTAACTGGTAAGACCTTTATTCAAGCCCCTCCATCGAACCCCTTCGCTTCTCAGTTGGTCTTCCAACGCTCCCCGCAACCGCTTCAACTATGTGAGATCTCGAGGGCCAAGCATGAATTTTCAAGTGTCGACCAGTTCGCCTCTCCTCCTATCTTAATATATGATGATGAATAACTTAAGCCTAGGATATGTGATCTTTAAGTCTGGTTTTTTCTTTTTGCAAGCAATTTGGTTTTCCATTAACTTTGGTTTTAGCAGCCATAACCCACAGCTTGTGGGGAAACTGTCGAGATCAAAACTCTATGTTGTCTTAAGTTTTTTAGATGTTTGGCACATGTCCTAGCTTGTCCAAAACTCTGAGGTAATTATGTTCTTAATAGACATTTGGTCTCTCTTTCAGTTTCCGTCTAGCACTCTTCAACTCCTTAATTTTTCTTTCATTTTAAAGAAAATTTTGAGCTTATAAAAAAAAACTTAATTAAGATGTTTATAAATTAAGTTTCTATTTTTCATTAATTTTACTAAATATAAAATATATACATAAGTTAAGATATATGTACTATTAGAATAGTTATTAAAAAATCACTCAGATTTATAAGCAATAACGTTAAAACTTATTAGAATATATATTTTTAACCAAAACTCAAATCAAGGTGTTTTTATTAGTATGCACTTTTCATTATATTTTCTAAGTATGTAAATAAAAATGTAAGTGAACATGGATAACGTAAAAGTGCAAAAATAACATGTATACTTATGGGAAGGTAAGAACAGAACCTGGTACAACATAAGAATGCAAAAAGAGCATACTTATAGGAAGGTAAGAATAGAAAATTGAACCTTTTACATTTGGATATGGATTCATAACCAAAAGATCAATGTAGGATCTTTCATAAGATATCTTATTTTTCTTTTTTACAAAGCATGAGGGAAAAGGTAAGCTAGCACTAAGTAAAAATGTAAATAAGTATTATAACATAAGTTTAAGCCACATGTTCATAGATTCATGAAATTAGAATATGTAACCTTATACATGAGCACATAGATTATTAATTGAAAGACCAAGCCAAAACTTTACATACTACCCACTTCCCATTGATTTTAACTAAACATGTAAGTAAGAACATAAATTAGATCAAGGAGTTAGCTTAATTAGTTGTAGTAAATGTTGTCAGGCTTAGGTTAGTTCTGTGTTGGTAGGTGCTTGGTTTGAATCGCTTCAGGTTAGGTGCACTATTTTATATCAACAAAATTATTAGAGATGCCTCTACTGATTTCTAAAATGAGGAGGCTTAAATACCCTCTTTCTTTGGTCAAAATTTTCCTTCTTCTTGTCCTTCCATGACTTATGGAATTATGGACTACTTTTACTTTGATCATAAAAGTACTTAGCCTTCCTTATTGTTTCATCTAGAGTTTGAGGTTCATCAAACTCAATTATGTCCTTGTATGACCGAGGTAATTCACTAAGAAAGTGTTGAATTTTGACCATATCATATTTGATATACTTGACATACCTTAGCATCCACAAGAATTTATTGGCATATTACTCCATGGTCATTTGTCTCAATTTCAACTGTAACATCCCTACTATGTAAATTTGCACAATTGGACCCAAATTTCGAACCTAGGAATGGTGAACTCAAGCTGCTCCAAAAGCCTCCAAATGCTTTCAAATTGTAGAAGGAGGGACTTGGGAGGTATTAAGACACACTAATGCAACCCTTACACCCTTAGACACCTGCTAGAAGTATCCATGGTATGCAAATTTCAAGCATGAAGGAAGGGGAATAAAACTAGTCAAATTCATTGGTTGAAACCCCACTAGGTTAGCAACTATTTGGCCTTCCAAACACTGTACGGCCTTCCCTAATTTTTTATATGAGACTTGGTTCTGTTAGAGGACCTCAAGTACAATAGATATGCATCATTACATCAGGTTTTAGGGTCTGCTAGATCTTCTAAAAAATAGTAGCTTGTATCGTATAGAATTTATGAGAAAATGGTTAACAATGGACAATGAGTTTATTGCACAATCTTTAGTAAGACTTCAAGGTTATGAACAAAACATTTTGCTCATCCATTTTAGTCCATCTACAACTCGAATCATAAGCTAAAAATCAGAAAAATTCGGATATTAAACTGATACAAGTCAATCCAAAAATACCATGAGAATACAATGAGGAAACTAACTCGAATCTTGATATTACTTGGAACTATTACATGAAATGCTTGGTATTTCGAGCTTTGGCTCTCATGATGAGTTCACTACAGAGATATGCAGCAGATAACATGGCCATATAGTCAAAATATCAATCTTCCATAGATGATATGCATTTAGGAGTGTGCTATCACACTTGTACATGAATATTGAGAGAGTGTTGAGAGAATGATAGTAGAGAAAGAAGACAGAACATGGAATCGAACTTAAAGGGCTCGAACCTGCATCAAAAAATATCCATGAATATTTTTCTGAGAGGTCTGAATGGCCTCTCCTTCAACCAAATTAGATAGGAATCTTGCACCCGTGAAATTGGTTCTAAGGCAGGGAGGATGAACATCCATCGTGCAAGGACAAGCTAAGCTCTCCAAAAGTGCAAATGAGAAATGAAAAAAAGCTTCTAGCCTTCATCCTCCTCTTTTATTAACCTCCAATGGCCTCCATAGCTTGAATTCCCTCCAAGATTCTTCACCCAACTCGAGTTAGGTAGAGATTCTCATAGGAGACACTTGTCCCTCTCTTTCTTGCATTCCTCTTCCACCAATTCGAATGGGGAATATTGGTTGACCATAACCCCCCCTATGTTCCCTCTTCATGGATATTTTAGCCATGATATTTCATATGCATCATAGGTCTGCAATCAAGTTTGAATTTTTCATATTTTTCATATATTCTCCATCATTGTTGTCATAGATGCTCGAGAATCTAGCTACAAGTGTCACAATTTTTCTATGATGCCTCTTCCTCTTCCATGGGAGTTACTCTTCCACTCCAATTCGGATTTCCTAGATTCATTCCATGAAAAATGCCTGTTCAACTCATCTAAGAACGTTACCCTCCACCTTGGACGAGAATTGGTGAGACAATGATGCCATGTGTATTGGATAATCTTACCACATGCAGGTCCCACACCACCTATGCGCCCTCATGACCAAATGCCACCTTATTTTTCCTTTATTATTTTGTATTTGACCCAAGTAATGTAAATTTGCAAGTCTAAAGTCCATTTTGGGTCTTGTAGCTCCCTTATTCCAAGTTTTAATGTTTCCACACCAACCTAGGGAACTAGTAGATTTGTGGAAATTTGTCTTCATGAAATTTATTTGGATGGGGACATTACAGTCCTCCCCACGTAAGATTGCTTGTCCCCAAGAAATTCCAAATTTGGATGCTGCAAAATTTGTTCATCTTCCCATGTGGCATCCTCACTTGGAAAATCTTTCCATTGCACCAAATATTCTCTTATGGTTCTGCTCCTTAATTTCCTTTCCCTTAACTTCAAACTTTTTTTCAGGAATGAGTATGA
The DNA here is from genome assembly GCA_027924585.1 of Larix kaempferi. Taxonomy (NCBI): domain Eukaryota; kingdom Viridiplantae; phylum Streptophyta; class Pinopsida; order Pinales; family Pinaceae; genus Larix; species Larix kaempferi. The sequence continues at coordinate 196,937 of BSBM01000891.1, forward strand.
ACTACCCTTCATCATCAAATGGAGGAAGTGTTTCTGAAATGGGAATTTGTCACCCAATCACCCTTTTAAGACATGATGCATGAAACACGTTATGGATTTTACTTCCTTCCGGAAGTACCACTTCATAAGAAACCTCCCCAACTTTTTGAATTATCTTGTATGGGCTATAAAACCTTGGCTTTATTTTTGCTGCTCCTTTTCCTTTTAAGGTGGTTTTTTTGTAAGGTAGTAACCTCAAATAAACCAAATCATTCACTTGAAAAGTTATTTATTTCCTATGCGTATTGTTTTTGATGATTTTGGGAAACCTGCAAATTGTCTTTTAAGAGATTCAAAATTTCTTGAATTTCCTCAATCCAATCTTTATCTTTTGGGGCTCTACTATCACCAAAAATGTGATCAATAAAGTTAGGTGCTTCATAAACATATAATTATTTGAAAGGAGACATGCCAATGGATATATGAAAGGTAGTATTGTAGCAAAACTCACCCAAACATAGCCATTTAACCCATGCTTTTTGCTACCCACTCACATAGTTTCTCAAGTATCCCTCCAACCATTGGTTCACCCTTTATGTCTGACCATCAGTTTGTGGATGATATCTTAGGTAGGAGTCAATTGTGTTCCCACCAACTTGAAGAGTTACTGCCAAAAAGCACTCATAAATCTGTTATCCCTATCACTAACGATGTTTTTGGGGAGTCCATGTCATCTGAAAATACCTTTAAAGAATATCTCAGCTACTTGTGCAGTAGTAAAAGATGAGACAATAACAAAGAAATGAGCAAATTTGATGAGTCTATCGACCACAACAAAAATACAATCCTTACTAAATGCCTTGGACAAACCTGTGATGAAGTCCATGGAGATGCTTTCCCACTTTTGTTCTAGAATAGGCAAGGGTTGTAAGAGACCAACAGGATGGGTGTGCTCAACTTTGTTTTGTTGACATATCTTGCATTCATTAACATACCTTAAAACATATCCCTTCAAAACTTTCCAAAAGAACTTTTCTCTTATATGCCTAAATGTTTTGAAGAAACCAGGATGGCCTGCTAAAGGAGAATCATGAACTGCATTCAAAATATTTTGCTTAAAATTCGAACCAGGCCATTCAATACTTTATACCTATCATCTCCCATGGCCCCATCTATTAATTCACAAGCAAATCTATCTTTGGCATACTCTACTATTAGTACAACTTTCCAATCTTTTGAAATGTCCATAATCGAAAGTGAGGGCCTTCTAGACAATGCATCCACTACAACATTATTCTTCCCTTTAACATATTCAATGCAAAATCAAAGGTTTGAAACTTCCTCACCCATTTTTGTTGCCGTTCATTGAGATCTTTTGTGTAAGGAAATGCTTTAAGCTATTATGACTAGTTTTGACCACAAATTTGTTCCCCGCCAAATATTGTCTAACTTGGCCAAGGCATGCATGATGGTCAACATTTCCTTGTCATTTATGGATTATATTATCTCATGCGATTGTAGATTCCTTTTTTCAAAATCTATGGGGTGTTTATTTTCCTTTAAAACTACTCCAATGCATTCCCCTGATGCATCATATTACCAAACAAATGGTTTAAAAAAATCTGGTAATGCAAGTACAAGACAACTACTCATTACCTTTTTCATTCTTTGGAAATATTTTTCTACACCTTCATTCCATTGGAAAGCATCCTTCTTTGTCAAATCTGTGAGGGGGGCAGTCAATTGGGAAAACCACTTCACAAACTTTCTATAGTAAGTTCAAATCCCAATAAAACCCCTCAATTCAGTGATGTTCTTGGGTGATGGCCAATCAAGTATGGCCCTTATTTTCTCCAAGTGCACCTTTAACCCAACTTGCCCAATGATATGCCCAAGATACAAGGTGTCTGTTAACCCAAACTCAAACTTGGATAACTTAGCAAACAAATATTGTCCATGCAATATTTTCAATACAACTTCTAAATGATGTAAATGCTCCTCAAATGTCTTACTGTAGATCAAAATATCATCAAAGAAAACCAAAACAAACTTACGAAGTTGCTTGGAAAAGATCTTGTTCATGCATGACTACAAGGTTGTAGGAGCATTGTTCAATCCAAAAGGCATGATAAGGAATTCGAAATGACCATAGTAACATCTAAAAGCAGTTTTCTGGACATCTTCCTCCTTCATTCGATTCTGATAGTAACTAGATATAAGATCAATTTTTGAAAATAACTTTGCTCGAAATACTTCATCCATGATCTCATCTATCCGAGGAATGGGGTATCTATTGTTCATTTTCTTTTTGTTTAGAGCTCTGAAATCGATGCACATTCTCAAGGTTCCATCTTTTACCAAGACAACTGATGAAGCATAGGGACTTCAACTTTGCCTTATGAGCCCCAACTCCAACAGTTCTTTGATATCCTTTTCAATCTCATCCCTAAACCTTTTTGGGTGTCTACATGGATGCATTTGGATAGGTTTAGTACCTGCCTCCAACACAATGGCATGTTCGACTCCCCTTTCAGTTGGCCTTCCAGGGGGAAGGTCTCCAAAAACATAGTCATACTTTTGCAATAGTTGCCTTATCTCCTTTGGATGTTATGAAATCTTTATGCTCAATTTGGGGAAAGTGATTAAACATTTTGCATCCCATTCAATGTCCCCATGTATCAAAATGGACCTCTTACTGTGGGAGGACACCACTTGGTTAGGATAGATGTGCATTCCTCTCACCAATATTGGACTTCCTTCGGAATATTTAAATCTCATTTCAAATACTTGATAGTTCACTATATGCTATCCTATTGCGTACAACAATTGAACTCCCAAAACCACATTTGTATCAGCAACATTCACCACATAAAAGCTTTCAGTAACAGTGTAGTTTCCTATGGTAATTGTAGCTTTGGAATCCATGTGTTATAGTCCATAGAATTGTTACCTGGAATGATGACTATAAACGCATCTAATGTTTCATTATGCAACTTTATCCTTTCCACCAAGGCTGCATCAATGAAGTTATGAGTTTCTCCTCCATCCACTAATACAAAAACCTTTTACCCTTGTACAAATCCTTTGCATTGAAGGGAATGAAACCGAGGCACCCCTGACAGTACTGTCATCTTCCCTATTTCAGGTGGTGGCTGATTTTCTTCTGTTGTGTCATATCCCTCTTCTTGGGATGAATGTTGTGCTTATACTTCCTTGTACTCCTCGTCATCAGAAAATACTTCAATAAAGTGTGCTTTCCCCTTACCACATTTATGCCATGGCACCCATGCTTGATGACATGTGAAACATAAATTCCTTCTTTTGAGTTCTTCCTTACTTGGTAATTCTTTTTTATCCTTCCCAAATGAATCTTTTTTCCATGGTTTCTTGTCATCTCTGAACTTGGAAGGAAAATTGGACTTGGGAGGATAGCTTATCTTGGGTAGCACATTTTGCAAATCTCTTATCAAGTTCATGGAATCTATCAATGTAGCTGGCTTGTGAGATTTAACCAAACCTTTCAAAGGTTCATCCAACCCTTCAGTAAGGAGCAATATCAAGCAAATAATGGAGATATAGGCAGCCATAACTGACAATTTTTGGAATTCCAACATGTAAGCCTCAAGGGTTCCAGTTTGCTTGAACTCTGTTAGTTCCTTGAAAGGCATTCCAGGGTCCTTTCGATCAAACCTTTCCACCAACCTGTTAACAAACTCTTCCTATGATTTTATTTGATCATGTCCCAAGGTTTTAAGTCCATGGAACTACCAATCATTTCCTTCTCCTTCAAGATGAAGAATAGCACTTTCAAAGCATCCTCTTCAACCATTGGATTCAGCTAAAAATACACATCTAATTTTTGTACCCAAGCATTAGCAGAACTTTGTGGCGGGCCATCAAAGGTGGGAAGGGGAACCTTGCCTATAGTAGACTTAAATTCTTTATTTTGGAAAGGGATTATGCTACCTCCTTTGGTTTTGAGCTTTCTTGAGACATTGAAGAATTGTTCAACTTATAAGGTCCTTCTACACTCTTCAGTCAATTGTTGCCATTCATCTAGAGCTTCCTTCATCCCATACTGAGTGTTAGGATCATATTTAGACTCAAGAAAATTGGGTGTGCTTGCTCTTGCTGAGCTATGGAAGTCATTAGGTCGATTGTGACGGCTGGTCCTTGAGAAAATTGCTTCACTAGCCACCTTTTTCTCCTCGGAATAAGAGCTACTACTGCCTCCTGTTGCCAATTTGCTTCCTAGTTGGATAGCCATCAATTCGAACCCTTACATCATATTCCTTTTCATGTCCTCAAAAAATGGTTTCATGAATTTTCCAAATTCTTCTCTATCATCTGCTTCTGAAGCTCCTTTGTCACCCTTGCTCATAGTTTCAGCAGAATTTCCCTCTTCTCCTACTTCTTCTTCTTCACTAAAGGTACTTTCAGTTTTGGTTTCTAGGGGTGGGGGATGACTTATTGACCTCATTAATGTTCACCCAAAGCAGGTGCAAGGACCATGCTCTAATACCACTGTAACATCCCTACTATGTAAATTTGCACAATTGGACACAAATTCCGAACCTAGGAATGGTGAACTCAAACTGCTCCAAAAGCCTCCAAATAATTTTGAATTGTATATGGAGGTACTTGGGAGGACTTAGGAAACCCTAATGCAACCTTTAGACCCTTAGAGACCTTCTAGAAGTATTCATGGTCTGCAAATTTCAAAGAGGAAGGAAGGGGAATAAAACTAGTCAAATTCATTGGTTGCAACCCCCACGAGGTTAGGGACAATTTGGCCTTCCAAACATTGTACGGACTTCCCTAATTTTGATCTGATACTTTTCTCTATTAGAGTACCTCAAGGACAACACATATGAAACATTACATCAAGTTTTAGGGTCTGCTAGATGTTCCAAAAAGTAACAACTTGTATGGTATAGAATTTATGAGAAAATGGTTAACAAGGGACAATGAGTTTATGGCACAATCTTTAATAAGACTTCAAGGTTCTAAACACAACATTTTGGTCATCCATTTTACTCCATATCCATATTGAATCATAAGATAAAACTCAGAAAAAATCTGATATTAAACTGATACAATTCATTCCAAAAACACCACGAGAATACAATGAGGAAACTAGCTCGAATATGGATATTACTTGGAACTATTACATGAAATGCTTGGTATTTCGAGTTGTGGCTCTCATGATCAGTTCATTACATATATATGCAATATTTAACATGTCCATATAGTTAAAATATCAGTTTTCCATAAACTATATGCAACGAGGAGTGCGTTATCATAGTTGTACATGAATATTGAGAGAGTGTTGAGAGAATGATATAGAGAAAGAAGAGAGAACATGGACAGGAAATCAAAGGGGGATCAACCCTACATCAAGACATATCCATGAATATTTGTTGAGATGTATGAATGGCCTCTCCTTAAACCAACTTGGATAGGAATCTTGCACCCACAAAATTGGTTCTAAGGCAGGGAGGATGAACATCCATCTTGCAAGGACAAGCTAATCTCTACAAAAGTGCAAATGAGAAATGACCAAAATCCGCTCTCCTTCATCCTCCTTCTCTTTTATTAACCTCCAATAGCCTCCATATCTCAAATTACCTCTAATATTCTTCCCCCAAATTGAGTTAGGGAGAGATTCTCATAGGAGACACTTGCCCCTATATTTCTTGCATTCCTCTTCCACCAATTCGAATGGGGAATATTGGTTGACCATAGCTCCCCTTATGCACCCTCTTGGTGGCTATTTTTAGCACTGATATTTCAGATGTGTCATAGGTCTCCAATAAGGTCTGAATTTGTCATATTTGTCATAGATTATCCATCAATGTTGTCATGGATGCTCGGGAATCTAGCTACAAGTGTCACAATTCTTCTATGATGCCTCTTCCTCTTCCATGGGAGCTACTCTTCCACTCCAATTCAGCCTTCCTATATTCACACCATGAATAATGCCTCCTCAACTCCTCCAAGAATGTTACCCTCCATGTATAGTGGAGAATCTTGCCACATGTAGGTCCCACACCACCTATGTGCCCTCATGACCAAATTCCACCGTATTTTTCCTTTATTATTATTTATTTGACCCAATTAATGTGAATTTTCAAGTCTAAAGTCTATTTGGGGTCTTGTAGCTCCTTTATTCCAAGTTTTAATGTTTCCACCCCAACCTAGGGAACTAGTAGATTGGTGGAAATTTTTCTTCATGAAATTTATTTGGATGGGGAAATTACAGTCCTCCCCACCCAAGATTGATTTTCCCCAAGCAATTCCAAATTTGTATGTTGCAAAAAAATTTCATCTTCCCATGTGGCATCCTCACTTGGAAAATACTTTCATTGCACCAAATATTGTTTTATGGTTCTGCTCCTTAATTTCCTTTCCCTTACCTTCAAAAAAAAATTTGGAATGAGTATGAGCTGCCCTTCATCATCAAATGGATCAAGTGTTTATGAAATGGGAATTTTATTCCCAATCACCTTTTCAAGACATGATGCATGAAACACATTATGGATTTTACTTCCTTCTGGAAGTTCCACTTCATATGCTACCTCCCCAACTTTTCGAATTATCTTGTATGGGCCATAAAACCTTGGCTTTAGTTTTTTTGCTCCTTTTCCTTTTAAGGTGGTTTGTTTGTAAGGTTGTCTCCTCAAACAAACCAAATTATTCACTTGAAAATTTCTTTCTTTCCTATTGTGAGATGCATATTTTTTTTGTTGATTATGGGCAACCTGCAAATTCTCTTTTAAGAGCTTCAAAATTTATTGACTTTCCTCAATCCAATATTTAGCTTTTGGGGCTCTACTATCACCAAAAATGTAATAAAAAAAGGTAGTGCTTCATAATCATATAATTATTTGAAAAGAGACATGCCAATGGACATATGAAAGGTAGTATTGTAGCAAAACTTACCCAAATGTAGCCATTTAACCCATGCTTTTTGCTGCCCACTCACATAGTTTCTCAAGTAGCCCTCCAACCATTGGTTCACCATTTCTGTCTTACCATTAGTTTTTGGATGATAGCTTATGTTATGAGTCAATTGTGTTCCCACCAACTTGAATATTTATTTCCAAAAAGCACTCATAAATCTGCTATCCCTATAACTAACAAGTTTTTGGGGAGTACATGTAATCTAAAAATATCTTTAAGGAATATCTCAGCTACTTGTGAAGAAGTAAAAGATGAAGCAATAGGAAATAAATGAGCAAATTTGGTGAGTCTATACACCACAACAAAAATAAAATCTGTAATGTCCCTTGTTAGGAATTTTATTAAAATGGCAATTTTCCACTTTTTTTCCCTAGTTCAACCTTTGACTAGTTTTGATCTCTAGGTCCCAAATTTGCCCCAAATGATCCCAAATCTTATGAGAAGGTATATGAATGATATTAGAACATAAATATGTGTTTCAGGGATGCCTTTGGACCTTTAAAATACTTCTGCAAATCCTCTTTCAATTCTGGTCAATGTAGGTAACTTTACTAGTGATTTCCCTTTGACTAGTATTGGTCTCTAGGTCTCAAATTGACTCCAAATGCCTTCAAATATTCAAGGAAGTTATATGAATGATATTAGGACTTGAATATGATGTTTAGGGATGAAATATGGCCACAAAAATACCTCTGCAAAGACCTTTGTAAGGTTGTAGCCTCAAATAAACCAAATTATTCACTTGAAATTTTCTTTCTTTCCTATTATGAGATGCATATTTTTTTTGTTGATTATGGGAAACCTGCAAATTCTCTTTTAAGAGCTTCAAAATTTCTTGACTTTCCTCAATCCAATATTTAGATTTTGGGTCTCTACTATCACCAAAAATGTAATAAAAAAAGGTAGTGCTTCATAAGCATATAATTATTTGAAAGGAGACATGCCAATGGACATATGAAAGGTAGTATTGTAGCAAAACTTACCCAAATGTAGCCATTTAACCCATGCTTTTTGCTGCCCACTCACATAGTTTCTCAAGTAGCCCTCCAACCATTGGTTCACCCTTTCTGTCTTACCATTAGTTTTTGGATGATAGCTTGTGCTATGAGTCAATTGTGTTCCCACCAACTTGAATATTTATTTCCAAAAAGCACTCATAAATATGCTATCCCTATAACTAACAAGTGTTTTGGGAGTCCATGTAATCTAAAAATATCTTTAAGGAATAGCTCAGCTACTTGTGAAGAAGTAAAAGATGAAGCAATAGGAAATAAATGAGAAAATTTGGTGAGTCTATACACCACAACAAAAATAAAATCTGTAATGTCCCTTGTTAGGAATTTTATTAAAATGGCAATTTTCCATTTTTTTTTCCCTAGTTCGACCTTTGACTAGTTTTGATCTCTAGGTCCCAAATTTGCCCCAAATGATACCAAATATTATGAGAAGTTATATGAATGATATTAGAACATAAATATGTGTTTCAGGGATTCCTTTGGACCTTTAAAATACTTTTTCAAATCCTCTTTCAATTCTGGTCAATGTAGGTAACTTTACTAGTGATTTCCCTTTGACTAGTATTGGTCTCTAGGTCTCAAATTGACTCCAAATGCCTTCAAATATTAAAGGAAGTTGTATGAATGATATTAGGACTTGAATATGATGTTTAGGGATGAAATATGGCCACCAAAAGACCTCTTCAAACTCTCTTAAGATTCTGGACCAAGTATGCAATTTTACTAGTAATTTGGGGGTTCAAATCCCCCTGGGATAAGTACTGAAAATGGCTTCCCAAATGCCTCCAAACCCACTCAAATTTATGAACAGCGGTAGGGAATGTATTAAGGATGTTATTAAGGTCTCATGTTCACCATTAATTGATTATTATATCTGTTCCAACCCTCTCCCATTCAAATGCAAAAATCACCAATTCGACCCTTGGGGAAATGGCACTATTTCCTCTCCCAATGCAATTAAACTAAGTAAAAATACTTCAAATTCTCAAGTACAATACATGAAACTTGTAGAATACATCCATTTCATTATTTTTATCACAAATATACCAGAGAATCATCCATTCATTCGAAATCATCAGCATTACATTGATTCACAACAAGGTAGTGGGGAAATGGCACTGTTCTTTCATTAAAATTGAGATTTATACATTTCTACTTGGAATTTCAACCTGAAACTTTCTGGAGATGAATAAAATAGTATTTAATTCATATTACAAAATCAATGGGGCATTATAAGCTCCCCCAAAGAGTACAATAGCTCACCAAAAACGCCCTCCCTCAAGGATCAAGAATATGCCATCAAAACTGGAAATGGTTGAAGGAGTGAGCTGCAATAGAAGAAACAATGAGCTGCCCTGTAGCTCACACCTAAAAATAAAGAGTCCATTAAAGCTCCAAATGAAAGTTCTGAATGGCATTTCCAATTACCAACTTGGATGGAAATCTTTCACCCTCGAAATTGGCTAAGGCAAGAAACCAGTCATCCACTAACTCTCCCTCTTCACAAATGCAATTGCAAATTCTAAAAATGATCAAAATATGGTTTCATTCTTTTTTATTGACATTTATAAAGTTCTAATGTCCTCCATGGGTCGAATTCCTTCCAAGAGACTCATGCCAACTCAAGTTGGGAAGAGATTCAAAAGAACGCCACTTGTACACCAATTCCTAATCTCCCACTTCCACCAAATCACATGTGGAAGCATCTTAGCTGCCCTAAAACCCTTAAGCCCCCTCTTGGAGTCTATTTTTAGCCTTGGCATGTCATATATGTCATATGTCAGCCTTCAGATCTGATTTGTGTCATAGGTGTCATAGCATCTTCATCATTGTTGTCATAGAGCTAGGGAATCTAGCCCAAGTGTCTCACTAGCTCCAAATTGTCTCTTCCTCTTCCATGGGAGTTACTCTTCCTCTATATTTCGACCTTGGATGAGTCATGCCATGAATAATACCTTTTGTACTCCCCCAAGTATGTTACCATTCACATTGAATTCGAATTGGTGAGAGAATGATGCCAAGTGTAGTGGGGAAATCTAGCCATATGTGGGTCCCACTTCCTCCATGTGTCTTCATGATCAAATTCCAATTTGATTTTCAGTTGTATATATTTATTTAGCTCATTTATTAAATATTTATGCCATTCTAATGTTCAAACATCATTTATTATCCCCATTATTCCAAATCCCAAAGCTTCCACCCCAACCCTAGGAAACTAGTAATTTTCCTCCTTGGCAATTATTTAACCTTTAGCATCAATTTGACAAACTCTAATGAATAGGGCCAATGTGATTAGGCCATTGTGACCCAATGCCAAATTTGGGACATGACAAATCCTCCCTTCCCAATATTGTTTGTCCTCAAGCAATTTTAAACATTGGTGTTGAAGAACTTGCTTTCTGTATAATTCTTTGAAGTTGCCATTGAATTGCCCAACCTTGAGTCTTTGAGTTTCCATGAAGATTTTAGAGAGGAACCACCATGCTTGCTGCTGCACTACTCTAATAAAAATCACTTTATTAAGTGGTAAATCCATCTCCCATACTGCTTGTTTCCCCCAAAAATTTGAAACCAATGAGATAAAGATTATTCCAGGGTCCCATTGCTTGTATTGCACCCCCACAATTAAGAGTGCTCTCCAACCCCCACCATTAGATAAGAGGATTCCTGGATCCCATTTTCTTGTATGCATTCTTCCAAACATCATGAGTACAAAATATATATCATCAAAGTACATAACAACATAATGAAAATGTACATCAAGGAGGTGCTTCATCAAAGAATCATGAAATTGCTTATACCTCCAAGTAAGTAGACCACCATTTTCCAAGTGCATACAAGCATCAAGTGAACAATCAAATCTGCGCCAATGACATAGGTGAGTATCCCATGTCCTATAATGCTGCTCCAAAACTATGTAAGATGCATCAAAAAAATAAGCCTTGTATTCTTTCATCCAAGTAGTTAATGAAGTTTCTCCAACATCAATTGAACTAAGCAAGGAGCAAGGAAAATCATGAGTCTTCAAGTGACTCAAGTGAACATCATAAGGGCATCCATGAAGATATGTATCATCATAAGGTAAAAAAGGATGTTGCTTCAAATGTAAATAATGAGGTGCTCTATTCATGACATTATCAAAAGGAGAGGTAGGAGTTTAATACCCCTCAAGTGGTACCATTAGAAAAAAACCTTTCACCCAATTTTCATCCTCAATTGATGTGGCTGAAAACAAAGTAGGGGGTGAGGAATTATGAACCAACCTTAAATCCTTACAACTCTTAACCATTGAAATATTTAATTCATCTTCCCCATAATTAGCTGGTCCAACTATTGTGAGATCATGTACCTCCTCCAGGGCTTTGCAACTCTCTCCATGAGGCAACTCATAATCCCTCTGAACAAGGACAAGTGCTTGTCCTTCTTCTTGTTTGAGTGTAGCATCTTCAAAAACCTGCATATCAACATGTACCTCATGTTCCACCATTACATTAGGTTCCTCCTTCGTGACATAAATTATTTCATCCATTTCCTTCTTTTTCTTGAAAACAGAACCATTGCTCATTATTTTTTCCATGTTGCTTTCAACCCGACTCATCGACAATTCGAACTCTTGCCTTCGTTGCCTCCACTTGTCTTCAAAGGATGGTTTCAGTAATTTTATAAAATCCTCATTCGCCTCTAAGGTTCCTTTTTTATCCATAGTCATAGTTTTCTCAAAATGCACTTTTCTTTCCTTTCTTTTTTTTTTCCTAGTTCCTCCTCTTCAGCAATATTACTTCTGATTCCAATGTATAAGATTGGTCCCTAATTTTTTGTCATCATAAATATTAGACCACATAAGGTGCCAAGATCATGCTCTGATACCACTGTAATGTCCCTTGTTAGGAATTTTATTAAAATGGCAATTTTCCACTTTTTTTCCCTAGTTCGACCTTTGACTAGTTTTGATCTCTAGGTCCCAAATTTGACCCAAATGATCCCAAATATTATAATAAAGTATATGAATGATATTAGAACATAAATATGTGTTTCATGGATGCCTTTGGACCTTTAAAATACTTCTGCAAATCCTCTTTCAATTTTGGTCAATGTAGGTAACTTTACTAGTGATTTCCCTTTGACTAGTATTGGTCTATAGGTCTCAAATTGACTCCAAATGCCTTCAAATATTCAAGGAAGGTGTATGAATTATATTAGGACTTGAATATTATGTTTAGGGATGAAATATGGCCACCAAAAGACCTCTGCAAACTCTCTTAAGATTCTGGACCAAGTATGCAATTTTACTAGTAATTTGGGGGTTCAAATCCCCCTGAAATAAGTACTGAAAATGACTTCCCAAATGCCTCCAAACCCACTCAAATTTATGAAAAGAGGTAGGGAATGTATTAATAATGTTATTAAGGTCTCATGTGCACCATTTATTGATTATTATATATGTTCCAGGGTCAATGCATTGGGGAAATGGACATTGTTTGCTCATTAATCAATATTTTGCATACAACCAGTGGGTATTTCGACCTGATACTTTCTAAATATTAAGAACAGAGGATATGAAGCTATTACAATCAAAAATATATAATGATAAGCTCTCCCAAGAATCACAAGAGCTCACCAAAAACACCCTCCCTCAAGGAGCATGAATATGCCTTCAAAACTGGAAACAGTGGAGAGAAAGTGTTGAACTAAACCAAACCATGAAACTTCATGTAGATGCTACCTGCAAATAAAAACTCCATTAAAGCACCATGAAAGACCTGAGTGGCCTCTCCAAACACCAACTTGGATGGGAATCTTTCACCCTCGAAATTGGCTAAGGCAAGAAACTAGTCATCCACTAGCTCTCTCTTCACAAATGCAATTTTTCTCAAATCATCAAAAGCTGGTTTCATTATTTATTATTGACATTTATAAAGTTCTAATGTCCTCCATGGGTTGAATTCCTTCCAAGAGACTCATGCAAACTCAATTTGGGAAGAGATTCCAAAGAACGCCACTTGTACACCAATTCCTAGTCTCCCACTTCCACCAAATCACATGTGGAAGCATCTTAGCTGCCCTAACACCCTTGAGCGCCCTCTTGGAGTCTATTTTTAACCCTGACATGTCATATATGTCATATGTCAGCCTTCAGGTCTGATTTGTGTCATAGGTGTCATAGCATCTTCATCATTGTTGTCATAGAGCTAGGGAATCTAGCCCAAGTGTCTCACTAGCTCCAAATTGCCTCTTCCTCTTCCATGGGAGTTACTCTTCCTCTATATTTCGACCTTGGATGAGTCATGCCATGAATAATACCTTTTGGACTCCCCCAAGTATGTTACCATTCACCTCGAATTCGAATTGGTGAGAGAATGATGCCAAGTGTAGTGGGGAAATCTAGCCATATGTGGGTCCCACTTCCTCCATGTGTCTTCATGATCAAATTCCACTTTGATTTTCAGTTGTATATATTTATTTAGATCATTTATTAAATATTTATGCCATTCTAATGTTCAAACATCATTTATTATCCCCATTATTCCAAATCCCAAAGCTTCCACCCCAACCCTAGGAAACTAGTAATTTTCCTCCTTGGCAATTATTTAACCTTTAGCATCAATTTGACAAACTCTAATGAATAGGGCCAATGTGATTAGGCCATTGTGACCCAATGCCAAATTTGGGACATGAAAAATTCCTTACCAAATGCCTTGGGAAAACCAGTGATGAAGTCCATGGAGATGCTTTCCCACTTTTGTTCTAGAACAGGCCGCAAGGGTTGTAAGAGACCAGTAGGATAAGTGTGCTCAACTTTGTTTTTATGACATATCTTGCATTCATTCACATACCTTAAAACATATCCCTTCAAACCTTTCCAAAATAACCTTTCTCTTAGCTTCCTATATGTTTTGAAGAAACCAGGATGGCCTGCTAAAGGAGAAACATGAGCTGCATTCAAAATATTTTGCTTCAAATTTGAACCAGGGACTAAGTAGATTCATTATTTATAGTAGATTAAGCCATTCAATACTTTATACCTATCATATCCCTTGGCCCCATCTAATAATTCACAAGCAAATCTATCTTTGGCATACTCTACTATTAGTACATCTTTCCAATCTTTTGAAATGTCCATAAGAGAAAGTGAGTGCCTTCTATATAATCCATCTGCTACAACATTATTCTTCCCTTTAACATATTCAATGTCAAAATCAAACACTTGAAACCTACTCACCCATTTTTGTTTCATTTCATTGAGATATTTTTGTGTAAGGAAATGCTTTAAGCTATTATGATCAGTTTTGACCACAAATTTGTTCCCCACCAGATATTTTCTAAACTTGGCCAAGGAATGCATGATGGCCAACATTTCCTTGTCATATTTGGAGTGGAGTCTCTCATGTGATTGTAGATTCCTGCTTTCAAAAGCTATGGGGTGTTGATTTTGCTTTAAAACGGCTCCAATGCCTTCATTTGCTGCATCACATTCCAAAACAATGGTTTAGAAAAATCTGGTAATGTAAGTACACGACAACTACTCATTGCCTCTTTCATTCGTTGCAAAAAAAATTATGCACCTTCATTCCATTGGAAAGCATCCTTCTTTGTCAAATCAGTGGGGGGAGCAGTAAATTGGGAAAACCCCTTCACAAAATTTCTATAGTAAGTGCAAATCCAAATAAAACCCCTCAATTCAGTGATGTTCTTGGGTGATGGCCAATCAAGAATGACCCTTCTTTTCTCCAGGTGCACCTTTAATCCATATTTCCCAATGATATGCCCAAGATACAATATTTCTGTAAACCCAAACTCACACTTGGACAATTTAGAAAACAAAGATTGTTCATGTAATATTTTCAATACAACTTCTAAATGATGTAAATGCTCCTCCCATGTGTTACTGTATCTCAAAATATCATCAAAGAAAACCAAAAAGAACTTACGAAGCTGCTTGGAAAAGATCCTGTTCATGCATGACTGGAAGGTTGCAGGAGCATTGGTCAACCCAAAAGTCATGACAAGGAATTCGAAATGACCATAGTGACATTTGAAAGCAATTTTCTGCACATCTTCCTCCTTCAATCGAATATGATGGTAACCAGATCTAATATAAATTTTTGAGTTCCAAATAGTTCATCCATGAGCTCATCTATCTGAGGACTGGGGTATCTAGTCTTCACTGTCTTTTTGTTTAGATCTCTGAAATCAATGCACATTCCTAAGGTTCCATCTTTTTTCTTTACCAAGAGAACTGATGAAGCATAGGGACTTGAATTTGGCCTTATGAGCCCCAACTCCAACAGTTCTTTGATATCCTTTTCAATCTCATCCCTAAACCTTTTTGGGTGTATATATTGTCGCATTTGGATAGGTTCAGTACCCTCCTCCAACAAAATGGCATGTTCAACTCCCCTGTCAGGTGGCCTTCTAAGGAGGAGCTCTCCAAAACCCTTCTCATACTTGTGCAATAGCTTCCTTATCTCCTTTGGATGTTCTGAAATATTTATGATCGGTTTGGGGGAAGTGATTAAATATTGTGCAGCCCATTGAATGTATCCATGTCTCAAAATCGACCTCATACTGTGGGAGGACACCACTTGGTTAGGATAGATGTGCATTCCCCTCACCAATACTGGCTTTCCTTCTGAATCTTTAAATCTCATTTCAGGTACTTGATAGTTCACTATATGCTCTCCTATTGAGTACAACCATTGGACTCTCAAGACCACATTTGTATCAAAAACATTCACCACATAAAATCTTTCAGTAACATTGTAGTTTACTATGGTAAGTTGTACCTTTGGAATCCATGTGTTACAGTCCATAGAATTGTTACCTAGAATGATGATTGTGAACCCATCAAATGTTTCAGTAGGAAACTTTATCCTCTTCACCAAGGTTGCATCACTGAAGTTGTGAGTTGCTCCCCCATCCACTTATACTAAAACCTTATGCCCTTGTACAATTCCTTTGCATTGAAGGGTATGAAATAGAGGCACCCCTGTCAGTAATGCCATCTTCCTTGTTTCAGGTGGTGGTTGATTTTCTTCTGTTGTGTCATATCTCTCTTCTTGGGCGGAATGTTGTGTTTCTTCCTCCCTGTCCTACTCGTCATCATAAAATACTTCAATAAAGTGTGCTTTCCCCTTAGCACATTTATGCCCTGACACCCATGGTTTATGGAATGTGAAACATAGCTTCTTTATTTTGATTTATTCCTTACTTGGTCCTTCTTTCTTATCCTTCCCAAATGAATATTTTTTCCATGGTTTCTTGTCATCTCTGAACTTGGAAGGAAAATTGGGCTTGGGAGGATATTTTGTCTTGGGTAGCACATTTTGCAAATATCTTGTAAAGTTCATGGCATCTTTCAATGTAGCTGGCTTGTGAGATTTAACCAAACCTTTCAAATGTTCATCCAACCCTTCACTAAAGAGAAATACCAAGTGAATCATGGAGATATCACAACCATAACTAGCAATTTTTGGAATTCCAACATGTAAGCTTCGGGGGTTCCAGTTTGCTTCAACTGTGCTAGTTTCCTGAAAGGCATTTCAGGGTCCTTTCGTTCAAACCCTTCCACCAAGATGTTAACAAAATCTTCATATCATGTGATTTAATCATGTCCCAATATTTTAATTCCATGGAACCACCAATCATTTGCTTCTCCTTCAAGATGCAGAATAGCCATTTTCAAAGCATCATCTTCAACCATTGGATTCAGATGAAAACACACATCTAATTTTTGTACCCAAGCATTAGCATAAATTTGTGGCAATCCATCAAAGGTGGGAAGGGGCACCTTGCCTATAGTAGACTTCAATTCTTGATTTTGGAAAGGGATTCTGCTACCTCCTCTAGTTTTGAGCTCATTTGAGACATTGAAGAATTGTTCAAGTTGTAAGGTCCTCCTACACTCTTCACCCAATTGTTGACATTCATATACATCTTCCTTCATACCATACTGAGTGCTAGTATCCTCTTTAGACTCAAGAAAATTAGGTTTGGTAGCTCTTATTGATCTCTGGAGATCATTAGGTCTATTGTGAGGCTCGGTCCTTGAGAAAATTGTTTCACTAGCCACCTTTTTCTCCTTGGAATAAGAGCTACTACTGCCTCCTGCTGCCAATTTGATTCCCAATTGGATAGCCATCAATTTGAACCCTTGCATCATATGCCTTTTCACGTCCTCAAAAAATGGTTTCATGAACTTTCTAAATTCTTCTCTATCATCTGGTTCTGAAGCTCATTTATCACCCTTGCTCATTGTTTCAGCGAAATTTACCTCTTCTCCTACTTCTTCTTCTCCTTTACTAAAGGTACTTTCAGTTTCAATTTATAGGGGTGGGGGATGACTTATTGACCTCATTAATGGTCATCCAAATCAGGTGCAAGGACCATGCTATGATACCACTATAACATCCCTACTATGTAAATTTGCACAATTGGACCCAAATTTCAAACCTAGGAATGGTGAACTCAAGCTACTCCAAAAGCCTCCAAATGATTTCGAATTGTATAGGGAGGAACTTGGGAGGACTTAGTGTTAGGATATTCCTATACTCCATCCTAGTCCTACTAGCTTTCCAGTCATTTTCATTTTCAGTCATGCATGCAAAATTAGGGTTTGCATGCAATTAGGGTTTGCATGCATTTTTGCATGCATTCTAGGTCATCAGTCCCAGCACCTAGTCCTCAGCAAACTAACCCCCAGAGCTTCTTTCAGATCATTTATAGGCCTCCCAGTGACTAATGCGCCCTCCTTTGATTCACTGCATGACAAGGGTGCCTTCTTCACCTACCAGTCCAGTTATATTCAGTTATATTGAGTTATCTTCAGTTATTCCCTTGATTTAAGGCTTAACTGACTCTTTACTGAGTTTATCACTCTGTTGGACCTCCAGTGAGACTAGATTGACCATTCTGACTCCAGTTAACTCCTATGGCGCCCTCCACTGAGCCTCCTTCACTATATTAGTGCTTCCATGTGCCAGTTACACTAACCACATTCAGTTAGACTCAGTTTAACTCCCGGTTGATCATTACTTGTGCATTGATGACTTCACTGATGAGAAGGTGGACTCTTAGTTAGGCATTGATGACTCTCCACTAATTATGGATCTGCGCATGAAGTCCAATTCGAATTCCTCCTAGTGAATTCAAATCCTCATACTCAACATTGTATATTTACCAGTTCATTATTATGTTAATAGAAACATGTGTAATTATTCTGCCTCAATCAGAGTTTCTTTGGATCTAAGTTCTATTGCTTGTCTCTTCTTCTATTATTCCTAAATTCTTTCATTGTGAGGTTTACATCATCTCTTTGGATCTTATGTGGGAAATTTCACATGGTATCAGAGCCTTGAGAGTATATTCTACCTCCATTCTTGAGAGTTTTTTGTAGGTATTTTGAAGTTGCAGCAGCAGATTCAGTAGCTTTCTATTTGCACTTGTTCAAGCAATCAAGATGAGCAATTTGAATGCTCCTTCTTCTATACTTCTCACTCCTTTCAATTATTTCGAATGGAAGAGGAAGATGATAATACTCTTGCAATCAAGAGGGTTTACCAGAATAGTTGAGGAAAAAGATGCCATACCACATCAAGCTGAAAAGAGAGTCAAGAACCTAAGCAAAATGGATGAAGCCTTTGGATTCATATGCCTTCATATATCTGATGATCTATTGTTTCATGCTGATGGATTGAAGTCTCCATATGATTTATGGATAAAATTGAGGAGTCTTTTTGGCAAACAAGACGAACTGAGAGGCTACATTCTTGAGAATGAATTGGTTGCCCTTCAACCTAGCAATTTCGAGAGCATCCAAGATTTCTTCTCCAAATTTCAGAATCTGGTTTTGCATTGCAAGCAATGTGGCATCACTAAAAGTGATGAGCAATTGATACTCTCTATATTGAGCAAACTTGGATCTCAATTTTCGGTCTTTGTATCTACCTTTCATTCTGTTCGAATGTCCATCCCTGGATGGAAGTTTCCCACCTTAAGTGACTTCATTGAAGCTCTCACTCAAGAAGAGAACAAACTGTTTCAAATGGGTGCCATCAAAACCTCCAGAGATCTAGCTCTTTTAGCTGGTGAATCAAGTGGAGCGAATGCAAAAGGGGGACAAAAAGGAAAAGGAAAGAAACCTTCAAGATCCAAGAATGACAAACAAAAGAGACCAAATTGTACCTACTGCAAGAGAGGAAACCATCCTGAGCATGCCTGCATGCATAAGAAGATTGATCTTCTAACCAAGCTTCTTGAACAAAACCAAAATTTTTGTTCCAAAAGAAGCAAAGATGTCTGATTCTGGAAGTGGATCTGATGATTGTCATGCATTGATGGCTGGTTTTTCAAAGACAAAAGCTCTCCTCATAGATTCTGGAGCTTCCAACCACATGATGGCACAAGAAGAATCCTTCTCCTCTTTGGATCTCCAAGATGGGCCTACCATTCACATGGGAGACAACTCTCATATTTTTGCCAAAGGTTTGGGTACAGTTCATATGGAGCATGGTAAGTTCAAAAATGTCTTATTTGTTCCTTCTCTTACAGCTAATTTGTTGTCAGTATATCAAATGACTCATACAGGATCTCCAAAACAAGTAATTTTTGGTCCAGACACAGTAGAGATTACAGAAATCTCCACTAGAAAGGTTATAGTGAATGGGATTGCTAATCATGCCTCAAAGGCATATGAGTTCTCACACTTCATGCCCTTCTCTCCAACTATTCCTTCAGATTCTGATGAAGATCACAGTGACTTCTCTTCTAGTGACTCCTATTCTAGTGTAGAAGAAGATCAAGATTTTGATGTTGAGATCATGGTTCAAGAAGATTCAGAATCAACACCTATTCTTAGTCCAGATTCAAGAGAAATATGTTCTCACACAGTCCTTGCTACTACTGAGAACACAGTTGATGATTTATTTGCTTACAGAACTACTAGACTTCAGCAGCATGCTAACCTTGCATTATGCCATCCATCTCTCCATAAGAGATGCAGCATGATGATGGGATTCTCTCTTCCATCTTTTGGGAAGACTACTCATGTTCCATTCGCTCCAGATACAGAAAAAGTTCCTAAAAGACTTGCTTCATCCTCCACACAGTGGGAGACCTTCCTACATGGGATCAGCTTGCCAAGTCTTTTGCAAAAGTTTTCACTGATGAAAGCTTCTTTCTTTTCTGCATGATGGTTCTTTGAGTTATTTACTGTTCTTTCCCATGAGGTTTTCCCCATTTCCTCAGTTTATGGACAGTTATGTATTTTATTATCATTTCATTTATTGTATGGTGACCTTTGGTCCTAGTTACCAGGGCCCAGGATGGATTAAGGGGGGGTGTTAGGATATTCCTATACTCCATCCTAGTCCTACTAGCTTTCCAGTCATTTTCATTTTCAGTCATGCATGCAAAATTAGGGTTTGCATGCATTCTGGGTCATCAGTCCCAGCACCTAGTCCTCAGCAAACTAGCCCCCGGAGCTTCTTTCAAATCATTTCTAGGCCTCCCAGTGACTAATGCACCCTCCTTTGCTTCACTGCATGACAAGGGCACCTTCTTCACCTACCAATCCAGTTATATTCAGTTATATTGAGTTATATTCAGTTATTCCCTTGATGTAAGGCTTAATTGACTCTTTACTGAGTTTATCACTCTGTTGGACCTCCAGTGAGACTAGATTGACCATTCTGACTCCAGTTAACTCCTATGGCACCCTCCACTGAGCCTCCTTCACTATATTAGTGCTTCCATGTGCCAGTTACACCAACCACATTCAGTTAGACTCAGTTTCACTCCCGGTTGATCATTACTTGTACATTGATGACTTCACTGATGAGAAGATGGACTCCTAGTTAGGCATTGATGACTCTCCACTAATTATGGATCTGTGCATGAAGGCCAATTCGAATTCCTCCTAGTGAATTCGAATCCTCATACTCAGCATTGTATATTTACCAGTTCATTATTCTATTAATAGCAACATGTGTAATTATTCTGCCTCAATCAGAGTTTCTTTGGATCTAAGTTCTATTGCTTGTCTCTTCTTCTATTATTCATAAATTATTTCATTGTGAGGTTTACATCATCTCTTTGGATCTTATGTGGGAAATTTCACACTTAGGACACCTTAATGCAACCATTATACCCTTATACACCTACTAGAAGTATTCATGGTCTGCAAATTTCAAGGAGGAAGGAAGGGGGATAAAACTAGTCAAATTCATTGGTTGAAAACCCCACTAGGTTAGCGACTATTTGGACTTCCAAACACTATACGACCTTCCCTAATATTTTATATGAGAATTGAATATATTATAGGACCTCAAGTACAACACATATGCAACATTACATCAGGTTTTAGGGACTTCTAGCGCTTCCAAAAAACAACAGCTTGTATGGTATAGAATTTATGAGAAAATGGTTAACAAGGGACAATGAGTTTATGGCACAATCTTTAGTAAGACTTAAAGGTTATGCACACAACATTTTGGTCATACATTTTAATACATATTCATATTGAATCATAATCTAAACCTCCAAAAAAATTATGTATTAAACAGATACAAGTCATTCCAAAAACACCATGAGAATACGATGAGGAAACTAGCTCAAATCTTGATATTACTTGGAACTATTACATGAAATGCTTGGTATTTCGAGTTGTGGCTCTCATTATTAGTTCATTACAAATATATGCAGCATATAAAATGGCCATATAGTCAAAATATCAGTCTTCCATAAGCTATATGCAACTAGGAGTGCGCTATCACACTTGTATATGAATATTGAGAGAGTGTTGAGAGAATGATAGTAGAGAAAGAAGAGAGAACATGGACTCGAACTAAAAGGGGGCTCAAACTTGAATCAAAACATATCCATGAATTTATTTTGATAGGTCTGAATGGCCTCTCCTTCAACCAACTTGGATAGGAATCTTGCACCCATGAATTTGGTTATAAGGTAGGGAGGATGAACATCCACCATGCAAGGACAAGCTAAGCTCTCCAAAAGTGCAAATGATAAATGACCACAATATACTCTCCTTCATCCTCCTCCTCTTTTATTAACCTCCAATGACCTCCATATATCAAATTCCCTCCAAGAGTCTTCACCCAACTCGAGTTAGGGAGAGATTCTGATAGGAGACAATTGTCCCTCTCTTTCTTGCATTCCTCTTCCACCAATTCAAATGAGGAATCTTGGCTGACCATAACTCCCCCTATGCACCTTGTTGGTGGCTATATTCAGCCATGATATGTCAGATGTGTCATAGGTCTGCAATCAGGTTTGAATTTCTCATATTTTTCATAGATTCTCCATCATTGTTATCATAGATGCTCGGGAATCTAGCTGCAAGTGTCACAATTCTTCTATGATGCCTCTTCCTCTTCCATGGGAGTTACTCTTACACTCCAATTCGACCTTCCTATATTCATGCCATGAATAATGCCTCTTCAAATCCTCCAATAACGTTACCCTCCACCTTGGACTAGAATTGGTGAGAGAATGATGCCATGTGTAATGGAGAATCTTGCCACATGTAGGTCCCACACCACCTATGCACCCTCATGACCAAATTCCACCTTATTTTTCCTTTATTATTATTTGTTTGACCCAATTAATGTGAATTTGCAAGTCTAAATTCCATTTGGGGTCTTGTATCTCCCTTATTCCAAGTTTTAATGTTTCCACCCCAACCTAGGGAACTAGTAGATTGGTGGAAATTTTTTTTCATGAAATTTATTTGGATGGGGACATTACAGTCCTCCCCACCCAATAATTCTTGTCCCCACGCAATTCCAAATTTGGATGCTACAAAATTTGTTCATCTTCCCATTTGGCATCCTCACTTGGAAATCCTTTCCATTGCACCAAATATTCTCTTATGGTTTTGCTCCTTAATTTCCTTTACCTTACCTTCAATTTTTTTTTCTTCTGGAATGAGTATGAGCTTCCCTTCATCATCAAATGGAGAAAGTGTTTCTGAAATGGGAATTTTCTTCCCAGTCACCTTTTTAAGACATGATCCATGAAACACATTATGGATTTTACTTCCTTCTGGAAGTTCCACGTCATAAACTACCTCCCCAACTTTTTGAATTATCTTGTATGGGCCATAAAACCTTGGATTTAGTTTTTCTGCTCCTTTTCCTTTTAAGGTGGTTTGTTTGTAAGGTTTTAGCCTCAAATAAACTAAATCATTCACTTGAAAAGTTATTTCTTTCCTATGTTGACCTGCATATTGTTTTTGTTGATTTTGGGCAACCTACAAATTGTCTTTTAAGAGCTTCAAAATTTATTGACTTTCCTCAATCCAATCTTTATATTTTGAGGATCTACTATCACCAAAATGTGATCAACAAAGGTAGGTTCTTCATAACCATATAATGCTTTCAAAGGATACATTCAAATGGACATATTAAAGGTAGTACTGTAGAAAAACTCACCCAAATGTATCCATTTAACCCATGCCTTTTGCTTCCTACTCACATAGTTTCTCAAGTATCCCTCCAACCATTCTTTCTCCCTTTCTGGTTGACCATCATTTTGTGGATGATAGCTTGTTCTAGGAGTCAATTGTGTTCCCACCAACTTGAATATTTCTTGCCGAAATGCACTCATAAATCTGTTATCCCTATCACTAATAATGTTTTTAGGGAGTCCATGTAATCTGAAAATATATTTAAAGAATAGCTCAGTTACTTGTGTAGCAACAAACTATGAGGCAATAGAAAAGAAATGAGCAAATTTGGTGAGTCTATCCACCACAACAAAAATACAATCCTTACCAAATGCCTTGGTCAAACCTGTGATGAAGTCCATGGAGATGCTTTCCCACTTTTGTTATGGAATAGGAAAGGGTACTTGTAAGAGACCAACGGAATGGGTTTGTTGAACTTTGTTTTGCTGACATATATTGCATTCTTTCACATACCTTAAAACATCTCCCTTCAAACCTTTTGAAAATAACCTTTCTTTTAGTTTTCGATATGTTTTGAAGAAACCGGGATGGCCTGCTAAAGGAGAACCATGAGCTACATTCAAAATATTTTGCTTGAAATTCGAAACATGGGCTAAGTATATTCGATAGTTATAGTATATTAGTCCATTCAATACTTTATACCTATCATATCCCTTGGCCCCATCTAATAATTCACAATCAAATCTATCTTTGGCATACTCTACTATTAGTACATCATTCCAATCTTTTGAAATGTTCATAAGAGAAAGTGAGGGCCTTATAGACAATGCATATGCTACAAAATTATTCTTCTCTTTAACATATTTAATGTCAAAATCAAAGGCTTGAATCTTACTCACCCATTCAAGCCTCAACTCCTTGACCTGATTTTTCTTCACCGTCAAAAGTAGGAGTTTGGCCTTTTGTAATTCCCCATGTGAGTTGTCCTTAATAGGCCCCTTTCTCTCATTCCTATGAGATGGCGATCTTGAGTCTTCAGTGGAGTCTTTAGATGAAAATGACTCACTAGAAAATAGATCAAGAGTGCATGTCCACTCTTTAGATACCCTTCTTGAGCTATGCGATCTCTTGTGAGATTTCCTCCTTGACCTACAACCATTATTTGCCTCATTTCTTGATTGTTGTCACAGGTGAATCTTCCTCTAAATGTTTGTTAAGATTTAGAGAATGGATGAATTCAAATAATTATGCTTTTTTTTTCCTTGGAAAAAGTCGTAATTTTATTTCAAAAATATGAACAAAATTACATTCTGCACATGTAAAGGAATCACTGAGATCCCTACATTGTCACAAATTTACTATCCCATATTATCAACATATCATATGTCCCAAACTCAAAACAATACATTGTATACGGCTGTCCATACAACCCGCATATATCCAGTTACATATAAACAATTACCGTCACAGAAAAGAATGAATGTGTCCATCGTTGATCGATATAAAACAAACATTGTATACGGCTGTCCATATAGCCCGCATATAACCAATTACTTATAAACAGATACTGTACCCAGAAATGAGAGAAAGTCCATCGCTAGTCCACAGAAGCTGAGCTATTGCTCAATTCGGTGGCTCAAATTCTTCATGAAAAGGTCTGTGAAATTCAAATAATTATGCTATTCCTAATCTCTAAGGAGATTCTCGTTATCTTCTCTGCAACTTTGCAGTTCAATAATATCCCTAATTTGAAAGTTTACCCAATTTGTCCAATTTTCGAACCTTGGACTAGTGAAACCCCAAACTGTCTCAAATGCTTCCAAATGTTTTCGAATTTGGTATGGAGGGTCTTAGGAGGATATATGAAACTTTAATACAATCATTAGAAACCCAAACACCTGCTATAAACATCCATGGTCTGCAATTTACAAGGAGAGAATATTTGGAACAAAACTAGTTAATTGGATTGGTGGAAATCCCCCGTAGGTCAACCCTTGTTTTCCCTCCCAAACATTGTACATCCTTAACTATTTTTTAATATGAGACTTGTATCTGTTAGAGGACATCAAGGACAACATATTTGCAGAATCATATCAGGTTTAAGGGTCAAATAGGTATCCCAAAGGACAACAGCTTCTAGAGTATATAATTTATGTGAAAATGGTGGACAAGGAAGCATGAATTAATGTCACGAACTATAGTATAAATTGAGGGGTCTGAATAAAATATTTTGTCCATCCATTTAAATTCCATATGAAACTTAAATAATAGGCAACAACTCTATAAAATTCTGATATCAAACTGATACAAAACATGCTACAATCACCATGAGAATATAGTGAGGAAACTAGCTCGAATATCAATGTTACTTGAAGAAATAGTACATGAAGTGATTAGTATTTAGAGTTGTGGCTCTAATGATATATTCATTACAAGAACTATGCATCCATTAACAAATTTATAAGGTCAAAACAACAACCTTCCATTATCTATATGCAGCAAGGAGTGCGCTATCACACTTTACATGAACATTGAGAGAAAGATAGGAGAAAGGCACATGAGATGAACTTCGAA
This sequence comes from Larix kaempferi, assembly GCA_027924585.1. Lineage (NCBI taxonomy): Eukaryota > Viridiplantae > Streptophyta > Pinopsida > Pinales > Pinaceae > Larix > Larix kaempferi. The sequence goes on from BSBM01000891.1 coordinate 222,890, forward strand.
TCAAATGGAATGGGACCTGCAACAAAACAAAAGAAATAACTCATATGAGAAGTCTGAATGGCTTCTCCACAACTCCATCTAGGGAAGAATCTTGGTTTCACCTCACCACCGAAACCGGTTCATACTATCAAGGAGGATGAACATCCATTGTGCAAGGACAAGCTTGAAGCTCTCCCAAATTGCAAATATGCAAATGAAAAATGACCAAAATCGATTACATTTCTATTTGGCCTCCTTTTAATAACTTTAGTTGAATCATTTACCTCCTTAGAACTCAAATTATCTCCTAATTACTCATTAAATTCGAATTAGTGGGGGTTATAACCCTTCATTGGCCCACATGACAATTGGCTCATCTTTGGTCTCCAACTCCTACATGAATTCGAATTGGGGAATATTTTGAATGCTTTGTAGATGTGTAACTCCTCTCATGCACCCTATTGGTCTATTTTTATCTCTTACATAGTCATAGATGTCATAGAATCTGTTATAAGTGTCATAGGTGTCATAGAATCTGTCATAAGTGTCATAATGTTTGTCATAGTTGTCATAGAATTTGCCATTGCCTATTTTTAGCCCTATGACTCTTCCTCTTCCTTCATGAATGTTACCTCTTCCCTCCAACTCGAATTTGGGAATGGATCCATGTTTAAAGGAGTAATGTTCTCTCATGTGAACCCCACATGTCCACTTATGCGTCCCCAAGTCCAACTAGGACCTAATGCCACTTCATTTTGGAGCATTTAACATTTATTCCATAATTTATTGGCCTATTTTTCCACCATCAATTTAGAACATTGAATTTTCATGAGAAACTATAGACCTTGGGGTTAAATGTCAATATTTTAATTCTTCCACGTAACCCTTAGGAATTGGTAGGCCAAATTAATTATTTATCTGGAAATCATTTAATTTGGGACATGACAGTCCTCCCCACCCAAGATTTCTTGTCCTCAATCAATTTCAAACATGGATGTTGAAGAACTTGCTTTCCTTCCTAACATTGCTTCCAACTTGTTTCAAAAATCATTTGAACATTCATACTTGCAATTAACAACCTCTTGAAGTTGACACTGATTTGCCAAAATTTTCAAACTTTCATGTTTCCAAGAAAATTTATGAGAGGAAAGGCCATACTTCCGCTGCTCCACTCTAATACAATCACTTTCGTAAGTGGTGACTTGAACTTTGAGTTGTTTTCTATACCCCAGATTTGAACCCAATGAGACCAACAGTGATCCCAGGGTCCCAAAGGATCCTGTAGTATGCATGGTGAGAAATATATGCAACTAAACTCCATAAACACCAAGCATATGAAAAATGAGTCCAACTAAAGAAACTGAAACAATACTCTGCATAAATGAACTCAGTGAAATGAAGGTTAGCTTTCTCCATCAAGCCAACAACCAAGGTACTGTTCCAAATGAACTCAAAACAAGCACTGTCGGGATACCATTGCTTGTGTTGCATTCCAAAATATAGGCATTCTCTACCATAAAAACTTCCAGGCAAAAGATTTCCCACATCCCACTGCCTTAGTTGCAAATATTTGAGTAGTAGTGTCACATGTGGAAAACTAACATTCCAAAGAATGTTAGGATCCCATTATCTCATATTCATCTTTAAAAACATCAGTAAACAACAATAAAATTTCATCACTAATAAAAATGCCAAGAAGAATGTAAAGGTCAAACCAGCACATAGGAAGTTCAACATTTCCAGTGCACAATTGAAACTTTGAGGGCCCCTGCATCAAAATATGAACTTCTTCAAGGTTGGACCGAAACCAAGAGAGACTCTCCATCATGAAACACATATCCTCAAAGTGAGTTTGAATGCAAACAAGTCTCCCCCAATCAACCAGATAGTCCTCATGTGCCAAATGCACATAAGAATCAAGAGTGAGACCATTGAAGATCAAAGGACAAGGGTGAAAGTCCCATGTCTCATCACCAAAAGATTAGGAATCATCCAACAAGAAAATATGTCCATGTTGCTCCAAAAGAATGTAAGATGCAACAAAATAATCAACCATGTGTTCTTTCATCCAAGAAGTGAATGAAGAACCTCCACCAAAATCTGAACCAAGTAAGGAGCAAAGAAAACAGGGAGACTTCAACTGGCTCAAAGAAGTCTCATCAAGACACCCATGAATATGCGTATCATCAAGAAATAACAAGGGATGTTGCTGCCAATAATAATTTGCTTCAATCATATATTTCTTCACCCAAGTATTGGATGAAGTTCCTCCAACCTCAAATGAACTAAACAAGGAGCAAGAAAATTGTGAGTCTTCAAGTGACTCAAGTGAACATCATAAGTGCATCCATGTAGATGTGTATCATCATAAGGTGACAAAGGATTCTACTGCAAATGTAAAGAATAAGGTGCTCTAATCATGTCATCATCAAAAGGAGATATAGGAGTTGTGTACTGCTCATGGGGCACCATCAGAAAGAACCCTTTCACCCATACTTCATTAGGATGAATGCTGGAAAATATGGAAGTGTAGGATGTAGGAGAATGAACCAACTCACCCAAAAGATCAGAAAGTGAAGAAGTTACATCTTGTGAAGGATCCATAAGGGTGGTATCATGCACCTCCCTCAAAAGTGTGAAACTTTTCTCATAGGTTGGTTCCAAGGTAGAGAAATCATGCAATTCTTCAAAAAGTACATAACCAGATCATCAAGAGAAAACTCAAGTTCCTCTTCCACCACATCAAGTTCTTGGATCTCATAAATCTCATCTTCAAACACATCAAGCACATGAAAATTTCCATGTTTCTCGTGATCCATCATGTCATGAGAATCCTCCAAGCAATCTATCATTTGACAATCTGAAACATAGAAGGAAGAACAATATCTTGCAACCTATCAAGAAGTTCCTCATTTTGCATTTTGAGATTATGAATATCCTCATCATTCTTCAAGTATGCTCCATGTAACCATTCATTAAGCTCAACCAAATTGTTTCTATCAAAAATCAAATACATGAAATGACCTTCGATGTTGCACATTGCTCTTTGAATCTTCTCCATGTCTTTAAGGAAGGATGGATCGTTCAATGAAGAAACTCTCCAACAAGAATTTGACACCAATGCTTGAGTGTCATGGAGTATTCTAAGGGTCTCTTGGATCTTCTTTTCATTAATATTTGATGACCCTTAAATAAAAAGAGGCTCTTGTAGAGGGACCTCCTCTTCTTTGTAATTTATGCTTGGACCAACTTCATTAAGCTCAAGTGGTGATGGGGAATTTGATCTCGGTTCTTCTTCAACTTCTACAAGGCCTTAATTCTCATGCTTAATGGAACTTTTGCTTGCAGCAACAATTTCAAAATTGATATCTATGTCACCAGCAAAGAGGTGTGAGAATCCATCAATATGCACTCCTTCACAGTTCAAGCATGCATCAGTAAATGCTCTTTGATTCGTATCCGAAGTAGAGTTTGTCTCAGAATGATCTTCAGCATTTTCAATGGAATCTTCTTCATGCTCATGTGATGTTTCTCCATCTTTTTCAGAGTCACTTGCAAGTGACTTTCGACCCTATTCATGTAATGCTTCTTCTGCTTTACCTATTTCAGAACTAGGTGGCTCATGGGTCTCCTCCTTTTCACTCAAACATATATGATTTGATCTCCAAGGTATTTTGCAAGAAGGGCATAGACCTTTCTTCACTAACTCCACATATTCAATCTTGGGCCTATATACAAACACCCAATTGACATAGTCTTCAAAAGGAATGGCCTTTTGTGTATCTCCCTTCAAAGCAAGATATGCTTGATATTGTTGAGGAAAGGTTTTACATGTTGCTCTCAATATTTCTAATCCATTCATAGGATTAGCCTTTGGTGGTATGAAACATTAATATTCATCATACATAAAGTCATATGAATAAACTTCATTCCTTATGAAATTGTAAGAAGTGTTGCATGATGGCACCTCTTCCTGGTACAATATCATCCCAAAATCACCATGAGAATACAATGGGGGAAATAGCTCAAATATCAATATTACTTGGAATTATTACATGAAAGGATTGGTGTTTCGAGCTGTGTCTCTCATGATAATTTCATTACAGATTTATTAATCAGATAACATGTCCATAGGAGCTTTGTACTCCTCATGGGGCACCATCAGAAAGAACCCTTTGACCCATACTTCATTAGGATGAATGCTGGAAAATATGGAAGTGTAGGATGTAGGAGAATGAACCAACTTACCCAAATGATTAGAAAGTGTAGAAGTTTCATCATGTGAAGGATCTATAGGGGTAGTATCATGCACCTCCCTCAAAAGTGTGAAACTTTTCTCATAGGTTGGTTCTAAGGTAGAGAAATCATGCACTTCTTCAAAAATTGCATAACCATCATCAAGAGGAAACTCAAGTTCCTATTCCACCACATCAAGTGCTTCTATCTCATCAATATCATCTTCAAACACATCAAGCACATGAAAATTTCCATGTTTATGATGATCCAACATGTCATGAGAATCCTCCAAGCAATCTACCATTTGACAATATGAAACATATGAGGAAGAACAAGTATCTTGCAACCTATCAAGAAGTTGCTCATTTTGCATTTTGAGATTATGAATATCCTCATTATTATTCAAGTATGATCCATGTAACCATTCATTAAGATCAACCAAATTGTTTCTATCAAAAAGCAAAGACATGAAATGACCTTCGATGTTGCACATTGCTCTTTGAATCTTCTCCGTGTCTTCAAGGAAGGATGAATACTTCAATGAAGAAACTCTCCAACAAGAATTTGACACCAATGCTTGAGTGTCATGGAGTATGTTAAGATTCTCTTGGATATTCTTTTCATTCATATTTGATGACCCTTTAAGAACAAGAGGCTCTTGTAGAGGGACCTCCTCTTATTTGTACTTTCTGCTTGGACCAACTTCATTAAGCTCAAGTGGTGATGTGGAATTTGATCTTGGTTCTTCTTCAACTGCGACAAGGCCTTCATTTTCATGATTAATGTAAATTTGGCTTGCAGCAACGCTTTAAAAAGTGATCTCTATGTCACCAACATAGAGGTGTGAGCACCCATCAGTAGTTACTCCTTCACAGTTCAAGCATGCATCAGTAGATGCTCTTTGATTTATGTCCGAAGTAGAGTGTGTCTCAAAATCATCTTCAGTATTTTAAATGGAATATTCTTCATGCTCATGTGATGTTTCTCCATATTTTTCAAAGTCACTTGGGATTGACTTTCAACCCTATTCATGTAATGCTTCTTTTGCTTTACCTATTTCAGAAGTAGGTGGCTCATGGGTCTCCTCCTTTTCACTCAAACATATATGATTTGATCTCCAAGGTATCCTACAAGAAGGGCATAGACCTGTCTTCACTAACTCCACATATTCATTCTTGGGCCTATATAAAAACACCCAATTGACATAGTCTTCCAAAGGAATGGCCTTTTGTGTATCTCCCTTCAAATCAAGATATGCTTGATATTGTTCAAGCAAGGTTTTACATTTTGCTCTCAATATTTCTAATTCATTCATAGGATTAGCCTTTAGTGGTATGAAACATTCATATTCATCAGACATAGAGTCGTATGAATAAACTTCATTCCTTATGAAATTGTAAGAAGTGTTGCATGATGGAACCTCTTCCTCATACCATTCACATTCTTGTTCATATTTCTCACAATAATCTTCATGTTGCTCATAAGCATTGTACTCATAAGAGTCATCATAATAGTAAGACATGGATGAAAATTCTTCTTCAATGGATTATATTAATGCACAAGTGCAAGGACCATGCTCTGATAACACTGTAATATCCCTAATTTGAAATTTTACCCAATTTGGCCAATTTTCGAACCTTGGACTAGTGGAACACCAAACTATCCCAAATGATCCCAAATAGTTTTGAATTATGTATGAAGAGACTTAGGAGGATATAGGACACTATAATATACCATTTATACACCCAAACATCTATTAGAAAAATTCATGGTCTGCAATTTTCAAGGATGGAAGAATTGGAACAAAACTAGTTAATGCATTGGTGGAAATCCCCCCTAAGTCTACTAATTGCCCTCCCAAACACTGTACGGCCTTCCCAAATTTTTAATATGAGACTTGGCTCTGTTATAGGAAATAAAGTTCAACATTTTTGCAGCATTATATCATATTTAGGGTCGGATAGATCTTCCAAAAGTCAGCAACTTGTAGAGCATAGAATTTATGAAAAAATTGTAGACTAGGGGTAACGAATTTATTGCACAAACTTTAATAAGACTTCAAGGGTTTGCATACAACATTTTGGTCCTTCATTTAACTCCATATGCAAATCGAATCATAGACAAATACTCAGAAAATATATAATATCAAACAAGTACAATATCATCCCAAAATCACCATGAGAATACAATGAGGGAAATAGCTCGAACTCAATATTACTTGGCATTATTACATGAAAGGCTTGGAGTTTCGAGCTATGGATCTCATGATAAGTTCATTACAGATTTATTAATTAGATAACATTTCCATGTGGTCGAAATATCATTCTTTCATAAACTATATACAATAAGGAGTGCGCTATCACAATTGTACATGAACATTGAGAAAGTGTTGAGAGAAAGATAGTAGAGAAAGAAGAGAGAACATGAATCGAACTCAAAGGGGCTCAAACCTACATAAAAATGTCTCCATGAAGCTCTGTTGAGAGGTCTGAATGGCCTCTCCTTCAACCAATTTGGATAGGAATCTTTCACCCACGAAATTGGTTCAATGACAGGGAGGATGAACATCCACCATGCAAGGATAAGCTTGAAGCTCTCCCAAATTGCAAAGATGCAAATGAAAAATGACCAAAAGCTACTCCATTTCAACTTTGCCTCCTTTTAATAAGTTTAGTTGACTCATTTACCTCCTTAGAACTCAAATGATCTTCTAATTACTAATGAAATTCGAATTAGTGAGGGTTATGAACCTTCATTGGCCCCACATGACACTTGGCTCATCTTTTGTCTCCAACTCCTCCATGAATTCGAATTGGGGAATATTTTGGATGCTTTGGAGATTTATAAGTCCTCGCATGTGCTCTCTTGGTCTATTTTTAGCTCTTACATTGTCATAGATGTCACAGAATCTGTCATAAGTGTCATAGGTGTCATAGAATCTGTCATAATTGCCATAATGCTTGTCATAGTTGTCATAGAATCCGTCATTGCCTATTTTTATCCCTATGACTCTTCCTCTTCCTTCATGAATGTTACCTCTTCCCTCCAACTCCAATTTGGGAATGGCTCCATGTTTAAAGGAGGAATATTCTCTCATGTGGACCCCACATGTTCACTTATGCGCCCCCAAGTCCAACTAGGACCTAATGCCACTTCATTTTGGAGCATTTAACATTTATTCCATAATTTATTGGCCTATTTTTCCACCATCAATTTAGAATATTGAATTTTCATGAGAAACTATAGACCTTGGGGTTAAATGTCAATATTTTAATTCTTCCACATAAACCTTAGGAATTGGGTAGGCCAACTTAATTATTTATCTGGAAATCATTTAATTGGGGACATGACAGTCCTCCCCACCCAAGATTGCTTTTCCTCAAGCAATTTCAAACATGGATGTTGAATAACCCTCTTTCCTTCCAAACTTAGACTTCCAACTTGTTTCAAAAATCATTTGAACATTCATACTTGCACTTAACAACCTCTTGAAGTTGCCACTGATTTGCCAAATTTTTCAAATTTTCATGTTTCCAAGAAAATTTATGAGAGGAAAGGCCATACTTCCGCTGCCCTACTCTAATACAATAACTTTCGTAAGTGGTGACTTGAACTTTCAGCTGCTTTCTATACCCCAAATTTGAACCCAATGAGACCAATAGTGGTCCCAGGGTCCCAAATGATCCTATAGTATGCATGGTGAGAAATATATGCAACTAAACTCCATACACACCAAGCATATGAAAAATGAGTCCAACTAAAGAAACTGAAACAATACTATGCATAAATGAACTCAATGAAATGAAGGTTAGCTTTCTCCATCAAGCCAACAACCAAGGTACTGTTCCAAATGAATTGAAAACAATCAATGTCGGGATCCCACTGCTTGCGTTGCATTCTGAAATATAGGCATTCTCTACCACAAAAACTTTCAAGCAAAAGATTTCCCACATCCCACTGCCTTAGTTGCAAATATTTGAGTGGCAATGTCACATTTGGAAAACTAACATTCCAAAGAATGATAGGATCCCATTGTCTCATCTTCATCTTTCCAAACATTAGTAACAACAATAAAATTTCATCACTATGAAAAATGCCAGGAAGGATGTAAAGGTCATACCAGCACACTGGAAGTTCAACATTTCTAGTGCACAATTGAAACTTTGAGGGCCCCTACATCAAAGTATGAACTTCTTCAAGGTTTGGCTGAGACCAAGAGAGACTCTCCATCATGAAATACATATCCTCAATTTGAGGTTGAATGCAAACAAGTCTCCCCCAATCAACCAGATAGTCGTCATGTGACAAATGCACACAAGAATAAAGAGTGGGACCATTGAAGCTCAAAGGACAAGGGTGAAAGTGCCATGTCTCATCACCAAAAGAGTATGAATCATCCAACAAGAAAATATTTCCATGCTACTCCAAAAGAATGTAAGATGCAACAAAATAATCATATATGTGTTCTTTCATACAAGAAGTGAATGAAAAACCTCCACCGAAATCTGAACCAAGTAAGGAGCAAAGAAAATAGGTAGACTTCAACTGTGTCAAAGAAGTATCATCAAGACACCCATGAATATGTGTATCATCAAGAAATAATAGGGGGTTTTGCTACCAATAATAATTTGCTTCAATCATATATTTCTTCACCCAAGTATTGGATGAAGTTCCTCCAACCTCAAATGAACTAAACAAGGAGCAAGGAAAATCATGAGTCTTCAAGTGACTCGAGTGAACATCATAAGTGCATCCATGTAGATGTGTATAATCATAAGGTAACAAAGGATGCTACTGCAAATGTAAAGAAGAAGATGCTCTAATCATTTCATCATCAAAAGGAGATATAGGAGTTTTGTACTCCTTGTGGGGCACCATCAGAAAGAACCCTTTCACCCATACTTTATTAGGATGAATGCTGCAAAATATGGAAGTGTAGGATGTAGGAGAATGAACCAACTCACCCAAATGATAAGAAAGTGTAGAAGTTTCATCATGTGAAGGATCCATAGGGGTAGTATCATGCACCTCCCTCAAAAGTGTGAAACTTTTCTCATAGGTTGGTTCCAAGGTAGAGAAATCATGCACTTCCTCAAAAATTGCATAACCATCATCAAGAGGCAACTCAAGTTCCTCTTCCACCACATCAAGTGCTTGGATCTCATCAATCTCATCTTCAAGCACATCAAGCACATGAAATTTTCCATGTTTCTCATGATCCAACATGTCATGAGAATCCTCCCACCAATCTACCATTTGATAATATGAAACATAGGAGGAAGAACAAGTATCTTGCAACCTATCAAGAAGTTGCTCATTTTGGGACATCGAGATAGGGAGGAGGGAGTTGCAATGGAGTTCACGACGGGTTTGTGAGGAAACTCGAGCCTGGGCCTGTTACAGGTGGAAGGCGGCGGCCGTCAGGGCCTCCTTTGAATCCGAACTGTGAAGTGATATGAGCGAAGCTACAGGCGACGGGGCCATGCCCCCCCCCCCCCCCCCCCCCGATTAATGACAAAGGAAAAGGGGTAGAAAAGGTATATGAATCTGACCTCCTGGCCAGAACAGGAGGAGAAAGGACTAGCGAACCGCCAAAGTGTTTTGGGCAGTGGGAGAAATAAGGAAACCAGGGCAGTATCTCCCGAAGGCAAAAAAGGTTCCCAAGCTTCAGATCAACTCTAAAAGAGTTAGGATTGACATTCAATACATGAAAGATCGTGCGCTCATTGTGAAATTTGTTGGAATTTGGCCGGCGGAGAAGGCTCTCGTCTGGTGGATCAACACAACGTGGAATCCACAAGGTCATTATGACCTTCAACTCGGAGCCAAAGGGTTCTTCATGATTATCTTCTTCAATGAGGCTTATCTAACGCGCATATTTGATAATGGGACGTACTTCTTTAATTTTGCAAGTCTGTATTTATGACCTTGGAAAGAATGCTTCAATCCAGACAAAGAAAATCTGACGATTGCCCCTGTCTGGCTGTGCTTGTATTCCTTACCCACTAAATACTGGAAGGAGGGAATACTCACCGACATAGGCAATACCCTTGGGTATTTTTCAAGGTCTCTGAGCAAACAAAGAAAATGAGATACACCTCATATGCCCGCATTTGTCTCTATATATTTATCTCCCAAGATCTACCAGAGGGGATCGATTTAACTTGGGAGGATGAAGACTGGTTCCAGGCAATAGACTATGAACAGATCCCATTTCGATGTCTGAGATGTCATGAACATGGACACCTATTCAGAGACTGTGTGTTAAATAAACAGCCCAGAGCGAACTCCAACCTGGAAGGAAAAGATCCAGAAGGGTTCACCAGAGTAGCGAACAAGAAACGACCAGCAAAGCGAGGAACGAGGCCGGAGATACTCAAGAAAGATCAGACACACAATAGGTATGAAGTTCTGCAGACAACAAAGGAGAAAACTGATGGGTAGGAGACACAACATAAATAAAAGGTGGATAAGATACCCATTCCCATTTCAGATAACACTCCCATAGGACACAGAGAATGCAGCTATGGGCGATGAGTGCTCCATTCAAGAGGAAGCAGGCGAGGAGATAGAACTCAGAGATCTAGACCTGGATGGACTGGAGGCGACGTGCACAGAAGAAGCTTTGATCTCTATCCCCCCGCAACAGGTATCCTTGTTAGAGAAAGCTACTATAAAGACCAAAAACCTCAAATATATGGGCATAGCTTCTGAAGCCCACAAGGAAAATGAAGGAAAAAAGAAAAGTAGAGGGGAAAAACGAGGATGGCCAAGCAATATCCAAAGAATCCAAATGGTTGGGAAGAAACTGGTTGACTTGGGCCAGTACCCTACTATTGACGCATCCCTAGCCTCCTCCACCCCCAAATCATTATAAGATGCGGATTATATCTTGGAACATCAGAGGCTGTAAAATCCCTCTAAAGACCCGTCTTCTGAGACGGAAGATCGAAATAGAAAGGCCATCCATAGTTTTTCTACAAGAAACTAAATGCTATGAAGCAGACCTTCAATCCCTTGGAAAGAAAATTTGGAAACACTGTGAGGTGATTGCAACTGATGCAACCGGAACTGCTGGGGGGATCGGCATCCTGTGGAACCCCGAGGAGGTAAGTATGACTGACTAGATGGTGTCTAAGTTCATCTTATCGGCCTCCTTCCATCTCATAGGAACCAGAGTCAAAGGTTTCCTGACCAATGTGTATGGACCGTCCACAACTAATATGAAGAGCTCTTTCTTGGACTTGTTGCTCAGCCTAAAAAGGGTAGCTGGTACACGTTCGTGGGTCATAGGGGGGAATTTAACCTGGTAAGGAGATTAGGAGAAAAGCAAGGGGGAATCTGTTGTTTGCACACCATCAATGAGTAATTCAATGAGGTAATAGAGGCTCTGGATCTTATTGATGTTGGAACTTCCAATAGTACCTTTACTTGGAACAATAAAAGAGCCTGGGACAGAAGCATAGCCTCTAGGATTGATTGGTTCTTATTGTCGGAATCCATCATGATGGGGGGGGGAGGGGACTAACGAAAGTAGTTCTCCCAAGTTCTCCCCTCTGCTGGCTCTGACCACTTGTTGATCAGCCTTGATTGGAAATGAATAGGGGAGAACCTTCGAAGACCATTCCGGTTTGAACAATTTTGGCTTCTCCTTCTGGACTTTCCGGATCAACTTCGTCAGTGGTGGCAGAATTGCTCTCCTATCATGGGAACCCTGATGTACCAATTCCAACAAAAACTCAAGTACCTAAAAGGAAAAATCAAACATTGGAATACTGAAATATTCGGGAACATTTTCCAAGGGAAAAAACAGTTAGACCAAAAAATGAGAGAGGTGCAGAACGTCACTATGTCCCAAGGATACTCTGCGGAGCTAATGGAACAAGAACAAAACCTCTTAAAGGAACTCAACCTCAAGGAACAACAGGAAGAGCTCCTCTGGAAACAAAATTCTAGGAACCGATGGTTGAAAGAAGGGGAGCGCAACACTAAATTTTTCCACAAAGCTGTTATTCAACATCGGTAGGGGAATAGCTTGGTCCGTTTGAAGAGAATGGATAGTAGTTTTGTTGAAACGTAAATGGAGATGGAGCAGATTCTGAACGAGTTCTTTGCGGATCGGTTGGAAGAACCTAACATTAAAAGATGGACTGCGAGAGAGGAAGTCCTTCAACACATTCCGAAGGTGGTCACAGAAGACCATAATAAGTTGCTCATGAAACCAATAAGAATGGAAGAGCTGGATGAAGCAATCAAGCAGATGGCAGATGACAAAGCCCCAGGTCCTGATGAGTTTACCACCAATTTCTTCCACACCTGTTGGGAATGGCTGAAAGAGGAAATCCTAGCAATAGTTGAAGACTCTCGCCAGACATGAAGTATCCTAAAATCCCTCGATGCCACTTTCCTGACGCTCATCCTGAAGGAAACGAGCACGAAAGACCCGGGAAAGTTTAGACCCATAGCCATAGCAAATCAGTTACGTCCGCTCCTCCCCATGCTGATCTCTCCGGAGCAAGCGTGCTTTGTGGAAGGGCGTTAAATTCTTGATGGCATAATTTTGGTCCATGAATCCATTCACTCCTTGAAGAAGGACAAAATACCAGGTATGCTACTCAAACTTGATTTATCCAAAGCATATGACAAGCTCAATTGGACCTTCTTAGCAAAGATGTTAAGGACTTTTGTCTTCAATGAGAAATGGATTGAATGGGAAATGAGCCTTGTCTCCTCGGCCTTTTTTTCGATCCTGGTAAATGGCACACCCTCTCAACCCTTTTCGGCCTCCCATGGGATTCGTTAGGGGGACCCCTTATCCTCGTTTATGTTTATCATCATAGTGGAAGGGATGGGAAAAATGCTCAAATCATCACAACAAAGCAGTGGCATTCGCGGTATTAACCTCAGCAACGGGTTGACCCCCCAAACCCACCAGCAATTTGTTGATGATACCATGTTGATGGGCCCTTCCTACGTATGGGAAGCCAAAGGTATCAAAAAAATCCTCGATACCTTTCTTAGCTCCAGTGGTCTGGAAATAAATAAGGAAAAATCCCAGGTTTATTTTTTCAATACACCGAGAATCACCTGTAGAAATATCCTGCGTATCCTGGAATTCTCAGAAGGGAAGCTCCCATCCAAATAATTGGGTGACACTCTGATGGATTCCATGATCCGGAAAATCTCATGGAAGGACCTTCTAGACAAACTCAAGAGAAAATTAGAATTATGGACTTACAAAGGCCCTAATTTTCCAAGCCGCTTCATTCTGGTCAAGTCGGTGCTTCAAGCTATGCCCGTTTACCTTTTCTCGGTGCTGGCTGCTCCAAAAGCGGTTCTCAAGCAGATCCGAAATATTCAGAGAAATTTCCTGTGGGGTGGAACCCACGATCATAAGAAATGGGCCCTGGTAAATTGGGACACCCTGTGCACACCAAAAGTGGCGGGTGGTCTGGGCTTAGGTGATCTGGTTTGTGTTAACAAGGTGATGGGAGCAAATATTTGGTGGAGAAGGACCACGTATACAGAGGAACCATGGGCATTATTATGGCACATAAAGTATGCTCCTAACTGGCCAAAGGAGGACCTTCTCAGATTTGGGGAGGACCTTCCAGGCTCGCATATATGGAGAGCTGCTCAAATGAACATGGGATTAGTTCAAAGGCATAGCTTTTGGGAAATAAGAGACAGGGCATCTGCCTCCTTTCTTAGTGACACGTGGCAGCAATGTCCTAGACTGGCAGAAAGACGGGATATTTAGGAATTAAAGCAGTACCTTCATAGTAGCCCCATGGAAAAAAATCAGGATTTTTGGGAACCTACTCTGGAGGGGCAACATTTCAGGACCTGGAAACTGAAACATTGGTGGCAATCATTAGTCCCGGATGAGAACCTAGACAACCTCTACGAGGAGATATGCAAAGTCAGATCCCTCTAGCAAAGGGACCGGACAAATTCCGGTGGGGTTATACAAAAACTGGGAACTTCAATATTTCTAAAGCGGTTAGTCTACTCAAGTAGTATGAAAGATTGTCCCATGAGGAAAAATGGAAGAAGGTTTGGCAAAAGAACCTCTGGCCCAAAATCGCCACCTTTGTTTGGTTGCTCATTCATCGTTGTATCCTGACATGGGAAAATCTATGGAAAAGGGGTCTGTTAGGACCGTCCCGCAGCTGCATGTATCTACAAGACACCGATACCATCAACCACCTGTTGGATGAATGCCCGTTGGCCTCTTCTCTTTGGGCTAGGGGGGGGGAGATTCAGAAAATCAGCAAGGGTACGAGGACGTACCGACCTCACTCTGGCCACTTGGTTATCCCAGCCATTCAAGAATGAACTCCTAAACCGTATTTGGGAATTGTTTCCTAGATTCGTGGTTTGGGAGGTCTAGAAAGAAAGAAATCAGTGTACTTTCGAGCATAAGGAGCGCAATGTTGAGGCGGTCTGGTCTATGCTTGACTTAAACCTGAAAGAAACCTTGAAACTCAACCAGTGGTCACATGAAGCTAGGAAAGAAAACCTTGCAGAAAGACAAATTTTAAATGAATGGGGTATTTTCATCTTACCAAAGAGTATTGATAGACTGCGCGGAAGGAAGGTTCAACCCCAAATTAATGACTTCTGGCAACCACCACCTTCTGGCACATTCAAGCTCAACTTTGACGGCGCTGCCAAGGAGAACCCGGGTCCAGTTGGTGTTCAGGGAAGGTGCTTGGTATCTTCTGGGGAGACCTGGGGTAATCCACAAACAATGTTGTTTAATTAGAAGGATTAGTAAGTGGAATGAGATGGGCAATTATTCAGAATTGGTTACCTCTAACAGTGGAGGGAGACTCCATGATCATGATCGCAATTGTTGGTCGGATCTAGAGGGGGTCAACCGTTCCCAAGACTTTGCAAAATTGGAGATGGGAGTGCAAACTCTCTCAGCTTCACCATCTTCTTCTTACCACCCCGGCTGTCCAATTCTTGCATGTCCGGCGTAAAGGAAATCAGATGGCGGACGAGATGGCGAATAAAGGAGTTGGAGCACGTGTCGCTTTCAAAGCCGGCACGTTAGAGGATGCATACGATCATGTGTCGAGGAGACGGTGCATTGAGATCGCAACCACTGATATTAACCACCTGGACGGAACCACTCTTCGTAGTGGCAATAAGGCACATGGCATCGAGGGCACACGGACACACGCAAGCCTTAGGTCGCTTTGTATTAATGATCAACCATCAAGTGCATCCACGTACCCAGACGACATAATTATTCCAAGTGGAGATTGGGCTGGTAGAATGGCCGAAACTGGTAACACGAGTATTCCCTCTTAATTTGCTCATTTGCCAGCAGGTTCATGATAATGCGAGAGCAAGGGATTAATGACCGGATGGAGATGGATGGCCGGTTCAAGTACAGTATTAATGCTGGGAATGGCTTCAGCAGATGGGATCGTACCATTTTCATTTTGATCTGCAAGCTCACAACACCTCAAGCATGCGAGGCTATGGGAAGGGCTGAAACGATAATGATTTCTACTAATGGTAACCCAAGGACCTGTACGATGGCCGAATCTAAAAGCAGGACTTGGGATTTTAAAGTCATAAAGGCCGACCGTTGCAGAATAGCTCGCACTGTTAAATTCATAAGCCTCATCTGGAGAGGTGATATGTTGTGCATGCTTTATTTCGAGAACCGGTGGTTACAGTTGGTAGGAGGCATATCTTTCTCGTCTGGAACTATTTTCTTATGTATCATGGCCCCTCGCATGCATTTAAGCAGTCGTCATGGCTCTAGGAAGAGCTCTAATGAGAGGAGTAGACAAAAGGGTGAAGGAACATCCCATCCGACGAACGTTCTGGAGTACGCCCATCCTTTGGCGTTCGACTGGGCACACCAATATTTAAGGAGACGCATGTGGAAACTGAGGTCCAAATTGCTAACATGGAGATTTCCCTCCAGCCGGAGTTCGAAGAGCATCAGGGGAGACCGATTGCATCCAACCCATTCTGGGTTGGTCGTATTATCCTTGCCCGTGAAATTCAGGTTTGCGAGCAAATTGTAAAAGAGATCAGAGGAATTATCGTGGAGATGAAAGCCAACCAGCAGAGTGGATTGGAGAGCATAGACACCCTGGAGGCCTTACTGGCAGAGCTCAGCATCCAGGACCCACAGAACGCTAGGAGCAGTGCTAATAGGAATGCTAATTAAAACTCGGCTCATTGTCTCGCTGAGCCGTCTTGGTTGGTCTTTTTTATGTCTGCTTTGTTTTTTTTCTGGGGTGCCTTATGTCGAGGTTATTTACCTATAGCAGCTCTGGGTTGAACTTGTGTTTTCCTCATTGATGAACTTAGCAAGATCTGTATTGGGTTTTTGGCAATTCCCTGTGAAGTCGTTTTGCAGAACATTGGGTGCCCTATTTTCCCAACTCGGGAAGGGCTCCAATGAGACTTTTTGCCTCATTCTAAATGTATTTATGTACCATTTTTGTACATTATTAATAGAAAGTTCTGACTCTGCTTACTTACAAACAAACAAAAAATTGCTCATTTTGCATTTGGAGATTATGAATATCCTCATTATTATTCAAGTATGATCCATGTAACCATTCATTAAGCTCAACCAAATTGTTTCTATCAAAAAGCAAAGACATGAAATGACCTTCGATGTTGCACATTGCTCTTTGAATTTTCTCCATGTCTTCAAGGAAGGATGGATCCTTCAATGAAGAAACTCTCCAACAAGAATTTGACACCAATGCTTGAGTGTCATGAATTATGCTAAGGGTCTCTTGGATCTTCTTTTCATTCATCTTTGATGACCCTTTAAGAACAAGAGGCTCTTGTAGAGGGACCTCCTCTTCTTTGTACTTTCTGCTTGGACCAACTTCATTAAGCTCAAGTGGTGATGGAGAATTTGATCTTGGTTCTTCTTCAACTGCTACAAGGCCTTCATTTTCATGCTTAATGTAAATTTGGCTTGCAGCAACAATTTAAAAAGTGATCTCTATGTCACCAACATAGAGGTGTGAGCACCCATCAGTAGGTACTCCTTCACAGTTCAAGCATGCATCAGTAGATGCTCTTTGATTCATGTCCGAAGTAGAGTGTGTCTCAAAATGATCTTCACTATTTTCAATGGAATATTCTTCATGCTCATGTGATGTTTCTCCATATTTTTCAGAGTCACTTGCGAGTGAATTTCAACCCTATTCATGTAATGCTTCTTTTGCTTTACCTATTTCAGAACTAGGTGGCTCATGGGTCTCCTCCTTTTCACTCAAACATATATGATTTGATCTCCAAGGTATTTTGCAAGAAGGGCATAGACCTGTCTTCACTAACTCCACATATTCAATCTTGGGCCTATATACAAACACCCAATTGACATAGTCTTCAAAAGGAATGGCCTTTTGTGTATTTCCCTTCAAAGCAAGATATGCTTGATATCGTTCAGATAAGGTTTTACATGTTGCTCTCAATATTTCTAATTCATTCATAGGATTAGCCTTTGCTGGTATGAAACATTCATATTCATCAGACATACATTCATATGAATAAACTTCATTCCTTATGAAATTGTAAGAAGTGTTGCATGATGGAACCTCTTCCTCATACCATTCACATTCTTCTTCATATTGCTCACAATCATCTTCATACTGATCATAAGCATTGTACTCATAAGAGTCATCATAATAGTAAGACATGGATGCAAATTATTCTTCAATGGATTATATTAATGCACAGGTGCAAGGACCATGCTCTGTTACCACTGTAATATCCCTAATTTGAAATTTTACCCAATTTGGCCAATTTTCAAACCTTGGACTAGTGGAACCCCAAACTATCCCAAATGATACCAAATGGTTTTGAATTCTATATGGAGGGACTTAGGAGGATATAGGACACTATAATATACCATTTAGACACCTAAACATCTATTATAAACATTCATGGTCTGCAATTTTCAAGGATGGAAGAATTGGAACAAAACTAGTTAATGCATTGGTGGAAATCCCCCCTAAGTCTACTAATTGGCCTCCCAAACATTGTACGGCCTTCCCAAATTTTTAATATGAGACTTGGCTCTGTTAGAGGAAATCAAGGACAACATTTTTTTGCATTATATCATATTTCAGGGTCGGATAGATCTTCCAAAAGTCAGCAACGTGTAGAGCATAGAATTTATGAAAAAATGGTAGACTAGGGGCAACAAATTTATTGCACAAAATTTAATAAGACTTCAAGGGTCTAGATACAACATTTTGGTCCTTCATTTAAATCCATATGCAGATCGAATCATATACAAATACTCAAAAAATATTTAATATCAAACAGGTACAATATCATCCCAAAATCACCATGAGAATACAATGAGGGAAATAGCTCGAATCTCAATATTACTTGGAATTATTACATGAAAGGCTTGGCGTTTCGAGCTGTGGCTCTCATGATAAGTTCATTACAGAGTTATTAATTAGATAACATGTCCATATGGTTGAAATATCAGTCTTCCATAAACTATATGCAAGAAGGAGTGCACTATCACACTTGTACATGAACATTGAGAAAGTGTTGAGAGAAAGATAGTAGAGAAAGAAGAGAGAACATGAATCAAATTCAAAAGGAATCAAACCTGCATAAAAATTTCTCCATGAAGCTCTGTTGAGAGGTCTGAATGGCCTCTCCTTCAACCAACTTGGATAGGAATCTTGCACCCATGAAATTGGTTCAATGGCAAGGAGGATGAACATCCACCATGCAAGGACAAGCTTGAAGCTCTCCCAAATTGCAAAGATGGAAATGAAAAATGACCAAAAGCTACTCCATTTCAACTTTGCCTCCTTTTAATAAGTTTACTTGACTCATTTACCTCCTTATAACTCAAATGATCTCCTAATTACTCATGAAATTCGAATTAGTGGTAGTTATGACCCTTCATTGGCCCCACATGACACTTGGCTCATCTTTTGTCTCCAACTCCTTCATGAATTCCAATTGGGGAATATTTTGGATGCTTTGGATATGTATAAGTCCTCTCATGCGCCCTCTTTGTCTATTTTTAGCTCTTACATTGTCATAGATTTCATAGAATTTGTCATAAGTGTCATAGGTGTCATCGAATCTGTCATAAGTGTCATAATGCTTGTCATAGTTGTCATAGAATCTGTCATTGCCTATTTTTAGCCCTATGACTCTTCCTCTTCCTTCATGGATGTTACCTCTCCCCTCCAACTCCAATTTGGGAATGGATCCATGTTCTAAGGAGGAATATTCTCTCATGTGGACCCCACATGTCCACTTATGTGCCCCCAAGTCCAACTAGGACCTAATGCCACTTCATTTTGGAGCATTTAACATTTATTCCATAATTTATTGGCCTATTTTTCCACCATCAATTTAGAATATTGAATTTTCATGAGAAACTATAGACCTTGGGGTTAAATGTCAATATTTTAATTCTTCCACATAACCCATAGGAATTGGGTAGGCCAACTTAATTATTTATCTGGAAATCATTTAATTGGGGACATGACAGTGCTCCCCACCAAGATTGCTTGTCCTCAAGCAATTTCAAACATGGAGGTTGAATAACCTGCTTTCCTTCCAAACTTTGGCTCCAACTTGTTTCAAAAATCATTTGAACATTCATACTTGCACTTAACAACCTCTTGAAGTTGCCACTGATTTGCCAAATTTTTCAAATTTGCATGTTTCGAAGAAAAATTATGAGAGGAAAGGCCATACTTCCGCTGCTCCACTCTAATACAATCACTTTCGTAAGTGGTGACTTGAACTTTCAGCTGCTTGCTATACCCCAAATTTGAACCCAATGAGACCAACAGTGATCCTAGGGTCCCAAATGATCCTGTATTATGCATGGTGAGAAATATATGTAACTAAACTCCATACACACCAAGCATATGAAAAATGAGTCCAACTAAAGAAACTGAAACAATACTTTGCATAAATGAACTCAATGAAATGAAGGTTAGCTTTCTCCATCAAGCCAACAACCAAGGTACTATTCCAAATGAACTGAAAACAAGCAATGTCGGGATCTCATTTCTTGCGCTGCATTCCGAAAGATAGGCATTCTCTACCACAAAAAATTTCAGGCAAAATATTGCCCACATCCCACTTCCTTAGTTGCAAATATTTGAGTGGCAGTGTCACATTTGGAAAACTAGTATTCCAAAGAATGATAGGATCCCATTGTCTCATCTTCATCTTTCCAAACATTAGTAACAATAATAAAATTTCATCACTATGAAAAATGCCAGGAAGGATGTAAAGGTCATACCACCACACTGGAAGTTCAACATTTCCAGTGCATAATTGAAACTTTGAGGGCTCCTGCTTCAAAATATGAACTTCTTCAAGGTTGGGCCGAGACCAAGAGAGACTCTCCATCATGAAATACATATCCTCAAAGTGAGGTTGAATGCAAACAAGTCTCCCCCAATCAACCAGATAGTCCTCATTGATCCACATCGCATTTGGGCATTGTTGTCGAATGCTAACATCGACTGCGACAAGTCATCGATGTCGATACAACTTCGACAAGTTTCGACTGGACATGACTTCGACAAACTCATCAACTCCGACAAGTTCTGATTTCGACACAAATCTGAGGAGTCTCAACTTTTACATACTACGCACCTTCAACATGTTCAGTAACCTCACAGTTTCGCGACATCGACATGCGACCAACGACTATCGAACTTCGACATACTATCTCTCTGTCTTCCAGTCAACTGTAACGATTGAACTGTTGAATCGTTCTAACTTCTTCTTTGTAACTGAACATAACGGGAAGGCACCCAAGCGTCTTCGAATTCTATATGAGCATGTATAATATTTTAACATACATCAATCTATCTGTTTGCAAGTAACAGAGAAGAACAGTTTGCATTCCTGCATATTGTCTGTGCGTATTTGTGTTTATCTGTGTAGTGTAATCCTGCTTTTTGTCATTCTGCTTCTTATTGCTTTTGCCATAACAAAGACGACTCATTCAGTAGAACTATTTTCCCCCTTGTGCTTCCTGGACACGACCTGGATCATTGGTATCATAGCAAGACTCAATCAGAGCAATCAATTTTGCTGCTTAAATTCTGTGTATACACTTCTCTCGAAGTTACCTGAATTATGTCGGTTCAAACTCGCTTGCGATCTCAGCAATCCAAGCAGACACTACCTCTAGAAATGACAGAAGGAACAGACGATAGACATGCAGCCGATGAGACATCATAGCTTCTTGAGAAAGCTCTGGATCGACAACGGACTGAAATGTTCACCCAATTCAACGAAATTCTCACGTGATTTGCTTCGACATCCAGAGGATTTTCGACGAGAACTTACTCCGATAAATTTAGCCCCTTCAAAGTGCAAATGAATCTGGACATACCAAATCTTGAAGGTAAGACTGACGCGGAATTCATCGACAATTGGGTACAACAATTGGAATCCTATTATGTTGTGAACCAACTCTCAGAAGCTGAAAATATCACCATTGCATCCTTAAAGATGTCAACATTTGTGCACTGCTGGTGGGAGAACCTCTCGACAAAGATGGAGAAAAGAGAACACCCCATCAACACATGGGATAAATTCGTTGAACACTTCTGAAAATAATTTTACCCACCGAAATACCTCGAGCAACAGTATAAGAACTGGCAGCAGCTAAGGCAATGGAAACACCAATCAGTACAAAGTTACACTGACGAGTTCTACTAACTCATGGCTAGACTTGGCGTCCAAGAAGAAGAGAAATTGCTTGTTCTGAAGTACGTTAGCGGATTGTCCCAGTACATTCAGCAAGAGATGGAATTTCTTACTTTCAATACGCTTGTGGATGCATTCCACTACGCCAGCAAGCTAGAAACCAAGCAAAAAGGGAAAGCACGCTTCGTGGCAAATCTGACATCGGGATGACCACCCGACAAGAAGGCACCAGATGACTTCGACAAGTTGAAATCTTCTCAGCCGACACCGCCAAAGCCAGATCACGGCAAGAAGCCTTTTCACAAGAGGGAACGTAGCAAGCAACCACCTATCGAAAAATGGTGCGATTACCACCACTCATCTTGGCATGATACGTCTGAATGCAAAGATCGGAAGACATTTTTGGCAAAAGTGTGGACCTCCGACACATTCGACAAGATGGTGGAAGAATTTGATCCAGACACAACGACCCTTTTGACAGCGACCACTCCAGCAACCTCAACTATCGTCGACGAGGAGGAATGAGAACACCTATTCCATACTCGGATATGGGACTAGAGCAACCCATTACATCTGATTGTGGACAATGGTAGCCATAAGAAATTTGTTTCTAAAGATCTCATAAAGAAACTAGGTCTTGTTACCACTCTGCATCCTCGGCCTTACAAGATCAGTTGGATGAAGGATGGACAAGAACTACGGATCACTCGACAATGCAAGCTCACCTACTTCATAAAACCTTTTGAAGATGAAGTACTCTATGACGTGGCACCACTCTCTGTAGCCAACGCCCTATTTGGGAAACCTTACCTCTGGGATAGACATGGAAGTTATCAGTCACGACCTCAGAAGGTGATTATAATAATCCGAAATCGATGGTTCAGCGTACTAGAGCGTCAACCTACACCAACGGTTGCACTGATATCTGCCAAACAGACAAAGAAGCTCATCAATCATGCTTAGAAGTTCGCATTAATCATGATCAAGCCACAACATTCTGATAAGACTGCAGCGATGAGTCGAGTCACCGACCAATGACTACCAGAACCTCTTTCAAGCTCCCGAAGGAGTACCTCAACATTGTCAGGTAAAACACTCCATTCAACTTGTTCATGGTTCTTCTTTGCCTAACGCATATGTTTCTAGAAGATCCATTCTCGAACATGAAGAGATTCGTAGACAAATCCAAGAATTAATCGACAAAGGCAGATACACCCCAACTCCTCTCCTTGTGGAAGTCTAGTCGTCCTAGTTCCGAAGAAAGACGGGACTTGGCGCATGTGCATCGACTATAGAGCTCTACACAAAATTTTGGTAAAGAATCACTACCCTCTGTTGCGGATAGACGAGCTCATCGACTATCTAAAATGTGCTAAATTCTTTACTAAGCTCGACCTCAAGTTGGGATACCATCAGATTCCAATCGAGCCCTCATATGTGTGGAAAACTGCTTTCAAGACCAAGCAAGGATTGTTTCAATGGTTAGTCATGCCTTTCAGCTTAACCAATGCACCTGCGACCTTCATGCGACATATGGATAACCTTCTTCGACCTTTCATCGACAAATGGTTCATTGTCTATCTCGACGATATATTGATTTTCATTCGATCATGGGAAGAACATGTCAGACATATTCGACAAGTCCTCAACACTCTCCAGCAACATCAGGTCTATCTGAACATGGACAAGTGCTCTTTGCGATGACCAACATCAAATATTTGGGGTATGTAATTGACTCTGCAGGCATTCACGTCGATCCATACAAAGTACAGATGATTCATACTCGACTTCAGTCACATGGGAAACAACACATCAAACAACTTTTGAACAGCTCCAGCACAAGATCTGTTGCACCAATACTTGTGTTACCTGATTTGCATCAACCCTTTGAGATTGAGACAGACGCATCAGACTATGCCTTGGGCGCAGTGATCACTCAGTCTAGTCACCCAGTCACTTTTCATTCCGAGACCTTTAATGACACAGTTAGAATATACTCTATGTACGAAAAGAACTGTACGCCATTGTGCAAGCTCTCAAGCAAGGGAGGCATTACATCCTTGGCAAGGAAACGGTCATTCTCACTGATCACAATCCTCTACAGTTCGCTCCGACACAATCAAATTTGCAGACAAACCGACAACTCAAGTGGATTAATTACCTACAGCAATTGAAGTTGGTGATTAAGTATCAGAAAGGTAAAGCTAACGTCGCCACCGATTGCCTCAGTCGACCACCCATTACTCTCCTTTTGACAGTGATGAGTATGCAAGGATACGACACGACCACTTGGCCACAGTTGTATGAGGATGACAGTGACTTCTCAGCAATATACCGACAGCTACAGACTAACAAGTCATCGACCTCCAACTAATTCTTGAAAGACACCTTGCTATACAAGCTTGGACAACTTTGTGTACCGACCGGTGAGCACCGACAGCAACTCATTTGGGACGCGCACTACAGCAAGATTGCATGACACTTTGGAGTAGCAAATACACTTGCTATTTTGCAAAAGTATTTCTCTTGGCCTACGCTTAAATCTGACGTCAACAAGTACATTCAATCATGAGTGGTTTGTGCAATTTCTAAACCGCCTAATCAACGACAAGGATTGTACACACCTCTGCTAGTTCCTAGTCGACCATGGGAATCTGTTTCTATGGGCTACTTGACGGGTTATCCTACTACCAGACATCAACATGACGTGATATTAGTAGTAGTCGATCGATTTTCCAAGCATTATCATACAATGTAAGAAGACCACGACAGCACAACAGACCACTCAGCTCTTCCTTACACATGTTTGGAAACACTTTGGTTTAACAACGACCATTACTTCTGAACGAGATGCCAGATTTGTCAGCATCTTTTGGAAGACCCTCTGGAAACTGCTAGACACACGAATCTCATTGTTGATAGCTTTTCATCCTCAGACCGAAGGACAGATGGAAGTTTTGAATCGCTTGGTAGTACAACTGCTTCGCATGTACAACCACAAGCATCGACGCACATGGGATGAAAGTCTTCCATACATTCAACACAGTTATAATTGAACTCAGCACAACTCTACAGGAAAGATTCCATTTGAGATCTGTTACGAATTTCAACCCTCGGCGCCTATCGACTTGATTAGCTCCTAGACACAGCAGAGTAACACCAATTATAACCAACGAGAAGTTGATAAATAAGTCAAGTTCAGAGATTAGATATTTGACATCCAGAAGCAAGCACAGGAAATGTTGCAATGAGCAAGCGAGAAAGATAAGCCCTGACACGACAAGCATTGTATTCCTCATTCATTCCAAATTGGAGATAAGGTCTGGTTACATCTGAAGAAGGAGCGCTTCACAAATCCTTTCAAGAAGTTAAAACCTTTGCGATATGGTTCATACAGTATTCTTCGACAGATTGGTGAAAACGCTTTCCAGCTTGACATTCCTGCATGCCTGGGTCTGCATCAAGTATTTAATGTGGATCTACTTCAACCATACCATGCACCACTGTTGGAACAGAACCACTTACCGACAACAGAACCCGAAGACATACATCCAGATGTTCAGGAGCCTCTTCCTTGTGACACCATCGTGGGACGACGAGTACGCCTTACAACGATGAACACAATTCCCTTGTTTCAAGTTGCCAAAGCTGGCCAGCTCCCATCTCCAGGAAAGTGGTACTCTGTTACTGAAATAACCGACAATTTTTCTCACCTTCGCGAGCAAACAATGGGGACCATTGTTTCTTAAGGAAGGAGGTTTGATCCACATCGCAGTTGGCATTGTTGTTGAATGCTAACATCGACTATGACAAGTCATCGATGTCGATACAACTTCGACAAGTTTTGACTCGACATGACTTCGACAAACTCAGCAACTCCGACAGGTTCTGATTTCGACACAACTCCGACGAGTCTCAACTTCGACATACTGCGACACGCTCCGCACCTTCGACATGTTCAACAACCTCACAATTTCACGACATCGACATGCGACCAACGACTGTCGAACTTTGACAGACCGTCTCTCTGTCTTCCAGTAGACTGTAACGGTTGAACTATTGAACAGTTCTAACTTCTTCTTTGCAACTGAACATAATGGGAAGGCACCCAAGTGTCTCATAATTCTATATAAGCATGTATAATATTGTAACATACATCAATCTATTTGTTTACAAGTAATAGAGAATAACAGTTCGCATTCATGCATATTGTCTGTGCGTACTTGTGTTTATCTGTGTAGTGTAATCCTGCTTTTGCTCATTTTGCTTCTTATTGCTTTCGCTGTAACAGAGCCGACTCATTCAGTCGAACTGTTGTCCCCCTCGTGCTTCCTGGACACGACCTGGATCACTCATGTGCCAAATGCACACAAGAATCAAGAGTGAGACCATTGAAGCTTAAAGGACAAGGGTGAAAGTCCCATGTCTCATCACCAAAAGAGTAGGAATCATCCAACAAGAAAATATTTCCATGTTGCTCCAAAAGAATGTAATATGCAACAAAATAATCAGCCATGTGTTCTTTCATCCAAGAAGTGAATGAAGAACCTCCACCAAAATCTGAACCAAGTAAGGAGCAAAGAAAACAGGGAGACTTCAATTGGCTCAAAGAAGTCTCATCAAGACACCCATGAATACGCGTATCATCAAGAAATAACAAGGGATGTTGCTGCCAATAATAATTTGCTTCAATCATATATTTCTTCACCCAAGTATTGGATGAAGTTCCTCCAACCTCAAATGAACTAAACAAGGAGCAAGGAAAATCACGAGTCTTCAAGTGACTCAAGTGAACATCATAAGTGCATCCATGTATATGTGTATCATCATAAGGTAACAAAGGATGCTACTGCAAATGTAAAGAAGAAGGTTCTCTAATAATTTCATCATCAAAAGGAGATATAGAAGTTTTGTACTCCTCATGGGGCACCATCAGAAAGAACCCTTTCACCCATACTTCATTAGGATGAATGCTGGAAAATATGGAAGTGTAGGATGTAGGAGAATGAACCAACTCACCCAAATGATCAGAAAGTGTAGAAGTTTCATCATGTGAAGGATCCATAGGGGTAGTATCATGCACCTCCCTCAAAAGTATGAAAATTTTCTCATAGGTTGGTTCCAAGGTAGAGAAATCATGCACTTCTTCAAAAATTGCATAACCATCATCAACAGGCAACTCAAATTCCTCTTCCACCACATCAAGTGCTTGGATCTCATCAATCTCGTCTTCAAACACATCAAGCACATGAAAATTTCCATGTTTCTAATTATCCAACATGTCATGAGAATCCTCCAAGCAATCTACCATTTGACAATATGAAACATAGTAGGAAGAACAAGTATCTTGCAACCTATCAAGAAGTTGCTCATTTTGCATTTTGAGATTATGAATATCCTCATTATTATTCAAGTATGATCCATGTAACAATTCATTAAGCTCAACCAAATTGTGTCTATCAAAAATCAAAGACATGAAATGACCTTCGATGTTGCACATTGCTCTTTGAATCTTCTCCATGTCTTCAAGTAAGGATGGATCCTTCAATGAAGAAACTCTCCAACAAGAATTTGACACCAATGCTTGAGTGTCATGGAGTGTTCTAAGGGTCTCTTGGATCTTCTTTTCATTCATATTTAATGACCCTTCAAGAACAAGAGGATCTTGTAGAGGGACCTCCTCTTCTTTGTACTTTCTGCTTGGACCAACTTCATTAAGCTCAAGTGGTGATGGGAAATTTGATCTTGGTTCTTCTTAAACTGCTACAAGGCCTTCATTTTCATGCTTAATGTAAATTTGGCCTGCAGCAACACTTTAAAAAGTGATCTCTATGTCACCAACATAGAGGTGTGAGCACCCATCAATAGGTACTCTTTCACAGTTCAAGCATGCATCAGTAGATGCTCTTTGATTCATGTCCGAAGTAGAGTGTGTCTCCAAATGATCTTCAGTATTTTCAATGGAATATTCTTCATGCTCATGTGATGTTTCTCCATATTTTTCAGAGTCACTTGGGAGTGACTTTCGACCCTATTCATGTAATTCTTCTTTTGCTTTACCTATTTCAAAACTAGGTGGCTCATGGGTCTCCTCCTTTTCACTCAAACATATATGATTTGATCTCCAAGGTATCCTGCAAGAAGGGCATAGACCTGTCTTCACTAACTCCACATCTTCATTATTGGGCATATATACAAACACCCAATCGACATAGTCTTCAAAAGGAATGGCCTTTTGTGTATCTCCCTTCACAACAAGATATGCTCGATATTGTTGAGGCAAGGTTTTACATTTTGCTCTCAATATTTCTAATTCATTCATATGATTAGCCTTTGGTGGTATGAAACATTCATATTCATCAGACATAGAGTCATATGAATAAAATTAATTCCTTATGAAATTGTAAGAAGTGTTGCATGATGGAACCTCTTCCTCATACCATTCACATTCGTCTTCATATTGCTCACAATCATCTTCATACTGATCATAAGCATTGTACTCATAAGATTCATCATAATAGTAAGACATGGATGCAAATTATTCTTCAATGGATTATATTAATGCACAGGTGCAAGGACCATGCTCTGATACCACTGTAATATCCCTAATTTGAAATTTTACCCAATTTGGCCAATTTTCGACCTTGGACTAGTGAAACCCCAAACTGTCCCAAATGATCCCAAATGGTTTTGAATTATGTATGGAGGGACTTAGGAGGATATAGGACACTATAATACACCATTTAGACAACCAAACATCTGTTAGAAACATACATGGTCTGCAATTTTCAAGGATGGAAGAATTGGAACAAAACTAGTTAATGCATTGGTGGAAATCCCCCCTAAGTCTACTAATTGGCCTCCCAAACACTGTATGGCCTTCCCAAATTTCTAATATGAGACTTTTCTTTGTTAGAGGAAATGAAGGACAACATTTTTGCAGCATTATATCATATTTTAGGGTCAGATAGATCTTCCAAAAGTCAGCATCTTGTAGAGCATAGAATTTATGAAAAAAATGGTAGACTAGGGGCAACAAATTTATTGCACAAAATTGAATAAGACTTCAAGGGTCTGCATACAACATTTTGGTCCTTCATTTAACTCCATATGAAGATCGAATTATAGACAAAAACTCAGAAAATATCTAATATCAAATAGGTACAATATCATCCCAAAATCACCATGAGAATACAATGAGGGAAATAGCTCGAATCTCAATATTACTTGGAATTATTACATGAAATGCTTGGTGTTTCGAGTTGTGGCTCTCATGATAATTTCATTACAGATTTATTAATTCAATAACATGCCCATATGGTCGAAATATCATTATTCCATAAACTATATGCAAGAACGAGTGCGTTATCACACTTGTACATGAACATTGAGAAAGTGTTGAGAGAAAGATAGTAGAGAAAGAAGAGAGAACATGAATCGAACTCAAAGGGGATAAAACCTGCATCAAAATGTCTCCATGAAGCTCTGTTGAGAGGTCTGAATGGCCTCTCCTTCAACCAACTTGGATAGGAATCTTGCACCCACGAAATTGGTTCAATTACAGGGAGGATGAACATCCACCATTGAAGCACAAGCTTGAAGCTCTCTGAAATTGCAAAGATGCAAATGAAAAATGACCAAAAGCTACTCCATTTCAACTTTGCCTCCTTTTCATAAGTTTATTTGACTCATTTACCTCCTTAGAACTCAAATTATCACCTAATTACTCATGAAATTCGAATTAGTGGGGGTTATGACCCTTCATTGGCCCCACATGACACTTGGCTCATCTTTTGTCTCCAACTCATCTGTTAATTCGAATTAGGAATATTTTGGATGCTTTGGAGATGTGTAAGTCCTCTCATGCACCCTCCTGGTCTATTTTTAGCTCTTACATTGTCATAGATGTCATAAAATCTGTCATAAGTGTCATTGGTGTCATAGAATCTGTCATAAGTGTCATAATGCCTCTCATAGTTGTCATAGAATCTGTCATTGCCTATATTTAGCCCTATGACTCTTCCTCTTCCTTCATGAATGTTACCTCTTCCCTCAAACTCTAATTTGGGAATGGCTCCATGTTTAAAGGAGGAATATTCTCTCATGTGGACCCCACATGTCCACTTATGCCTCCCCAAGTCCAACTAGGACCTAATGCCACTTCATTTTGGAGCATTTAACATTTATTCCATAATTTATTGGCTGATTTTTCCACCATCAATTTAGAATATTGAATTTTCATGAGAAACTATAGACTTTGGGGTTAAATGTCATTATTTTAATTCTTCCACATAACCCTTAGGAATTGGGTAGGCCAACTTAATTATTTATCTAGAAATCATTTAATTGGGGACATGACAAGTTCCGCTCTTAGGCTTCTCATGGTTTCTGCAATGTTTGGGGTAATTACTTGATTTCTTCTACCATTGGATTCTATCTCTACATTCTCAACCTGTTATTTTCTCCCATGACATCTGTTTGAGCTACATAAGGATCATGTGCATCATCCATGGTGTTGGTTTTTCTTTACCCAACCAAGACCAAACATTTGCAACTTGCACAATATTGAATGGTGACACTTAAATTTTATTAATATGATATTTAATATGAAAAAGTGTTAATATAATCACATTTATTATCTACATTACATTCTTAAAATTACACAAAATTAATTTTCATGCATTATAGGAACTGCCCAAATTGACAATTATTTTTGTCAAATCAAGGTTATTAGCACTTTTCTGTTCAAATCTCATAAACATCTGAATCACTCTTTCAAAATCTGTCTATTCGCAAATATTCGCTATAGATAATATTTCTAATGACTATCCTCATGCTTCATTATGACTTGGGAGATGAAAGTTATAGCCTTCAAAAACTACAAATTTTGCCCAAATCTGCACTTTTCTTGCATGTGCAATTAACTTCAGAGACAAACTTCAACCACCTAGAGAAGAAAATATATAGAGAACTAAAAAACAAATTCTATTGGCCATTGATAAAAAAACACGATAAGGATAACTCAACAACTTTTAGATCCATGATCCAATGCCCCAGACAATCTCTATAAATTTTTGGAGTTGACTACTTGTAACTTTTGCACTTCTTCCTAGACTTAGATTTTTGAGCAAAACTAACTATCTCCCAAACTAATCATTTATGGAAAAACTTCTTCTAGCCAAAGTTGTTTATTTTTATGAGTAGGAAAAATGTCGAGTTCACAAAATTTTATAGTCTTGACATCTAGGGTCACCCTGACCTCCTCCAAGTTTTCCAAAATCCCTAAAAACTGCCTCGAAGTAGTGGATTTTGGCCTTCTTTCGCACCTTGGAATCACACCTTTTGGAATTTGCCCACATACTACCAAATTTATCTATGTGCTTGGACCACAACTACACCATAACAATTTTGGCCCAACCAGTGCCCCCATTGGGCCTCTGGGCATTGATCTTTGAAAGTCACTATTACAAAATTTATGTCTAATTGGACCAAAGTAGACCCATGAAGCTATGTTGAGAGGTCTGAATGGCCTCTCCTTCAACCAACTTGTATAGGAATCTTGCACTCACGAAATTGGTTCAATGGCAAGGAGGATGAACATCCACCATGCAAGGACAAGCTTGAAGCTCTCCCAGATTGCAAAGATGCAAATGAAAAATGACCAAAAGCTACTCCATTTCAACTTTGCCTCCTTTTAATAAGTTTAGTTGACTCATTTACCTCCTTAGAACTCAAATGATCTCCTAATTACTCATGAAAATCGAATTAGTGGGGGTTATGACCCTTCACTGGCCCCACATGACACTTGGCTCATCTTTTGTCTCCAACAACTCCACAAATTCGAATTGGGGAATATTTTGGATGCTTTGGAGATGTATAAGTCATCTCATGCACCCTCTTGGTCTATTTTTAGCTCTTACAT
The DNA here is from genome assembly GCA_027924585.1 of Larix kaempferi. Classification (NCBI taxonomy): domain Eukaryota; kingdom Viridiplantae; phylum Streptophyta; class Pinopsida; order Pinales; family Pinaceae; genus Larix; species Larix kaempferi. The sequence goes on from BSBM01000891.1 coordinate 254,742, forward strand.
TGTCATAGATGTCATAGAATCTATGATAACTGTCATAGGTGTCACAGAATTTGTCATAAGTGTCATAATGTTTGTCATAGTTGTCATAGAATCTGTCATTGCCTATTTTTAGCCCTATGACTCTTCCTCTTCCCTCGTGAACGTTACGTCTCCCCTCCAAATCCAATTTGGGAATGGCTCCATGTATAAAGGAGGAATATTCTCTCATGTGGACCCCACATGTCCACTTATACGCCCCCAAGTCCAACTAGGACCTAATGCCACTTCATTTTGGAGCATTTAACATTTATTCCGTAATTTATTGGCCTATTTTTCCAGTATCAATTTAGAATATTGAATTTTCATGAGAAACTATAGACCTTGGGGTTAAATGTCAATATTTTAATTCTTCCACATAACCCTTAGGAATTGGGTAGGCCAACTTAATTATTTATCTGGAAATCATTTAATTGGGGACATGACAATCCTCCCCACCCAAGATTGCTTGTCCTCAAGCAATTTCAAACATGGATGTTGAATAACCCGATTTCCTTCCAAACTTTGCTTCCAACTTGTTTCAAAAATCATTTGAACATCCATACTTGCACTTAACATTCCAAAGAATGATAGGATCCCATTGTCTCATCTTCATCTTTCCAAACATTAGTAACTACAATAAAATTTCATCACTATGAAAAATGCCAGGAAGGATGTACAGGTCATACCACCACATAGGAAGTTCAACATTTCCAGTGCACAATTGAAACTTTGAGGGCTCCTGCATCAAAATATGAACTTCTTCAAGGTTGGGATGAGACCAAGAGAGACTCTCCATCATGAAATACATATCCTCAAAGTGAGGTTGAATGTAAACAAGTCTCCCCCAATCAACCAGATAGTCCTCATGTGCCAAATGCACACAAGAATCAAGAGTGAGACCATTGAAGCTCAAAGGACAAGGGTGAAAGTCCCATGTCTCATCACCAAAAGAGTAGGAATCATCCAACAAGAAAATATTTCCAAGCTACTCCAAAAGAATGTAAGATGCAACAAAATAATTATCCATGTGTTCTTTCGTCCAAGAATTGAATGAAGAACCTCCACCAAAATTTGAACCAAGTAAGGAGCAAAGAAAACAAGGAGACTTCAACTGGCTCAAAGAAGTCTCATCAAGACACCCATGAATATGCGTATCATCAAGAAATAACAAGGGATGTTGCTGCCAATAATAATTTGCTTCAATAATATATTTTTCACCCAAGTATTGGATGAAGTTCCTCCAACCTCAAATGAACTAAACAAGGAGCAAGGGAAATCATGAGTCTTCAAGTGACTCGAGTGAACATCATAAGTGCATCCATGTAGATGTGTATAATCATAAGGTAACAAAGGATGCTACTGCAAATGTAAAGAAGAAGATGCTCTAATCATTTCATCATCAAAAGGAGATATAGGAGTTTTGTACTCCTCGTGGGGCACCATCAGAAAGAACCCTTTCACCCATACTTCATTAGGATGAAAAGAATATTAAAAGTATTAATTAATCCTTAAAAACATAATTTCCTGGAAGGTAGAAAGTGTGGGAAAAACAAGAACCCTTGCGGGCATTTTGGAAGAAGGACAAATGACATGGCATAAAAATAATAAAGTATTAAATAAATATTTATTTATTTGGAAGGGCAGTTTAATAATGTGGCATGAAAATCAAATGGTTGAAGGATGGTCGCTTGTTGGATGTTAAAAATAAAGTGACATGGCTTGGTTGCCTTATCTCCTTGAATAAAGGATGGTTATCTTAAATAAATCCTTTTGGTTTATTTAATTATCCCAATGATAAAAAGAAAACCAAAAAGGACAAGTCAGCCTCCCGAATTGATGGAGAACAAAAAGTATAAATATAGAAGACAAGTTCTTGTTTGAATGTGAATTTGAGTGAAGAATTTTAGTGAGAAAAGTTGAGCTCTGATTTTCGTGGGTTTGAGTTTTCGGGGGCAGCAGCAGACATGAGAAGCATAAAATGATCTCCATCTTTTGTATGTTTCTCTCTCTATTTTCGGGCTCAATTGAGGCATTAATCTTGTGAGTGAAGACATGATATGATATTCTAGGGCTGCAAAAATGGCATGCTGATGAAGTGCTCCTGGACATAATGAAGATGTGCTTGAAGATAGAATGATGTGTTGATTAATTAGTGAACAGAATGATGATATCCTTATTGGCAACATAACTGAGTGATTACCTTGATGTGTGACTTGATTATGATCTTAACTAAGATGTCTGAATGTACATGAGATGAAGTTCTGACATGATTGTTGACAATTGAAGATAGTGACAGCCCAGATATATGACAGCTTTACAGTGATTTGAGTGGACATCATGGACAGGGCAATGAGATGTTGTTGATGATATGATATGATAGTGATTGATGACAATGATATGTATAAGGTTGTTTAAGACAGTGAACTGAACTGTAAATGCAAGCTAGTCTTGCATCTAAGGTTTGGATACCTCAATCCTTCTTAGTTGGGTCTAAGAAAACCAGGATGGTCCCTAGAATAGGAGTTGGTGCTCTTCTTATCAGTTGGTGTTGATTTACCCTAGCGGTTGTAGCCGATCCAATCAAATATAAAAATATTACAAAGATTATATTGTGTTGTGCTCTCTTGTGTTGTGGTGTTTGTGATAGTTCAGTGATTTAGTTGATAACATGCTTATGATTCATGATTGATTAGTTGATGGAAGATTATGAAATGTTGATGTAATTGGTAGAATGATGCATTGATGAATCTTTGATTAATAGAAGTTGAAAAGGATTTAAAATTTCCCTCACACTGATTCACCCCCCTGTTGATGCTCCGAAGATCGCAGCATCAAGCAGAAAGGGATTCTCCCCGGTAGAGTATCCCAATTAGATTGTCCACCGTTTTGTGTGGGGAATCCATCCAGTTAATGGTTCCAGCTACCGTTAGATTTGGAGATTTCCTTCAATTACACCGGTTATGGCCTGATCCACCATTCTTTTTTATTTTATGGTTAAAATGATGTGCAAGTGCCTAAGCTAACTTAATCTAAATGTAGAACTTGAAACAAATCTGTGTCTAAAACTGAAATAAATCTAATCTATCCCTGCAAGCAGCAAAACTATAAGTATGAGTAATGTGCTGAAAGAAGCATCTGAAGATCAACAGATAACCATTAAATCATAAAGATACATCCACAACAAGAAAGGAAGAATATAAAAGATAGTTTTTAATACATGTGAAAGCGGTCTATTACTCATCTGAGAGAAACATTATTGCACAGAGCATAGTAAAATCATTCATTGCACAAAAATAATTCGAACAACAAAGAAAGATTTCATTATAATAGGTATAAATGTCACCAGAAGAATCCAACAGACATCGTACACACATTCCCAGGCAAGATGTGTCCTCTCCAGGCTCATATTAGGCAAATTCACTTTCTAGAAGCAAGTGCAAAATAGTTCGTACAAGCTTAAGAAAATTCCTTTCCCTGCAAAAAAGTCCTTTACACTATTCCCTAAGCCTCTATTTATATCTTTACAGAATGCCTTTTGGGCTGCCACCTGGATTTTACACTTGTCCTTTAAAGACTTTTCCCAGAAATAAACAATTCGTGGCCCTTTTCCCATAATAGAAATTTTCTCAAAATAGAAAAGAATAGCTGTCCTAGTGACTCTACGCTCTAAACACAGGGAAATCAAATCAAAATAAGAACAACGCATTATGACTAGCGTGCTCATCCTTGGGGTGGCGTTTCTGCTAGGAATGAAGTGCTTGTGCTGGCTGCTACTGCTACTGCTGCCTTCTTTTCCTCTTCTACAATATAACTGAACCAGATACCAGTGTCCCTGACAACCACATTTGCCAGTGAAGGGAGAAAGATCTTCTGGGAAGTCACATGCTTACCAAGCTTTGCTTCAATACCATGAATTTCTGCAATTGCTGCTTGGTGGATCTCTTTAAGTAAATGACTGTATATTGATGGCATCCCAATATAGTGATGGAGATCATCAGTGGCCAGGACATCAATCTTCTTTACATATTCTATTTGAATGCCTAGCTCTTCCTTCAAGTCTGATAAACACTGCTCTCTGCTTGGAAACTCATCGAGGGACTGAGGAAAAATCAGTTTGCATTTTTCATGCACCTCATGGATCTTTTGATACAGGCTGTTACCTTTCTCAATTGTTCCCTGGATCTTAGCCATCAGCTTGAGGCCACAATTCCTGCAAAACTCCATAAGGGCTACATCTTCCTTAAAATCATCTAAAGATTTGAATTGGAGATGCTTAGGGAAATCAACCTTCCCTTCTCTCCATTCCATCTGGCTCAGGATGTTTGCTTTAACCCGAGTGTATTTGCCTTTAAGACTAATGGCTTCTGCATTGACTTCTTTCAACCTAACCATCATGGTCTTGAGCCTGCACACCTCCTCAGTAATCAGCTCCTGTGTGGCGTGCATTTGTCTCAAAATGTCATAGGACTGCTCATGAAAGGGAGACATATCTATCGCTCTGCTTTCTGCCTGTTCTAAATGCTCAACCATTGCCTGCTTATCTGCTTCCAAATGAAAACTCTAGCTTCATAATTGTTTTTTTTCGCTTCTAGAACGATCATCTGGATTTCCAGGTGCTCCTTTTCTTCTTCTAGATGGCGATACTTATCTGACAACTCCTTGTGATCAGCAGACAAGCGATTATATTTATTCACTACAAGATCTCTACAAGCCTGCTCATTAGCCACAGTATGTTGCAACATGCGAGCTCTCCTCTTTGTTGACTCAAATTCTTTGACCATATCGATCACATTATCCTTTGTTGCTTTTGCTTCTGACACAGTGGCGGATGCCATGGCTATGGGAGCCTTATTTGTATTTTGCATAACCGTGGTCTCCCGCTAGGTGACAATATCTTCTTGGAAGAGTCTCTTTATCCTCTCTTCTGACTTCAAGACCATCGCCTTCCTCTTCTTATAATACACAAATTCATCCTATCGGGACATAGTATGATCTTCGGATGGGGTGTAAGGGATGATCGAGAGATCTCTTACATGAACTTTTGTCCCCGTGGGTGGGGTCTGCACTACCTGAGATGAGTCTATCTCCATATCTTGGGTGTCGGAGCCACCCGCCTGGGCATCTTCATTGGTCTTAAGCTCTTCTTCCGCCTTTTGTTCCTCTTCAGCTTTACGCCTTTTTTCTTCTTCTTCAGCCCGCTGCTGATTTTCAATTTCCTCCCTCTACTCTCGTTCCTCTGTTTCCTTCTGTTGTCTTGCCTCCTCAGCTTCTCTCTGCAATCTTGCTTCTTCTTTCAATCTTTGTTCTTCACAGGCTAGGGCATCAGCTATCTCCCTTTCTTTCTCCAGACTGGCTTCTCGGGCTGTGGTAGAGCTAGAGCTAGCTCCACTGCCATGACGACAAATCTGCAACTCAATCATGTTGTTGATGCCCCTGAACACTTCTTCCTCTGCATCATAGTAATGGGCATACTCAAAATGACCATATACCTCCTTGCAATGCTCGGCAACCTTGCTCCGCTTGTCATTTCTATGGAAGATTACCTCACCGAAGTGGAAAGCTTTCAACTCTTGAATGTACTCCTCGGCTGTTGCAACCCCTGAGAATTTATAGGCTCCTATGCAGAAAGGAAAAGGAGGGAAGGAATCCTTATGCTGCTTATTAAGCACTCCTCCTATTCCATCAAGGAAAACTTACCTGACTGCTTCCTTCAGGACTACATAATCAGTAGCGTATTTTGGCAAAATGTATGGTGCTTTGGTACCTCCAAACATCATGATGTAAGTGCCCTGTTCTGAGAAGTAAAAATCGCCATAATTTTCCAAGACTTCCATGGCATTTTCTGACAGGAAATTTGGCTCTTCCTTGAACATCTGCTCATACAGAGGCATGATGAACTCTTCGCAGATGAGCTTGTAGTTTGCTCTGTAATTTTGAGCCCACATTATTTTATAGGCAGTGTATACTGGGGTGTTGGCCTGATCCCACATGCAACCTAGCCTAGGGAAAGAGAGCTTGGTCAAAATGCAATCAATAAGATATGAAGACATGTAAAATTCTGACTTTTTTAAGGCCAAACCTTCTCTAGCTGCATCCACCGTGGATGCCAAACTATCCAAGAGAATAGTAGCCCAATCAAACACAGTTCCTTTGAATGCTATGAAGTGGATAATGGGAGCCCACTGTATCCTATATACAGTGCCATCGGGCATACCGAAAATTCTGCATAACATCAGGGCAATTAACCTAAAAGGAGGTCTTAGGCTCTGAACGTCATATTCATCATTATCTCTCTTCCTCAGCTGCTTGTCTGTGATCAACAGCCTCTTAGCCATCTCGAGATTATTCATCTATCCCAACCATTCATCGTTTAGAGATTGTTGGGGACGTGAGAATTTGTAGGTTGCTGCAATATAAGATGGATGGAATGAGGCGAAAGGCTCTCCCTTGCTGTCATGCAACACTCTTGTTTATGGGTTGGCATGTTCCGATATCCACCCGATCACTTCATAGCACGGGAACAATTCAGGGCGAGTAGAAGCCCTGGCTATGCCGGAAGTTCTGATGTTGAGGTAGATTTGCTCCTCTTCTAATAACACGTCTGGGATATCTTGGTCCCTGATCATCCGGTAAACATCTCCCCACCGGACCTCGGGACGAACGCCGGTGGTACACTTAGTGTCTTGAAAAAGAGTTTCAGTCCTTGGTTGCACTGGCTCTGGCTCCATCATTTTAGCTTTCTTTCTACCACCTTTTGGCATCGTGGCTTATCCCTATCAGCAATCATATGTGAATGAATATAAAATTGTAACACATTATGAGAGTGTAACATAGAGCAAGACAATTTTAGCATGCTGATGATAAATATAAACAAAATTATAAGGCTGCATGCTGGAGAAGCAAACCAAACATAGATTATCCAAGAAAACAAAATATGGTCCTTAGACTTGATCGTTCTAGGGAGACAATGCTCGGTTAAGAACTTTTGAAATGCTTCCGAAAAGGTAGGCATACGACGTGTAAAACCCACTTCCCTCCTAGTCTTTGGAGATAGGATGTCCTTCATCATAGGCACTTCTAACGGCTAATGGTAGGCTGGCTTGGATTGGGAAATCCTATGAGGAAGCCAAACAAACAAAATATAGAACGAAGCTACTTTTGATAACCGGTATCTGAGCCAAACAAGCAAGCGGTGATAGTATTTGAGACGCGGCATGTAGCTGGCATAAAACTTGGATTTGAGTATATTTGGGTAGGAGCACGACAGAAATGCGGCGGTGGAACTAACCAAGTTTGAACGACTCAGAGACAAAGGGCCAACTAGGATTGACCGGTCATGGTTATGACTCCTAGCTGTTAGTAATGAGAAATTTATGGGGGCCACAGCGGCCGTAAACTTTTAAAGGATACATTGCTATGAGTGCCTACCGGCCACGTAATGAAACGGGAAAACACCCAAGAAAAACCTCAACGTACAGATAAGACAAAGATAACAGTAGAAACACCTACCTTGAGACAAAACAGTGGTGGAGCGAGTTTGACACGATGGTGAATGCGCTGAGTTGGAGCGAAACGATGCAATCTACCAAACGGCGTTCTTCGAATAAAAAACTAACAACGGGAACAATAAAACCCCACCGCCCTTATATAAAGCTTGATATGTGCGGGCATTTAATTGGGTAGGTGGCGACATTAAAACGGGTTTTATTATTCGTACGGCGCGGTATTTTCAAACCTGTTTGGCATTTAAGCGTGACCATCAATTGCGGTAAGGACTCGTGAGTTTCGTCCGCAGTTGCGGCCAGAACTCATGAGTTCCTCTCGAAGGGTAGGAGACTTGGCGAGGCATCCGCTTATTGCGGGAGAAATGAGAAAGATGCTCCGCCTTGGCGAAAAGGTTTGGAGAGTTGTTCCAGAGTCGTCAAGCTAAGAGACTTTTGCGGCACAAGTTCGTGAGTTATTCCAACATTTCGGGAGGATTTTGTGAGTTCTTCCGAAATTGACTCTCCAAAAAGTTTATCGTGGCGTAACTTCTTGAGTCGTTCCGTCGTTGCGGAAAGACTCGGTAAGTTCTTCCGCAAATGATGAAGGAGTTTGGTAAGTCTTTTCCGCAAAGTGGATGGCTCAGGGACTTGGTGAGAGGGCGCCCGTTGCGGCAAAACTTTACAAGTGTTTCCTCCATTTCTGGAGAGAAATTTGAGTTCTTCCAAAGTCCAAAGAACATGTAAGTGCCTTCGCTATTTCGGGGAGGAACTTTAAGTCTTTCCGCAGTTGCAGGTGAACATCCCAAGTTCTTTCGCCGTTTCGGGAGAGAAATTTGAGTTCTTCTACAGTTTCGGGAAAGAAATTTGAGTTCTTCTGCAGTTTCGGGAAAGAATTGTGAGTTTTGACTTAGAAGAAAAACTTCAATTTTAAAACAGATTCCCTAGTTGAAACAAAACTAAGTCCAAAAAGTTTTTTCAAAGGAGACTTAACTTTTTTAGGCAGACTTTCTAGGAAAATGAAAGGAGGGGCCCCAATATCTACAAAATTTTGGGGGGATGTTGCTGCAACAACAATTGGCAAGTCGCTGGCGAACACAGATCTCTGAAAAAATCCCTCTCATTAATCGAAAACCTTCTTAAAAGATGTCCATCTTATATGCAATATTTAGCTGAACATTCGAATCTCGGCAAAGGAAGAAGTCACTTTATCTGTTGGTCATTGGGAAAAGGGGAGCTTTGATGAAGACATCTTTAAAACTTTCAAAGGTCCAACATATGAGGTTCATTTTAGAATATTCATCTTTCATATGGCCACTGCTATCGGACTCCACAAGATTTGCAACAACTTCTCACAGACACTATTGCTCTTGTTCCTCATTCCCATGCCGCCTGCATCCTTTTGGATGTTCATACATTTGACAGCTTTGTTGTTTGGGCCTTCCAGAAATATTTTCTTTAAATATGATCTTTGATTTTGGCTCCTCAATCCATAATGTCCTCTTGTGTGAGTGAGAGATTTTATTGATTGATCAAGCCTCACGGACGGAGAGGAGCCTAGCTTGAGCTGAGTCTTTTGGACAACTTTCTTGACTTATACGCTTTGCTTTTGTCTCAGCCTTGCTTTAATTGAGGCGAGAATGTCTGGAAAACAGACCCTTGATTATAAGCCATTTTGGTCGTTAGATTTGCAGCATGGAGTCATTTCAATACCCTATGCCTTCGAGATGTGCTACTCTCTGTGGGTCCAACTTCAATGACCTTCTTGAGATGCTTTTAAGTGTGAGAGTGGATGGAACCCGAAGATAGTAATAAAGACAACCATAGATCTCTGCTATTTAAACAAGGGTTAGTGTGACTAACAGAATAGGCTATCTTCCTTCTGGAGAACATTCAGCAAGAGCAAAATAGATAGATAGACTTTCATTTGAGGGTATTCTCAGCTTCACGAGTTATGAGATTTCTTTGAGAGATCTATTTTGATGAGAAACCCGACCGCAGGTGTTTTTCAGAAAACAAACTTTGTACAAAAAGTTCAAATGCTGAGAAAAGAAACAACATAGCTGGAAACAAATGAAAACAAAGGGCTAAAGCAAAATAAAAGAAAAGTTTTATTTATGTACAGAAAGTCTCATTGAGACTACGCAAAGTATTGTTTTAAGACGAGGCCATTGAGATGAAGGGTTACTTCCTCTCCCTAGAGATCTGTCAGCTTGTAAGTGGATGGGTCGAGCTTTGCTGAAATTTGGTAAGGGCCTATCCATAAATGTTGGAATTTCGTGTGCATCCCCTTACCTTGATGATTATGATCCCATTTCAGGACTAAATCTCCAACTTCAAAACTTCTTTTACCGGACTTCCTCTTATCGAACCATCTTTTGACTATGTCTTGGTGCTGATGGAACCGGTCTTTAGCTTTCTATCGGGCTTCTTCAAGTTGAAGCAAGGTATTGATCCTGGATTGTAAGACTTGGCTACCAGACCCTTGAGAGGATTGGGACAACTGTAAGGATGGAAGCAAGATGTTGGGAGGGAGGATGGCTTCCTTGCCATAGATGAGAGTGTAAGGGGAAATCCCTAATGCGTTCTTTGGAGTCACCCTATTTGTCCATAAGGCATTTGGGAGAGCTATATGCCAACTTCGCTGATTTTCTATCACAGTCTTCTTGAGAATTCGAATGAGGTTTTTGTTTGAAGATTCAGCTAATCCGTTTCCTTGAGGGTAATAATTGGCTGAATAATGCAGTTTAATTCCCCATTCATAAACAAATTCATTTATCTTAAAAGACGAGAAATAAGGAGCATTATCAAAGACAAGGGAAATTGGAACCCCAAACCTGGTTATGATGTTTTCCTTCAAGAAACTGATGACTGCATCTTCATTTATCTTGCGTAATGGGATAGCCTTCGTCCATCTGGTGAAGTAGTCGGTAGCCGTCAGGATGTATCGATGTTGTAAAGAAGAATTTGGGTTTATCTCTCCAATAACATCTATACCCCATTGTTCAAAAGGTTCGGAGATAATAACTGGCTGCAAGGGTCTTGCTGCCTTAGGTAATTTCCCAGCACTTCTTTGGCATATATCACAGTTTCGTGCATACTCATGGGCATCTCGGAATAGAGTGGGCCAATAATATCCAGCTCTAAGTATCTTGTGAGCTGTTGTCTCCCCTGAATAATGTCCACCAGCGGGACCATCGTGTAATTCTTTGACAACTTTATTTGCATCTTCCTTTTCTAGTCATCTAAGAAAAATTCCATCGTAATTTTTTTCCAAAAAGTATCCCATCAATGATTTGATAAGCTGTTGATTTCAAACAGAGCGCTCTTCTTTGCTTAGAGCTCCAGTGCTCAGGTAGATATCCTTGCTGCAAATAAGGCACCAGATCCCTATACCATGATTGAAGAGCTGTGAAGATAGGACATACTTCAACTGAATTCAGCTCAGCTTCATTTTTCCAATGCTGCTCTTCATCAGTCGGATTTTCTGTAAGCAATTTGCACAGGCCTTGTCCTTTGATGATAGTGGCCGGTTTAAATTCTAAGTCATATTCTTGAAGAGCTGTGACCTAGTTTCCCCTCCTTTCTCCTAATTCCTTTTGAACAAAGAGGGATCTAACAGCTGGGTGGGGAACTATAACCTTAGTTATGTTCTTAAGAATATATGGTCTGAACTGTTTGACTGCTTTGAAGATAGCATACGCATGCTTGTCGACAATGGGATAATTTAGTTCAACACCTTGCAGACCAGTGCTCATAAACGAGATTGGATACTCGTCCCCTAGTTCCACCTTTTGCGTGAGCACAGCCGCGAGAGAGTCATCTGAAGCAAAGGTATACAGGATAAAATCTTTGTCAAAATCTGGGCTTCTTAAGGAAGGAGCTTTAGCTATGGTTGCCTTAATGTCTCTGAACGCATCCTTTTCTAAGTCTGTCCACTTGAACTGTATGCTTTGCTTGACTATTTGCTGTAAAGGTTTAACAATTTGCGCGAAATCTGGAACAAACCTTCGGACAAAATTGATGGTGCCCATAAAGGACTGCATGGATTTCTTGTTATGAGGCATTGGAATTTTATTGATAGCTTGTACTCTTTCCTAATCTATTGATACTCCTCTTTTGGAAATGGTATGGCCCAATAGTTTACCTTCGGGAACAGCAAACACACTCTTCTTGGGATTCAATGAGATACCATATTTCCGACAACGATAAAAAATATGCTTCAAATGAACAACATGGTCTTCCCTTTTCTTCGAAAAAACTGTCACATCATCTAGATAGACAACAACACAATGGCCACCCAATCCTCGGAAGGCGATATCCATTGCTCACTGGAATGTAGCTCCTGCATTTATCAGGCCGAATGGCATCCTTCTGTATGCGAAAGTTCCCCGCTTAGTGCGGAAAGTAGTCTTAAGACGATCTTCTTCGGCTACTAATACTTGATTGTAACCAGAGAAACCATCAAGAAGGGAAAATAGCTCAGATCCTGACACCATTTGAAGAATTTGTTCCATTGAAGGGACGGGATAGTTGTCTTTATCTGAAGCTCTGTTTAAATTTCTGAAGTCAACACATAGTCTTATCTCTCCTGACTTCTTTCTCGTGGGAACTAAGTTAGCAACCCACTCAGAATGCCGGACCTTAAAGATTATTTTAGCGTCCAGTAGCTTCTTCAATTCCTTTTGAATCAGAGGTTCCAGAGTAGGATGCATCCTTCTTAATTGCTGCTGAAATGGCTTGACACCCACTTTCATTGGTATGACATGCTGAATAATGCGGATGTCATATGTTTTCAGATCTTCATAAGTCCATGCAAAAACATCCTTATATTGTCAAAATAGTTTGATGAACCTATCTCTTTCTCCCGGCGAACAACATTTGCCAAGGTTGACAAACTTTGGTTCAGCCTCGGTGCCCAGATTAACCAACTCATGCTGCATTGATGAACTGTTGGTCTTGGTGTTTGCTGGCCTTTTGAACTTACTCTGAAGATCAAACAGCATTTCAAGTGACCTTACCCCTTTGGGGATGAAATTTCCTTCAGCTGTATCCTTCTTTTGTAAATCAGAATCGTGTTCTTCTTCATCTATCACAGCTCCTTGGAAAATGTCTTCGTTCGTTAGAAAACTGATAATCTATCCGTCGTCATCAAAGACTCTGAAGTTTGTGATATTGTTAGGGACAGAAGGCCTGAAAATTAATTCAATTAAGCACTTGTTATTAGTTGGCACCGATCTGGAAGCGGATGTTGCTAACAAATCAGCTGTAGAATTTTGCAATCTAGGAATAGACTTTATATTGAAAGCATCAAAATGCATAATTAAATCCCATACCTCAGCCTGATAACCTTTCAAATGAGGTGAGAGACAGTGAATGGTATCTCTTACCTGTCTCACAACTATTTCTGAGTCTCCAAAAACCTTCAGGTATTTAACATTTAAACCGATGGCCTTCTTTAATCCGTGTACCAAAGCTTCATATTCAGCAATGTTGTTAGTACAATCGAATTCTAACCTACAGGACAAAAAATACTTATTTCTTTCCGGATCCATCAGAACACAACCGGCTCCGGATCCTTCCAAAGTTTTAGAACCGTCAAAGTATAATGTCCAAAACAGATCTTTTGATTCAACTAAGTTAGTATCTTTATGATCTAAGTCAATGACTAAACTAACTACATTACAGTCAATATCATCAGTCTGAGAAAAATGAAGGAGATCAGGTTGTTCATCTGATTCATGGCTAATAGTTTCAGACTGATAATTACCCGTATCCATTTCTAAGAAATAATTTCCCAAAATTGAGGATGAGAAGGCTACAGCCTCATTATTTCCTTCTAGTTGAGTTACATTTTGTTTCATGTGCGGTTCTCTCATAACCTTGATCTGATTCTATCTGTTTTGATAAGGCAACCACAAATGCGACCAATCAGTTGCAAAGTAACCGTTCAACTTTGTGGACCAGTCTCTACTTAGGATCAAACCATATGCTTCAGGAATATCAACTACCATTATGTCAATGAACTGACAGACTCTAGAATCTGCTGACAACCTAATGAGGACATCTTTCATTTCCCCCATAACTTTGACAGCAGTCCTATCTAACTGAATAATTTGGGTAGGAGATGGAATTGGTTGCCCATTAATTTTTTTACAAATTGACAGTGACATGACATTTGAAGATGCTCCGAAATCTACCAGACAATTGTGAACATTGTGATTGAAATTTTCAAAAGTTAAAAGAAACGGCAACATCTGAGATTTGGATTTACCGTCGATACTAGCCTCATTAATTTCAGGATCTTCTTGAGTATCTGTTAATGGAGTGCTGGGTTGGGATTGAAGAGCATGCAACAACTTGTCTTGTTGCTAAGGCAAACTGCACATATCGAATATTGATACATTTGCTTTTACTTTCTTTATATCTTCAATAATGTCATATCCTATATCAGATTCTTTTACAATTCTAGTTGGATGGTCTGTCTTATTCATCGTGACCTTCGGTTGTTGAACTGTGGTGTCAATGCTTGGCTGCTTGGCCGTTGTTGGGTTAGCTTTAGGTTGCAATGGAATGATTGTTATATGTCTTCTAGGTAAGTCTTTTTGAAATTTTAGGCTTGGTAATAATCGAGCTTGGAATAAGATCTGTAATGGGACCTTTACTGCGAGTGTTAATGTTTACAGCAGAGACTGAGCTTTCCACTGGATCTTCTTCTACCAATTCAGTTAAAGGTACCCAATCCCATAGCACCATAGTGGTGTCTAGGGATGGTTCCTCTATCTCACGGCTCAATTCCTCTGGAGGATCGTCTTGATCTGGAATCTGTGAATCCAGCATTTGGTTCATGACTAAACTCATAGTGTTAATCCATTGTGGGCAGCTCTTTTCCGAGTGCGGTTCTTGATGAAAGGTGCAGAAGTTTTCCATCCCTATTTCATTGAGATTTAAAACAGGGGAAGTGTTCATAGGTGGATGAGGTTGATCGTCATCTTCTCTCTTCTTGTAGAATGGCTTGAAAGGTTTCCTAGATGTACTAGCAGCTTTATCTTTCTCGAGATCTACAATTTTATTGGACAATTTATGCATCATCTTAACTACATTCTCCATGTCTGCTGATGACTCTTCTTTATTTCTGGTGAGCAACAAGGTTTTTTTACTAGTTGTTGGTTTTGTCTCTGCATCTAAGGCATGTTTAGCAATGATGTCTGCTTCTTCTTCTACCTTTCTAGCTTCTTCAAAACTTTCTATCAGGGTGGTTTTCTTAGATCTTTTAACGAACATTGCTATGGGCCCTTCAAAAGCTGTTGTATAATATTCAACCAGAGATTCCTCTGTTGGTTTATTTGCTTCCTTGAAATTATTTAAGAGTGTTGTGAACCTTTGGTTGAAGTCTTGAACCTTTTCTTTCTTTTCCATTCTCATGGACAATAATTCTTTCATGAGTGTAGCTACAGTCTTTTGATTTCCATACTTCTTCAAGAAACATGTTTCAAATTCATCCCAGCCGAAAATCGAGCTAAGTTGTAAGCTAAAATACCAGGAAGAAACTTTCGGCTCAAATGTGTATGGAAAAAGCCTACAAACTACATCTTCATGCTGTACATTTAAAAGATTCAGGGCTAAATAAAAACTCTTGAGATGATCTTCAGCAGAAATGGCTTTTCCTGGGTCGAATTTAGGCAAGGCTTTCTCTGGATTTTTAGGCAGATTGTGGAATGGCCCAACTAGATTCAATGCTCCCCTCGCTCTCCAAGCAGGTACAACCATGTCTCTATGTGGAGAATCAGGTGGAGAATTGTGTGGTGAATTAAATGGGGTGTTCTTTGGAGTAACAAGTTCTCCAAGATTTTCTAGATCTGAAAGATTTTATGGGTTTTCAAGATCGACTTTGTTCAGGGGTTCTGCAATTTCTTCCAAAGTTAAATTCACAAGTTCTTCAAAATTATGCACAAGAATCGAATCACGGGTGTACTGTCGTTCTTTTCTAGGAGTACTTTTCCTAGGGAGGAAATTTACTGCGTTTAAACCACCTAGTTGTCTAACATAAGATCGTGTATGTCTCCTTAAATCTTCTATTTCAGCAAAAGGCACAGCATACAATACTTCTTGAGGTTCAGAATCAGAGATGGAGTTTTCTTGATTTGCTACTTCAAGATTTGGGCTGTCTGAAATTCTTGTTTTAAGCAGGTTTTCAGTAACAATTTTGACAGTGGGAGATTTTCCTTTATCAGCCATGCACTTTAGGCCCTCCTTTCTAGCGCCAAAAACTGTTGATGCCCCAAAGATCGCAGCATCAAGCAGAAAGGGATTCTCCCCGGTAGACTATCCCAATTAGATTGTCCACCATTTGGTGTGGGGAATCCATCCGGTTAACGGTTCCGGCTACCGTTAGATTTGGAGATTTGCTTCAATTACATCGGTTATGGTCCGATCCACCATTCTTTTTTATTTTATGGTTAAAATGATGTGCAAGTGCCTAAGCTAACTTAATCTAAATGCAGAACTTGAAACAAATCTGTGTCTAAAATTGAAATAAATCTAATCTATCCCTGCAAGGAGCAAAACTATAAGTATGAGTAATGTGCTGAAAGAAGCATCTAAAGATCAACAGATAACCATTAAATCATAAAGATACATCCACAGTAAGAAAGGAAGAATATAAAAGATAGCTTTTAATACATGTGAAAGCAGTCTATTACTCATATGAGAGAAACATTATTGCACAGAGCATAGTAAAATCATTCATTGCACAGAAATAATTCGAACAACAGAGAAAGATTTCACTATAATAGGTATAAATGTCACCAGAAGAATCCAACAAACATCGTACACACATTCTCAGGCAAGATGCGTCCTCTCCAGGCTCATACTAGGCAAATTCACTTTCTAGAAGCAAGTGCAAAATAGTTCGTACAAGCTTAAGAAAATTCCTTTCCCTGCAAAAAAGTCCTTTACACTATTCCCTAAGCCTCTATTTATATCTTTACAAAATGCCTCTTGGGCTGCCACCTGGCTTTTACACTTGTCCTTTAAAGACTTTTCCCAGAAATAAACAATTTGTGGCCCTTTTCCCATAATATAAATTTTCTCAAAATAGAAAAGAACAGTTGTCCTAGTGACTCTACGCTCTAAACACAGGGAAAACAAATCAAAATAAGAACAACGCATTATGACTAGCGTGTTCATCCTTGGGGTGGCGTTTCTGCTGGGAATGAAGTGTTTGTGCTGGCTGCTACTACTGCTGCTGCTTTCTTTTCCT
Organism: Larix kaempferi; assembly: GCA_027924585.1. Lineage (NCBI taxonomy): Eukaryota > Viridiplantae > Streptophyta > Pinopsida > Pinales > Pinaceae > Larix > Larix kaempferi. The sequence goes on from BSBM01000891.1 coordinate 271,503, forward strand.
CTTCTGCAATATAACTGAACCAAATACCAGTGTACCTGACAACCACATTTGCTGGTGAAGGGAGCAAGATCTTCTAGGAAGTCACATGCTTACCAAGCTTTGCTTCAATACCATGAATTTCTGCAGTTGCTGCTTGGTGGATCTCTTTAAGTAAATGACTATATACTGATGACAGCCCAATATAGTGATGGAGATCATCAGTGGCCAGGACATCAATCTTCTTTACATATTATATTTGAATGCCTAGCTCTTCCTTCAAGTCTAATAAACGCTGCTCTCTGCTTGGAAACTCATCGAGGGACTGAGGAAAAACCAACTTGCATTTTTCATGCACTTCATGGATCTTTTGATACAGGCTGTTGCCTTTCTCAATTGTTCCTTGGATCTTAGCCATTAGCTTGAGGCCACAATTCCTGCAAAACTCCATAAGGGCTACATCTTCCTTAAAATCATCTACAGATTTGAATGGGAGATGCTTAGGGAAATCAACCTTCCCTTCTCTCCATTCCATCTGGATTAGGATGTTTGCTTTAACTCGAGTGTATTTTCCTTTAAGCCTAATGGCTTCTGCATTGACTTCTTTCAACCTAACCATCGTGGTCTTGAGCCTGCATACCTCTTCAGTAATCAGCTCATGTGTGGCGTACATTTGTCTCAAAATGTCACAGGACTGCTCATGAAAGGGAGACATATCTATTGCTTTGCTTTCTGCCTGTTCTAACTGCTCAACCATTGCCTGCTTATCTGCTTCCAGATGAAAAACTCTAGCTTCAGAATCGTTCTTTTCCGCTTCTAGAACCATCATCTGGATTGCCAGGTGCTCCTTTTCTTCTTCTAGATGGTCATACTTATCTGACAACTCCTTGTGATCAGCAGACAGGTGATTATATTTATTCACTACAAGATCCCTGTAAGCCTACTCATTAGCCACAGTATGTTGCAGCATGCGAGCTCTCCTCTTTGTTGACTCAAATTCTTTAACCATATCAATCACATTATCCTTTGTTGCTTTTGCTGCTAACACAGCGGTGGATGCCATGGCTATGGGAGCCTTATTTGTATTTTGCATAACCGTGGTCTCCCGCTGGGTGACAATATCTTCTTGGAAGAGTCTCTTTATCCTCTCTTCTGACTTCAAGACCACCGCCTTCCTCTTCTTATAATACACAAATTCATCCCATCGGGACACAGTATGATCTTCGGATGGGGTGTAAGGAATGATCAGGAGATCTCTTACATGGACTTCTGTCCCCGTGGGTGGGGTCTGCACTACCTGAGATGAGTCTATTTCCATATCTTGGGTGCCGGAGCCACTCGCCTGGGCATCTTCATTGGTCTTAAGCTCTTCTTCCGCCTTTTGTTCCTCTTCGGCTTTACTCCTTTTTTCTTCTTCTTCAACCCGCTGTTGATTTTCAATTGCCTCCCTCTACTCTCGTTCCTCTGCTTCCTTCTGTTGTCTTGCCTCCTCAGCTTCTCTCTGCAATCTTGCTTCTTCTTTCAATCTTTGTTCTTCACAGGCCATGGCCTCAGCTGCCTCCCTTGCTTTCTGCAGACTGGCTTCTCGAGCTGTGACAGAGCTAGAGCTAGCTCCACTGCCGTGACGACAAATTTGCAACTCAGTCATGTTGCTGATGCCCCTGAACGCTTCTTCCTCTGCATCATAGTAATGGGCATACTCAAAATGACCATATACCTCCTTGCAATGCTCGGCAACCCCTCTCCGCCTGTCATTTCTATGGAAGATTACCTCACCGAAGTGGAAAGCTTTCAACTCTTGAATGTACTCCTCGGCTGTTGCAACCCCTGAGAATTTATAAGCTCCTATGCATAAAGGAAAAGAAGGGAAGGAAGCCTTATGCTGCTTATTAAGCACTCCTCCTATTCCATCAAGGAAAACTTGCCTGACTGCTTCCTTCAGGACTACATAATCAGTAGCGTATTTTGGCAAAATGTATGGTGCTTTGGTACCTCCAAACATCCTGATGTAAGTGCCATGTTCCGAGAAGTAAAAATCGCCATAATTTTCCAGGACTTCCATGTCATTTTCTGATAGGCAATTGGGCTCTTCCTTGAACATCTGCTCATACAGAGGAATGATGAACTCTTCACAAATGAGCTTGTAGTTTGCTCTGTAATTTTGAGCCCACATTATTTTATAGGCAGTGTATACCGGGGTGTTGGCCTGATCCCACATGCAACCTAGCCTGGGGAAAGAGAGCTTGGCCAAAATGCAATCAATAAGATATGAAGACATGTAAAATTTTGACTTTTTTAAGGCCAAACCTTCTCTAGCTGCGGCCACCGTGGACGCCAAACTATCCGAGAGAATAGTAGCCCAATCAAACACAGTTCCTTTGAATGCTATGAAGTGGATAATGGGAGCCCACTGTATCCTATATACAGTGCCATCGGGCATACCGAAAATTCTGCATAACATCAGGGCAATTAACCTAAAAGGAGATCTTAGGCTCTGAACGTCATATTCATCATTATCTCTCTTCCTCAGCTGCTTAGCGATCTCGAGATTATTCATCTATCCCAACCATTCGTCGTTTAGAGCTTGCTGGAGACGTGAGAATTTGTAGGCTCCTGCAATATAAGCTGGATTTAATGAGGCGAAAGGATCTCCCTTGCTCTCATGCAACACTCTTGTTTGTGGGTTGGCATGTTCCAATATCCACCCGATCACTTCAGAGCACGGGAACAATTCAGGGCGAGTAGAAGCCCTGGCTATGCCGGAAGTTCTGATGTTGAGGTAGATTTGCTCCTCTTCTAATAACACGTCTGGGATATCTTGGTCCCTGATCATCCGGTAAACATCTCCCCACCGGACCTCGGGAGGAACGCCGATGGTACACTTAGTGTATTGGAAAAGAGTTTCATTCCTTGGTTGCACTGGCTCTGGCTCCATCATCTTAGCTTTCTTTCTACCACCTTTTGGCATCGTGGCTTATCCCTATCAGCAATCATATGTGAATGAATATAAAATTGTAACACATTATGAGAGTGTAACATAGAGCAAGACAGTTTTAGCATGCTGATGATAAATATAAACAAAATTACAAGGTTGCATGCTGGGGAAGCAAACCAAACATAGATTATCCAAGAAAACAAAATATGGTCCTTAGACTTGATCGTTCTAGGGAGACAATTCCCGGTTAGGAACTTTTGAAATGCTTCCGAAAAGGTAGGCATACGACGTGTAAAACCCACTTCCCTCCTAGTCTTTGGAGATAGGATGTCCTTCATCATAGGCACTTCTAACGGCTAATGATAGGCTGGCTTGGATTATGAAATCCTATGAGGAAGCCAAACAAACAAAATATAGAACAAAGCTGCTTTTGATAACCGGTATTTGAGCCAAACAAGCGAGGGGTGATAGTATTTGAGACGCGACATGTAGCTGGCATAAAACTTGGATTTGAGTATATCTGGGTAGGAGCACGACAGAAATGCGGCCGATGGAACTAACCAAGTTTGAACGACTCAGAGACAAAGGGCCAACTGGGAATGACCGGTCATGGTTATGACTCCTAGCTGTTAGCAATGAGAAATTTATGGGGGCCACAACGGCCGTAAACTTTTAAAGGATACATTGCTACGAGTGCCTACCGGCCACGTAATGAAACGGGAAAACACTCAAGAAAAACCTCAACGTACAGATAAGACAAAGATAATGTTAGAAACACCTACCTGGAGACGAAACAGTGGTGGAGCGAGGCTGACACGGTGGTGAATGCACTGAGCTGGAGCGAAACGATGCAATCTCCCAAACGGCGTTCTTCGAATCAAAAACTAACAACGGGAACAATAAAACCCCACCGCCCTTATATGAAGCTTGATATGTGCGGGCATTTAATTAGGTAGGTGGCGACATTAAAATGGGGTTTATTATTCGTATGATGAGGTCTTTTCAAACTTGTTTGGAATTTAAGCATGACCGTCAATTGCGGCAAGGACTCGTGAGTTTCGTCCGCAGTTGCGGCCAGAACTCATGATTTCCTCTCGAAGGGCGGGAGACTTGGCGAGGCATCCGCTTATTGCAGGAGAAATGAGAAAGATGCTCCACCTTGGCGGAAAGGTTTGGCGAGTTGTTCCAGAGTCGTCGAGCTAAGAGACTTTTGCGGCACAAGTTCGTGAGTTATTCCGACGTTTCGGGAGGATTTTGCGAGTTCTTCCGAAATTGACTCTCTCGAAAGTTTATCGCGGCGTAACTTCTTGAGTCATTCTGCCGTTGCGGAAAGACTCGGTAAGTTCTTTCGCAAATGACGAAGGAGTTTGGTAAGTCTTTTCTGTAAAGTGGATGGCTCGGGGACTTGGTGAGAGGGCGCCTATTGCAACAAAACTTTACAAGTGTTTCCGTCGTTTCTGGAGAGAAATTTCAGTTCTTCCGAAGTCCAAAGAACATGTAAGTGCCTTCGCTGTTTCGGGGAGGAACTTTAAGTCTTTCTGCAGTTGCGGGTGAACATCCCAAGTTCTTCCGCCGTTTCGAGAGAGAAATTTGAGTTCTTCCGCAGTTTCGGGAAGGAATTGTGAGTTTTGACTTAGAAGAAAAACTTCAATTTTAAAACAGATTCCCCAGTTGAAACAAAACTAAGTCCAATTTTTTTTTTCAAAGGAGACTTGACTTTTTTAGGCAGACTTTCTAGGAAAATGAAAGGAGGGGCCCCAATATCTACAAAATTTTGGGGGGTATGTTGCTGCAACAACACCCCCCTCTCAGTGTGAACATTGTGTCCAACAATTGGTATCAGAGCCAAGCCTTCACCATAAGATTTTGCAAGCTTGAAGGAGATCCGTGGACACAATTATGGATCCAAAAGAAGAATTCATCAATGATGTACCTATTTTTGATGTGAAATACTATTTTGGTTGGAGGAGCAAGATGAAAGCCTACTTGAAGAATTTTTGAGTTGGGGAGATTGCGATCAATCCACCCAACCCATCAAACAAGAAGGGCAAAGCAACAACACAGAAAGATGCAAAGAAGGAAAATACAACATCATTGAAGTTTCTCTTGGATGGACTTCCAAGTTCAGTTGAAGAAGGTATTAGGGAATACACTTCAGCAAATAATCTGGTTCAAATTGGAGAGTGAATATCAAAAGGAAAGAAAAGACACTGAAAAAGAAAACCAGGAAATAGAAGTTAAGATTACCGAAGATGTCAAAAGGGAAGAATCAGACTCTAGTAAAGGTATGGATACTTCTAATTGTAGTATCTCAGTTTTTGATGAAGCTGAAAATGCTATTGCAGATAATAATGAAGAATTACTGAAGGCTAGACAACGAATTATAAATTATGTGTGTAACATTGATCTCAAAGCAGATTGGTGCTACAACAGAGTTGAACTTAACCAAATTGATTACAATATGTTTAGGAAGACAACCTTTGATTGTTTGGACAATTTCCAAAAGAAGAACATGGAACTAAAAGAGTTGTTGAAGAAACTTAAGCATAAAGGAGTAGTGTTGCAGGATCAGTTGGAAGCTAAAGAAGATGAAAGACAAAGACTAGAGATTCAATTGATAAATAAAGCTAAAGAAAAAGAAGAGCTTGGTAAGGATTCAAAAGATCTTGAGGAGTCAAGGAAGCTCAATGTTGATCTAAAAACTCAGTTGGAGGAATCCAAGAGAATAGAAGAGACATTAAGAATCCAACTAGATGAGAAAGAGAAAACATGTCAAAAGCTTGAGATGGAGATAATTGGTATCAGAAAGAAGGACAAGAAATCTGATGCCTATGTAAAGTTCAACAAAAGTTTAGATATCTTGGATGAAATACTGAAATGTCAATGCCTTATAACGTCATTCTTAAAATTAATTTCCACAATGCCACTCATTGCTTCATTGATATTTCATGTGCTGACAATGATACACAGACTTAGGTGGATGGGCAAATTACAGAGTGTTATTTTGGATATATATATATATTACTCTCGAATCCTCTACAAAGTAGAACCAATGTTGGATCAATTCATGTTGGTATGCAAGAAGCTCTTCATTGCTTCACCTCATTGACCTTGATATCAATAAACCAACCACATAGCAGTGGATGCACCCGATCTCTCAAAGGGAGAGATAAACAAGGTATTCGTATTGATATTTATAGAGCCTACCTTCAATCCACATGGTTTGACCTCATAAATCCGCTTTATCCCAAGCTTCAACACTACTAGGATTTGTATATTTAGTATAGTGATGGGCTCATTTAACACTTGGGCCATACCAAGCTCTAGTTACCTTGCAACTCGAAGGTCCCTCTTACCCAACTTAGAGTTTTCTCCCACTAGATTTGCATTGAGACATGTCACCATATTCCTTGGGAGCACTATATTTTCCAGATCTACTCCTTAAATCCCTGGATTAAGGACCACTTTATATTTCGTTGTTCTTCTTACGACAAGATTAAAGGACAATTATTTTGTCTCTTTAGAAATTTACTTGGTTTTTTCCATGCACTCATGGCTTATGAGGAATATATATGCTTAGTCGTTTTCCTCCAGGAGATGCTTGACCATAGACCTCTTCCTCCAAGAGATGTTTGACATGCACCATGTTGATTATCTCATACTTCCAACCCTTTAATAAGTAGCAAGATTCCCCATGGCTAGTACCCAAGCTTACATAATAAACCTAAGAGGCATCATAAACCTAATGACTGTCATGGCCTCATGCCTATCACACATTTCTTTGAAGCCTTGAATGGTAGAAGTGCTTCTCTAGAACACCATGTCTTGGTTACGAAACCTCGTTCTTGAGCTACTTCATTGTTCCCCATCTTGTTGCATTGGTGCTTCTTATTTTTTTCTTTTTCCCCTTTCTTTAAGTTAATTTTTCCTTTGAGATGTACTTTTGACTTCCCCTTTATATCTTTAACTATTGTATTCCTTATAATCTCGTAAACCACCTTTGATCTCTGGGAAATGCTAATATCTAAATTAATTAAATTACTTTCCCCCAAAAAAAATCATAATATTATTATTAAGAAAAACATTACATTCTTCATATGCATCATGCATAATCAATGCAAACCAAGACTGGTTACACCTTTTAGATTCCACGTTCTAGTCTTGGCAATGTAAAAGCAAGATCACATACCTAATTTGTTTCCTCAAGAAGAACCTAGAACAAGTATTTCAAAGTATTAATGGTAAAAAAAAAAACTCAGTAACAAACAAAATAACCGATACATCAAGTTGTTTTCAGTTTCACAAAATTAATTCGTGCATTTTTTACCCAAGTCCATGTGAAATCCTCACAGTGGATCCAAAGAGATTATGTAAACCTCGCAATGAAAGAATTTAGGAAAATAGAAGAGAATAGAGCAGCAGAACATAGATCCAATGGAAATCAGATAGGAGCAGAATATTCACACATGTTTCATTAATCACAAATATGAACAATAAATAATACAATGGTGGAGAGGATTTGAATGCCAAGGTGGCAATTCGAATTAGCCTCTCATAGAGTGATCATCAGATCAATAGAGTGTCATTAGAGCACAACTAGGAGTCCTCATCATCATCTGTGGAGTCATCAATGCACAAGTAACTGTCAACCAGGTGTCAAACTGAGTCTAACTGAGTGTGATAGGTGTAACTGGCACATGGAGGCATTAACTAAATGAAGGAGGCTCAGTGGAGGGCGCATGAGGAGCTATCTGGAGTCATAATGGGCAGTCTAGTCTCACTGGAGGTCTATCGGAGTGATACAGTCAGTTAAGAGTCAGTCTATCCTTAAATCAAGGAAAGAACTAAAGTGCAACTGAGTGGTAGGTGAGAGAGGGCGCATGAGATGCATGCAACCGGATGCAAGGTGCACTAAGCACTAGGAGGGATAAAACTGATCAGTGAGAAGCTCCCAGGGCTAGCTAACTGAGGGATAGGTGCTGGGACTGATGACTGGGATGCATGCAGAAATGCATGTAAGACTGGAAATGCAAATAATGAAAATGCTGGTAGGACTAGGATGGAGTATAGGAATATCCTAACACCCCCCCTTAATCCATCTTGGGCCCTGGTAACTGGGACCAAAGGTCACCCATACAATCAAATAAATGATAAAAAAGAACTGTCCATAAACCGAGGAAATGGGAAAACCTCATGGGAAAAATACCCCCCCTCAAAAGAACAGTAAAATTAACTAAAAAAAACCATCATACTAAGCAGAAAAGGAAGAAGCTTTCCTTAGTGAAATATTTTGCAAAAAACTGGGCAAGTTGATCCTCTGTAGGATGCCAATGCAAGTGCTAGATCTGGATCTGGTCTTCTGATGTGCCTCCCACTGTGTAGAGAATGTATTGGACGAACCAAGTCTTTCAGGAAACCTTTCTGCCACTGGAACGAATGGATCATGATGAGTCTTCCCAAGGGATGGAAGAGTGAACCCCACCATCATGCTGCATCTCTCATGGAGAGGTAGATGGCATAATGCAAGGTTGGCATGGTGCTAAAATCTGGTAGTTCTGTGAGAAGATGAATCCTCAACTGTGTTCTCAGTAGCTACAAGGACTGTGTGAGCCCATGTTGGCCTTGTCTCTGGATTGAGAACATGTGTTGGTTCTAGATCTGAATCTTAATGTTCTTGAACTTTGATCTCAACATCAAGATCTTCATCTTCATCTTCATTAGAAGAAGAGTCACTCGAATCTTCATTAGATTCCGAAGGAGTAGGAAGAGAGAAGGGCAGAAAATGAGAGAACTCATATGCCTTGGAGGCATGATTAGCAAACCCTTTCGCTATAGTCTTCCCAGTAGAGATCTCTGTAATCTCAACTGTGTTGGGATCAAAAGTCACCTTCTTTGGTGATCCAGTGTGAGTCATCTGATATACAGACAACAAATTTGCCGTCAAGGAGGGAACGAATAGAACATTCTTGAACTTCCCATACTCCATATGTACTGTACCCAACCCTTTGGCAGAGATCTGAGAGTTGTCTCCCATGTGAATAGTAGGCCCATCTTTGAGATCTAAAGAAGAAAATGATTCTTCAGAGGAAACCATGTGGTTGGAGGCTCCAAAATCTATGAGGAGGGCCTTTGATTTTGAAAAACCATCCATCAATGCATGGAAATCCTCATGACCATCAGATCCACTTCCAGAATCAGACATCTTTGCATATTTTGGAATAGCAATTTTGTTTTGTTCAAGAAGCTTGGTTAGTTGATCTATTTTCCTGTGCATGCAATGTCTCTCTAGGTGGTATCCTCTCTTGCAGTAGGGACACTCAGATCTTTTATGTTTGTCCTTCTTGGAGCTGGAGGCTCCTTTTGATGGACTTGAATTTTCATTCAGCTTGGATTTAGATGGCTTCTTTTCCTTGCCTTTTTGCCTCCCTTTCACATTCGTCCCACTTGCTTCTCCAGCTAGAAGAGTTAGATCTTTGGAGGCCTTGATGGCACCCATTTGAATCAATTTGTCCTCTTCTTGAATGAGAGCTGCAGTAAAGTCTTCTAAGGTTGGCATCTTCCATCCAGGGATTGACATTCGCCCATAATGGAAGGTAGATACAAAGACAAAAAATTGAGATCCTAGCTTGCTCAGAATAGAGAGCACCAATTGTTCATCACTTTTAGTGATGCCACAATGCTTGCATTGCAAAACCAAGTTCTTAAATTTTGAGAAGAATTCTTGAATGCTCTCAAAATTGTTAGGTTGTAGGGAAACCAATTCATTTTCGAGAGCATGGCCTCTTAGCCCATCTTGTTTGCCAAAAAGACTCTCTAATTTTACCCATAACTCATCTAGAGTCTTCAATCCTTCGACATGAAACAATAGATATCTAGAAATATGAAGGCATATGTAACCAAAGGCTTCATCCATTTTATTTAGATGCTTGGTTTTCTCCACAGCTGAATGTGGTTCGGCTTCTCTTCTCATTGTCATCATGTATAGTTGTCTAGTACACAGGAGTAATTTCATCTCACCCTTCCAATCAAAGTAATTGAAGGGAGTGAGAATTCTAGGAGAGAGGAGAGCATTCGAATTGCTCATCTTAACTGATGGAGCGAATGCAAAAGTGCAACTGCTACTACTGCTGCTGAAACTTCGAATTACCTGCAAAAAACTCTCAAGAATGGAGGTAGAATATACTCTCAAATGGCTTTGATACCATGTGAAAATCCTCACAGTGGATCCAAAGAGATGATGTAAACCTCACAATGAAAGAATTTAGGAAAATAGAAGAGAATAGAGCAGCAAAACATAGATCCAATGGAAATCAGATAGGAGCAGAATATTCACACATGTTTCATTAATCGCAAATATGAACAATAAATAGTACAATGGTGGAGAGGATTCGAATGCCAAGGTGGCAATTCGAATTAACCTCTCATAGAGTGATCATCAGATCAATAGAGTGTCATCAGAGCACAACTAGGAGTCCTCATCATCATCAGTGGAGTCATCAATGCACAAGTAACTGTCAACCAGGTGTCAAACTGAGTCTAACTGAGTGTGGTAGGTGTAATTGGCACATGGAGGCATTAACTGAATGAAGGAGGCTCAGTGGAGGGCGCATGAGGAGCTAACTGGAGTCAGAATGGGTAGTCTAGTCTCACTGGAGGTCTATCGGAGTGATACAGTCAGTTGAGACTCAGTCTATCCTTAAATCAAGGAGAGAACTAAAGTGCAACTGAGTGGTAGGTGAGAGAGGGCGCATGAGATGCATGCAACTGCATGCAGGGTGCACTAAGCACTAGGAGGGCTAAAACTGATCAGTGAGAAGCTCCCGGGGCTAGCTGACTGAGGGCTAGGTGCTGGGACTGATGACTGGGATGCATGCAAAATGCATGCAAGACTGAAAATGCAAATAATGAAAATGCTGGTAGGACTACAATGGAGTATAGGAATATCCTAATAGTCCATAATTCAAAATTCAATACACTAATAACTATCGACTATTACTGAGTAGCTCATATATTATCAACAAGCATGTACCCGTGAGTTCATGTACCAATGCACTCTCAAAAAGCTTGATCATATACTTTTGATCTATTTCCTCAAGAAGAAACCAAAAACAATATTTCAAGGAATTCCTGGTCATTAATCAGAGCTTTGTAATAAACAAACAACTCATATTTTTTCAAATCATTAAGACCCAGGTTGATCTTACCTTTCCAATTTCTCAAAATTATGGGCTCTCCTCTAGACCTGACACTCTCAATCACATAACTGAAAAAATCAGAGACTATTAGCTAGTTATTCCTACTAATGCGATCTGCTCTGGTTTGCCATAATTCTAGACAAAACAATTGTCTTACATTATCTGATCTTTTCCCTCGTAGAGTCATAAGGTAGGTCTCTGTTGGATCATTCGACTTTAAAATTTTCCAATCTCCATTTATCATTTTAGCTCCATCATTTTCTAGCTTATCCACCTCATGATTCAATTATCTGAAAACATGCTGAAAATTTACCTCGACAAAATCTTTGCTGAGTCTTCTGATCTATTCTAGTAATGCTTCTAGTTGCAAGTTTTATTTTTTATAATCACCTGTCATCCATTTTACTACCAACATTTAGTCTTCGAATATTTTCAATCTTTGAATTCCTTTTTCTAACGCCAGCTGAAGAAGAAGCCATAAGGCACTCAACTCTGTGAAATTATTTGTACCTATATCGAAGCCATCACCGAAAGAGAAACTTAATGCCTTAGTCATGTGTAAAACTCCTCCAGCTCCACAAAATCTTTGTTCTCCATGAGACACCCCATAAAAAAAAATCCCAAGATGTCGAGCCATTGATCTCCACTGAATTATCTTTTTGGGTATCTTCACCTTCTTATCTCAAAGAAAATGTCCTAGAATACTTATACTCTACATCGCACATTGGATTGTTGGGATGATCCTGTCCTGAAAAAGACTGGCGTTTCTAGCGAGCCAAATGCTCCAACTAATGATAGATTACTACAACAACATATATTCCATTATTCAGACTTCGTTTTACATTAATGTCCTCCCACCAACAATTAATTCTTCAAAAAATGTGAACATGTGACCTCAAGAAAGTGCAACTCCACAATAATTTAATAAAAAAGCATTGTTGCTATAACAACTTAAGAACGTGGAAGTCTCTCACATTATAATCATTTTATTCGAGTTTAAAATAGTCATTTAAAATAAATACAACTATATAAAATTTTATAACAACTTGAGAAAGTGGAAGTCTCACATTATAATCATTCTCTTCGAGTTTTTTTCACAGAAAAATATAACTTACTATTAATATGCGAAATAGTAAATAAAACCAGCTGTCAGAAACATTCAAAGTGCTCTCAAGTCCTGTCCAAGAAGGAACATGGGACAAGCCAGAGAAAGAGCCAAATGTGTCAACATCAACAGCAGAATAAGTCCAATATAGAGGGCCATATGTCCACAGGAAAGGTCAGGATCCCTCCAGTAGGAGAAACGGATCCAATATCATCAAAGTATCATAGTATCCATGTCCAAAATATATAAAAGGTTCACAAAAAACCGGCAGCCACATCAGCCCATCATCAAATATCATATGTAATATGAAATATCAAAGCAAAAATACCAAACCACAGCCATAGAGACTGTCATATATGCCGCAATAAGCAGAGAAAGTATACAAAAATCCAACAAGTAGTTGGATCCAGTCCCTAAGGAGAATCTGCACATAGAGCTAACAGATATGTAAGTATCAATCCGCAAAAAATAAGGATCATCAACAACATATTATATATAAAAAATAAAACAAGAAAAGCATCATGTCCAATGTAGATGATAAGAACCTTGTGAAAAAAGTATGTCCTCTCGCCATTCCTGCCACATGATGACCCCAACCTGAGAGTTAAGAGCCATCTTCGATAGCTTGTCCGCCACCATATTAGCCTCCCTAAATAAATGTTCAAAGTGAATATGTTCAAAGTCTCGGATAAGCAAATGGGCCGCATCCATCCAGTGTTTAAGAAGCATAACATTGAGTTTTGCTGTGCCCCTCGCCCAGGAGATAATAGATAAAGAGTCTCCATATACCACAAGTGAGGTGATCATTCTCATCCTTGCCCAGAACAGTAAAAACCATAGAGCACATAACTCACTCCTAGTATTGGAACCGTTGCCCAGATTTAGCTAGAAATGAATAGAGACATCCATGGATATGTGAATGGTGGCACCCGCACCACCCATCCCATATCGACCCGCAGCAGTCCCGTCAAAGAAACCACAAGGGAAAACCAGCACCGGTGGGGCAAAACGTAGATTCTTGACCAGCTTATCTCTACTACTAGAAGCACCGTGGATAGTGACAAATTCTTTATATGCAGCAAGTGTTTTAAAGCAAATACCATCTCTACAAGGATGTCTGTTTTCAAATATATACATGTTGCGAGCTTTCCAAACTTCCCATATCATGAAATATGGTAGTTCGGTACATCCAGCATCATGACGAGACCAATGCACAAGGCAATCACTCAGGGAGTGATGGATCCATTGAAAGTTTACACCAGCCTTGGTTGCAATAGAATTCCAGAGGTTCCGTATGAACATACAGGAAGTGAATAGATGATCCACCGTTTCCTCCTGCGTGCAACAGAGAGAGCACCATCCCGGGCCACAGAAACCCCGACGACAAAGATTGTCCCATGTTAGGATCTTGTTTCCCAACGCAAGCCATATAAAACATTTTATCTTGAGGGGCAGGATAAGTTTCCAGATAGTTTTATCCCACCACCGAACCACAATCCGTGACTCAGCAAACAAAGCCTCATATGCCAATTTTGCTGTAACATTCCCGCCAGCCACATCCCATGTCCAAACAAGTCTGTCATCATTATCGGACAACCTTAAATTAGAGTGGTATAACGGCCTGATGTATTCTTCCCATTCGATCTTCAAGGAACCTGTTAATCCCAACTGAGCAACCGAAATCCAATGTACTCGACCATCCACATACCGGCCAGCCACATGAGCCAAGGTATAGTAACCATGAGTTCTGAGGTGAGCCCTTAAATCCAACGAAAGAGTATGACTCGAGGAACCGCCTAAGAAAGGGTCCAGTCCCAACTTAATATCACGTCCATTGCCCGGCAACCAAGCAATCCAAAGTGCAATAATCCTGAATGCACCCAGCAATCCATTCCAGATATTAGAGACACCCAAAGTAGAAGGTCTTCTCAAACGCAACCAATTAGTCACCGAGGTATTTCTCAGGTATTTGGCTCTGATAATCTTCCCCCAAATCGAGTTATTAAAAAGGACACGCCAGAGACTTTTAGCATGCAAGGCCATAACAAATAATTCAAGATCCTTAATATTCCAGCCCCCCAAATGCCAAGGACGAGACAAAACACTCCATCTTATGAGATGAAATTTCTCCGGAGTTCCACCACCCGACCATAAAAAGCTGAAAATCTTCCGCCTGATAAGACAAAGAATGGTACGTGGGATTTTGCAAAGCAAAAACCAATAAACACCCAAGTTCTGTAATACTGCTTTGACCAGAGTGAGTCTGCCACCCAGAGTTAAATACCGAAGGCTCTAGTGACTAATTCGCATTTCAAATCTTCTTACAAGCCATGACCAGTCATTTAACAAGTAGTTTGTTGGCTTAATGAAGAATCCCAGGTATTTAGTACCAGAGTCAAGTTCATTGAATTTTAATGGCATGATATTACTAATCGACTGCTCCACACCATCCTCCAGCAAGTGTTTCAAGAAGAAAGATTTAATATAGCTGATAAGCATGCCAGTAACCAGGCAGAAAAAAGTCAATTATATTCTTATATTGTATCCATTCAGCAAGTGTACCCATTCCAAAAAGCATAACATCATCCACAAATAATGAGTGTGTAGCAGATATCTCCCGTGTTATTTTAAGGCCAGTAATCCTTCCATCACTATGAGCCTTGTGAATGGAAAGACTCAATCCTTCAATGACCAGCAAAAACAACAATGGTGAAAGTGGGCATCCCTGTCGAAGACCCCGTGTTGCCTTAAAATATTCCGTAGGATGTCCATTAATCAATATAGCATAATTCACAGATGATATACATGCCATGATCCATTTCATCACCTTCCAGGGTAGGCCAATCTGGATAAGTATTAGTCTCATGAAATTCCAATCAACCTTATCATATGCTTTCACAAGGTCCAATTGAAGGATGAGTGCTTCAATTCGCCTTTGTTTGATGGTATGGAAGATTTCCTGAGTCACACCCACAGCATCATGGATCTGTCGCCCACAAAGAAACCCATATTGTTCGATGGAAATGTGCTCAGAAAGCAGAGGTTTGATTCTGTCAGTAATGATCTTAGCAATAATCTTGTAGACCGGGTTGCATAAGGCGATCGGTCTGAATTCATCAAAATTATTCGGATGCGATGTCTTTGGGATAAGTGCCAGGTAAGTAGAATTTAGAGCCCCAGAGACAATGCCCATTCTCCGAGATTCATCCACTGCCATCTTGAGATCCTCCCCCATAATGTCAAAGAAATGTATGAATAGTTCCACCGTCCACCCATCAGGTCCAGGAGATTTATCTTTTGCAAAGCCTTTCAAGGTGTTTTCCACCTCATCCAGCGAGACATCCAGGAATATATTATCCCCTTCTTCTTCATTGAACATCCGTGGATATTTTTTGATAAGCTTAAACTGTTCAGCCAGTGATGTATTTTTTGGGTCACAGTAGTATTCCTGGAAATGACGAACAGCCTCATTCATCAAATTCTCCTCCCCCCAAATCCGCCTACCCATATGATCGTTAAGATCCCAGATGGAGTTTTGCATCCTACGGGAGTCAGCAAATTTATGGAAAATTTTTGTATTCTGATCCCCCGCTTTGAGCCAAGTAGCTTTGCTCTTCAGTCTCCAGGATTCTTCCTGTATCAGAAGAATTTTCATTTTCTGGCACTCCAGAGTAGAGATTCTTGATAATTCCATGGTGTTTAGTTTAGTATCAATACCTCGCTGCAACAAAGATTCCACTTCCCGTTCAATCTCAGAAAGTTCCTTTCCCATCAAAGCTTTTTTATTTTTTTCCCATTTAACAGTATATTCTTTTAACACCTTGAGTTTCACCGCCAACTTGTCCATGGCCGATCTCTCCCCCGTAGCATCCACCTGCAACCATACATTCCTCACCCCCGAGGTGAAATCCTCATCCATGAGCCAAGTGGAGTTAAATTTGAAGGGAAACGATTTATGGAAGGGCTCATCATCAAATTGAAGGATAATAGGGAGATGATCGCTGATTTTAATTTGATGGATCCAGGATCTATAGTTCTGAAAACAGGATAACAAGGATTCTGATATTAAGAATTGATCAATCCGTTTCTGTATCAGATTCTCCCCTTTCCTACCATTTGTCCACGTAGGTGCCAACGGCCTCGAGGCCACATCAACCAAAGAATACTTCATGAAAAGATTTGAGAAATAGGGGTCCATGGGATCCCTTCTGGCCAGACTCCCCCAAAATTCCTCATCACTCCAGGTGAAATTTAAGTCCCCAGCAATAATTAGGTTTTCCAAGGCCAGCAGATGCTCCGATTCAGCCCGGTCCCATAAAAACTCCCGATCACAACAAGGACCATAACAATTAATAATATTAATGTTCTTCTCCAATCCCCTGATGTTTCCCGATAGTAAAATACCCAGGGAGATATGAGAAGGAATTAGTCTCAAAACAAGCGGGTTCCAAGCCGCTAAGAGGCCACCAGAAAGCCCAACCGCATCCACAGAACAACACATCCATCCAGGCTTAACTTTATTAAAGAAGATACGTGCTTTATCCCCGCACACCATAGTTTCCTGTAGAAGAACCAAATCAGGTTTAACAATTTCAAGCACACGTTTGAGGGCCAATTGTTTGGGTAGGCCCCCCACCCCCCGAATATTCAGAGAGAAAAAAATCATTTCCTAACCCTCGCAAGGGCTTTCATTCCTCTAAGAGCCCGGGTATCAGAATCTTTGGGGGACTTCACCATAACCTGGTCCACCCCTGTCCCCCCCAGAGTGGCCTTCTTGTTTTTCCTGGCACTTCTAGTTTTCAGAGGTGAGAAATCCTGTGCTAGACCACCCTTATGTGCCCCCTCAAGTATACAGGTGTCCCCAGTAGTATCAAGCATATTCTCAATAGAAGTATTACAAACCCCCACCGCCAGGGCAGTATCCTTCAGGTCCGTTGAACCCCCCAAATCACCAACAGTTGTTTCATTAGTGTCCACCATCCTATTTCTGAAGAACGTAGGTAAGGGAGTCTTCTTCACCATATCGGAGAAAGATGGGATTTGTAAAGCATTCCCATCCGGTTCAGAAGTTGTCTTGAAACCTACAATGGAACTATCCATCCTTGGCAAGTTCGCAGGAGTCAATTCACAGGACCCCAAACCCCCCACATTTTGGTCAATAATATTCATGCCAGAACGCATCTCGACCACCCCGTATCCCATCACAGCCTCCCGGTCAAGACAAGGTAGCGCTGAATCGGTAGATATAAGAATCGTCGGGGCAGTAGTAGAAGGAGGCCCAGGTGTTATCGAGATAACCGGTGAGGTATCTACAGGACTGAGGCTATTTGTTTTTTCCTTCATTTCGGGTTCAGGTGATGGGTCATCATTTTCAGAATGTTCATTTGATGTATTGTCAGTCATAGAGGAAGAAGAGTCCATATTATGTCGGCGTCTCATATAATTTCCATTATTACCATTGTTCAAATCTAATGCATTAATAAAAGATATATCCATCTCATTTAAAGAATGGAAAAATTTAGGGTCCTGTAATTCCAACTTACGGAATAACGTCGAGTCCGGAGCAAGTGGGTTGAGTACCCGGTTGGAGAATCCATCAAGAGCGCTCGTCGCATCCATCTCTAAGTCACTACCTTCATCTGACGACCAGAACGGACCCCCCTCCTTGATGCGACCAGATGAAGCCGGAACCCTGCATTGTCGCCATAGATGACCCACCGCTTTGCAATTTGAACAGCGGAAAAGTATACCCCAGTAGTCAATGACCTGTGCCAACTGACGACCACGCCAGTTTATATGCAGAACATCAATGAGTCCAATGGAGACATCCACCTCGACCAGCAACCGCCCCATCCGTCGATCAAAACCATTTAAATGTTCCTCCTCCACATGTAGAAATATACCAATACGATTTCCAATGGCCTCAAAGGCCCCCCGATTCCACAATGCCAGTGGAAGACCAGGCAGGAGTACCCATAAGTTCCGAAGACGAACCGAAGCCGATTCTGGATCGAAATCCGTCTGCCATTTTTGTAGCATTAAACTCCCCGTTCCATATAACCACAACCCCTTAAGGATGTGGGTACAGTGAGCCTCCTCCACAAATTTAAACCCATACCAACCAAAAGACAGCGCAAAAACCCGTGGTGTGTATTTCAGGATAGGGTTCCACATCTCTTCAACCCATTTGACAATATTACGTCGGTTCATTGCATGGTAAGAAAATTTACCTACAAGCACAGTCATATTGAACTCCACAACCTCCTCCAGTCCAATATCACGGTCGACAGTCAACCAGGCTTCCCCGGGTCGGCTAAAATATTTGCCTTCCAACCTTCTATTAACACGAGAGGAAGACCCATGTCTCACGTCGATGCCCCGACCCGGCCTAACCCTAGCACTACCTACCGATGGGTCGGATCCCGTGGCATCCCCAAGTGACTTCCCCTTGGCCAGCTGTCCCATTTGTGCTTTCCCATTTGTCGCCACCTGTCAGCCGCAAGAGTTTAGAGCCCGTTTTCCACATAGCTGGTTTTGGAAGAAGGAGTCCGGTTTGAACAAACCGGCCTCTTCAATCATATAGTCCGATACAATTAAGTTATTATCCGCATGCATATTGGTTTCCGGCGTGATTTCATCTATATCGTCCACTGGACGACGACAGGACCCAGATTCACGGGAAAAAGCAGACCTTCAACAGTAGCAAAACCCTGACAAAGGAGTAGTAATAGTAGTCTGTGGTCCACCCCCAAAAATACGGCGTGAAAAGATCCAGTAAGTCACGGTTCCAAAAGCCCTAATTCCGACAAACCCACGGCGCACCAAATGGAATATAAAACCCCGACGGATAACGGCTCAGAAAATTCCAAAACACAATACCCCAGTCCTTTAGCAAAAACCGAGTTGTCCACAACTATTACAGTAGTGCTTACCCGTAAGCGGCCAATAACAGAGGCCCAACGAAACCGAGTGTGTAGTTACACAATCTGGGTGGTCTCATTCAACGACAATCCGGCTTATCCACAAACGTAGCAGAGCAACAGCATTCAACAGCTAGCAACAGCGTCCACCGAGCGTTCCATCATATCCAAACCGGCAGAAAACAACATAAACCCTATTCTGTAAGCCTGCGCGCATCGCCACCGCCATCCATTTCCCGCTCCTCCGGTTCAATTGCCTCCTATTACGACTGTTTAAAGTGGGCTTTTTCAATCATTCTCTTCAAGTTTAAAATACTCTTTTAACAAAAAAAATACAATTATATAAAATTTTATTATAGTTTTTTCTCAAACCTAAATTTAATTTTAATTAGTGGTTAACTATAATATGGTTAACGCCCCTTATCCAAGATTAAGAAACTTTGGTACAACTTAACTTAATTCGAGGAATTCCTTTTAGTTGGGAAATTACATTAGGGATTGGACATATTTTTGAAGAAAGGTTGCATGTATCTATCTACTCTTAATTAATTAGTCATTTATTTTTTTTAATATAATTATATAATTTTTTTATTATAGTTTTTCTTTGTCATAATTATAGATTCAGCTAAACTAGTTTATCTATCTTCGCAATCAATAACATATTATAGTAAATAAGAACAAAAAGAGAACAATGAAAATAGTACACTAGATATACGTGGTTCACCCAATTGGGCTACGTCCACGGGAAGGTTGTTTTCTATTATCTCCATCAATCTTACGAGAGAGCAACTATAAATAACCCCAATACAAATGTAGCAGAGCTCGAAATCACAAAACCATGTGTCAATACTATCTATGAGCATATACCGCTTTATCACTTGTTGTATCTCAGTAATTTCATACAATGATGATGTGACTCCCTTGACCCTATTATATACAAAGAGATGTGGAGGAATTACTCTCACATATTGCATGTGGGATAATATAATTCTCCATAATAACAACTCTTTATATAATGATGGATATCAAGAGTAAACTTTACCATAATGAATATGGGGTATAATGTATTACTCTTTTACATAAGATTGTGGATAACTTCTGACATAATACAAATACATTATTACCTTCCAAGGAATATAATTAATATATTCCAACACTCCCCCTTAATAATGGCGGGGAGAAAAGCCCACACTAACACTAAGGAAGTAAGGAGTCATTACTACTCCCCCTTGATGACAACTTCCAAAATATCCATAAGCTGCAAAATGGAATTTGATGAAGAACAACCACTTCTCACTGAATCATGAAATTGCACACGAACCAGGTTGTATGATGAAGTACCAACAACAAGATGCCCAGATCTAAAGAGAAGCCTTCATGGCTACTAGATCCAACAACAAGGTGCTGAGAACATGTGACGCAATCCAACAACAAGGTGCCTATATCACCACAAGAATCATCACAACCATAACTGATAGTTGAAGAACCCTGATATAACATCTACACCAATGTACAGATACTTTCTGACGGCTGATACAACCGAACATGTGGCTAAGAACACCACAACAGTGTACAAAATACCCAGATGGCCAATACACATGCGGATAGCAGACATTCTTCCAATCAAGGTGCAATATAAATATCTGTAGAAGACCTCAAACATCGAAGAAACAAGACCCCAATGGTCTATACATCGAAAATGATATCATACAGATGAACATCACGACTTTAACAATAGAAGATGGTGCTTCATTAATTATGGAATAAGGTGATAACAAAGATCAAAGATTAATATGCTCAGGAAGGAAGTACAGAAACCAACTTCTCACAACTTTTCACATAAACAAAGAACTTATCTGCACACAAGAACTTCCAAGATTAAAGCATATAAAGATCATAAAACAAGATTGCTCATACATAAATGAAAATGCTTATACACCAAAGGTTAGCAAACATCATATAAAAAATATGGCAATATAATATGATCAAAATAAAAGATTAACTTGCTCATTAAGGAAAATGAAGTTACTTTTACACATTAAGTGTCAGCCACAACATATAAATAGTGAGCCCAAGATTTACACATATGAGATTGTTCTTATAAAATTGCTTCTATAAACATGACATGATTAAATATGATAAAAAAAGAACAAATTAGTTATTAAGTATCTTGTTAAAAATATTAAGCATTAGATGGTTTATAGCTATCATCATGACAAAATACTAGAGATCCATGCCCTTAAAAAATGCCAATGCTTCCATATAGGAATGTGAGACAAATATATACCAAGAACAATAAATAATCTCTTAATAAACATGATTATAAGCAAAACCTAAATGCGAAAAGATGAATAACATAAAACTGAAATACTTTACCGTACTGATATGAATCTGCAAAAACAGTAAAGGAAAAGAAACTTTTACTTACAACCCTTTGAAAAGTGCCAAGAAAAGTCACTTGCGGGTTTGCCAACAAGAAACTAGCTAATAAAAATTGATACTCGTGGGATCTGCACAGCAAGGTCGCGGTTACTCGCGGGATTACAGTAGAGTCAGTCGCGGGTCTGTAAAGGAAAAAGTTGTGGTTCTGATCGGGTGTTCGTGGGTGTTTGTGCAGTAAAGTTGCGACTATGCCGAAGCACTCGCGGGTCGCTGCACAGAAGGGTTGCGAGTATCGTGAAGTAAGCGCAAGTTAACAGTAAGAGCAAACGCGAGTATGCCACAGCACACGCAGGTCTGCACACTGGAATTCGTGGGTCTGTAGTATACTTGCGGGTTCGCAGTGGGGCAAGTCGCTGTTAACCGCGGGTTCTGCGAAGCAAAAGTCACGAACGTCAAGTTTGAGGCCGAATCTGCCGAAGATGGAAACCTGCACAAAGTCTACCAAACTTGGACGAAAACTGCCGATCTGTCAATCGGAAGATAGATCTCCTTGAGGAGAAGCAAAAAAACATATAGATCTACAAAAAAACATTCAAGAAACCCTTGAAAAATTTATGCAAAAATCTACACAACAAGGTTAGGGTTAGAAAAAAAGACTGCAGAAACATGCCCAGATCTGAAGAGAAGCCTAATGTCTACCAGATAGAAAACAAAACTACAAAATAAACAATGCTCAAATGATACTAGTTATTGATTGAAAGCTATAGAAGGTGCTAGATCATAGCAACCAGCTCTGATACCATGTCAGAATTATATATCTAGCTAAACTAGCTTACCTATCTTAGCAATCAATAACATATCACGGTAAATAAGAACAGAAAGAGAACAAGGAAAAGAGTACACTAGATATACGTGGTTCACCCAATTGAGCTACGTCCACGAGAAGGTTGTCTTCTATTATCTCCATAAATCTCCTTCAATCTTACACGAGAGCAACTATAAATAACCCCAATACAAATATATTAGAGCCTGAGATCACAAAACCATGTGTCAATACTATCTATGAGCATATACCACTTTTCACTTGTTGTATCTCGGTACTTTCCTACAGTGACGATGTGACTCTCTTGACCCTATTATATACCAATAGATGTAGAGGAATTACTCTCAAATATTGCATGTGGGATAATATAATTCTCCATAATAACATCTCTTTATATAATGATGAATATCAAGAGTAAACTTTACCATAATGAATATGGGATATAATGTATTACTTTTTTACATAAGATTGTGGATAACTTTCGACATAATACAAAGACATTATTACCTTCCAAGGAATATAATTAATATATTCCAACATTCTTAAACATAAACTTAACTCTTTTTAGTTGGTTAACTATAATTTGGATAGCATCCTTTATCTAATATGATTATTAAATTTTAAAAAACTTTGGGCCAACTTAACTTAATATGGTAGGTTCCTTTTTAGTTGGGTAATTTTATTAACTTAATATGAGCGGTTCCTTTTTAGTCGGGTATTTTCATTAGGCTTTGAGCTTATTTTTGAGGAAAGGTTGTATGCATGTATTCTATTTTTTATTCATTTTGAGTGAGACTTCATACAATGTTAATATACAGATTCTTATACATGTTACCTATTTTAATGTCAATTTGAGTGAGACTTCACACAATGTTAGTATAAGGACTCTTTTACATGTCACATGTCATTTGGGAGTTATCATGACGTTTAGTAAATGTAAACGGGTAATTTTTTCATTTTTACCCGTTTAAAAAAAACCAAATAAAAATGAATCTTTATGTTAAAAGACATCGACATTTTTATGACTACTATTTGAAGTACGTCATTAGAACAAAACACATATAACATCTAAATCACATGATAACGTGTATGGTGATTCTAAACACAATTGTAACATAAGGTTTTTTTTGCGTAGAGAAACCCTTATGTTAAGATTAATCTTATAGGACCTTAGTTATGATAACTTTATTGCTAGGTCAATCGATGAAATTAATTCACCATTAAATCAATAGCCATCCACCACCAAGTTAATTGTTAAAAATAATCCTCCCACTAAATAGCAAGTTCACTAATGAGATTAATCTCCTCAAATCTTAAAGAACTTTTCCATTCATCCATTTTTTTTTTGTAACTAGGGGAATCGACAACTAGGGGTTGGGCTTGTACTCGCGTTACACGGGGTCCAGGGATCAAATCTCGCTACCACTATACCCCTAGGTGCATCCATAGACGCCTAAACCATGGCGCACTAGTAAGATGGGGATTTGAACTGGTGACCTTGTGCAAGGAATGCCTTAACAGAACAGCCATTCACCAACTGTTCTAAGCCTCACGGGCACTCTTCCATTCATCCATTATTAAGCCATTTTTATCAATATACCATTGGTTTTTCAAAATTATGTAAGACAAAGAGAGTAAGGATCTATTTTTGGTGACAAGAAACTTCTCATTTGCAAATTAGCCTCATCCTTTTAGGTTTCTTAGTTTGGTTTTCCAAGAAAAACTTTATAGGTCCCCACTCTTCCTTGGAATATCGAGATAGAGGGTGTATTAGCCACTAACTACAATAGTAGTTGGTAAACCAACGAGACTCAGTGAGACTCAAACCTCAATAAGATTAGAATGAAAAACCTTAGAATGAACTCATATATATTAGACCAAAAATTAATTGATCATATTCGTTCTACTACTAAACTATGGGAAAAATACATTTAGTTTAATCAACAACAAAGAATCCATATCTAGGCAAGATTGGGCAAAGTGAGTACCACATTTGAAGCTAAAAATACTCTTTTGTACATACTCAAATAACAAACATGTGGCATGCTGAAGTGAAGAGTCAAGTATAATTCAATCGTTATACCAATGAAACTACCCACACCATTTTTACTATACAAAAATCCATATAATTAAACAACGTTATGGACTAAAAAGACTTTCATAGTATAATTAACGAAGATAATCTTAAGTTTTCCAAAATTCTTCACTTGCAATTTATCACTATTTAAAACTCACGAGTGGCTTTTAAATCCATAAAACTCTCCTCATAGCTATAGAAAAAGATCAATAGCTAAATGTTATCGTGGACATGACAAAATCCCAAGATTAGGTTTTAGAATTCTAATAGATAAAATGCAAGGGCCTCTTTTCATTCCAAAGGCTCCCTTATAAAGTACAATCGAAATATAGAGCCACTCCTTTTGACTTCAACCAATTTCTCCATTAGAGCGGCCTCAAAACCTCCAGGGTTTTACCAGTAGCAGCAGCAGCAGCAGTAGACCGAAAATGGCTTCCGAGCGTTCAGAACCTTCTAAGAAAAGAAAGAGCAATCTCGGAGATAAGGAAGGATCGAGTGGAGGTAAAAAATTCCCCTCTAAGAAGAGAAAGAGCAATCCCGGGGACAAGGAAGGGCCGAAGCCAGGTAAAAAATTCCCAAAGAAGAGCAAGGAGATCAAAGCAAAGCGGCATTCGAAGACAGAAGATGATGGTAAATCTGTTGTTGATAGCAGTAAGCCCTTTAAGCGAAAGTTTAACAGTAAGCCCACTCATGACAAAGAGTCGAAAGACGTTAAACTGGATCACCGAAAGTTGAAGGTAGGCCTGTTTATTTAATTTTCAGCATATTTTGGTTTCAGAGTTGTGAAAGTTACAGTGGGATTTCAGCAGAACTTTGGCTAAGATGGCCCCTTACATATGTTTTATCTTGAACATTTTCAATCAAGAGGCCAAGCATTATGTTCTGATACAGATATGGCTGCTTGCAGGAGCTAACCGAGAATCGCAAAAGGAAGAGAAAGCCTTATTATGACCTTCAAAAGGTTAGATTCTCAGGTTTTTCCTTTTAATGATTACTGCATACGAAACGCCAACAAACTCGGGCAACACCATAATTTCCAGGGCTTTATGCCCACGTGGGTTTGAACCTGGGCCATTAGCACGGTCACACCGGGTCTCAATCACTAGATCATAGCTCAAAGGACTTTTCTTTTAACTTTAGTATTGTTATTAAATATACAGTATTTATAAGAAATATAAGAAATATGGTTCACTGGTCTTATAAAAAATGGGAACACCTCATCGAAGAGAAGGGGATTGCAAATTAAGATCAGAGTTTCTATGCTCACTCCATCTCTAGAATCAAAAACTAAAACTGAAAACAACCCAAGACACATGAAATACAGCTTATCGGTTTGCCTGTGAGTTGTCTTGCCCCGAGCTGTTGATGTTGAGGTTGAAGGCACACTGCTAGACAGTGTAGGGTCCACTGAAGTACAGAGGAGGACCTAGCTGAAGCACCTGGATAAAGAATTCCTCCCATTTCCTCATCCTACAGACTATGTTCTCCACTGGCTTCTGCAGGGATTCTAATTGAAACTGAATGTAAGCATGGGCCTGATCCAGGTTACTCACATGTGCTATGAGATGTGTGCTCTCGGTGCCTCTCAAAGTCTGCTGCGTACTGGTCTTTCTTCATCGACTCAATCTGTTTGAAAACCAGCTTCTGTATCTCAGCAATCTTTTCGTTGGAGTCCAGCAGGATTTTAACAGTTGCAAACCTCCCCTCTCCAACTTCATCATGCATTCCTCCAGCCAGGCTAAACATTAATGAATGTCTTGCATAAACATCGCTGTAGTCATATAGGAATTACATCTGCCCCTCGAGTCTTTTGGATCTTCCTAGGGGAACTTATCTTGCTCGTTGGTTGCTTTCTTGCCCAATCGAATTGTTTCAACTTTCATGATAGCAGACTTAGCCTTCTTTTGTCACTTATGTGGGACTACCACCAGTTCTCTTTGAGCGAGTGTAAGGTTAAAAGCCTTCCTTGGTGTCATCAAAACTCCATGGTTCCTAGGTGGGTGCCCTTGACATTTCTTTTCAAATTTTCAACAAGCCATTGTTTCCAAGGCGATAGAGAACAAAATTGCATATATGGGGAGTTAGATAGGGGGAATGAGCGAGGAGATTGTGGATAATTTCTAGGTTGTCCTCATCACATTGGGTTGGTGACATAACTCCTGGCAGCTTGGAGGGTGTTGAAGGACTTGCCCAACGAACCTCCATTAAGATTTAAAAATGCAAAAAATCAAAGATGAGCAGGCCTTTTGCCTTAATGTCCATGCTTCATGGAGATTTGTAATCGCTGACAACCTCATGGGGACTTTTGCCGATGAACAAGTTACCCATCATAAATGATATTCTTAAGTTCTTTTGCCCAATCCTCCTCCTCTTTAATAGAATTACTCCTTACATTCTTGAAATCAACTTCTTATAGGATTTAAGACTTGATTTGCAAACCAATCAACAATATTATATCCTTTTCCCTATATATGATTGTATTCGATGTTTTTATTTTTTAGTTGCTATATGCTTGATTAATTTGCTTTGGAACTCCAACCACCAATTTGAGGGAAGGGATTGCTTGTTATCAAGTTGATCATTATTTTTGAGTCTCTTTCTATATTTTAAACAAGTTCCAATCCCTCTAATGAGGGCTTCCATCTTTTCGTGGTTACTAGTGTTGATGCCTGTGTTCTCCATATATATTGCGTTTACATGACCTCAATTGTTCATTCCATGATGCCACATGCCATTCTTCATGGGTTCCCCATGTTTTCTTCGTCAAAATTTACATTGTATGCTCCCCCTGTAGGGGCTCCCACTGGAGCACATCGGAGCCTATGACCTATCCTTTATTGGAGTACATTGTTAATCTATTTGTATGAACGAATAATAAATTTAACTTTACGAAGACCAAATTGATTTGTTGAAACCTTTGACATAGTTCCAAGGGCCATTTCCCGGTGCTTGTTAAATTATGATGGGTTTTATTTACAGTTTCACATAGGATTGTGTTAAGCGATTTCGCTAAGGCAAACCAAATTTGAGTAAAACTTCCTTCTCCACTTTTCCACTCAATGAAATTCATAGGTTGTATCTTGTTATTTTAACTAGGGTTGTTTTGCACAAATTAATTTAAAATGCATTATAATAAATGATATCTATTAAAGTATCTCAAGAAGAGCACATTAAAATCAATCGGATTAATGACCGATTTGGACTGCTTGATACCTAAAATTAATGTAAATTAAACGGAAACCATGCTTGTAGAAAGTGGACCACTACTGTTAGCATTTAGGGTTACATAGAAAGTGTTTACACCATGCTCGGGGGTGCTTCATGAGATTTGGGGTACATGGTGTGTGATTAGCCCCTTGATGGTCCATAATGGATTTGCACATGAGAGATGGTTCATGATGGATTTGCACATTGGAGATGGATTACTCAGTGGTTGCTTGACCTTAGTTGGGTGCTTGTATGATATTCTTCCCTAGGGTGTTTAAGATTTCTTGATAGCTTTGGTGACATTCTACATGATGGCCACATGGAGATGGTTCCTTGTTTGGAGAATGTGCTACTTAGGAGGAGGAACATTTTGCATCTCAGAGGAGGGCATTGGGCTTTGGACAACATGTGGTAGCTTGGATGCTTTCATGGAGGCTTGGAGTTGGTTTGGGGACACTTGGGTTGCGATAGTGTTCATGTAGGGGGAGTGGACTCTATGGATCACATAGCTTAGGAGGATTGTTGGAGTCTTTGGAGGCTTGTAGGAGGAGCAGTGGACACATTTTGTGGAGCGCCCTTGCATTTGGAGCCTTGCTTGTGGACGGCATCATTGACATGTGTACCCTTGGAGTGTAGTGCTCTACATGTGTTAGCCTAGATGTGTTATTGTAGGTTGATTGTTAGGGCATTGGCCCACATTGGTATTGTTGGCCTCCCGTACCTCTCATATACATAGAAGAAGGAGAGACTCCTTTACTCACTCGTTCATTCTTGAGTTAGAGGAGCACATTAGTTCTCCTCACTCTCTTGGATCTTCTATTTTACTTTATCTCTCTCTTGGAGTCACTAGGGTTTCTTGAGCTTCTTGGAGCATCTTGAAGACTAGGGTTAGGGTGTCATCCCTCAGAGACTTGGAGATTAGGGTTTTGATATGAAACCCTAGGTTGCACTTGTTGAAGTGAAGAAGAGGAGGAGTTGTCTTGCCTTGGAGGACATGCTTGTTGGATGAGGATCTCCTTGGTTGAGGTAGGATTTCCATTGCTTTCCCTAGCTAGGGTTTTGGAGAGCTAGAGGATTGTACTAGCCTTGTGATAAGGCTATGGTATGTACGTGATCTTCATCTTTAAGTATATTAATGAAGCTTCTAGATGTCCAATACTTGTCTTATTGCAGATTTGATTTTCGGCCATCTATATCTTTATGGTTTTGTAATTTCCAACGCTCATCTGTCTTGATGATTTGACATAAGTTAAGGGTGAATGTATTAATTAATTTAACATTATAATTGAAGAAGTAAGGGCAGATTTGCTGCTGTATTTACAGTTGTCATAAGTGATTTTGAGATCTGTTATATACATGATAAGATTGCCCTAGAGGGCTGACACTTAATGGCACACTTTGGTATCCTACATCTTGAATTGCGTAGTGAATTGGGGTTGTTAAGAGTTGAAATATTGTCTGCTGTTGTTGCTATTTTGTTTATATTTCATAACAGCCCCAGGGCTGAAAAGTCATAGTGTTAAGATCTGGGAAACCTCTAGTTCAGAGGGAATTTTTTGTTTTGCATTGCTTGTTGTTTGTCTGGAAATTTCTACAACTAGGTATGTCAAGAAATGCCAAGCTTTGTATTTATTGGGAGAAGTTACTTGAATTTAAACTTAACAAAAATCATTAGAATTTTGTTTATATTTCATAGCAGCCCTAAGGCTGAAAATTCATAGTGTTGAGATCTGGGAAACCTCTAGTTTAGAGGTGAATTTTTTGTTTTGCATTGATTATTGTTTGTCTGGAAATTTCTACAACTAGGTATGTCAAGAAATGACAAGCTTTGTATTTATTGGGAGAAGTTACTTGAATTTAAACTTAACAAAAATCATTCAGAGTATTTTGTACAAAATTTATCTTATCTTTTTGAAGTTTCACGCTAATTTATCTTGCTATGTGAGATGGGCCTTTGTCCACCTTACTTCACATTAAATTTTATTGAAGGTAGTAAGGTACTAACAAAGTGCTTAGTGAAATAGTTGAAAAGAAACATAGTTTTATCTATCTACTTGTGCAAACTAGTTCTTCATTCACAAAACTATTATGGAGACACATGGCTTTGCAAAAAGAAAATTATGTCCTTCAATGATTTGTCATGATACATCTTACACTAAATTTGAGTTGACTGTGACACCAAGAAAACAAAGATAACGATCATCAAGTCTAGAAGTGTCACCTACCCAAAGTTTGTTTACAATAACCACAACTTGGAAGAAGTCCCTTCATATAAATATTTTGGAATCGACATCCATCATAAGCTAAATTAGAACTATAATGTTGAAAAAAGGATTAGCGAGGTTGGAAGGTTTCTTTTGGTCTTGAAAATAATTGTAGAGAAGTTGAGTTCTGGTTTGGGCAAAAAGAAGTTTTTTTGGCACACTTGTTATCCTAGTGATTTTCTATGGTTGTGAAGTCTAGGATTGTAGAATATCTTGAGAGACTTGGAGGAAAATCAAGCAAATCCACAAGTATTTTACAATACACATTCTTAGAATTAAAAGTAATGCATCCACCCTATCCTTCTTTTAGAGGAGGGTTTCCCACCTATGGAGAGTAAGACTATGATAAGGTACTTATTGTACAAGTTTAATTTGGGTAACATGAAGAAAGAGAGGCTTCCTATAGTAGCTTCAATCATTAGTAAAAATTACTCGAGGCTAAAGAGAGGGTGGATTTGAGATGCTTCTTACCAGCTCCAGTATTATGGGGTAGTAGAAGAGGATGCCCTTCAAAATATCGACTATGGTGCTACAATGAGACTGGGAATAAGAAAAAGATGGTTTACTACAATGAGGCCATGACTCTACATTAGAACATCAAAATTATCTCTCTAATTTTACTAGCTTCAAGAAGAAAATAAATATTGAAAAAATAAGAACAAATTGCCATGAGCTCCATAGTGAAACTAAGAGGTGGATTGGTGGACAAGACCTAAAGCACCATGGGAAGAAAGAATATGCAAAGCTTGCAATTCTAACAAGGTAGAAGACGAAAAACATTTTCTTTTGGAGTGCACAACCTATACAGAGATCATATCTTAGTTTCAAAATATTTGTAATACCATTGATATTTATAATGTGTTAATCCATGAAAACCAAACTGAGCTCGGTAATCTTATTTGCAAGCTATTTGATTTTAGAAACAACATAATAAAACAAAATAAGTAACTTTTCTTTGCTAAAGTCCAATAGACCTATAATATCTTCAATCATTAGTAAAAATCACTCGAGGCTAAAGAGAGGGTGGATTTGAGATGCTACTTCGTAGCTCCAGTATTATTGGCTAGTAGAAGAGGATACCCTTCAAAATATCGACTATGGTGCTACAATGAGACTGGGAATAAGAAAAAAATGGTTTAGTACAAAGAGGCCATGACTCTACATTAGACCATCCAAATTATCTGTCAAATTTTGCTAGCTTCAAGAAGCAAATAAATATTGAAAAAATAAGAACAAATTCCCATGAGCTCCATAGTGAAACTAGGAGGTGGAGTCATGGACAAGACCTAAAGAACCATGGGAAGAAAGAATATGTAAGGCTTGCAATTCTAACAAGGTAGAAGATGAAACCATTTTTTGTTGGAGTGCACAACCTATACAGAGATCATATCTTAGTTCCAAAATATTTGTAATACCATTGATATTTATAATGTGTTAATCCATGAAAATCAAAGTGAGCTCGGTAATCCTATTTGCAAGCTATTTGATTTTAGAAACAACATAATAAAACAAAATAAGTAACTTTTCTTTGCTAAAGTTCAATAGACCAATGTTGGTTTCAATGGATGATAACCTTATCACCACCACCATCATCTTGTATGTCGTTCCAAAATTTCATTGTAATGCTAAACTTCAACTATATGCCATAATGCAGGCCTATTATTTTGTTATATAATGCTTGATGCTTGAGTGAGTGCCGATGGACTTATACCTAAGCATGCTCGGTGTTTTCCATAGAGACAAGCCTTTCGCAACATCAACTATCCTAAAATTTATAACATATTGAAGTATTGAATTATATTAAACTTGGATAAGTAAGACTAAAGGTTTACTAGGAGAAGTAAGGTCCTTAAAATTTCACTTTGAAAGAATCGTCAAAGTTGGGACTTGAAATGCAAATGGTGTGTGATTCTAGTTTTTTTGTTTTATGCGTCTTAAACTACAATTGTTCTTCAAAATTCAAACCATATAATTTGTTCTCTTCAATGTTATCACATAATGATTTAATAAAATTGAGATCCCTTGAATTTTCATAAAGAGAGTTTCTCCTGTGAAATTAATGTTTGTTGATATCAAGAGTTTGGTGTGATTAGCTAGTGGATGCTTAACATACCCATACACTAGGGGAAGATAATTTTAGTAATGTCCAACAAATGACCACTAAAGTAGGTCAGTGGGACTATTGGGTATAACGATGTCAATACAAAGTGGTAGCGTAAAGATTGCTCCTATAAAAAGCATGATGCAGAAAGTAAATTACGAATCTTAGCCAATGCTTGAAAACCATACTCTCAATGTAGAAAGCCGACCTGGAAGAGAGATGTACAAAGAGGATGGATCCAGGATTTGGAATACAAATAATGCAAGCATTTCAAGGTCCACTACTATCTCCCCTAACATCCGAGGTTGAGTGGAGAAAACTCAAGATAAAAGATTGTTCGGAGGAAGAGCTAGGAGAGGATTTGGAATTTTGGATTACGTACTGTGTTGCTGTTAGAAGAGGTCACTTGTCATTGGGGATTTTGTGATCTCATTTGACTGCTAGTATGGGATCTAGATCGATAATGCTACTGAGGTCTTTGGTAAGTAGGGATGGTCCCCTGACCTCACATTGATCTAGAGTCAGAGGCAAGGGCATTGTTAGTGTTTTCCTTGGTGCCCTTAGCAGATGGGAGCACTGTAAAAAAAGGAAGTGATCATTTGAGTGGAGGTTGGTCTAGGTGGTGGCTAGAGAGTATAGAAATGGAGTTCGAGGGCCTCCTACATGTATAAGGCTAGTCATCTTTGGTTGGGTTACTTGAAGAAATTGGAGAGGCTTTGTGACTCCCTGAATAGAAAATGGAACCACCCTTGGATCTTGTAGTAGATGGGGCAATGAAAGACAAAGTGTGCCTTTGTCTCAACCTCTCGAAGATGGCACAAATGGCAGATCCTATTTGGTCGGTCAAGCTAGTGCTCCTTCTTCACCCAAATTTTATTGCAACCCACTCTGAACTAGTGTAGGGAAATGCAAAGAGCATGCATCCAATGACAAAGTGTGTACAAAGGTGGGCAATGAGTCTATCCCTTAACTCCATGAAGTGCTTAGTGTAGAAAGCCATCTTTGAATGTAGCCTGCTTGGGAAGTTAGTTCAAGTGACCTGTACAAACTGCTTGAAAATTTTGTCTCAAGTGACTACCATGACGCTACTTATTTAAGGGTATGGATCCCATTGCAATTCCAAAATTGTATTTCATCTGCCTTGTAGTACCTGTTAACAAATTATTTTGCATCGTGGCAGGAACTCGTGGCGTCATGGGAGAAGATGAGGCAAAGGAATATAAAAATTGAAGAAAGATCCAAGTAAATTTCTTTCGAGTCTCCTCTATTTTAAAGTAAGAATTATAGAATCTATTTCAAAGTGAATTTGTGTTTATTGCATTGTCAGATTGATTTCAGAGACAATGAACAAAATGAAAGGAAAAATCCCTGATATTACGGGTTCCCACATTTCTTCACGTGTCTTACAGGTAAACTTTGTACATTAATTTGCTGTAATATTTGAGAAATAAACATATTCTCACTTATTCTGCTTTTAATTTTAGGCTTATTATTTTAGTGTTTGTCCATATTTGTGCATCAGACTTGCATCAAGTATTGTCAGCCAGCAGAGAGGGACAGTGTTTATCAGGAGCTGCGTCCACATTTTCTAAAATTAGCACGAAATACCTATGCTGTACATCTTGTGACAAAGATGTTAGATCATGGTATGTTATCTTAATTTTATTCAAAATTTCTCTTAATGATCACTTTGATTGATAGCATTGTTGAAATGACATATGAATAATAATTGTGCATGCCTTGTAAGGTATTTGTCTGTTCTCTGTTTTGGCTGATGTTTATGTTCTTGTGCACAGCAAACAAGGAACAATTGAAAGAAATTATATCTTCTCTTCATGGGCATGTTGTTTCTTTTCTTCGACATCCAGTTGGATCAGCTGGTATGCCTGCATTTAACCAACAAAAATCTTATGTGAGAGGAAGATAACAATAGATGCCAATTGCAGCCTTTAGCTTGTAAAATAATTTCAGTTTCTTTTTTACCACTGCATGTGTTAGCTTGTTGTAATTCATACTTTATATTAACCAGGGAATTCTTAGAATCAGCTTGTTATGTAACCGTATTTGCTTGTCTGTCCTATATTTGTTGTTGTTTTGTTCTTTTCTATACCAGATTTAATGCACATTTCCTCTCCAGTCTCTATTACCTCCTTTGATTGGTGATTCTCTTCTCTCTTTATTATGTTTGCCCATTGCTTCTCTTTGACCTTATTGTTTTCTACTAATTTTAAATTTCAAAAGAATAGCTGGAAGGCTGCTTGTGTTTTTATTCTCTATACCTATATCTCTTTTAACAACTGGAATTTCTACAGAGTCACAGACTACCATTGAGATGGGAAAATGGTTTTATATTGTAGGTGGGTGCTCTATGCCTGGTCTTCCATAAAGCTCTTGCTAAAATATCTTATTTTCAGTTGTAGAGCATGTCTTCAAACTGGCAAATGGAACTCAAAAGCAAGAACTTCTCTCAGAAATATATTCTGCAGAATTTCGTATATTCAAGGGTATCATCCCAAAGGGCAAGGGCAGGTGTGCTTTGAACTTGGACTATATTTCAAAAGGGCATTTATATTGTCAGTTATGAGATGGTTTGAAATATGCGATTTTAATTGTGGATACCTTTTAGATTCTTTTTTTTAATTAATATTAAATATAACAAGATTAATGGATTTTACAGAGTTCAGATACATAGGCTCTTTTGTTTCGGAGTTCTAAGGGTGTTGCTAAATTTTGACATGAAATTGAAATTAAAACTGTATCAGATACCAAAATAGTGTATAGAGAGGATAATAGCAACAATAACTGTCAGATTAATAATAAAAATGATAGTAATAGGCATATTAATGATGAGAATGATAAACATTAATGACGACGATATTGGCAATAATCTGTGAATACTCCAAGATTTCAATTGGAAGGTTTGGACTGAGAGCATATTGCACACATATGAATATAGTGCTCTGCTTTTTTGGGACGGCCAGTAAAGTAAGTATTGCTAAATATATTGCAAATTTTTTGGAATGCCAAGATGGTCCCTAGGAGACAATGGATGGGCTTCCTGTAGTAATGAACCACAAGCATGGTATGTAGGGTGCATACCTTTCACATTTTGTATAGCATTTTGTCTTGGAGAGTATAGTTGATAAAAGGTACCTGATTCATCGTGGTTGGTTGTTGTTGGCTGCCATGACTGCGCTAGTGTTTTGGAAGGATAAAGTTCTTTTCATTTAATAATTACTACATCTTGTATTACTATTATGTTGAACAACACTTGTGCATGTTCTTTGTGTACAATTAAGGAGATCAAGTTGGAATTATTGCAAATTAGATGTCATTTGTTGTCTCAATTCTCCTGAATCCTGGACTGAGAATTTATAGGGGTTGGTGATCTGTATGAATGATGGTTTCTTGTCCCAAAGGAAATGTGGCCAGTTATTCAGGGATTGGACCAAAGCATGAAATTCTTCATCATATATATTGTAGTTCATCTTGTCATATGGAATTACTTTTGAATGATAAGCTATTTTATGTCCTCATTGTTTAAGATTGACTCTTAGAACACAATGTAAGACCTCTGGTTCTCCCTCAGAAGGCTATTCTAGATTTGGTAATCCCAGAATAGGTCATGCATGTAAGGCATCTTTGTTTTTTTGAATGCTTTATTGTTCTTTGGACACTAGTTGGAATATTTTAGTGCTAGCTACTAGTGCTTAATAAGACTTGATGAAGGCATAGGTATATTAGATAACATTACACTGGGCGGATCTTTGTACTTTCATGATAACCTCAACAGGCTGTGATTGCTTATGAAATTATGACTGTGTAGACTGGCTACTGTAGATGAACTGTGGATAAGTTTTAGATGTGGCTTTGATTGTCGCCAGCTTCAATGAAGAGATCAGTTATGTGACATAACAGTGGTCCTTTTTCTAGTGGCCAAGGCTGGAGACTTTGAAAATTATTGTGTTGAGGTGCTCTCTGTTTCAAAGGGAGATTTATAGTTGTTGTAGTGGTGTTATGTACAACGAAGTACTACCATTTAGACATTCAGGATGACAGGAAGCAGAGTCCTCTTAGTCATAGTGCTAGGCAAGGCTGTTTAGTTATGATCAGGACTTAAGTTGCCAATCATCAACAAAAGTTCATGATTTTATTTTAAGCTTAAGGAAATTAGGGACTTGAATAATTTCATGAATTTTATCTACTTCAGAGAAATAATGCTATTTTAAAACTTGTCCTATATAAAGTGGATATAAATAGCACATATTAACATATTCTTTGGAAAGTAAACATAAGGACTTGAAGTTCCTGATTCTCTAAAAATCCATAACCAATATACATGACCTTTGCAAATAAATAATCATCCCCAAAAGCAATGTCAGGCACCTGGGAATAGGTAATGTCCGGGGTACAGTGCTTTTCTGAATGATATTGGTTTGAGATTTTGTATTTAAATTTTCAATAGTTAAAATTTGATCACACTAACTTTAGTTTTCTACTTTCTTTGTGCTGGATGCAGATTAGTGGATTTGATATCTGGTGAACATCCATCTAAAAAGAATGCAGTTTTGGAACACATGACCTTAGCATTACAGCCAATTCTTGAGAAAGGAATTGTTGACCACTCGATTGTGCACAGAGCTTTGTTGGAGTACATCTGTATAGCAAATAAGGTGACAAAATACAGTTTGCTATTACACTGAAAATCTCTATTTTGTCAGAGAAGATCTTTGCAATATCTATGAAATGCACTCTACAGATGATTTCCTAATAAACTGATTTGAAGTTTGGGCAAAAGTCATCTGTAACAGATATAATTCAGCAGCTATCTGGGCCACTTCTTGTACGAATGATCCATACAAGAGATGGTTCAAAGGTTGGCGCACTTTGTATTATACATAGCGGTGCTAAGGTTTGTTGACAGTTCTTGTTCATCTTGTTTGAGTTTCTGAACTAGCTATCATGTACGTTTTGGATGAAATGCAAAGCTGAGATTCATTATCAATTGTTCAACACCTAAGAGGAGGATTTTCCTCTCTTAATGCCCAATTTAATTCGAGGGAAGGAATTGCTGGTAGGATAGGATAAATGTTATCCACAATTCAATGTATAATGACATTTACAACAAAGCATTCTTCAGTCTTTTATATTTAATATATATCTGATAATTCTGTTTGGCATTGGATGAATGTTGGGTTTCATGTTTGCCTCATGAACATCTAATTCAGTTCTTTGTTTATTCAGGAAAGAAAAAAGATTGTGAAGGGAATGAAAGGGCACGTAGTAAAGATTGCTCATGACGAATATGGATGTGTGGTGAGTATTGATGGCTTAATTTTATGTTGTGGATGCCATGTACATGAAGCTTTTAGTTTCTCATATTTAACCTTAGTTGATGTGACCCAGGTAGTGGTTATATTGGCATTGCAATATTGAAGACCATCTGGTCTATAAATGACTTGCTAATTTAGCTGTAATCTGTATGCCCATTTGATGGTTTGATGGTACTTTGCCGATGCCATACAAATTACAATAATTTGCCTGAAAACTACATCATCAATATTCAATATAATCAATAGCCACATCCGGCAGACCCCTTGCAGGGGAGGAGCATGCCAGCCAAGATTTAACTTCGGTCATTGTCACAACCACTCCAAGTTGTGCTGCTAGACCAAAACTGGCAGACATAAATTTTATATATATATAGATGTAAATTTTTTGAACATTTAGAAAATAGAACTATATCAATCACACACTGGGACATATTTATTGACATGTTGGGATACATGCACAATGTTTTTTGATTTTTCTGAATTTTTTTGGTGACTTACGTGTCTAGCACATTGGAATACTTGATGACGGAGTGTTGAACACACATGGGACATGTGTCTTGTTGTGGACATGTATCCCACATGCGTCCAACGCTCGGGCATTGTGTATCTTGCACTTCCATGTGGTTGAACATGGACACACAGGGTTGGGAGGAAGTGACACACATTTCAGAGGAAATCAATGCTTAGAAATAGGTTGTAATGATTCAATCTGGTTCAAAAGCTGAATATCCAAAATAAGTAGGATAGCGATGACAAATCCATACAGGGTAAATATAATGTGTTCAATATAAACTCGGATTGTTAGTAGCGACAAATGGGCATTCCACTGTAATTGGTTCGGTAAGTGTCTCCTTCTCAATTGATGGTCCATCGACTATAGAAATTGTCACATGATCTCTCAACTTTGATTGCATTTATGGTTAGTTCTCTTATCCATGGTTGGGATTTTAATCTCAGGAAATTTCCCTACAACTGGATCAGTTATATTTCCTTGTTGACGAGTTCTTTCTTGAGTCTTCTTTTTTGTATTTTTCTTGTCTTTTTAACTTCTAAGTTTGTGTGAATAGGCTTTGACTAATATTCCTTAGATGAGAAATTTCTTCAACTTTTTCTAATAAGGTCTTGTCGAATTTCTTTTTCAGATCTTGGTTCTCTTGTAATTTCTGATTGTGCTTCTAATCCTTTAACTCTTTGAATTGTGCAAGCAACCTTTGGTCAAGATTCCTTAGGCCAAAGTTTATCTTTCTCTAACATGTTCTTGTCAAATTTCTGCTTGGCATCTTGCTTCTCTTATGATTCTTGGTCACGTTGGGTTGCGACATCGAGTAGAATTGGCACTTTAACCTTTGCTTGTAAGTTAAGAATTTGTTTTCTTCGATTCTCATAGTTGCTTTTTGAAACTATTTGTCTTGTTAACTTGCTTGTTAAATTAACATTGTAGGGTATGCATTCCATGTTGAAATTTTTCTTTTGTATATTCAAGATCTTTAATTTTTTCCTCTTGTGCTACATTTTCTTTCTTATAGTTTGCCACTGCTTGTGTTGTTGGCTTGTAAGTTAAGAATTTGTTTTCTTTGATTCTCATAGTTGTTTTTTGAAACTATTTGTCATCTTAACTTGCTTGTTAAATTTACATTGTAGGGTATGCACTCCATGTTGAAAATTTTCTTTCATAGCTTCAAGATCTTTAATTTTTTCCTCTTGGGCTACATTTTCTTTCTTATAGTTTGCCATTGCTTGTGTTAAATGATTGACTTTATATATGAGAAACTGATTTTGATTTACTTGAGAATCAAAATTTGTTCAAAGTTGCTCTAGTTCTCTTTTAATACATTCACACAGATTCATAATTATTTCTATTAGTATTACCATGGTTGCTATATATAGAGTCCTTTAACATACCTTTAATACTATATACACACATGAAATGTGAAGCCACCACAAAAATTTAAAATAACTTCTTCTGGCCAAATAACATTGAAGGGAAATTTTGTAGATCTTTTAAGTTTTAATAGGTTTTAGTGGAAATTTTAACCTAGTGTTATGTTGCACGCAAGAAGTTGCTTACACCTATTAATAATAGGTTTGGTAGTGTGACAATGTTTCACGGGGGATGCATACTTGAGTCTCTTGAATACATCACTCACATCCTTACATTTTAGGGACGGGGGATGTCTCGAGAGTGTACTCTGTGTTTGGGGACCATCACTGGGAGTTCCCTTGTGAATTGGAATGCTAGGATATTCCTCAATCCCATGAGGGTACACCAATATATTGGTAGCTTTTGGGATGCTCCAAAAGTGTTTATACCATGGTAGGGGTGCATTCATGTGATGTGGGATGGATTGTGAAATCTTTGTTAGACTGTCAGCCCACAAATTTGCTCAGAACCTACCAGAAGTGCCTCTTGATGCTTGCTTAGTGGTTGATGTATGCCCAGAATTTGAACAAAATGATCACTGACCACTGTTTATGCTTCAGCAACCACCCAGAACTTACTCAAACTTGGCTTTTCTTCTCTGCTCACATGTCTTGACTGCTTGAAATTTCCCCTTTTGATCCACAGACTTCTTTGAAAGCACCCAGACTTGAGAATTAGGGCTGTTTATGCCCAGAGGACTGCTCAGAAATGCTATAGGAAGGCTGCAAATACCCCTAGAACTCACGTAAACCAAGATGTTATTTGTGACCATGAAGGAAAAATGTGAAGTTTGCGTGTGGAATAGGGGGGTGACATCAGGCCCCAACTGCGGGAAATGTACTCTTATCGGGAGTGCATGAGAACCCCAGAATCTTTGCGTGAACTGGTTAGCAATGACCATCAAATGCAAGAAAATCAACACAACATCACATCAACCTACTGCTCATGCAAGAGCTTTTTCATCTTTCTACCTGCCTACTCTATGCATGAAAAATCAGTCTGTTAGGTGAAGTCATACGACCAGCCAATGCTACCTTAGCATTTGTTGGTTGTATGACTTCACCTAACATACTGATTTCCACACCTAACATGTATGACAAACCAATGAAGTTGAACCAACCAATTGATGTCCACATTAGCCTCCCAAGGCCCTTCCAAAGGGTGCGTTCCAACCAAAAGCAGCAAGACTCTTCTAGAAGGATCCTCTTCTAAGAGGACACACTCTTCCAAAGCCATACACATAGCAGCAACTTCAATAAAAATTAGATTAAACTCCTCATAAGGTGGACGTTCCAGCCCAAAGGTGTCCACTTGCTGTCATCAAATGATTCCTCAAGGGGACACTTCCAATAGCAATGTCCTCATAATAACCAACCTTTTAACCTCCAGGGCGGGCGCTCCAATAGGATAGTTCTTCACACATGCTATACAGAAATCTAGCCACCAAGTAGGGTGCTTCACCAAATTCTGTGGGGAAGGATTGTAAAGGAAGGTATTATACTCCATACCGATCCAACGTTTAGCCTCAACACTTCTTCACAAATAGCCATATTATTTAACCCACACCATGATCCATACAAAGCACTGGAATGGCTCTCAGAGGCTGGGTGCAATCCTTCTTGGCCTGGAATATAACGCTGTTGGAGTTTAATATTGGGCTGTCAAATCCCCTTATACTTATGGCCGAAGTAGTCCTGGAAATGGTCTCTTTTCTTGGTTTCCCCTTTCTGAGTTCGATTGACATGCTGGGCATCTCCTATTTATACTCTAAAATAAGTCAGGGCAGACATCCGAAATCATGATGAACAGGGACGACCTCATTAAATGATGTGCTGGCTGCTTCAGGAGATCACCTTATAAGTGCCTTTCAAATCATGAATAAGTGCACTTAGGAGCTTCCAAAGGTTGGCCATTCCACTAAATTTACAGGCATATAATGAACAGACCTTCTCCAAGGCCGAATGCTGTAACAAAACAACCTCAAAAGTGTGCTGGATTTCCTCAAAGGCAGATCAATGCATGGGCTACGGTACACAGTGATGGAAGCAGGATCTTTCCAACTGGATGCTCTCAATGATGGACCATAATGGATGGGCAGCCTCAGAGATGAAATTTTTGACCCTATATGATCTGCAAGGTGGCATAATAACACTCCAAACTGGTACCTTCCTTTAGAGTAAGCTTGAAATAATTGACAGAGCTGCCTTCACAACTGAACGTCCTCTTCATACTGTCATTTTAATGCAAATGTTCCATCCAAACAGCAACAGCGCCTCCAAAAGATGAGTAGGCTGCAAGCTGCCTCACCTTTTCCAGGTTTTCAAAGACTATTATAGCAGGATGGCCTACTTATTCAGAGTGTTGGGCTGCGGGCACCTCCCATACACAGGACGCCTATTTTGGGGCTGATGCGACAGTAATACATGTTATATCTTCCCTAGATTTGCTGCTAGGAGTCGGGACAACCCAGAATATAGGCAATAAGGTTTACTGCTGCAAAGAGTCAAAACATCATGCACAGGTGACTGATTTAGGGTTGTGGCCTCAAGAGGTTACTCCAAACATGCACTCAGAAATGGAATTTACTCCTTTTATTGCTGATATTGGGTGAAATAATGCATACAAGCAAGTTTTAAAGCTGCTCCAGCCCACAAATTCACCCAGAACGTACCAGAACTGCCTCTTGATGCTTGCTTAGTGGCTGACGTATGCCCAGAATTTGAACAAAATGATCACATATCACTGTTTATGCTTCAACAACCACCCAGAACTTACTCAAACTTGGCTTTTCTTCTCTGCTCACACTTCTGGACTGCCTGAAATTTCCCCTTTCGATGCACACACTTCTTTAAAAGGGCCCAGACTTGAGAATTAGGGCTGTTTATGCCCAGAGGACTGCTCAGAACTTCTATAGGAAGGCTGCAAATACCCCCAGAACTCACGTCAACCAAGATGTTATTTGTCACCCAACAGAAAAATTGTGAAGTTGACATGTGGACACCCCATGCAAATAGGAGGGTAACAGGGAGAAAGTGCTTCTTCCAAAAAGCTAGGCTTTTGCTAAAATTTAATGCGACGTGTTAAAACGTGATGGATCTCCATTTGGAAATAATCTCCGGGTCTCCTACCATAGGAATGAATTTGATAAACCTTTGATTAATTTACACACCTAGGGATCGTTTGCAAAGGACTTTGTGTTACACATGCAACAGATTTGGACCAACAAACTCCTAGCTGGTCTTGTAAAATTCACAAGTGAATCTGTTAATGCAGGGGGCCTTGTTGTTGGCCATCTAACGCAATGCTGTAGAAAGCTCTTCTAGAGATAATGCTAGGTCACATGCTCAAGGACCTTCTCGGTAGCTTCTTGCCTCTCTACAAAGAGGAGTTGGGTTTGGAACACCATTTTAATTGATGTAGGTTGGGAAAAAACCACCAAGGTATTCTTGGGTTGGGAAAAACCACCAAGTTTTCTTAGTTTTGAAAAAAACCCACCAAGGTATTCTTACAGATCCAGGGGCCTCATGGTTTCATGGACATGGGCTGGGTAATTGAACTGAAATAGGAAGAAATCTTTTTTTGAACTCTTGGTGTGTTTGCAATGCAACCATGTGGCATCTATGCCTATTGAATCCAGTTGCCCATATA
This sequence comes from Larix kaempferi, assembly GCA_027924585.1. Lineage (NCBI taxonomy): Eukaryota > Viridiplantae > Streptophyta > Pinopsida > Pinales > Pinaceae > Larix > Larix kaempferi. Next base: position 314,390 of record BSBM01000891.1, read on the forward strand.
TGATAGGCTTCATATTTTTTTTGTGGGCCTTTAAACCTTTCTTTGACAAGGGACACCACACTTTATCTTTGACATGGAAAATATGCAATGTTAGGTGTTCATCATGTTTCTTCTTGTACTTTGCTTGACATTTTTGTAGGGATATTTGTACCTTTTAATGGTTTTGTTGTATTTTTATATTTTTACCCATTTACATCTTGTGCTTGTTCATCTTTCTTTCCCATGTTATTGTCTAACACCAAAAAGGCTAAGTTAGTTGGGTTGGGGAAGAAACCTTAAGCAAGTCTAATTGAGATATTTGGGTCGAGCTATAAATTGCTTGACTATAACAATCTTGAATGTATGGTAAAATTTCATCGTATGCCTTAGGTGTTGATGGTTGTAACCTTGCAACTATTTTGAGCTTTGCTTAGATAAGGCCCTAGTCAACCCTTCATTAGAAAGATTGAAACCCCAAACTATAAAGTGGGTGAATGAAACATTTAGTGTATTACCTTCTAACCAAGAGGTATTTTTAAGTTGAACCTCCTTTTCCTCACGTTTAGGCAACTCCTAAGTAAATGAACTATTAGTATAGCATCTCGTGACTCTATAGAGCATGTAGGCTAGCCTTCTACTTTAGAGGAGTCTACAAGAATTGTGAATTGGACAAAAAGTAATAATGTGCAATGCAGGGAAAAGGTAGATGAATCAATTGCTAAACTTATGATCGTGAAATGACATTGTACACAATGTTTCCCTTTCTTCTCCTTACAGGGAAATAATGACGAAAAGCATAACAGTGGAGTTTCGATGTGCACTTCCTATTTACATTGAATCAATGACAATGTTGGATAACTAGATCTCAAAGATGCAAGGGTCGATGAAAGACCTTAAACAAGCTTGATTTTTGATAGGGTGTTCAGTTATCATGATGGTCGGGTGGATTTGTGGAAGAGACCTTTGTTAAACATTATTGCGAGCTCCTTATTTTGGGTCATAATTTTTTTTAAGGACAATTGACTATATTCAAAATGTGGAGAACTCATCATTTCGATATGAGGTATTGAAGAATGCAATTGGGGAGGTTGGCCCTAATGTTGTAAAGGTTATCATAGTTGCAACACTAATTTATTGATCTACTGGGTTAATGATTCAAATTTCAAATCATGCAAAAACATATGTTTTTAATTCTTTGTTGTCTATGTGCCCTGAATAATTTGCTCAAAGTCATTGGCACAATTCATTTGATCACTTGCATTATTTTTTTTGGTAGATGCTCTCGGTTAGCATGTGCAAGCGACACCTTCCCCAATATATGAATTATTGAAAATGCATCTCAAAGCAGTTCTTTTTGTTGGCAAACTCCCAAATTGAGGTTTGATGAAGAGTCCAACTTTACACCCAAACCATGGCCATCCTCCATGACCTTCCTACGATCATCTAGATTCTTGAAATAAACATTTAAAAATCCTTTAGAGCAAAACCATACGTTGTAAGCGTATGCTTAGTTGGTGTCATTCTAGTCAATTAGGGTTGAAGATGATGGCCATAACCCATTAGTTGACCATATCATTGAAGGTTCAATGGGTAAACTTTGTTGCCATTTCCATGGAAGAGCCCAACACAATGCACGTGAGGACAGAGGCTAGAGAAGCATCCTTCATAAAAAAACCATCATTTGGAGTGTTGATAGGAACAACCAAAGTAGAAGGGGTGCATGTCCTTGGATGATTTGTTCTTAGCCATGTTGGCTCATATACGACATAAAATGTTTGCTCCATTGCAAAGGAAGAGTGAAGGAGTAGACAACTGACTTGCTTGCAAGGGTGTGGCCATGCTGGGGAGATGGGTTGAGCTATAGCTCGCAATGTAGTGAAACTCTCTATTGAGCAGTGTTTGATGCTCCTATAATTTTTCCAAGCTTAAGTTGAACACGGGTGGTTTTGAATCCACAATATGTATGTGCAGGGCATGACCTCCTAATACCATAAGTTCAAATTGTACCTCTAGGGCCCCCCATGGCTACCTCAAGGTTTTAGTTAAAGGCCTGTGAGCATGGAACTTGGGCAATGGTATCCACATTAAAGTGATTGAGGGCCTGTGCTTGGGTCCATAATATGTGGGTGCAGGACATGGCCTCCAGGGGCCCTCATGGCTACCTCAATGTTTTAGGTAAAGTCCCGTGGGAATGGAACCCAACAATGTTTTATCCACATTAAGGATATTGAGGTGCTATGCTTTGGTCCATAATATGTACATGCAGGTCACCACCGCCTAGTGCTATAGGTACAATCCCTACCTCCAAGTGCCTCCATGACTACCTTTAGTACTTGTTGCCGCCGGAACACGCACCCGGGGGTTATCGCAGCAGAAATATTCAAGCTGCTTAGGTGCATTCCTTGGGTGGCAAGTCTCGAGTCAAGTATTGTCACTTGATCTTGACTCCTCCGTTTAGGAAGAACTCTTAACGAAGCCAAGGGGGGTAGTCCCTATGAGTTACTAAGGTTGATTAAGCTTTAGATTTATGATTGGGTAAGGTTTTTAGGAGTTTTGAATAAGATTTAACTGAAAGAAAAAATCACTTGCAGAATATAAATTAAGATCAACAACATAAGATAGATATAAGTAATATAAGATCTGATAAAAAGTTTGAAATACTGTAAACAAGATCAGTGCCAAAAGATGGAGTCGATAAATGCGTGCTGTTGTATTGTAAATGTTTTGTGAGTGCTTCTTGATCAGTTTTATTTTATTATGAGATGGGATTTGATTACGAGAAGGGGGAGCTCCAGATATACTGTGAGGTAGGAGTAATGTCCGGAAGTTAACTAAAGGTGGCTCCTCACGGAGACGTGTGGGATGGAATGGAGTCTTGAGGGTGTTGTTCAACACTACACCAACAAGGGTGTAGCCTAACTGTGCCTTGAGTTCGCCTCCTAGTGGTTCCCTCTTCTCCTGAGAAATTTCCCCACACAATGATTAAGGTCTGAGTGACAGATTTTCACTATGTTCACGGTAGTTAATTTTATTAGGATGAGTTTTTATTAGATGTGAAGAATTATGGAGTAGGTGCAACTCTTTTTGATTTCCCACAGGCCCAGGCAAATGCTCGTAAGGGGAAAGAGCATACTTTGAGTTGGAAACTAAATATATGTTTCGTTTGATTGCAAAAGGTAAATAACTAAAGTAAAGTGTTATGCTAATTACTACAGGCAAGGAGTCTCTTTTCTGATCATCCGATCACGTACTCAGGAACAACCCTTTATGTGACGGCGAGAGCATACTTCGGGAAAGCAATGCCAAATTTATTACTTTGAAGCAAAAATTGAAACGACTAAAACAGTATTTATAATGTTTTAAATTTAAAAGTATACTGCCTGATGTGTGTGTGTGTTTGTGCTTAAACCGAAAATAAAACTTGTTAGAAAAAATCACGCCATAAAAAAATGCGATTCCCCCCATGGGGGATGGGGTGTGGGCGCTGGGTATCCCACTTGCTCTTCATTTATTTATGATTTACAATGAAATTTTTGGAGAAAATGCCTAAGATCTTTACAGATATAGGTCCAAAAGGCTTACAAAAAATGCAAAGGGTGAATGCCGGATGAAGCTGGGATGCCCCAGGAAGCTCCAGAATGGCCCAAACTTGAATTTTTTGACCCAAAAGTGCCAAAATCTGCTAAAAAATAAAACAGGACAGCGAGCTAATTAGTGTTAGAAAATTATGGAAAAAATTAAAAGTGATTTGGGCAACTACAAAAATTATGGAAAAAATTTAGGTTAATCTACTTGTAAAAATTGAATGAAAATGACTCAAAAGGACAAGTCCTTTTGAGAATCTTGGTTTTCTTTTGAGGGCAGCCAATGAAGCACTTTTTAAATTGTTAAATCAACTTTAAAACCCAATATAAAGCTACTCTAACATGCCTTAAGAATTTTCAATAAATTACTTGCATGAGGAAGCTTAAAGATGCTAGATCTAATGCGGAATATAAACTTTTGGAAACTAAGATCTAAGCAAAATACAAAATCAGATCTATGTATGATATTTATTTTCAACAAAAATAGATCTGAGAAGAACAGTAACCAAGGAGATTTTCTTTAAACTTATGAAGAGAGAGAAAGGAAGAAATGAAGCTTGGTGTTGGGTGGATCAACTGAAGAGACTTCCGGTGACAATTTGTGGACTATGTTGGATGAATCCTTGGAGAATAAGAGAACAAACTTGTTCCAATACTTTTCCATGTTTTGTAACCTGTAGGCTGTAACTAATTAGAAACTTGCCAAAGAGATTGTGAGATCCGATAATAAACACATAAGAAATCAAGAAAGCATGTCAAACTTATTAAACAATGCTACATTAGATATCTAGATATGCATGATTAAACGAAACTAGCAATAAGCTTATTACTTGATCCTTTTTATCAATTGATACCAATCCTTTCAAGGCCAAATTCACAATACAATTGAACAAGAATCTAAAGATACATGTTACCTCAAGCTAATACAACAATGATCATCCACAAAAGAGCATGGCACCATGTAGCCTCCAAAGATTCAACTTTTCCAACAACACACAATAGAAAGTATTACAATTGCAAGCTTCTCTTAATACAACTCCAACTAGTTTAAATGAGAGAATGAAGCCTCATTATATAGCAAAACCAAGAGAAATCCTCTTTGACACTTGGAGAAATGAGTTGATACACTTGGAAAAGGCTTGTTGACACATGTGAGAGGTTTGGGGAGGTTAATGACACATTTCTCCAACCATTTGACACTTTTCAACCTCCACTTGACACCTCTCCAACCGCAAATTCGCCCCCCCCTTGGTGGATCTCCAATCTTGAATCAAATCATCATTTATTTGCTCAATATTCTCCCCGATTTGATTGCCAATCAAAGGAGATTTGATTCCAACACATTTCCTTGATCCGTGGGATTGGGATTTTGCCTTTATTATGTATTTTTTGCCAATTAAATTGGTCTTTTTGGGTTTTTTGAGTAAATATTATTTTCTGAGATAAATATTTACTCAAAACTTAGGATAAGTGGGTTTATGGGTTTAGTGGATGTTCTGGCTTAGAAAACGAGCATCCACTTGACAAATTACGCCCACAAACCATACTTTTATTACATTTTAAAATTTTCCTATTAAACTATTAAAAAATAGTCTAATTTTACGAGAAAAAATATTTTTCTTGGAATGTAAAAAAAACTTAAGGGGACCTAGCACATGTCCATATGATTCAATTCTAATGTCTAGCATGGTAATATACATTGACACTTGGGCTTTAATAACCTCCCAGGGTCGAGAAATCATGCCGACCACCCCAACTTTGTAGGTATGAGTGAAAAACTCGAAAATTATAAGTCGTTTATTCAACAACATATAATTGACAAGGGAAAAAACACTCTGGGCTAGTCGGACTGATATCTAAGTCCTAGGAAAGCCGAGTCCGTTACAAAACCATCATGCTAAGACATTTTTTACAGTTTCCCCCAGGGCATGGACATGTGATTTTATTTAAAAAAAAGGGCCAAGGTGGCCTGCTAGGACTTCTGATTTTCTGAATATGAACAAGTAAACTTGTTCCATCTTCACAGGCTTACTCGGAATCCACTAAGTGCAATTTAGTGGATAACAGTACCTTAAGGCATTGGGTAGGGCTCATGAGATTGGAATCTTGATCAAGGGTGTGAAACTCGTCACTTCCTCTGCTAGTCCCAAGCTGGGTGGATTGTCATATTACTATGCACATTGCACTCTAAAGTCATCTAAATGCAAAATAAATTTTCCTCTAAATGTATAGCCACTTTGGGCAGTTTTATTTTGATCATGAATCTGGGAAGTATTATGGTAGGTTATTTTAGGTTCAGACTTTTGGCTGTTCAATCACAAATATTTAAGCAACCACAAATATTGATCTCTCGTATCTCTGCTGTGACATCTTCTGTTTATGTGATGGGAAGTTTCCCTCTTTCTACATGAATATTGAACTTACATTTTTTGCCATATTTTATTTATGTATGACATGCTATGTGGCTTTTCCCAAATGAGAAACTGCTGATATTGTTCTATTTTGGATAACCTTTTGTTGTATTTACTTTTCTGACAGATCCTCATGTGCATTCTCAGTTTTGTTGATGACACCAGTCTTGTTTCTAAGGTTTGGTGTGAAGGATCTTTGTTTTGTTTGATGTTTACTATTCACTGATGCTAAGGGTTTAAATTATGTTATGCTTCTAAGGAGTGTTGTTCTCGCAGTTTATATTTCGTGAGCTAGAAAAAGATTTGAAGGAATTGGCATTGGACAAGGTAATTTTTATCTCCAATATCAAATTTCCCATCTATTTGAAGCAGTGAACATTCTGGATTTGTTTACTGGTCTTATCTAAATGGGGTGCTGGTCTCTCTAAAGATTGTAAATCAAAGAGGAGACATCTTTGGAGCCCTATAAATTTACTTGTATGTGGTGTCTGCAAATTACAGTATGGGCGGCGTCCAATTTTGCATCTTCTTTGCCCAAATGTACCTCGCTACTTTCCTGCAGATGTTCTGGAGACTCTAAGATCAAAGATTAGTTCTCTTACTACCTGTACCCAGGCAATCCTCTTATCTAATTCTTAGTATACTTCGAATTTCTTTGTAGATATATTCAATTTATTTTTGTTATCCATTGCATAAACAACTTAGCTCTTATTTCTTCTAGTGGTGGAAAATTAAAATATATTCATTTTAGTACAGGATGGGATTCCTCAGTCTGCGGATAATGAACATTCTGAAGGTCAAAAAACATCTTCAGAGACAGGTATCCCAGGTCCCAGAACAGAGGAAAAAGATGAAGAGAACCCAGACGAGAGTGAAGGGTTGGGGGAAATAACCAAAAAGGACTTTTCAACGAGAAGATTTGAACTTTTAACTAAGAATGGATTAGCACAGGTTAGATGTTAACTTGTTATATGATACCATTGGATCATTTCTGCAAATAACTCGTTTTAACTCACATGTTTTCTTTCTTTCTTAAACAAATGCCTGATAAATACTTGATAGGAACATGGGAACCAAAACACTATATGTTAAAAGAGTGCAGTTGTTGTCTTGTTTGTTTTGCAGAAACTTACAGAAATGTGTATGCAAAACGTAGGTGAACTTCTTCGTTCTCAATATGGAAAGGACGTAATATTTGAGGTGACAATCTACTTACCTCTACACCATTTTTTTTGTCTTTTAACACATGTTTTGTTAAATACCTGGGCACAATATGTATATTAAGTTCCCTGAAGGACAAGGAGCCATTGTTGAACTTGATCCATCTCAAACTGTTTTCTGTTTTTTGAACTTTCCCTCTAACAACCCTGATGACAGCACTTGGATATGAAAGCACTGCCGGATTAGGAAGGTCCTTTTGTCCAGATGGTTGTATATAGATGCAGTAAAATAAGGATTTGAAAATGATAAAACCTAAGTAGCATGGGTACCCATACCTGGGGGTAGGGTACGCGTACCCATACCCACGTACCGGATACCCCGTACCCATGTATCATGCCGTACCCTGCTGTACCCGAAACTTGGCCGAAGTACCTGAGACGTTTGTCACGGATTCAAGGGACATTGATTGCAGAGGGGATGGGGTACTCCTGTTTGGGGATGCCTAGGGACGCCCAGGGACCAGTTTTGTATGAGGTACCCCTGTTTTGGGGATGCCTGTGGACCAGTTTTGTATGAGGTACCCTTGTTTTGGGGGCGCCTGGGGACACCGAGGGACCAGTTTGGTACGAGCCCAGCCAGTTTTGTACGAGTGACATTAAAGTCAGTAATATTAAATGGTAATATTAAATTCTTAAAGTAAAAGTGACATTCTCCTTATCTTTCATTTTCGACATTCTTCTTATCTTTCATTTTCTATCTTTTAATTTTTAACATTACCATTAATTGTTTTAGGATGTTTGAGAGTGGTTCAACCTCATTGGACTTCATATGCAAAAAGTATAATTTTCGATCCCATTCAGAATTCAACAGACAATAGTTTTTAGGATTTCAGGATTGCAATGTTTCCACTGAATTTGATCATGTATGAGGGTATGGGATTGGCATTTAATCAAGCACACCAACCTCTCTATGTACCTTGATGTTGGTGGTGCTTATTGTTGAACACCTTTGTCACGACCTTAACAAAAATGTACCCTTTCACTCAAGCAAAATCACTTGGATCAAGAAGTTTTTTCTACCTTATTTTAACACTTGGATTAGGAAGATTCATCAAAACTGTAGAATGTTGACTAATGTCTTTGGAGGACCAACTTCGAGATTCAAGGTAGAGGCAAGGGCTAGAGACTAGAGGAGGGGACATAGGGTGCTATTTATGAATAAGATCCCAACATAGGCAAGGTTTTTGATATGTAATTATTTGTTGTAGCATGAAGTTTTTTGGATTCTGTTACGATGGTACCAACACCAGCGTACCTGCAGAGTGCCCCAGGGAGAGGGTGTATTTTTATGACCATGAGGGGTGTTTAGCCAGCTCATTCTGAGGTAGGGGCATGGCCAGACCCTCTGGTTCTTTCTTTGGAAGTACTATGGCTTAGTGGCATCGCTGACTATCTCATGAAACGGATTGAAACCCTTAGGTTGGTGTTTGAGGCTTCCAAGGGTGAGTCACTGGGTCACATGACCCTGACCTTGTTTTATCACTCCAGCGGCAAGTTCTTTAGCACTGAGGCATTTGCTTATCCTTCAGAGCACCTCAACACCCTCCCGGCCCTCCAGTTCACCAGTGCCCTCTCTTTGGGCCCTCCTACAGAGGATGACGTCATCTTCTTGGGTAAACTGTAATGCTTGATAGGGGGGGGGGGGGGCGTTGAGGGTTTTTCATGTTGGGGTTAGTTGGGGCATGACGACCCCCCTACACAGTCTGGCCTTCAGTTTGGTCAAATGTGGCCTTGTTCAGCCATTTTGCTCATGTTTGGGTCAAATATGGGGAAAACACTCCAATTTACCCACTTTTATCATTATTTTATATTATTTTTTGTTTTAATTTTAAGTTACATTTTTAATATTAAATTGACCTTATTTTATGTAAAAGTGAGTGAGCACATAAATACAATCTCCTCACTTCATTTTTAGATATCAACTTTATGGGATTACACTTTTATTTCTAATTTTTGCCCTAATTAGGGCTCTTTGAGTGATGTGCACCTCTTGAGGATGATCATGCTTGTTAATTTGGGGACAAATCTTTGAAGTCTTTGCTTTTGTTTCTTTGCTAAGGTGATGCTAAGAGTTGTTTGCTTGATACATGCACAAGAAGGTATCTAAGTCTTTCTCTTGATGTCTTTTTGTTAAATGTTGGATGTATGCTTGGAGTTGCATTTTGCCCTACCATAAGTCATTTTCTAGCCTTTAGTTACTCTAGCATTGTTAACTTGAGTTTTAGGTTTTCAAAGTTTGTCTTAGCTAGGGCATCATCAACCAACCCTCGTAGTTGTTGAAGACGCCCTAGCTTTCCAAACTTGGCAAGCACCATCTCAAGATGAGGGCTATTCTCTTTGATGCCTAGGGTTAGGGTGAATTTCTCATGCAAACCCTAGGTTGTTCATCTACATTTTTTTAACCTAAATTTCTGAGTTTGTATTTTTGTAAATATTATTGTTAGGTTAAACTTGCATTTTCATGGTAGAATTAGGGTTAGATTTAGGTCTGCAATTTTATGACAAAAACCCTAAAAATTAAAAAAATATTTTTTTTGCATGCTTTAGCTTCCCTAAAATTTCGGCCCTTCCTCCTATAATTTCGGCCTGCCCTATTTGTCACTAAACACCTTAGGGCGAAATTTTAGGATCCCTAAAAATCCCAAAATCATCAAAAACTCCCTAAAAAACCCTAATTTCTGAGTTTTGTATGTTTTGTAGATATTATGTTAGATTAGTTCTCTTTACTAATTTTCTGAGTTTGTTTTTATTGTAAATATTATATTTTAGGTTAAGTTTTTATCCTTTTTATGTTAATATAATTTTTTGTAAATTTTATTATTTTTTAAAAACCCTAAAAATTCTGAGTTTTGGCCCTAATTGCAAACTTTTCCAACCCCTGCTGCCCTGCTATCCTTTCTCCCTTATCCTCCTCGCTGGCCCTTTCTCCAAGTTCTGCCCTGCTGCAAACAGTCGCCATCTCCTCAAGCAAGGGTCCTTCTTTCCTTTTCCTCCCTAACTTTCTATCCTAAGTCTGCAATTCCGTTTGCAGACCTAAGTCTGCCCCTCACCTGCACACATAAAGACAGAAATTACACAGATTTCCTTTAAACATTTGACAGTGATAAAATCGGAGTATTTGTGGTTGGAAAGGGGTAACCCTTAATCTGATTTTCAGTAAACATTTGATTTCTTTTATGCATGACAATGTTCAGATGAATACTTGGATATCAATAATAAATGATGAGGCAAATTTTGATATAAATCTATGCTACCGCTTGTTTGACAATTCTATATTTTAGGTTTAGTAATTATCTGTTGAGGTCTTATGCCTGTAAATGAAGGTCTGATTTTCTGCTTAAAAGAAGTCTAAAAACTACTTATTCCACAAGTCTGGAAAGCACTTATTACAATCTGCATCTCTTTATCATTTTTTAAGAATTTATGGTGCAATAATTATTTACTTGCTTTTCAAGGTATTATTTGCATCTTAGTTGGTTATCTTTAGATATAATACTCAGCAAGGCAATAATTATAAGGTCAAATTGATGACAATTTGGTTATTACTGTGGGACTGATAGACTTGCCATTTACATACAGATCTGAAAATTCATTGAAGTTTATTTGATCCTTGATGATAATGCTAAAGTGATTATTAAATGAAAATGGATGCACATGAATATATATGTACAATGATACACATGAATATATATGTACAATGAAAATGGATGCACATGAATATATATGTACAATGAAAATGATTTAAATTTCATATGTATTATAATTTATAAATTTATAATTATAAAAAATTATATATATATAGTATCACTGATGTACCCTAGTCCCCTGCTTCAAAAAATGGCGTCCCCGTACCTGCACCCATCTCTGTACCTGTACCCTTACCCAAGTTTCTTGGCAACATAGGATAATCATAAAACCCTCAAGACAATGTATCTGAGATAAAAATACTTGCAACATGAAATACTAAGCATTGCAGCAACCTTGTAAGATAGTTTAATCTACGGCCAAAAGGTTTGCCTAAATCTAGAAGAATAATTGGTCTTTTAGTGAAATATTTGACAAAGATTTTGACCATGCTCAAAACCTTCAAATGTGCAAAATCATACTAAGTTTTACTTCATCTATAATTTTATGCGCATCAACAAAAAATCGGAAAACACTGTCATACATCATAACAAAGAAGTAGGAAATCTGTAAGGATTTCAGACTGATTTTTATAACAATCTTCTTGGACAATTTGTATTTATATACAATGTTCCCCCAAGTTTCCAGGATGCGGGAGTGTGGGAGCAGGGAAACACACATCGAGTACGCGTGGAGACCACCCCCAAATTTTAGGGAAATTCGAGGGTACGGGGGAGCGTCAGGGTCATAAAAGTTATAAATGATAAAGCCCAACAATGTAAATGAAAATCTAATAATACAATTCAATATTGTGCAATGTAAATCAGAATTTAGCAAATTATGAAATTAATAATACAAACACGTTACACAGTGTGACAATTCATCATGATCATTTTCATATTTGACAATTTGAATCTTGATATTCATATTTGATATTTCAGTCATTCTAATTGAAAAATTGAATCAATGATATTGCATGCTAAAATAATAAAATACTAAAATTTAAAAACAGTAAATAGTAAATACTAAGTTTGAAATAGAGACTGAAACATCAATAGTAAATTAAGATTGCTCAAAGAGTCAAAAATAGGAAAGAGTCAATGACTCAGTCATCATTGATCAATATCTCGAGTCAAACCTAACAAGTAACAATGGACATTGAAAACTAAAAGTCGCTGAAATAAATCAACACAAAACGAGCATCAAGGAGTCAACTCCATTGGTTGGTCCTTTGCATCCATGTGCTGCAAGAAGGCTTTAGGACAATCAATGGGAATGTCAACATCTGAGTCTGAGTCACTCTCATGAGTAACTAATGTCACACCAACCAAACCATGCTGCATCTCATCCGGTCCATCCTCCTCGTCTACCTTTGCATCATCCTTTGGATCCACATCCCATCGTACAATTGGTCCCATCCAATACTCTGGTGTCTTCCTGTGTGCAAGACGTAGGACATTGTGCATTGCAACTATCTTCTCTGCTCTCCTAGAGATAAGTCTATTCCTCTTGATAGAGTGGATAAAACTATAGGTGGACCAATTCCTCTCAGCTGTGGAGGAACTAGCAATATGAGACAACAAGCGAGTAGCAAGATGTTTGATCTCTTGAGCATCATCCCCATGCATGTCCCACCAACCAACGGGGTCATCTTGGCCTAAGTCATTACAGTCTACCTTGGCATCAGGCTTGTTGAAGGGACCTTTGAGACCTGCAAACTGAATCCATTGTCTCCGTAGTGTTTGTCCCTCCTGTGCACTGTACATCTTTGTAATGGTAGCTCGAAAACCCTTCTTGATCTCTGGATCCTCAATGGGAGCAATTGTACCAGGCCTAGAAATGTACCATTTTGGGTTTAGTGCATACAATGCCATGTGCAAAGGTGTGTTCATTCAATCCCCCTACGCTGAATAATGGGTCGAATCTGGTTCGTGTAGAACTCTAAGGAGGGGTCTTTCTGACGAATGGCCGCCCTTACCTTACCTAACATGCTGTCAAAACTCCCATAGATTTCTCCAAGACTAGGAGAGTCAGTGTTAGTGTAGCGAATGACCTCAACTATTGGGCGCAAGAATGAGACCAAATAACTGCAATCTACCCACCAATCATTATCCAATATCTGAAGCCTAATCTTCTTCCCCTCCTTTGTCTTGGACTCTGTCCACCTGTTCCTATTTGGAGTCACAACCATGGCCTGCAACGCTGGCTGTACCTCCAACATCCTCTCCAATAAGAGAAAATAGTTGGCATATCTAGTATATGTGGGCTTGAGGAATTCCTTCCTCGAGTGAGCCCTATACATGGCTAAGGAGGTGTGGTGGTTGTAGATAAACATCTGCACATCCCTTGCAACTGATACCAAGGTGGACACCCAATCAATTTTCCAATGTCTTTTCAGGGTATTGTTGGGAGCATGCACGCAACAAGGGGTCCAAAATATATGCCTATACCTGCTCTAAACTAGTAAACTAGTTGATCTACACACTACTGCTGTATCTGTCACAACCTGAACAACATTCTCAGGCCCAACCTCCTCTATAGCATCCTGAAGAAGCTCAAATTGGAAAGCCGCATCTTTGCGCTTTCCAGAACAATCAACAACTCTAAGAAAGAATGGCCCATCTATGCATGTAACTATGGTGTTATCATGTTAATAAGTGGATGTTTGGCAATGTTTGTCCACCCATCCATAACATTATAGCAACCTGACTTCACCCATATCTCTTTCATCTGCTCTTTTTGCACAGTAATATTGGACACCTGCCTCTATTGTACTCAACTTATGCTCACCTGGGAGCACATATGAGGTTCTCAATGTTGCAATTGCACGAACCATCACCTTATAATAAGGAGAATGAGTAACATGGAAAGGAATGCCATTGGCGAAAAGGAATTTGCCAATGGCATCATTTGTATCATCATGGCTAAGATTGCCATGCATCCATGTAATGGTTGGTCCTATAGCACAAGAACGAACCTTCTTTTTTGATGAAGATATCTCAATAGGAGATGATGGAGGTATACAAGTGGATGGGTCAGCTTTCCTTTTGGAACTTGCTTTTGCATTGTGATGTTCCTTTAACGTGACATGTTGGCTAAAGAATGTGCCCTCAACATCTACTGCCATTTGCAACCTCATAAGCTCAGTTCTTTGCAACGTGGTTAGCTTTGAACACACATAAACTCCTTTGCCACCAATTCCCAAAAGGTGGTCTAACCCAACTATAACTCCCAACCCAAGGATGGCCACAAACATTGCACGTGCAATGACGCGATCCACCACTTTTCTTGTCTTTTTGGTTTGTGGGACCATTTACTTTTCTTGCATATAGCAAAAATGGTTTCTTGGGATCAAATGTCCCCTTTGCATATTGAGCCAATGACCTATGTGGGGTGAGATTGGCATTACATTCTCCTTCACTTTGACTTAACCTGGTTGATGAGGGAGTTGCACTCTCACTTCCAATCTTTGTCCTAAGTCCAACATTATAGTTACTCTCTGCATGAAAACCATATTCAGTTTCACTGTCACTGTTGTCACTATTGTTGCAATTGCTAGAGTTGCTCATATTGTTGGTTTTAAGTTGAAACTATTAGGTGTTGTTTTTTATTTTTGACAACTTGTTGCAACAAAGTTTTTAAATTTTTATCGTTTTTTTTTTAAATTTAATGAATGTTAAATAATAAAAAGTAAAACTTAAATGTTTAACAGTTGAATTTCAAATTTTTTTATGAACATTTTAATTTTTAATGGCTGAAAATTGAAATTCAAATACAGGCCCTACCTTAAATAGTTAAAATTTAAAATTTAGAATAGTAACACATGTCATAGGCTCTACCTTAATAGTGAACACTAACCGTAATCTCTGTTGGCGGCCTCCCTATTCAGCAGTCAGCACAGTCTCTAGGTAGTGGGCTCTTCAACTGATGGGTCTTCAACTTAGCATGTTCGGGCTCTTAAACAGTTAAACTTAGCAAGTTCGGGCTCTTAAACAGTTAAACTTAGCAAGTTCGGGCTCTTCAGACTTCAAGTAACGACTATGGGCTCTTCAAGTGATGACTGCAGGCTCTTCAACTGCAATCACAGGCTCTTCACCTGCAACCGTGGGTTCTTCTGCCTTCTCTGTAATCATGAATCTTCAACATTGACCTCCCTGCGGGCTCTAAAATCTTCATAAAATCAAATGGTGGGAGGCGACTCTCTTTTCTGCACCTGCGGGCTCACTCTCCAATGTTCACAGCAGCGGTGGGGGGCTTTCTCAACACTTAGGGTTTAACAGAATGGACAAAATGTAAGTAAAAGGTAGGGTAAGTAAGTTAGGTTTATGTTATTTTTTTGTTTTTATTTTTATTTTTAATTTTTTTTAAAGAACATGGGCAAAATCTTTGCGAGGCATCTCGACGTCCCTTATCTTCGGGAAGGAGCGACTAGGCACCCCCCACAACCAGAGCGAGCTTCAAGAGGTAGGGGCGTGCTCCCTTGTGTGTTTTGACACGTTTTGTTTTTTTTTCGGGGCGAAGGGAAACATTTTGAAAGGAGCCCCCAAGTCCTCGGGGCGTGGGGAGCGAGCCCCTGACGTTGGGGGGCGAGTCCCTCTGTAACATTGTTTATATATTTCTTTTGGAGGAGTTATTATATGAAATGAATTTGAATGAGTTCAAGTTGTTGTGACGACAGTAAAGTTGTAGATGAGATGTACACTGGATGGTACATGATGTCTATCTGTACTATTTGAAACTGAAGGCTCTTATCAAGAAGATGGGCATGGAAATTGGTTAATGGAGAGACTGTTTCCTCAAAACAAGATGTAAGGTAGTTCCCCTACATCATACAAAGGAGTGAACGATGCTTTAAATGTGTCAAACAATCTTGTTGGTCACTATAAAAGCATCCAATCCAATTAGGAGAGGGGAAGGAAATCCACAAAGGTAAATACAATTTATATATTTGAATACTATGAGTGATAATTTACAAGAACTCTTGTGATGGTATATATACTCATTGACTAGTCACGAGATTGAAGGGTTATGGCTGATGGGTTTATTCAATATATTATTTCTATGATTGTGTATTTTGTTACTATGTGATGCATATTTATGTACATTACATATCCATATTTGTGATGCATATTTTTGCATCACAATTCTTGGATCCACTCTCCTTCCTTGGATCAACTCTCTTCATATCCCTGCTGGTATATATCTTTCTCCAAGATCGGTTGTCCATTTATAGAACTAGGGTTTGATTTGAGTTCTGATTTTATCCTTTTATGGGAGCTACTTTTACGCTCCCACTTTGTATTGATATCATGGTATTGCATAGTCCCATTGACCTACTTTTGTGGTCATTTGTTGAACATTAATAAAATTATCTTATCTTATCTAAAAGATGCTTTGTCCTTGAAGCATTGCAAGGCGAAGTATGTCTTCATTTTAGCTTCAGCTTCCTTCACTTCAGGAACTACTTTTGATGTTCTGTCTAAGTTGCAGGAAACTTGGTACTAGGCCCCGTATCACTGCCGTACCAGGCAGGAAACTTGGAAACACGTTTGGTACTCCTCGGAAACGCGTTTCCGACCGTGCCATCACGTTTCACGTGGAGGAAACATGGGTGGTACCCGTGCCGTATCCGCATCCATATGGCGTGTTTCCTCCTCGAATTCTTGCTTTTCCATCCAAAAAAAGAACCCGTTAGCTTAATTAATGCGTTAAGTTGTTTCTTAATGGGTTAATGATGGTTTAGGAAACCTCTAGAGGGCCTCTAAAAGTCATTTTTTTATAAAAGGAGGATTTTACTTCCCTCATCTCACACGGTGATTTGAGCAAGCGAGGGTTACTTGAGAAAGCCGATTTGAAGACAATCAGCTACAACACTGTGCAAATTGACTTATCTTATGTTTTAGTTCTATGCTGACTATTCACATTTTGATATATGTAGCAATGTAGCCTCATACATAAAGGCTGATTTTGTAATTTTGAATATATTGTGATTGTATTGCCAAGGTTGTTTTGGGATATTACTACTTGGCAACTTGCATCGTGTAATCATCTATGACAATTATTAATGATGTAGAGATGGACTTATGAGTAAAATGTGATGTTAGATGTTTGAAATTATGATTTATCACTTGTCATTTATGTTGCACATTTAATTTTTAATGTCCTTGCTAATTTGCATATATACATATATATCGCGTTTTCTCGTTTCCTAAATTTTGGGGGGTCGCGTTTCCAATGCGTTTCCGTATCGGATACACGTTTCTGTTTCCCCGTATCATGCAACTTAGTATTCTGTTGGTTGAGAAACAAGATGGTAAAATCTTCGAAGTTTTGAGTAAAATTGTCACATTGTGGAGGGTTTGATCCACCTAAAGTTAATTTTCTTTCGAATTGCATCGTGCAACATTTGATGAGGACTTCTTTCAATTGTGATTTTAAATATAACTTGGAAAGAAGTTGGATTGGCATCTTCATATTCAATAATGTGGCTTGATTTTTTCTTTGGTTAATGTCGATATGTTGATTGTTCCCTACAACGACTCTTTTGATTAGGGTAATGATAAGTTCCAGTAGTTGAGCTTTCTTTTGATATACAAGAATTGAGAATAGATGCTTTATTGTTCATTGGTGTGTCGACATCCTTGAGATGAGATACAATTTTGTTAATGGCTATGGGTGGATCTATTGTTGTAATTGGTGTTGAAAAGTTAACTAGGAAAGTTGCTCGACCCTTAGCCTTGTAAATTTCCTTAAAACCCAACTAGGGCTAAAAGCATGCCAATTAATTGCTACCAATAACCACACATGGATTTCTTCACTATGCAACGGAATAATAAATAGTAAATACTGAACGGAATATAGCAATAATCACATCAATCGAGACAACTCAATCTTTTTGGGTATAAACTCTCGGACAAAACCCAAGATGGGAAAACCGATGCAGCAGTATGAGAGTATATTTTATTTCAGAAAATATGGAGCCTTTCACAAATCAGAAAATCGATTTTTCAGCCCACAATGGCAAAATTGAATCACACAGAAATATTGAGAAAAACCTGTGAAATGGGCACGGATCCCAATGCATCAACTCTGCTACAATAGTATGATTGTACAACCTGCTGTACGGATCCGTACGGTCTGCTGTACGGAATCCGTACGCACTGTATGGAATCCGTACAGATGTACGAATGTAGGAACTGTACTGCTGTACGGTCACCTCTGCCTACTCACTCTGTCTCTCTCTCCTCTGCATTGCCTTCTTCTTCGAATGGTTGCTCCTCCGTCTTCTTGGTCAAAACTCTTCTTCTCACACTTCTCTTTCTCCGTCTCTGTCAGAATGAAATTGTGTGTCCTCTCCACCAATTGACCTTTCTTTTATAACTCAATGCTAAGCGAATAACCTAATCTCACTATAGATCTAAGGTTGAGATCTTCCGGTGAGAATGGATGGTCAAGATTAGATCTTGTCATTACTTTAAATTTTTCACTTATACTTTATAAAAAGTATTTCATTAAGTCAATAATTAATTAAATACAATTGGCTTCCAATTAATGTCTTTTGCATGCAAGGACACATGCATGCAAAAAGACCTTCCTTCGTTGTCACTTTCTAACACCCCCTCTCAAGGAGGAATGGATTTGGTAACAACCCCAACTTGTCTCCGAACTTCACAAACTTGAGTTTGCAAAGTGCCTTGGTGAATATGTCTGCCACCTGCTCATCTGTCTGTATGTACTCCAACAGAATGGTTCCTCTCTGAACACAATCTCAGAGGAAGTGATATCGGATGTCAATGTGCTTGCTCCTGTCATGGAACACTGGATTCTTAGAAAGGTTGATACCACGCTGATTGTCACAGTGAACTATAGTAGTCTCTAGCTCACTCTCGAATAATCCTGAGAGCAACTTCCTCAGCCACATCCCCTCACATGCAGCCATGCTGGCTGCCATGTACTCAGCCTCAGCTGAGCTCAATGCAACTGACTTCTGTTTCCTGCTGAACCAACAAACAACTCCTGACCCAATGCTGAAGTAGCAACCTGAAGTGCTCTTCCGATCCTCTACACATCCTGCCCAGTTGATATCTGTGAAACCTGCCAACTGTATACTCCCATTGCGCTCATAAACCAGTCCATACTCCACTGTACCTTTGATGTAGCGAAGTATGTGCTTCGTAGCTGTCTAATGTACTCTTCGAGGGTTCACCATGAACTGACTCAAAGAGTTGACTGCAAAGCTAATGTCTGGTCGAGTGTTGACCAGATACATAAGCGACCCGATAAGCTGCCTATACAGTGTAGGATCAAACTCCTCTGATCCCGATACATCAATCTTCCTCCAGTTGGAAACTAGAGGTATGGCCATAGGTCTACAGTCCTCCATCTTGAATCTCTTCAAGATCTTTACTGCATACTTCCCTTGTCCAATGAAGAAGCATCCATCTCTCTGCCAAACCTCCAGACCTAGGAAGTAATGCGTCAACCCAATGTCTTTCATCTCAAACTCCATTGCAAGATTGGACTTGCAGTCCCTGATCAACTCCTCATCTCCTATAAGAAAGAGATCATCCACATATAGAACCAGTATGAGAGGTACCTCACCTGCCAAGAAGTACAAGTTATGGTCTGCCTCACTCCGCTGGAACCCCATCTCTCGTAGATAGCTATCAATCCTCAGGTACCATGCTCGAGGTGCCTGCTTGAGCCCATAAAGAGCTCTCTGCAGTCTGCATACATGAGACTCTCTACTCTCCACCTCAAACCCCTTTGGCTACTCAATATAAACCTCTTCCTCAATAACTCCATTGAGGAAGGCTGTCTTCACGTCCATCTGATGAACGCGCCAACCCATCTCTGTTGCCAATGATAGGATAGTCCAAATAGAAGAATACTTAGCGACAGGGGCGAAGGTTTCCTCATAGTCAATACCTTCCTTCTGTGAATACCCCTTCGCCACGAAGCGTGCGTTGTACTTCTCCACACTTCCGTCTACTGCATGCTTTACCTTGTAGATCCATTTGGAACCCACTACCTTCTTACTCTTTGGTCTTGGCACAACCTCCCATGCCTAATTCTTCATGATTGAGTCATACTCCTCAACAATGGCCTCTTGCCACACATCATGTTGTGCAGCCTCCTCGAAACTAGAAGGTTCAGAGTCAATCAACTTTGTCATCAGTTCCATATAATTCAGTCTATCTGGTGGTACGCTATGTCTGAAAGATCTCTGTGGAAGACTCACCTGTCTGGAATCCTGAACTGTGGACTTATACCACTTAGGCCGTGGCCTAGTGTCTGCCTGCTGCAACTGCTGGATGTCCTGTTGCTGCTGCGGCTCATCCTCCCCTTCAAAGATAGGAGGATCCTGTCCACCTGACTCCCTCTGACTACCAGAGCCAGTGCCTTGTGTCTGAATATGTACCTGTGACTCCTCCAACTTGACTCCCTCTGAGTCCTCAGCTGGCTGCTCCTGTGTTGGTAAGTCCATAGACCTTCTCAAGGCCTCTGTCCTCGTCAAACTGGACATCCCTGCTCACAATGATCCTCTTGCGAGCTGGGATATATACTCTATAAGCCTTGGAAGTCTCACTATACCCAACTAGAAGCCCCTTCTCTCTAGAAGGGTCCAGCTTCTTCCTAGTGTCAGCATGAATGTGACAATAGCATATACTCCCAAATATACGCAAATGACTCACGTCTGGTCTAGTACCTGTAAATACCTCCTCAGGTGTCTTCCTCCCCAATGCAGTGTGGGGACACTTGTTTTGGACATATACTACACTCCAAAATGCCTCGGCCCATAGGAATAGTCGTAATCCCTGATCAAATAACATGGCCTTGGCTGCACTCACCAGTGTCTTGTTCTTCCTCTCTACCACCCCATTCTTCTGTGGGGTATGAGGAAGAGTGTGTTCCATCTTGATCCCCTCTGATGCACAGTACTCCATGAACTCTCTGCCGGTGTACTCACCACCGTTGTTTGTCCTCAATATCCGGATCTTCTTCCCTGTTTGGTTCTCCACGCGAGTTTTAAACTCTCGGAACTGATCGAAGACCTCTGACTTGGCCTTCATAAAATAGATCCAGGTTTTCCTAGAATAGTCATCCATGAATGTGATGCAGTAACTGTAACCACTGAAAGAATGGACGCTGATTGATCCGCATACGTCCGAATGCACCAAGTCTAAGACCCTCTCAGACTTGTGCTCACTATGTGGGAAAGGATTCCTGATGTTCTTCCCCAACGCAGAACCCTTGCAGTGGTTGTGCTTGTCCTCCTGAATTGAAGGAACTCCAATGATTGCCTGTCTAAGATGCCTCAGTGCACCATGGTGCAAGTGTGCCATCCTCCTATGCCACAACTCACAATCACTATTGCTGTTGCTGACCAGAGCCTTTGCAAACTCAAATTGTAGTCTGTAAACCTTCCCACTCCGAACCCCAATCATCCTGTCCAATCTCTGATCTGACCCATGTGGCCTGATATATACTTTCCTGTCCCGGAAAGTCATTAGAAAACCCTTGTCTTCTAGTGTGGAAACTGATATGAGATTCTTTGTCATCCCTGGGACATATAACACATTAGCAAAGTTGATGGATTTTCTAGACTCCCTCTGAAACGATACAGTGCCAACACCCTGTGCTTGATACCGCACATCATACCAGATACCAGATACTGCTGCTGATGGAGCTTGCCATGCAAGCTATCAAGCAATAGTCTTCCTCAAAACTTTTGCTGAAATCATCCACCTTTGCAGATCCTGCCATCTGTGTGTTGTTGTTCTTCTTCTTCTCTGGGCACTGGGAAGCAAAGTGTCCATGCTTGTGACAAATGAAGCACTTGACTTTTGCCATGTCCAAGTTCTTCTTGCCACCCTTCTTCTTCTTTGCCTTCCCCTTACCTTTGTTTGTTAGGGCTAGAGCTTCTTCATCCACGATCTGTGTAGCACCACTGGATGAAGCTGAACCTTGACCCATTCGGGTCTCTTCCTGTGCGAAGTCATCCCACAATCTCTGCCAGTCAGGGAGCTTCTCCCTAGCCAACACTCCTTAACAAAGATGTCCCATGGCTTAGAAAAACCATTGAGAGCTATACGAACTAGCTCCTCATCCTCTGTCTTAGAGACCACTGCTCCAAGCTCATCCCTAATCTGTGTGAGCCTTGTAAGATAAGGCACCAATCCTTCACCCTTGGCCATCCTTGTACTGTGCAATCTCTCTTGCAACACCATCTTTCGGTTTTCATTCTTACTCTGGTAGAGACTCTCCAAAGCCTCCTTCCACATCTCTAATGCGGTCTTCTTGCCAGACAGATGAGGGACTATATGGCCCTTCACCCCATCTAAGATGATCAACATAGCTCTGGAATCTATCTTCTTCCACCTAGCCAAATCTGCCGGATCTGTGGGAGCTATCTTTTGATCATCAATGTGCTCATCAGCATCACTGACATCAAGGATCCTGGTGATCCTCTCTTTCCAAGTAGGAAAGTTCTGTGCCCCCTGGAGTCTATCCTCAACTCTCAACTGTACGACCATAATGAATAGTAGCTATGAACCCTTGGATAGATATGCAGTGATCTATCCAACCAACCTGCTGCTTTCTCTCAGCCCTGCTCAGAAGAGCTCTGATACCATGTAAATTTCCTTAAAACCCAACTAGGGCTAAAAGCATGCCAATTAATTGCTACCAATAACCACACATGGATTTCTTCACTATGCAACGGAATAATAAATACTGAAAGAAATATAGCAGCAATCACATCAATCGAGACAACTCAATCTTTTTGGGTATAAACCCCCCGGACAAAACCCAAGATGGGAAAATCGGTGCAACAGTATGAGAGTATATTTTATTTCAGAAAATATGGAGCCTTTTACAAATCAGAAAATCGATTTTTCAGCCCACAATGGCAAAATCGAATCACACAGAAATATTGAGAAAAATCGATGAAATGGGCATGGATCCCAATTCAACTACTCTGCTGCAATAGTACGACTGTACGACCTGCTGTACGAATCCATACGGCCTACTGTACGGAATCCGTACGGACTGTACCGCTGTACGATCACCTCTGCTTGCTCACTCCGTCTCTCTCTCCTCTACGCCTTCTTCTTCTTCGAATGGCTACTCCTCCGTCTTCTTTGTCAAAACTCTTCTTCTCACACTTCTCTTTCTCTATCTCTGTCGGAATGCAATTGTGTCCTCTCCACCAATTGACCTTTCTTTTATAACTCAATGCTAAGCGAATAACCCAATCTCACTATAGATCTAAGGTTGAGATCCTCCGATGAGAATGGATGGTCAAGATTAGATCTTGCCATTACTTTAAATTTTTCACTTATACTTTATAAAAAGTATTTCATTAAGTCAATAATTAATTAAACACAATAGGCTTCCAATTAATGTCTTCTGCATGCAAGGACACATGCATGTAGGAAGACCTTCCTTCGTTGTCACTTTCTAACAAGCCTTGCTTCATGCAAAAGCAAACCTCTATTTTTGAGTTTGCATGCATGCATTTTTTAATTAAAAGTTTGGATGGCGGGAATTTTGCATGGAACCCTAGAAGTCAATCAAACGATAAAAGAGAGTTGAGAAGGCAAAAAGGGTGATCATTGTATTGTAGGGAGTTCATCTACAGAGAGGAGACTGACTTGCATGAGAAGTGCGAATTGGTGCATGAGAAAGGAGGGGGCATTCTTGAGAGGAGAGGGTGCATTCTCTGGAAGAGGGAGGACGCAGATCTGAGAGGGATTGAGCACACTTCTTTTGAGGTTGAGAGAGAATCCATTGGAGGTAGAGTCAGCTTCTGAGATAAATCAGATTCATCAACATAGAGAGATCAGATATTGATCAAGGCAAAGAGGGGTGCATTCTTGAGAGGAGGGGGTGCACTTTCTGGACAAGGAAGAGCTCATTGACTGAGTTCATCATCAAAGAGGGAACATCACTGAGTAAGTGATCCAGTTGCAGAGAGGGTGTGAAGCCTGAGATAGAGAGCAGTTTTAGAGAGGGGCGCATTCAGAGAGGGGCACATTTCCCAGCTATCCATAATAGATCAAACTTGAGCATTAGAGCCGTAGGCTCAGAGATAAGTTTGCGTTGGAAGTTTTCTGTTGTAACCCATTTTAACTACTTGAGATAATAAAAGCAGTACTTCTTTCACTGGTTTTCCCGCAAGGGTTTTTTCTGGGGTCACATTGACTGAAAATTCTATGTCCATTTTGTGTGTGATTGCTATTGGTTAAAAGTAATGAAATAGATCTCACGTGTTCCATGTTATAAATAATTGTTTGTGCTAATATACATTCTATGGGGTTGAGAATTGGGTTTGGCATCTTGCATGTGATTTAGAGACTTGAGGCCAAGTTGAGGTCTGAGATTTCAGAGCATTGTAAATTTCACAACTGGATCTATAAATGTCGTTTTGTTTATTGATGATGCGACTTTATCAACGATAGCTAACCCTTGATTAGCAAAAATCAACTCTTCATCTCTGATTAGATTGATTTTTCATCTCCACCAATAATTTAAAATGTTATCCTTACTCAAAACTTAATTTTGATCTTATTTTCTTTGAATAATTTTTTATTAAAGGGCTTGTCAAAGTCATCCTTGACCTTTGATTGGGAACCAAGGCTATTTTGTAATTTTAATTTGGTTATGCTTTAGATTGGTTTTTGTATGGTCACCACTGTGATTATTGACTTTTTATTGTTATTATGGATTCTAGGGCCGACTTTCACACAACTGACCATACTCATCAATGGTAGACTGGTAGTGTTGAGTGTTGAGTTACAAAAGGACAACGATGGTTCTGATTGATGTTGTGATTGAGATCTCAAATTGAAACAATTGTTGTAGATAAGTTTGTACTTTGTTGTGCTCCACGGGGTTGGTTGTAGTTTTGCTTTAGGGCAATGTGTCGCTTGTTAAATTTTTGTTAGGGTTAGGGTTTGATGTAGAAAAATAAGAAATCAATGTACTTTAATGCAAAATTACATTTACATTTAACAACTAGTACTGAAAATGAAATAGTACAGCAGTAGCTTTAACAAAACATAATTTTCATCTCTTTCAACTTTTCACCTTTAACACTACCAATTTGCAATGTTCCCCCAAGTTTCTGGGATGGGGGGACGTGGGAGTGAGGAAATGCACATTTGGGACGCGTGGAGACCACCCCCAAATTTTATGGAAATTCAGTGGGGGACGTCTCTAAAATTATAAAAATAAAATAAAATACCAAAAATAATATTTCATTTGATGTATATTCGTGATTGTGCAATGTAAATACTAAATATATTGATTTATTTTCTAAGTAGTATTAAGTAGGGATTGTAAAAAGTGAAAATAATGGAAAAACATAAAAAAAATATTCTCAGGGGCATCGGTGGGGGGAAATGTTTCGTCAGGAGTCCCCGAGACGTCGGGACGCAGGAAACGCGTCCCCGACCCTGCTGGGCGCGTCCCCGTGGAACACTGCCAATTTGGTCACTATGTTAAAGTAATCTTCAGTAACATGTAATCAATAATAGAAAAATAATCAACTTGTTTAATTAACAATAAAAGAAATGAGTGAGTATACTACCTGGGTGTGGAACCTTTCCTGTATATACTCATAAATGTTACTTTCAGAAAAAACTGTGCCTCTCAGAGGCCAGTCAACACTAGGAACCCATTGACCCTACTAGAGGGTATGTACAAACAAGAGAGAGAGATGATGGGAATGAGATACAGTCAAACATGAATACTCAATGATAGTCAGAAAACACAGTGAAAATCACAAACAAATCCCAACATAAAGACTTTCCAATAGATGTAGACACAAAAGGTCTAAACCCTAGGTAATAACCTCAACACACAGGATTAGTATCAAACCCAAAATAATCTTCCTTGCAAAGGTCAAACAAAAAACAAGTCTCAGCAGTAAAGTAGGTCTGAAATAAAATAATTAACAACAGATCTTTAACACATGTAACCAGAACCATAAGGGCCACGACCTCTGCAAAACATCCCCACAGTAATTATGCTACACACTACACAGCAGGCCAAGTTCCCAGGCCTCATGGCCTCCACAGTAGAACAAGATCTGGCCCTAAGCCTTACAACCTCCACAAGAGCAATCAAGGTTAGGCCCTAGGCCTCACGGCCTCCACTGAACATTAGGTAGCAAGCAGAAATGGGACTCACAACTGAGTCTAATGGTCACGACTGAGCTTCTAGGGTCATGGCTAGCTCAACAAGCAAAGCACAGAACATATCAGATCCTTCAAAGATAGCTCAGTGTAGAGGACATGGCTCACACAACTTTAAATTAGCAGATCAAATATCTCAACAAATAAATCGGGTCACAAATAGCAACTCAAGCTCTCATACAAGCAGATCGAATTCCCTAACAACAGGTCCGAGCATAAAGATCCTCGCTGAGATAGATCAAGACTGCTAGGGTTCACGTCTAGTGCATAAAATGGCAGATCAGATCCTTCTAACAGCAACTCGAGTTTCAAACAAGGCTGAACAGGTAGACCGAGTCTACCTTGGCCCGTTGTGACAAGGCTCGAAGGGTAGGCGACCCTTGGGATAGAGGCTCACCTCGGTGGGTTTCGGCACATCTCGGCCCCTGTTGAGTCACAAGTTACTGGTATATCTGGCTTGCGGGCTGTTGGATATACCCTTGGGAGGTTGCTGTTCCCATGGTTAAAAAACAAAAAGAAAATAAGACTCCTACTAACCTTGACGTCAAGCAACAAAGCTGAGATAGGTAAAGGATTGGAAACTTGTCAAAATAGAAACAAAGGACCTCAATAAATAGGATAATAGGATCTTATAGAGAGGTCATAAAAAATAATCCTTTACACAAGTTAGGGTTCCATTAAATTAGGGTAGTACCAATAAAATAACATGTAAATAAAGTGACTTGGGTGGGTACCAACATTTAAGGTGAAAAATAATAAAGTCACATTTAATAACATAAAATATACGTAGAGTGTCTTAGGTGGGTACTAGGGTCATACAATTAATTAGGTGAGGGTACAATGACCAATCAATATGGTACAAGTCAAAACCATAAAAACAAGAGTGGGTATAATGACCCATAACCCCTAGGACCAAAGGATGTACCTTAAATGTGGACAAACAACCATAATACCCATAAGACCAAAAACATCAAAGGTGGTACAAATCAAAAGATAACTCAAGGTGGGTAAATGACCCTATTAACCACAAGTCAAAGACAAGGTACCTTCTCCACCTTGGTTGATTTACTTTTGGTCGTTACACCTTGTTGATTATTAGTCTTATGTAAGACTAATAATCAACAAGGTGTAAGGACCAAAAGTAAATCAACCAAGACTAATAATCAACAAGGTGTAAGGACCAAAAGTAAATCAACCAAGGTGGAGAAGGTACAACCAATCGTCTCTCTCTCAAATGTACAAATGTTCCATATAACCTGAAAGTTCATCATCACTGTATAAGGAAGGGTCCACATTGGATGATGTGATCATGTGGTCCTCTAGACTGCTCCTAAGGTCAAATGTTAGTGGCTCCATCAAGGGGTGGCCAGTCCCTTGAGAAGACCATCTAATTCAACCATCTTGTACAACCAATCGTCTCTCTCTCAAATGTACAAATGTTCCATATAACCTGAAAGTTCATCATCACTGTATAAGGAAGGGTCCACACTGGATGATGTGATCATGTGGTCCTCTAGACTGCTCCTAAGGTCAAATGTTAGTGGCTCCATCAAGGGGTGGCTAGTCTCTTGAGAAGACCATCTAATTCAACCATCTTGTAGACCTAGGAGAAGAGGACATCACACATCATCATCTTGGTAACTGACCAAGAACCTCCATTATCAAAGAATGGTTCTCAGCCCAAGGCCGAGCTTTCAGTCCTAGACTGAATGCTGATCAACCACCTGTAGGACCTACTTGGTCCGTGTGACCAAGAATCTGCCTGGTTCTAGACCAAGATGTCTCTGTCTCAACCTGCAGGATCTGCTTGGTCCTCGTGACCATGAAACTGTCTGGTCCCAGACCATAATACCCTAGAGACAAATAGGGGCCCTAGCCACATGCTAAGGACTTTGCCATGGCATCAACCTGCTTGGTCCTCGACCAAGAACCCCAAGAGACAACTGTGCTAGGGACTTTGCCATGGCATCAACCTGCTTGGTCCTCGACCAAGAACCCCAAGAGATAGTTGGGGGCCCTAGGATATCTTCTAGGGTCTTACTCTTTACTCTGCCTGGTTAACTTGACCAGGAACCCTAGTTAACTAACTAGGGTACCGTCCTCTTTGAGAATGGGTCTCGCAGCTGCACTAACTTTAACATCGCCCACCATCTCCAACATTTCTTGGCTGAATTAACTACTGAGGCCCACCAGTATATCAAAGTTATTAGTGGTATATGCAAAGAACACTGAGTAGGGTTTTGGTATAGGCAATCAATAATTTAGTCTTGCAATTTTTTAGGCATGATTTGACTTCCAATATTATTTATTTCTTAGCCCTTCTTCTTAGGTGACTTTAAATTCTTGTCAAGCATGTATTTTATGAGAAATATATGAACATGTACTCAATGGATTCTCTAAAGCAATATCACTATTTTATTTTATTTTTTCTTAATTATTCTTCTCTATGTAATGATTGTTGTTGCATTTGATGGATAACCGCTATGGGAAAATAGCCACTTTGTTTTCTTTTTCTTTTCTACTTTCTGTTTCTCTCTTTTTCCTTTTCAAAAATCTTGAATTGGGTACAAGTCAAGTTGGGTTTTTGCTAGAGGGAGATGAGCTTTGAACTCCCCCATTGGATCGTTTTCCCAAGAGCTGTTATCGGTGTTGGGTTTATTTAATATTTTATTATTATATTATTTATATTACTATTATTATTATTATCAATATTGTTGTTATGTAATGTATATTTTTGTAAATTACATTGAACTTATCGAGAAGATTACGAGAAGTCTTCGACAAGAGTTGAGGAATGCTCGGTAACTGATGCACTAGGGGAATATGTTGCGAAGTTAATGATGAACATGACAATAGGGAAACCATAGAAAACATGCTTAGTGCACAAGTTGTAAATGTGAAGGACATATAGAGTTTGAATACCTAGATTGGTTATTTTTCACATGCAATGGTTGATGATCAAGATGATCATGAAAAGCTAAGAAAGTCATGTTTATTGAAGACATGTGTAATGTCCCTTGTTAGGAATTTTATTAAAGTGACCATTTTTCACCTTTTTCCCTAGTTAGACCTTTGACTAGTTTTGAGTTTTAGGTCCCCAACTTGCTCCAATTGCTCCCAAATATTCTGA
This sequence comes from Larix kaempferi, assembly GCA_027924585.1. NCBI lineage: Eukaryota > Viridiplantae > Streptophyta > Pinopsida > Pinales > Pinaceae > Larix > Larix kaempferi. Next base: position 343,538 of record BSBM01000891.1, read on the forward strand.
GAAGGTATATGGATGATGTTATAACATAAATATGTGTTTCAGGGATGCTTTTGGACCTTTAAAATACTTCTGCAAATCCTCTTTCAATTTTGGCCAATTTTGGGAACTTTACTAGTAATTCCCCTTTGACTAGTATTGGTCTCTAGGTCTCAAATTGACTCCAAATGCCTTCAAATCTTTAAGGAAGGTGTATGAATGATATTAGGACTTGAATATGATGTTTAGGGATGAGATATGGCCACCAAAAGACCTCTGCAAACTCTCTTAAGATTCTGGACCAAGTATGCAATTTTACTAATAATTTGGGGTTCAAATCCCCCTGGGGTAAGTGCTGAAAATGGCTTCCCAAATGCCTCCAAACCCACTCAAATATTTGAACAGAAGTAGGGGATGTCTCAAGGATGTTATTAAGGTCCCAAATGCACCATTCATTAGTTATTAAGGTCCAAACCTGTCCCAAACAACAGCAAAAATCACTAGTTTGACCCTTTGGGAAATGGCACCAAATCTCTTCCAAATGCAAATAAACTGAGCAAGATGGCTTCAAATGCTTAAGTGCTGAACATGAAACTTGTAAATCTCATCAATGGCAGTCCATACATCATAAATATATCAGAGAAACATTCTTCCATTCGAAATCATCATCAATACATTGGCATACATCAAGGTAGTGGGGAAATGACACTGTATTTTCATTAAAAATGACATTTATACATTTCTACTTGGAATTTCGACCTGCAACTTTCTGGAGATGAAGAACAGAGTATTTACTTCATATTACAAAAGAAATGTGGCATGAGAAGCTCCCCCAAAGAGTACAATAGCTCACAAAAAACGCCCTCCCTCAAGGATCAAGAATATGCCATCAAAACTGGAAATGGTTGAGAGAATGTGCTGCAATAGAAGAAACCATGAGCTGTCCTGTAGCTTCACCTGCAAATAAAAACTCCATTAAAGCTCCAAATGAAAGGTCTGAATGGCCTTTTCAATTACCAACTTGGATGGGAATCTTTCACCCTCGAAATTGGCTAAGGCAAGAAACTAGTCATCCACCAGCTCTCCCTCTACACAAATGCAATTGCAAATTCTACAAATGATCAAAAGCTGGTTTCATTCTTTGTTATTGACATTTATAAAGTTATAATGTTCTCCATGGGTCGAATTCCTTCCAAGAGACTCATGCCAACTCAAGTTGGGAAGAGATTCCAAAGAACGCCACTTGTACAACAATTCCTAGTCTCCCACTTCCACCAGATCACATGTGGAAGCATATTAGATGCCCTAACACCCTTGAGCGCCCTCTTGGAGTCTATTTTTAGCCTTGACATGTCATATATGTCATATGTCAGCCTTCGGGTCTGATTTGTGTCATAGGTGTCATAGCATCTTCATCACTGTTGTCATAGAGCTAGGGAATCTAGCCCAAGTGTCTCACTAGCTCCAAATTGCCTCTTCCTCTTCCATGGGAGTTACTATTCCTCTATATTTCAACCTCATTGACTCATGCCAAGTATTATTGACCTTATAACTCATCCCAAGAACATTAGGCTTTCCATGGATTCGAAATTGCAAGAAGAGGATGCCATGTGGGACATAAATTCTAGCTTGTGTGGGTCCCACTTCCTCCATGTGTCTTCATGATCAAATGCCACTTTGATTTTCAATTGTATATATTTATTTATCTTTTTTATTAAATATTTATGCCATTCTAATGTTCCAACATCATTTATTATCCCCCTTATTCCAAATCCCAAAGCTTCCACCCCAAACCTAGGAAACCAATAATTTTCCTCCTTGGCAATTATTTGACCCTTAACATCAATTTGACAAACTCTAATGAATATGGCCAATGTGATTAGGCCATTGTGACCCAATGCCAAATTTGGGACATGACAACATGGATAAGACAAACAAAAACATTGGAGAATGACGCAATCCTCATAAAATGGTGAGTAATGATGAAAAATGAGGTCGTTTGTGCAGTGTTTATAATGTGGAAAGTGGGGACAAATGCAAGTTGATCAATCGATTGTCGGAAGTACTCTTGGGCTTTGCTTGCCTCTTGTTGCTCCGATCTGATGGGTCAATGCTAAAATAAGAGTCGATTGTCCTGGTCCTCTCAAGGTAAGGTGGGATGCGAAGGATCTGTGGCTGGAAATATCTCTGATGAAGAGGGCGAGGGATCTCTGGTCTTGATATTGGAAGAAGGTGGAGAGGGATCCCCTTGAGACCCTGTAGAGGCAATGATATCGTTCTTGGATCTCATAGTATAAGGGGTATCGAAAAATGAGATGCTTCTCTGTCTACTGCTCCTGTAGATGGCACATCTGGCAGATCCTATCAGATTGTGGTAGATGGTGGTTAGTCTCCACTCAGAGTCAATGGGAGCCGACTCAAAGTTGTCCCAAAGGAATCCTGAGTGAATGCATCCAATGCCTGCGTGTATGGGGAGCGGACGATAATGCATCTTGCAGCTCCAAGAAGTGCTCAAGGTAGAAGGACATCTTCGAGCCCAGGCTCATCGCGGGTGAAGTCCAAGTGACCTAAATGTATAATCTGTAGATATCCTCTCTGATGGATTGGTTAAGAACTTTCCTAGGTGGCCAAAGATGGCTTGGTGCATCCAGGGAGAATTTGAATGGGGCAAGGTGCTATTGGGAGATGTTCACCGATTGGAGAAACCGAGATACCTCTGAAACCAACCATATGCACGCGCACGACCTGTGGGGTGATCTAAAGCGAGGGCCTCCAAGGAGTAGAGTCCAAGGTAGGGGTACCTCTCTCCCTTGGTGGCTGTCTTTGAAAGATTTGACTTTGTGAAGGAAAGATACCAAGCAAAAGATGACCTCAAGGCGAAAGGGGTCGACATTGAACTCTGTCTGGATAATGGGATGTGGGATAGTGTGCTTGCATCTGACGATGCACTTGAGAAGTAAGGTATCAACTATCTCCATTTGGGCCTAGTTTGTTTGCACTAAGCTCGGTCCCCAGATCTCAGAGGCATAGAGAACTGTGGGTCTAATGATCACCTCCATGAGATAGAGTTTGGACGAGATGTCTCGAAACTGGTTTTGGAAGCACTGTCTCTCGATGAGGGCTAGTGAACCGTATCCTTTGTTGAGGCGAGGCTGGAGGGCCTGTCGCATGCCAAAACGAGGACTCGTGAACTGTACTCCGAGGTAAATATAAGATGTGGTGATCTCGATCTCTTCCTCGTAGAAGTAAAAATGTAAGTCTGTAAGAGAACCCTTCGATGCATTGAACACCATAACCTTGGCTTTACCTAGGTTGATCGTTAGCTGTCGAAGGTCACACAAGTTGGCCAAGGTATCAAGCTGTCGTTGTAGGCCCTCAAGAGTAGAGGCCAACAACACCAAGTCATTTGCCAAAAGGAGGAGGGAGATCAACACGTGATGTAGAAGGCAACCATCCCCCTCTTGAATGTGCTCATGAAGGAAAGACTCCAGCTCGTCAATATAGATCTCGAAAAGGGTCGACGAGAGAGGACACCCTTGCTTTACCCCATTGGTACTCTGGATGAAGTTGGAAAGGCCATGTGACATTTGAAAGCACCCCACGACTGACTCGTACAATCCCATGATGGAGGCCAGGAGGGTCTCAGATATGCCAATGTCGCGGAGTCTCTGGAATAATTCCTCCCTCGGCACTGTGTCAAATGTTTTTCAGAAGTCTACAAAGCAACTGTAAACTTTCGAAATGCAATGATAGGTCTCCTCAATAATCGCCTAGAGTGTGAAGATTTGATCAGTCATTTAGTAGTCCGGGTGGAAATCGGTTTGTCCTCTGGCCCTGAGATGCCAACTCTCTAGCTCGTTAGAAAGTCGCTGATGTAAGACTGTGGTGTAGAGCTTAGAGAATTTATGGCCCACCATGATAGTCCGGTAATATTGTTCGGATTAGAGCTATGCTCTAACTTGTGGATTGGATGAATAACATAACACATGGTTAAATAAATTGGCAATATAGCACTGAAGAGACTAGATGCCATGCTTCAAGAACTCTACTTGAAGGCCTTCTTCGTTTGTTGATTTGTTGGTACTCATAGCTCTAACTGCTCTCTTAATGTCCCACTTGGAGAAAAGATGGCATGAGTAGGGGGGGAGGGGATGTGGGTTGTGGGGGTTGTCCATGGATGTCATAATGAGAGGTTGTGTGGGAAATCATGGTCTGGGGGACAAGGTCAGGAGGGATGGCGTGGTGTCTAGGAAAGACTGCTCGCCAAAAGGATTTTGGGGAGTGGCAGAGGGCTCCACAAATTCATGTCTCCTTTAGGAGAGAAACATTCGCTTTTTACGAAGAAGAAGTCTATGATAGGCTTTGCAAAGGCTAGGGGAGGATGGGGGGTCATGTGTAAGGGTGAAACGAAGGAGTTTGTGGAGGGATTTGCATTCATCATCAAATCGACAGTTCATGGGACAGGAGCTTGAGGTGGGCTTATGGGTGCGTTGATGAGTAGAATGGGGGTAACAGTCCAGTGTTGCCTCTTCAAGGATCGTGGAGAGAATCTCGTATTTGGTTATGGTTGTGTCCAATGACTTGAAGTGGGAAATGGGAGGGAGCAACTCCTTAAGGCAGGTGGTGTAGGAGTCGGCGTAAACTCTATAAAAAAGGAAGGTGGTGTGGGGTGGTGGTGGGGTGGGTTGGGGGACGAGGGGGAGGGGGAAGGATATAGAGAGGAAGAAGGTGAGGAGAGCATGGTCTGCTAGAAGGAGGCGATATACTGACAAGTGTTGAATATGAGGGTGGAGTTTTTGGTTGGTCAGGACATAATCTACCACACTGCCTCCCCCATTGTGGGGGAAGCATGTAAAGTCTCCTGAACCTGGGAAACAAGGGGGATGTGGGGGAGGGGGGAGGATGTAGAGAGGGTGAAGTTGAGGAGAGCATGGTCTGCCAAAAGTAGGCGAGATACTGAGAAGTGTTGAATATGAGGGAGGAGATCCTGATTGGTCAGGACATAATCTACCACATTGGCCCTCCACATTGTGGGGGAAGCATGTAAAGTCTCCTGAACCCGAGAAACACGGGAGCTCATTTAAGATCAATAAACCATGAGACTAACATAACTGTATTAGATATCTCCCATAACCCATGAGGGGCCCAAACCTGTCCCATGAACTCCTATGAAAACCCACGGACTCCAACTCTAGCTCCTAGAGGCAAAGGAGATCCTCGATTTTGTCATGAAGGGTTACCTATAAGCATTTGGTGCTAGCGTTGGGGTCTTTAGAAGAATAACCACTTCGAGGGTGTAGTGAGAGATATTTGTGTAAAGATCAAGGAAGGTGTCTCCCTCGGATTCCCAATGAAGTGCAAAGGGCGATGAGGCTGGAGGGAAGTAGCGGACCACAATGTAGCTGTCTCGGAACTGCGGGAGCTTTTTCAATGGAGTCGGACCCACAAAAATTTGGCATGTTCATCTGACGACAACATGGTTACCTGACTCTTAAAGGAGTCCTGTATAAGACAAGCGACCCCTCGGTGCCGCTAACGTTGTTTGATCGTGTCTCCTATCTGCAAGACCATGCCTAGTGGTATCCATGGATTGGGGGTGGTATCTGCATGGGACTCACATGTGTCTCTGTGAGGAAAAGGAGATCACGGGACTTGATTGCATCATAAAGTGTACATGGTGAAGACCAAACTGCACTATTATAGTTCCAACATCCAATGGAGATGGTGGACCTTCTTCTCCTGATATGTCCTCCATCTGGACTAGACCGTCATTTGGCCCAAGGTAGGGAGTATCCCGGGGGGGCCAAATCATGGATGGTGGCTTGAAGATCTCGAATAATTGCCCATTTCCCTTCTTTTCACGCTGTTGTGAACTTGTCTCTGGCTTGTTTAGGTTCTGCTTGTTGGGTTTTGGTAAGGTCAGCATTGAGGAAGATCCTTTTTGTGTGCGGGAGCAAAGTCAGTCTTCTCTTAGCCCAGAGGGCTCTGGGCCGGTCTTTTAATGTCCGAAAAAAGAAGAAGAGTGTGGACTTGGGCCCCATCCCATGCACACTCAAGAGTGAGGTCCTTAAGTCCAAAGTGTCAAGAAGGAAGGCAGTATTGATTTGAAGGGGGGAATCCAATGGGGTCCCAGGGGGTGGGAGTCCACGCACTCTCAGATTAAGCTCTCGAGCTCGACGAGGGCGTCCTTGTTCAACTTTGCTTGTACCATCCCTTCAACCATGGTAAGTGGGGGAGGCTGCTCCCTTCTCTATACCACTTCAACCGAAGAATTCATTATTTGTTGCTACGTTTCTATTTCCTGTTTAAAGAGGGCTTGCTGCAATCTCATCTCTTCTTGCAGGTTTTTATGGTTCAAAAGTTCTGATTGGATGGGAGAATATGTAATTGGTTTTTGTAAGTGCATGTTTTCTTGTTGTTTCATTTCGGAGACCAACTATTTGAGATCAATTACTTCTTAGTGGAGATTTTTCGTTTTCTGTCTTGAGGCTTTCCACTCTCCACAACAAATTCTTGACTTGGGATGCCCAATATGAGAAATCTCATGTCTGCTGTTGTAGTGGGGGAACCAGTTCTGTTCCTCGAATTTGGGCGGAGTCCACGCAGTCTCGGATTAAGCTCTCGAGCTCAACAGAGGCGTCCTTGTTCAACTTTGCTTGTACCACCCCTTCAACCACGTTAAGTGCGAGAGGCTGCTCCCTTTTCTAGACCACTTCAACTCGAGAATTCATTGTTTGTTGCTACGTTTCTATTTCCCGTTTAAAAAGGGCTTGCTGCAATCTCATCTCTTCTTGCAGATTTTTATGGTTCAAAAGTTCTGTTTGGATGGGAGAATATGTAATTGGTTTTTGTAAGTGCATGTTTTCTTGTCGTTTCATTTCTGAGACCAACTGTTTGAGATCAATTACTTCTCGGTGGAGCTTTTTGTTTTCTGTCTCAAGGCTTTCCACTCTCCACAACAAATTCTTGACTTGGGATGCCCAATATGAGAAATCTCATGTTTGCTGCTGTAGTGGGGGAATCGGTCATGTTCATCGAATTTGGGCGGAGTCCACGCACTCTCGGATTAATCTCTCGAGCTCGATGGAGGCGTCTTTGTTCAACTTTGATTGTACCACCTCTTCAACCACGGTAAGTGGGGGAGTCTGCTCCCTTTTCCAGACCACTTCAACCCAAGAATTCATTATTTGTTGCTACGTTTGTATTTCCCGTTTAAAGAGGGCTTGCTGCAATCTCATCTGTTCTTGCAGATTTTTATGGTTCAAAAGTTTTGTTTGGATGGGAGAATATGTATTTGGTTTTTGTAAGTGCATGTTTTCCTGTTGTTTCATTTCGGAGACCAACTGTTTGAGATCAATTACTTCTCGGTGGAGCTTTTTGTTTTTTGTCTTGAGGCTTTCCATTCTCCACAACAAATTCTTGACTTGTGATGCCCAATATGAGAAATCTCATGTCTGTTGTTGTAGCGGGGAAACCGGTTCTATTCCTCGAATTTGGGCGGAGTCCACGCACTCTCGGATTAAGCTCTCGATCTTGACAGAGGCGTCCTTATTCAACTTTGCTTGTACCACCCCTTCAACCATGGTGAGTGGGGGAGGTTGCTCCCTTTTCCAGACCACTTCAACCCAAGAATTCATTGTTTGTTGCTAAGTTTCTATTTCCCGTTTAAAGAGGGCTTGCTGCAATCTCATCTCTTCTTGCAGATTTTTATGGTTCAAAAATTCTATTTGGATGGGAGAATATGTAATTGGTTTTTGTAAGTGCCTATGTTCCTGTTGTTTCATTTCAGAGACCAACTGTTTGAGATCAATTACTTCTCGGTGGAGCTTTTTGTTTTGTGTCTTGAGGCTTTCCACTCTCCACAACTTCTTGACTTGGGATGCCCAATATGAGAAATCTCATGTCTGCTGTTGTAGTGGGGGAACCGGTTATGTTCCTTGAATTTGGGTGGAGTTGAGGTTGGGGGGTCCTCCATCAGTCCTTTGCTAGTCAAATATCAATCAATATGCATAGAATATTGCACATAATTTTTCATGGGCACTCCCAGTTGCGACCTCATGTAGAGAGCTCATGGTTTGGAACCCTGTGTCTTCCTGCACAAAATTGGCTGCAGAGGCGGGCACAAGAACGTGGATAATTTTCAATCGTGGCCACCATTCCTCACGGAGAACAACTCGACCTAACCCCTCAATTGCTCGACCGACGTCCTTACTTGGAGAATGGCACCCTCGAAGTCTGTTCGAAGCGTCTACTCGACGAGAACACAATGCGATTGTCAAAAACAACCCTGCTCAAACCTTGCTTGACGGATGCTCAAACGCTGATGGACACGGTCTTGCCTGAACATTGACGAAACGACCTTACTTGAACACTGGCGAAACAACTCTGCTCAAATATTGACGGAACGGCCTTGCTTGAACCTTGCTTTAGAAAATTCGACGACCTTGCTTGAGCCCAGTCTCGAAGGAGAATGTAAATTTGCAATCAATATTGAAATAACATAATGGTAGAACTAAAGACAAAGAATGAAATGTCCATGAGCACAATAGAATCAAATAGTTTAGAAAATAGGCAACAACTGAGCTAACTCATAAATTCTGAAGAGGGAAACTATGGTGAAGGTTCCCTCATTGATCAAACACTCTTTTCATGGTGGAAGCCTTGATGTAGAAGGCATATGAACCTGTCATGGAGATGATTCAATAAATCTTCACCTAGTGGCAATGGTGGAGAATTTACTTTTATAGGGAGAATACATTAACTATGTGATGAAGATGATCAAGCCACTATATTCATGGTGATAACAAATGGTTGTAGAATGAAACATATTGGGACTGATGGGGGATAAGGGTTCACTCTCTTGTAAGAAAAAATAATCGATAAAAATGGGAAGACCACTATGGCCTTGAGCTAAAGGATGACAAATTTAAGCATAGTGCAACCAAAGGGGATGCTAGTGTTAGAAGAAGTCTCGATGTGGAAGGCATATGAACTTGTCCATGGAGATGATTCAATAAATCTCAACCAATGACAGTGGTGGAGAATTTACTTTTAAAGGGAGAATACATTACCTATGTGATGAAGATGATCATGCCACTAAACTCATGGTGATAACCAATTGTTGTAGAATGAAACATAATGGGATTGATGGGGGATAAGGGTTCACTCTCTTATTAGAAAAAGGAATTGATAAAAATGGGAAGACCACTATGGCCTTGAGCTAAGGATGACAAATCTGAGTATAGTGCAACTAAAGGGATGTTAGTGCTAGAAGAAGTCTCTCTAGTGGGACAAACATACTTAGTTGATTTCATGGTTATTCCTATACACGAAGTATCTTTACCTTATTCAACTTTGTTAGGACGACTATGACAGAACAAAGTTGGATGCCATTCATGATTGGCACAAAGATACATTGGCCATATAGAGAGATGGTAAAGTATCACCAATTGGTTTGATGAGAAAACATCTAGTGTTGAAGTAATAACATGGAGTGCAAATCGTAAAGATCTAGACAAGGTGGAGGAATCCTAGTCCAAGACCTCCAAGAACTTCTTGAACTAGTAGATTGGGTAGTAAGTGATTTAATTAAGTAGCGCTTGTTTTTAGTAGTTATTTAGTAGTGGTTGTCCGACTTTGTCTCTCTTATAAGACATCAATACACATGTATTTAATATTGCACACCAAATAATATATTATCTCTTATATCTACAAGTATCTTGCATATTGTATGTGCAACTCTTATATGGTAACAAAGAGAAGGTGTAATGCTATCTTCCAAGAGTCACTTTCATATATTAAATTATAATGGATACATAATCTTGAGAATAGAACAAGAAAGCTTGGCACATGGGAAAGTGGAAACAAGGCAAGGCTCACAAGCAAAGGAATTTGTGAGGCAGATAGTCACATGGACAAAGAAAGGCAAATGCACAAAAGGATTAAATTCTATGCACGTATTGCAATGGTGAAATGAAGGTAAGGTATTTTATTTTTTATTTGTATTTAATATAATAATTATTTTAAAATATTAAAAATGCATATGTTAAAAACTTAAAACTATTAAAAATGGTATTGGATATCATACTTATATGTGATAAGCATACTAAACCCAATTCAGTAATAATCATTCATCATAAAGGAAGATAACCCATAACACAAGAATTGTTCGGGTACAATAAGTTATTAAGTACCTCTCAAGATAATATCAATAGTTATTAAAATATTTGCTCAAGTGAGACAAGTACAAATGAGGCTTAGTCCTCTTTATAAATAGGTTTTAGGGTCACTTATGATGTGGATAGTAAGATAAAAGGTAGGTCAAGCATTTCATTTTTTTCTTTTTTCTTTTTCCATATGGGGATCAAGGGAGGATGTTAGAGGTAGCTTATAATGTTCATATGTTAATGTAATCTAATAGATTAACAAAGCTAAGTTGCGCTTTAGTTTAATAAAGTGACCTATGTTCACATTTCATTTAAACTATGTCTTAATTGATAAAGTGGTTGGATAGAATTTGTGGTATGAGACAATGTGTGCCTTTTCTATTTTGGCATTCACCATATTGAATGCAACCAAGCATTATCTCTCTTTCATTTCTCCCTTTCCTCTCTCTATAATTTTTTGCTATTGTGTATGTTCATCATCTAACAAATCATACTTTTGATATGATGATTGTTAAGATATAAAGCTACATATGTAAGAAAGTCACCTAAGTGACTTAGGTTAAAAGTTATTGTTTTAGAAATTAGGCGTCTTAGGGTTTTGGTCTCTCGAAACTCTTTATAAGAGTGAGGACCCTCATTGTAATGTTACACCACATCGTCTCGTAATAATATTGTTTTGTGTGTTTTTGAGATCATGTGTTCGGTAACGCAACCTGCTCCAGGGTTTCTTGTTTCCTCGGTTCTCAGAATACAGTATTAGAGCAGGAGCGAGCCTAGGTGAGAGAAATGGTTAGAGTCGCAATTGAGCTGATGTCATAGTCGTATGGTCGCCAAACAACAAACTTCCATATGGATTTAGTAGTGTAGTAGTCGCACATTTTCTTAGTTATCATCAATTTCTTGTTTGCATTGTGTTATGTATTTGTTGTAGTCATTCTTTGGTGAATACCAATTGCCTGTGAGGATTGATGTGATGAGATAGTCAAGAATAGAGTCATCACCATTTCAAATTGGAGTTATTTTCATAGCAACCAACAACTAGGTAAAGTTGTTGCCATTTGAAGTTACCTATTCGTCGTTGTCAATTGTTAGTCTTTGGAGAGAGATATCATGCCTTAGACAAGCCACCTGTTAAAGAGAAAGCCACCTACGATTTTCATGCAGTTGTCGACAGGTACCATTAAATAGAAGTAGTTACTGAATCTAGCTGTCACACAATTTTTTGATGGAGCTATTAAATTAAAAAGCCTCCGTCATCAAATTTAAACGATAGAGTTGACCACGATTTTGTTTTACATAGCTGTCGGAATAAATAAAAGAAAAAAAGGGAGTTTTCGTGAAGGAAGAAGGTTTGTAGCTTAGTGCTAGATGAAAATGAAAATTAGAGCTATATGTCGCCACTCTACAAACGCCAGATGAAAAAGAGAGCTATATGTCACATGGGTTCACAAATCAAGACATCATTTCAGATCCAATAGTCAGTACTATTGAGTACATTATGTAGCCGTCGACTTATCACATTAAGCATCGCTATAGGAGCTTAATGCAACGAATGATCTAAGCCATGAAGCTTCTAAATCGTTGAAAGGGGTTCGATTTCAAAATTTCTAATTGTTTCATTTCTTTTTCAACAAAAAGGAATCTCAATTCCAATTTCCAAGGGGACAAATTTAAATATCAAGCTAAACATGAAGGATAATATGTAGTTTTTTGAATCTTATATTGCCAAAGGAGTCTATCCGTTTTGGGCCTAATTTTGGTGCTACAACAACTAGGAATTTGTTCAAAGAAAAAATGAAGACCTTTTATAATGCCAATGTTGGTCATAATTTTGAAGAGTTTTTTAATCAGAGATTTGCAATGTTGACAAGGTTTTTGACGATGGGTCACATAGGTCGTGTTGTCAGGTTTATCAAAGGAGAACCTCTAGACACTACCACTGGTGTTGTTCGTATTGAAGAAAACTAGATTCTTGCATTTTAGGAAGTCAATGCTTCAAAGACAAGAAAGGAGCAATTAACATCTCAATATAGATGGTTGCCCAGATAGTTCAGTAGTTGTAGATCTAGGGAATGATCCCTCATTGGTTGAGACATGCATGTGGATTGCAGTCTACTAGTGAGGTTATGTGGCATGCATGTGGATTGCAGTCTACTAGTGAGGTTATGTGACATGCATGTGGATTGCTGTCTAGTAATTGAGTTCGGGAGATTTGTGATTTGGTAGTTCTGGGAAGTGGAAGCTGGAAACTCGACAATTCAATTCAAGAACTACACCTAGCTTGATGGAGCTCAACTTGGACTAAGAACTGTGGTCAAAGAAGAAGCCTCTGAAGAGTGATTGCCTTTGTTTAGTTTTCAATTTATGTGTTTTCATTCAAGTATATATATTTTATTTCAGTTTGTTATATTTCAACAATCTATGCCTTATGGGGTGTGTTAAGATATAAGGCTACACATGTAATAAAGTTACTTAAGAGACTTAGGTTAAAAGTTAGGGTTTTAGGTATCTTAGTGTTTTAGACGTCTTAGGGTTTTGGTCTCTCGAAACTCTTTATAAGAGCGAGGACCCTCATTGTAATGTTACATCGTACTGTCTCATAATAATATTGTTTCGTGTTATTGAGATCATGTGTTCGGTAATGTAACCCGCTCTAGGGTTTCTTGTTTCTTCAGTTCTCGGAATAATGATAATCCAATAGAGTTCAAATATTGTCGAGGTCAATTTGGTGGAATTCTACCTTCAAATTGAACGAGAAGACTTTTTGATAGAGCACTAATGAAAATACCCAAATTTGGAGAGGAGGGGAAGTTGAAGACATGGCATCTATCCATGTCACCATCCTAAGAAACCATCGAGCATTGCCACTAGTTACCTAGGTGTCTTGGTGGATAGTGTAGGCACATATGTTATCTTCAATTTTTGTTGTCATCTTTTAGTTTATGAATCTCTCTTTTTTTTTGTAAGTAGGGGAATCGACAACTAGAGACTGGGCTGGTACTCGTGTGACACGGGGTCCAGGGATCCAATCCCGCTACCACTATACCCCTAGGTGCCCCACAACCATCCGCAAGGATGGGACACGGGTAAGCCTGGGTGTGATTTGAACTTGTGACCTCTGTTTACAACATGTGACTTCATATCAAGTGAATCGCCAATGAGCCACACCCGTGTGGGCCATCTTTTAGTTTATGAATCTCTTCTTTGTAAAGTTTAGGTTATTTTTGAGCTTTTGTATTAAGGGAGGTAAATGTTTGAGAGTGGGTTCACATAGATTTTAGGTGGAGGTAGATCACTAGATTCATTGATTAGATAGGATTTTCCAGCTGTGTCATCTTTAGAAGGTAGACATAGGCTCATCTTTCATTACCCCATCTACTATGAGATATGAGCGTGGATCTATTGTCTATTTTGCGAGTCAAATTCTTCAAGTACCTTGACTAGAGATGCCTGGCCAACTAGGCCAACTTCCACACAAAGGATCACTTCCTTTTTTATAGTGCTCCCATTTGCTTAGGGTACGAAATGACAAATTGATAGTAGCCTTGCTTTCGACTCCTAGATCAATGGAGACCTGAGTGACTATCCTTTTCTAGTGTTAATTTTCTAATACCAGATTTGATTTTCATTCTCAATAATTTACAGCTGAAATTATAAATGGAAATGCACTGATATTTTAACAAATAATGCAGTGGAATAAAACAAGAAATCAATCACATTTGACATGTTTGTTTACCCTGGAAAACCCCAATGGGGAAAAACCAATTGTCGATGATTTTATTAGGACAAAATCTGGGCTCCCATCTTGGGATAACGACCCACTGAAGAATAATACAATAACAACAAGATAGCCTAGCCTATCAGACCTGGCTGCTACCTTCTCTGTTGCCCCTTGCTCCTTTCCTTGAATCTTTCCCCTGCACACTTGGATGAAAGTCCTTCTCCAATTAATACAATGAGATCTCACTGTCTCACTCTGTGTGACTGTGTGTCTCCTCCTCTCCTTAGGATTTTTTTTTATAACCTCTCAATGACCAAAACCTTAAACCCTCAATCTCCAAAGTGATGGATGGTTGAGATTAGATCTCAATCCTCACTTAAGATCAATGACTGTGACTTAATCTTAAGTTCACTTTTAGTCATTAGACAACATTAAGTTAATTAGTGTGCTTTTCCTAAGTTAGATTTAGGAAAGATATACAAAAGTCACTCTCTCAAGCAAGTACCTAGAGAGGTCTTTTAGACAAATCCTACATGCTAGACACTTAGCCTATGAAGAAGTACTTGTCCGAGCTACAAACATCAACACTCCCTCTTAGAGAGGAAGGTAATTCTCGAAGAGCAACCTGGAATTGGTTCTCCCTCAGACCTTGGGACACTGTTGCAAACATCATCCTCCACATTGGCATCCTTCCAACCCTATTGGTCAGCTACTCCCTAATCAGTGGAAGTCACAGAATCGATGACTCTACATATCAGTGCCATGAAGTTTGGAAACTTCATCAAAGGCCTGCTCTCCCTCAATGTACTCCTGAGCATCCATCAATGTCATCTCGTACCAAGTAGGTTTCTTGACAGAATTGGAAGGGGCTCACTCCTTCCCAATTGAAAGTTTACTCTCCACACTAGAAGTTTGTGAACTTTGCTCACCTTTCGGAACTTTCTGCTCCTTGTCCTTTGCCACTAACATTGATCCATGATACAAGATCCCCATGGATCCAATTACAGGCTCCACATGTATATTCCTTGCTCCTTTTTGCATGACGAGCAAGAGCAACGTTCTCCTCATCATCACCCTTTTGTTGGCCTCCATATAGAGATTCCTCTCGAATCTCCTCTTGGATGAAGTCATCCCACAACCTCTCCCAGTTTGGAAGCTTCTCTCGTGCAACAATCCCTTTGATGAAGGGTGCCCATGGCTTGGTAAATCCATTCAGAGCAATCGTCACCATTTCTGAATCTCCCATTGTCTCCCCAATTGCTGGAAACTTATCACGAACTTGTGTGATCTTGGTGAGGTAAGAAGCTACTGTATCTGATTTGGACATCTTGGTGCTCCTGAGATCCTCCTTCAGTACCATCTCCTCGTTCTAGTTATTATTCTAATACAAATTCATCAGAGCCTCCCACATTGCCCTAGATGAATTCTTCTCAGATATGTGAGGGATCAAATGATCCTTCATCGCATCTAAGATGATCCTCTTGGCTTTCACATCCTTCAAGTTATGAACGGCCAGGTCCTTTGGAATTAATTGTTAGTGGGGCCATTGTTAAGTTAACAAACTCCCACAATCCGTTCTCCATGAGAACCAATGTGACCTTCGTCTTCCAAGGGTTCTAGTTGGATGCATCGTCCAACCTATCTTCATAGCTCAAGTTGGTTGTGGCCATCTTCAAATTGCTAAACTGTTGTCCGTATTTTTGCTTGCTACCTGGATTTCTGCCTGTTGCCCGAACTTTTTGCCCACCACTTGGAACTCTACACGAAGTTGCCTGAAACTCTACCTGAAGCTGCCTGAGGTTTCCCACAGACTCCTGCTGCTACCCAAGGTCTTTTTTTAGGTTGCGCAAGTTTTTTTGCGGTATGCTCGACTGTTGTTTTGGGCTGCTCGAGTTTTTTTGGTTGACCGACGACTCTGTTCAGCCTGCCCAACGGTCTGCGGGGCTTGCCCGGTGGCTGCTACAACTGTTGGCGGCTGGTGGATAACTTGGTGGCACTGTCTTCTGCAGTGGTTTCCTTTTGCCTCGAATTCCCTGCTTCCTATCATCGTCACTAGCACTTGTTTGCTTGCAGCTCACCCCTTGACTGCTGCTTTGCACTGTCGTTAGCTTTGCTCCCTCCGTCATTGTTTGCTTAGCCCCCCGCCTCCTCTCTTAGCCCCGTTCGACATCCACACAGCTCGAGCTCTCTCCTTTGGTTCCTATGCTGGTGGTTGTTCTTGTTCACTTCCCCACGGTTGATGGTTGTAATGTGGTGGCTCAATGCCACCAACCTTCCATCGACTTCCTGACGCAACCCTGCTCCTCCAGCACCACGTTGTTTGAGCGGCTATTGGTTGCGTCCTGCGACTTCACGGCCTACTGGTCTTCCCCGCATCGCCCTGCTGCCTCTCTTCTTCGTTACTTCATCACGGTTTTGCATCCCACGCGACCACCTCTGCTTTTTGCACTCTTCACACATCATACTACTTGTCACTTCTGTTGGCGGCTCCTCTGCCCAGCTGCACTGCACTCCTCACCTTCTCGCACGCTCACACTTCCCAACTCCTTTGTCGACTCTGATTCCACGTGCGGCCTAGTCTGCAGCTCGTGTAGTTGTATGTTTGTACGACTACTACTGTACGACGACCCGTACAACCCTCTTTTGTTTTTTTGTGTTTATTTTGTTTTACTGCAAACACTTGCGAAGTAATTTCCTTCTTGAGAGTTTTAGCATGTATCTAATACCATGTTAATTTTCCATTACTAGATTTGATTTTCGTTCTCAATAATGTACTACTGAAATTATAATTGGAAATACACTGATATTTTAACTAATAACTCAACGGAATAAAACAGGAAATCAATCACATTTGATACATTTGTTTACCTTGGAAAACCCCGATGGGGAAAAACCAATGTTGCACGACTCAGACTCGCAAAGGATCGACTGGAATATGACTCGTTGACTTGGGAAAGACTTGGGACGGACTTGACAAGACTCAGCGTTCTCCTTCCAGGGCGTTCTCCACGACTTCAGTAAGAACTTATCACATATAGATGACAGACAACGTGCGCTCCTCCACGACTGATGAATTCGACCACTCAACCCACGGTTGATTGATAAATGAGCATATGGCATGGGTGCTTTATAAGCTCATTGACATCATTTTTCCCTCCAAAAACGATCAACCCGAATAGGAGAAGAGTTGATGTTTGCGGGATATTTTATATGCTTTTTGTCGAGTCTGTGTCGAGTTCGTACCGAGTATCGACAAGTGTGCAGAGTCACAACGAGTTCGCCGAGTCCTTGTGGGTTTGCTGTGTTAGCGGCTAGTCTTGGGCGATTCCCCGGCTTGGAGGTTGACTCACCCAGACTCACGAGTCTTGGGCGAGTGGTGCTTCATTGGGAAAAACCAGCAATCGCTAATTTTATTAAGATAAAATCTGTGCGCCCTTCCTGGGGTAATGGCCCACTGAGGAATAATACAATAGCAACAAGATAGCCTAGCCTATCACACATGGCTGCTACCTTCTCTATTGCCCCTTGCTCCTTTCCTCGAACCCTGCCCCTGCACACTTGGATGAAAGTCCTTCTCCAACCAATACAATGAGATCTCACTATCTCAGTTTGTGTGACTGTGTGTCTCGTCCTCTCCTTAGGCATTCTTTTATGACCTCTCTATGACCAAAATCCTAACCTTGAATCTCCAAAGTGATGGATGGCTGAGATTAGATCTCAAACCTCACTGAAGATCAACGGCCATGACTTAATCTTAAGTTCACTTTTAGTCATTACCCAACATTAAGTTAATTAATGTGCTTTTCCTAAGTTAGACTTAGGAAAGAGATACAAAAGTCACTTACTCTCTCAAGCAAGTATGTATAGAGGTAATTTGGTCAACTACTGCATGCTAGACACTTAGCCTATGCAGAAGTATCTGTCCGAGCTACAAACATCAACACCTAGTGACCTCAACAACATTTCCAATCTATATCTCATACCAACAATAAACGAGATCATCTAGGCCCTAGAGGTGGGAAACCTCTTCCAGGCAGCAACATAATGTGCAATTTAGATCCTCCTCAAGCTCTTCCCCTAGACAACCATCTATCTTGAGTTTTCTCCGTTCAACTTCAGATGTTAGGAGATATAGATCTAGAGTACCTTGATATGCTTGCGTCGTTATGTTTGCTCTAGAGCCTAGATCCATTCGTGTTGTACACTTTTCTCATAGAGCAGATTTTTGCTCTGATTTTGTTTTTTCAGGCTTTAGCTTAGATCCATACTTTACATTTTTGTATCTTGTTTTTTATAGGAGTCGTCTTGGTGCTCCCACTATGTTTTGACATCATTGTACCCAACAACCCATTGACCTATTTTAGTGGCTGTTTGTTGGACATTAATAAAATTATCTTATCTTATCTAAAGATGAGATGTTGGAGAATTAAACTGGAACTTTTAAGATGCTTCATATTTAACTTTAGTGATGCCCAATCAAAACCTCAATTAGAGAAAAGTAGGTGATACTAGGGGCTAGGATCTTATGTCCATGACCACCGTTGGCTGGGTTGCATTGGCCATGGCGACCCCCTCCCCCCCCACTTAATGCAGGGGCTTAACATGTCACTACACTTGGGAGGAATTGAATCCTAGTGGGAGGAATAACACCACCTTTGCTTGACCAAGTCAAGCTTCCCTTGACATGTTGAAGTATTAACACTTCAATAATATTTAAAGTCATAAATATTTGTAGAAGGGTCACTTGATATGCTAGTGACATGTGACCAATGTAATATTTGAGGTTAAGGTTAGAGGTTGGTGGTTAAACAGCCATAACCATCTAGGGAAGATATAAATATGTAATGTTACATGTGATATAGTGTGGGATGTTGTCAACACACATATTTGAGTTGCATCATAAGTGGGGGAAATTGGTTAGAGGTTGGTGGTTAAACAGCCATAACCATCTAGGGAAGATATAAATATGTAATGTTAAATGTGATATAGTGTGGGATGTTGTCAACACACATATTTGAGTTGCATCAAAAGTGTGGGGGAAATTGGTCAAACATTTCATGTTTCTTAGGCAATGCTTCATCAACAAGGGCTCAAACTGTGACAACAATTGTACACCAAGTTTTGGGGGTTTGGGAATGGATTATCTTGGAGTTGTAGGATGAGCTCTGCGTTTCTTGTATGTGGACCTTGTTCAAATGAGCATTAAATGATAGAGCAGATTAATATACTTGATAACTTTTATGCTCTATTGCCGAACGGATTTGAGTGTTCAAATAGGCTTAGCGGACAATGTAGCATTTTGGATCTTGGTGGGCGTACCCCATGCGTTTCAGTTTTGAAATGCACAAACGTGTACAGAACACGTTTTCATACATACAAACGTGTCCCATGCGGGAAACGTTTTTCGTACATACGGAAAAATGTTTCCATAGCATTTCTTGGTCACATGACCACGTTTCCACCGTTAAAAGCTGCATTTAACCTTTAAAAAAGTGTGCTGGGACCCATTTAGATAATTACTTGAGTTTTAGGGTTTTAATTAAAGGCTTCTAGAAGCCTCTAAAGACAAAAAATTATATAAAGAGGAATTTCACTCTCATTTTGCCTCACACTATTTGTGTGCAAGGGCGATTTGAGCAGGAGCAATTGGAGCAAGGGTGATTTGAGAGGCAAATTGAGCAAGGGTGTTCCCAGCAAGAGGGAGTGCAGTCTTTTGGGCAGCTACATCCATCGTTTTGTGCTATTTGGTGGTCTTTTTGGGCAGCTACAACCATCCTTTTTTGCTGTTTTGTGGTGTTTTTGGGCAGTTTCAGCTACAACAAGCTGTTTGTGGTGTTTTCGGCGGCTTCATCAACAATTTCTCGTGTGTTTAGGTGAGCAGCAAGATTGTTTGAAGTTGTTTGCTACTTATTTGGTGTTTTTTGCTAGTTATGTAGGATTTATGCCTCCATTTTGTATTAATTACAGATCTGTTCTTTTATTTATTTTTAGCAGCAATCGCTTCCATCCAAGGTTTTTCTCTTCCTCCAATTAAGGCCAACAAGGGAACTGACTACTATCCTCTTTGGACACATGTTACAACTTACAAAGATTGCAAAAATTGCCGGTGGTGGTTCATGTGAATGGTGTTGCAACCTATGTAATAAACTTTATAAGGGCTCTTACCCGAGAGTGAAGTCTCATTTTTTGCATGAATCAAGAAAGGGTGTGGATGGTCGCCCAAAACCAGTTGACCCAGCAGAGAAGAGGGGGTGTGAGATTGAGCTGGAAGAGGCTGATAGGATTAAAAGAAGACACGATCAGCTTGCTAATGCTACTCCTCAGGCTCCAAACATTGAACCAAGGATTTTGCATGAAGCAAGGAAGGGGAAAGCAACTCAGCAACAACAACATATACAATCATAAAAAAATTCTAAGGGTTCATCTTCTCTTTCTGCAATTCAAGAGAACAAAATAGCTAAAATGGTGAATGTTCATGGGAGAGAAGAAGCTGAAACAAGAGTGGAAAGGGCCATCTATGCTGTTGGTATCTCTTTTAACGTGGTTTGGTGTCCTTATTGGCAAGATATGGCGTGGGCAATTAACACAACTCCTCAAGGGTTCAAGGGGCCTAACTATGAAAAAATCCAAACTGATATGTTAAAAAAGTAGGAAGAACTTGTTGAGGATATTTTAGCACCTATTCGTGCTTCATGAAGCATCTCAGGGGTACCGTTGTCTCAGATGGATGGACAGATACAAGGTGTAGGCCATTGATCAATATCATTGTCACTTCACCATAAGGAGCGAAATTTTTGAAAGTCGAAGATTGTTCGGGGGAGGTTAAAGATGCTCAATTCATTACTGATATGTTATTCAAAGCTATTGAGCAAATATGGTCAGCTAAGGTGGTGCAAGTTATCACAGATAATGCACCTGTTTGGAAAGCTACAAGTTTGATTGTTGAGAGTAGGTATGATCACATTTTCTGGACTCCTTGCATTGTCAATAATTTAAATCTGATCTTAGAACAGATCAACAATAAAGTTCCATGGATCAAGGAACTCACAGGGCAAGCAAGGGAGATAATCAAGTTCGTCACCAACCACCACCATTTTCAAGCAATATTTTGAGAATACTCCAAACTGGAGCTGTTGAAAGTTGCTGAGACAAGATATGCCTCCAACTTCATCATGTTGCGTTGCCTTGTTGAGGTTAAGCAACCATTAATTTCTATGGTAGTGAGTCAACTTTGGGTTGAGTGAAGACAGGGGGATTCGGAGTGGGGAACTGTGGTGTGCAAATTGTGTCTTGATGAGTGGTGGAGCAAGATAGATTTCTTGCTCAAGTTCAGATCCTCTGCATTTGATCTTCTTCAAAGTGTTTACATGGAAAAACTTTTCCTGGGAGAGGTTGTTGATGGTATGGATACCATGGTTGAGAAAACTATGGAAGTCATTTCACAGGGGTCTCCTCAGCTTTTATTTGTTGATGCTCTTTTCGCTGATTTAGTGAAAAAATCATGGTTGAGAGATGGAACAGTTCAACTCTACATTGCACACTTTAGCACATGCCCTGAACCCAACATTTTATGAAGAATAACTTATTGCTCAAAGCAATGGGAAGACGAAGGCACCACATAAGGACATGGCAAATGGAGTTAAAAAGTCCTTATGAGGATGTTTCCAGCTGATCTACATAGGGAGGTGAAAGAAGATTTAGTTAGTTTTGCCGCTGGTTTGGATGATTATTAAGACATTCCAGCTGTGGACGAGAGGAGCACCATGAGTCGAGTTAGATGGTGGATTTTTCATGGGCAAGCACTTCATCAACGGAAAGAAATTGGAGCACCTATGGTTTTATTCATTCAGTGAAGCACAATAGGTTGGGTTCACAATTGGTTGAGATCTCGTTTATGTGCATTCCAATCTTCGCCTTGCTTCTCATAGTGGTCCAGAATATAGCAGTGGGCCTTTTAGAGATTGGGATGTGAATCTATAATCCCCAGACTTGGACATCTCTCTTGCTGCACTGAATCTTGAGGAACCCAGAAGTGGAATTGGAAATAGTTCTCCACAGTCCACTGCTGAATGTGCATCTTGTTCTATTTTTCATGATTATTATGAAGAGGAGGATGATGCCTGTTAGGCTTTACTAGCTTATCTCATGTTTTATTTATATGTTCAGTGTTCACATTTTGATACATGTAGGATTGTGGCCTCATATATAAAGGCTGATTTTGGATATATGCTTATAGCCTCATTTATAAAGACTGTTTTTGGATATTATTGCTTGCATTATGTAATCATAAATAATATACTCTATAGAGATGGGTTTTAGAGTAAATTGTAATTTGTGATGAATCATAATGTTAAATCATAAACTATAATAGTATAATACATATCCTTTCTTTCAAAATTCAAAGCTTCAATATATTTATTTGGTAAATAGTGCACGTGTGCGTGCACACACACACATCCTGTTTCCCATTTCCAAATTTCTGAGGGGTCACGTTTCCAGCGCATTCCTGTTTTGGAGACATGTAACCATTTCCCTGTATCGTGCAACTTAGATTAAGGTGGCATTGCCTATTTAAGTCTTTTCCCTATGACAGCTTCGTGTGTGATTTAATTGTCAGAAGCTTATTGAGACTTGAATAGGACATTCAGAGTGTAGCACTTAGAAAATGCAGATATTGTGATATGTGAAAGCTGCTCAATTAATATTACTATTCCTAAGAATGTACAAATGTATATGCTAGGTGTTACAGCAGATGCCTGACTGTAAGACCAGATTTGCTTTGTGTGCCAAGCTCTAAAGAGTGCCATTTAGGTTGAGTCTTGTATATTTAGATTCAATGCTTGAGAGTTAAAACAGTACATAAGAATGGCATTAATTTGTAGAATCCTATCCGATTAGTTGTGTAATTGTTGACGATTAACGTCAGATTGATTACCAGGTGTTATCATTGGTTGAGATTTCGGCCAAGGCTTATAAAGTTATATGTTAATATTTGAGTCGATACTGAGGTCAGTCTTTGTGTTGATGGGTGGATGTTGCTGTCAGTTGAAGCCATTTAAAAGCCATTCAGTGTTAATACGAGTAGAGGTTGATTTTGTGTTCTGATCATGTATAATGTAATTGGGCTGTTTTTATTCATAGTAATATTTTATTCTCTTCACCTTCATGTGTATATGAACTAGGGTCACACTTATTATATTGTTTTGTTTCTGATGAAAATCAGCTATCTGCTTATGAACTTATATGTCTTGACACAAGTTTTCTGCTCATCCTAATAACTCTACAGGTAGCAAATGGTGGAGCTGAAGATATTATGTGGCGGGTAGCAGCTGACAGTTTGACTGCTCTTCATAGAGCCATAGCAGATGTGGGTGCTTTGCCTCAACTAAATAATGAAGAAGGTACTCAAAGTGATGAACATATATTTGTGCAATACCATTCCAGCAGGACAATACGCAAGTTGATATTGGAGTCTCATGTACCTGATGGTGTCAATACTCCCTCATTTGCTGCTATTTTATGGGATGTGGCCTTAAAGGGCAAGTGCAAGTTGTGGGCTCAAGGACACAGGTGAGAGACTGCACAAAATCATATATATATATATATTTGCTTTAGATCCTCATCAGTAAATATTGTGTACTCTTTGGATGAGAAATGATTATACAAGAAGATTAAAATGATCAAAGCACCAAGACAATTAATTAGATTGCCTCATATTTTATATTTTTTGATATCTGCAGTGAGAAAGTTGTTTCTGCGTTCCACGATTGTTCAGACATGAAAGTGAAAAACATGGCAATTTCTGAGCTTCAGCCACTTATTGATGCTGGTTTGTTGAAGATTGCCGGTGCTAAGCATGTTTAGGATGCTATACATAAATTTTGATATTGCTTTGACAAGCATGTGTATTGTATAGAAGAAAACTAATATTCATCAGTAGCATGTTCATGCGATGGTTTGCTTGATGCTCCCAAGAGTAAACATGATTATAAGAAAATTTTGCCATTTGATATTTACAGAGTATATATTTGAAAGAGAACATGCATTTATTCTTTTGGCTGGGATGTTTTAGAGTCTAGAGAAATTATGATGTTCATCATATTCAGTGTTAAAACACACCCTACCCATATTTCAATTGATGCGATTTTGTCTATAATAAAATGGCATTTCAAAGCAAATCTGTGCATAATGACGAGGTCGACGACAGAAAGCTGAAGTATCTGAGATAGTATTCTTTTCTGTGAAATTATTTAATTGTCCCTTTGTTTTTCATGTGGTTTGAGTGCATAAATCAAGTATAAGCGGCTGTCATTTATATGGATTTGTGTTCCGTTGATCCTTATATTCAGTGAACAAGGTCCTAATTTGCTAATTTGTTTCACAGCTTCTGTTATAAGCAGAGTCAGATACAAAAGAATTGAATATCTGGCAATGGTACTGTTTAATCTCATCATATGTTATGGTGAAAGTGAGACTGGTGGTTTTACTGACTGCATTCTGTTGTAGGCTAATATGTACTTTCATTTCTTAGCTAGGATTTAAACAGAAGTTTTACTCATATAGTGCCCTATGGGGTGAAAATTAGGAATGGAGAAGATGCTCGTCCTTTACATGGAAGGCATTAGATCTTTTCATCTGTGATGCCCTGCTTAAGGAAATATCAAATATATGATAGAAGGCTATAAACAGAATTCGCACAATTGTGTCTACTTTCTGCTTATGCTGCTCTTAGATCTCAAAAATATCTGTAGTCAGAGTCTCAAGCAGTATCTTTTATTGTTTCCAAGTCTCCTGAACTCAGAGAGGAAGAAATTCCCAGGCTACTTCATTTCCTTGTTGCCATTAGATCTAGTATTCATCTGATTCTTTCTTGGATGTCATCTTAATTGCAATCCTTCTAAAGATAATGCAATGTTCCACCAGGTTTTGTGGATGTGGGGACGTGTGGAGACATCCCCCAAAGTTCAAGGAACATCACAAGGGACAGCGAAGTCTCTGGCCTTGGGAAATACCAAATATATGAAAAATATAAAATTACAAAGTAAAAGATATGAGAGCTCTAACTCCTCTGAAAGCTTCCACCGTGGTGTGCTCTTGGTGTGCTGCTGTTAGTGAAATTTGAATGGAATGAGGGTTCAGTTGCTTTAAATAAGTTTGAATTAGGGTTTATGAGGGGCCCACCAGATTTTCTTTCACCTAGGAATTAAAAAAATTTAAAACCTTTTTTATTGTTATTAATATATTATTATTTATGTTTTTTAATTACTGCAGCCCATGTTGGGAGAGGGAGCTTCCAGGGGGTTACCCTTTGGTATCTGGGTACCCTTGGAAGTCCCCAGTGCTTGTGAATGTCACTCCCAAGTATTGGGGTTTTCCTGTCTGAGCAAGGGATGTTCCCACTGATAACCCCTCCTGTGATGGCATGGAACGTCCTTGATGATGCTCCCCTGCTCAGGGAGCATGGGGGATGCATTCAGACTCCTGAGGGGTTGGGGATGCATCCCCTTGGAATTAAAGTTGTTGATTTATCTACTCTAGGGTGTTTAGTATTTAGGCAGCCCTCCATCAGTCTTTTGGGAAACCAAAATTTTATGCTGTTCAGTTTTGGCACATATCCCTTGTGAGGTGTGCATTTCACTTTCAGAAGTTGATTGACAAGCTGATATCATACTGATGTTTTCTAGAGCTTTAGTTAAGCACATCACAGTTTAGTTCTTGATATGCAAGAGGCATGCATTGATAGAAAGTTCAGGGTATGAGGACATTCCTACAAAATGTCTCGGTGTTCACTACTCATTCTAGACCAATGTTTTAAAAGTCGGCATCGGCAAAAAGTCGGCAAGGGTCCCGAATACAACTTCTCGGCAACATTGGCGAAAAAATCGGCAAACATTAAAAAATACAAAATACATTCATTTTTTTTTCAGAATTTTAAACATATAACGCAACAATAACATCAGATAAACACATTGGAACATAAATATGGAGAAAGCGCTAATATATAGATGTAGTGGATGCAAATAACTTAGAGCGGTTTGATTTCAATGACTCGGACTGCTAAAATATACATAAAATTTTACAATTTTAATGAAAAAAATATATATTAAAGATTCCAATATATGATTCCAAACCATTAGAGACAAAATATTATCAAAATGGCACCAAGTGCAATACATATCAAAATCAAAATTGAAAAAACATAATCATCAAAATCATTGTCTATGTTGAGATCATATTCATCAATAGCACCATGTTCCCCCACCTCTAGGCTCTAGACCTTGCCTCTACCTCCAATCTCGAAGTTGATCCTCCAAGGACATCAATTAACACCCTACAATTTTGATGAAGCTTCTTAATCCAAGTGTTTAAATAAGGTAGAAAGAGCTTCCCATGCTTAATAAGTGATTTTGCTTGACTGAAGGGTACATTTTTTATTAAGTTCATGACAGAGGAATTCAATCAACTTCAACAATCAGGCATTGACACCACCAACATCAAGGTACATAGAGAGTTTGATTTGCTTCATTAAATTCCAATCCCTTACCCACATACATGATATAATCCATTGGAAACATTGGAATCCTGAAATCCTGAAAACCATTAAGTCTGTTGAATTCTGAATGGGATCTAAAATTCTACTTTTTGCATATGAAGTCCGATGAGGTTGGAACCACTCTCAAACATCCTGAAACAATTAATGGTAATGTTAAAAATTTAAGTAAAAGGATGGAAAATGAAAGATAAAGAGAATGTCACTTTTACTTACCATTTAGTATTGTTGACATCAATGTCACTTGTACAAAACTCATCAAATTTAAAAAAAAAAACCCCGAGTTTTTAAAACTGTGAAAAATCCTCAACGATTTTTTCCAAAAAGTCGCGATTTTTAAGAAAAAGTCACGATTTTTAAGAAAAAGTCACGATTTTTTCAAAATTTAAAAAATCGCGATTTTTCCCGAAAAATCGGCGACTTTTTCAACACTGTTCTAGACCTACAGCATTGGATTTGAGATGTGGTGCTTATTCTTCTCCCAAAGCAATCTCAGAGTGATATGTCGATACTCTTTAACACCTGATTGAATTATGCTTCAATGTTTGGGATGGGCACAACACCTCAAGGAGTCTATCTATAGTCAACTGTCATCTGATATCCTCTCAATGCCTGCACAGATGATCCATTAAATAAGAGCTGAGAAACTTGTATGATTCACTATCAAAACAAAAATTAAGAAGGCTACCACTTGCTCGTGTTGCATCGTATGCCAAACAGGGTGTTGATCTCAATCCCAGCTCAACGTTAACTATTCGCAAAGTATTGCAAATGCCTATTACCTCTGCTTCATATCACTCCCTCGGCTACTGTCATTGGCTTTGAATTAACCCAAGAGTA
Source organism: Larix kaempferi (assembly GCA_027924585.1). Classification (NCBI taxonomy): domain Eukaryota; kingdom Viridiplantae; phylum Streptophyta; class Pinopsida; order Pinales; family Pinaceae; genus Larix; species Larix kaempferi. The sequence goes on from BSBM01000891.1 coordinate 370,791, forward strand.
AGTTGATGAAAGGAAAAAGGGGGGGAGGACCAGCTGAAACCTGATGGAAAGTACGAAATGTCCGTGACATATGACTCAGCCCTTTAACAAGAGCGGCACAGCTTAGATCTATTTTGGACATGGTTGTATATCCTCTATGATGTGGTTATGGAGGAACTTGCGATGTGGTCATGAAGATACCCTAGTATTGAACTTTCAAATACCTTTGTTTGTTTGGTGTATACAATCGTGATATCACGAGGTTACATCATTCATACTATAGCTTCAAGCTTTTGATTAATAAACCTGATCATTAATATATGTGCATTGTTATGATAGGCACGACGAGGGTAACAACTATGGGTAAGGATTGATGAAGTTTCTCAAGCAATAGGTGGATGTTTTGCAAAGTAATGAAGTGTTTTCTTACCATTCGATGATCCGTAGCATAACTACATGATGATGTGTCATCAAAGGTTATGTGCCATGATGGATCTCGAAGCCATGTTGATGTAATGAATACTGACATGATAATTGGAGTTGAAGTACACAGATCGAACTCACTGTGTGATTGTTTTTGGTAATGATATGGCAAGCACAATTTGTTACATAAAAACATTGCGATGTCAAGGTATGTTTTATGTGGTGTATGTTAGTCATAAATTTGGTTTTAAATGCATTTAAACGACACTACATTACATATCACACAAAATTCTTGCCATTGAATGTTCCTATGCCATATCTAATGTCATTGGGATTTGTTCTGCTAATCCCAATGTTTGCCACTTTATACACCCATTGTACCGTATTCTGACCATTTTCAATTAAATTTGGAAGGTTCGTCGATACTCAATCTTGACTGGTCACTCAGTTTTCAGAAGGTTACTATCACGTTTATCTCCATAGTTACTCTTTTCACTGCAGTTTCGGTCAACATCTTGAGCTCAATTCACCTCTGAATTTGGCAACAGACATGTGCTAGATTATATGCTGTACTTGCTTTTTCTTGCTTCCCAAGGCGTACTTGTGGTTACCCGAGTTTTTATTAAAGAATTATGGAACGAGGACTGTTTGGAGCGCTTCCCATTACAAGGAATTTTTGGCAGCTTTGCTGCAGCGAGATAAGGTAACTCAATACTCTTTTGCACTGTTTGCGAGTCATGTTAGGTGCTTTGTGAATTCTGTATGATGTTGAGTGTTTGTCAATTGATCCAATTCAGCCTCTGTAATTTCATTTTGCATACCCAGGTTATAGTATCATTGATTATGCTCAAAGAAATAAAAGAAATCAAATTTTTTTACTCAGTTGTCGTGTACTGGTTTTAGCATGCAGCTGGTAAAGTCACAGTCACGTTGAGAACCAAAGTTGGTACTCCTTTAGTTTTCACCTGTAGCCTTGTAAGTGGAACCTGGTTGGAAAGATTCCTTTATAATCTGGCACTTGAATGCCCGAATGCATGAGTTCGTGATTGAAATATGGTTCATTTCTGAGTTATTGCTCGTGAATATCAGAGTTGAAGTCTATTTCTTAAAAAGAAAGACTTGGTTCTTGCTTTCTTCTCATCTCCATATTCTTATCACCCTTTCCATAAAAGGATTAAATGGCCATGTTGATACATATAAAAGGAAAAACTACTGGGTTTTGAAAGCTATCTGTCAGCATGCTCGAGATCTGATGATTATTAAAAGACAAGGGTTAATAGTTCCCCTTGATGCATTAGTAAGAACACACATTTTAGTGCCAGAATCCCTCTGATACATAAAGAAAAAATTTCCAACTAGTTTAAGCTTTTCCCCAGTCAATTGGAACATTTAACATTGTTGAATGAAACACTATGCTTGATTGTGACTTTGTTTTGCAGTTTATGAGTATTGGTTTTGTATATGATAAATTGTAATGTATGCATTGGTGGGTAGATGAGTTCTTTTAGTAGGGGTTCTTGCAGAGGACAGGGGCGAAAGCACCATAATGTATGGGGAGAAGGAAGCAAGAAAAATATAAGATTTTCAGTTTATTTTGACGCAGACTCGGAAGAGTTTGGTATAATGGCCCAAACAGGGCATTTGTTTCTGGGTAGGCAGACCTTAGTGCAACCTTTGATGCCAGTGTCTACATCTCTACGACCTCACCTGTGCAGTATTGAAGAACCCCAAGTCCCATGTCAAGATGAGAATGATGGTCGGGGTGGCAACCTCGAAAACCCCTACTCGGGAAATATGGGGTGGGGTGCACTTGAACATGAACAACGGAATTTCAAAATCCCCTCGACTGCTAACTTAGTCAATTCTTCTGTTCAGTGCATAAATCATGTAGGTTGTCAACCACTTCAGCTTGAAGCTCCTCTCCCTAATAAGGGCAAGCAACCTATATCCTAGAGACACTATCCTCAGATGATAAGAACAACTAGCTCGTTCCTCCCGTCCTTACCCTTCCAGAAGCCAATGACATTAAATCTGAAGTCGAAGATAAGGGTGGCCTTTCACCTTTGGACCTGTTGCCAAAAATTTCGTCTTTTTGAATTGTATATTTTGAATCTCTTTTGGCTAAGCACTATTTTGGCATGACAAAGAGTTGTTGAAATGTTTATGGACTGTTCAATTCTTAGATTAATGCAAGGGGCAGAATTTTGGTTAATGTTACTCAACTAACTCTTGTATGGTAACTTAAGGACAACTTTGTTTATAGCTAGAAATGATTCAATATATATGACTCTTTTATGGTCTTTTTTGTTATGCTTCTGTTCGGTTTTGGATGGTTTGCACTACATGATACTTAGGCCCAGAATTACATGCTCTATTGTATTGAATTGTTGTTGCACTTGGGAATCACAAGGAGTGCATTATTGCATGACATTTAGTGGGAGGTATAAGTGGTTATGAAGCTTTGGGGCCTCGTTTCCCCTTGATGGTTGGGCTGGTTGCTTTGTAATGTTGATTAATGGGTCCCCTTCCTCGTTTTCATTTCTATTTACTTTACCTCGTGTCCTTTAGTTTCACTTGCATGAGTTACCACACATTTCCCCCCTTTAACGAAATCCAAAAGACTTTAGCAAAAATTAAATAACCTTGCTTTGGTCTCCTTTCAAATTTTAGTTATATATTGTTAATTAAAGAATAGTTACAACCAACAAACTACTCGTCGAAAAGTATAAGAGAATGAAGAGGGCTTACGAAAAGGACCATCAAGAGAGTGAGAAAGGGTAATGCTAGAGTAGAATTTCAGTGTAAAATCAATTCACTTTCCTACTGTGTCTTCTGTAGGCTTTAACCTTGTTTGACGACAATAGGGAAATTTCTCAAAATAGGATGATGAAGTAAGATTGATCTTATTGTTTGTGCTTAAAGGTATAATGTCTCTCTGTGCATGTTTACCTTTGAAATCTTGGTTTTATAGTAGTGCTAAGAGTAACATGGTATGTAGATAAAAATTGGAAGCAACATTTTAAGTTGTTTTGCTCAGCCCGCTTTGTGTTTTGCCTTGTTGTCTCATCTATTTGGCTTTCATGTGTATGGTATTGGAAACATCCATGAAAGTTTTGGTGTTTTTTGTTTTGTTTTGCTTTCTGGTCTAGGCCTTCACAGAGGCCTGTAGGACATTGTTTTATAGTAAAAGACTGTTGTGAAAACTTTCTTTTAGTTAATGAAATATGTTTTGAGCTCGTGCATTATTCCTATTGCACTCACTCTCAACTTTCTTTCAGTTAATGAAATATATTTGGTTGCAAAATTTCTGTTTTCAGAATCAACATATTTTTTGCGATCATACTGGTCAAACAACATCCCCTACATTAAGTGATTTATCATTTTATTCTTTAAAACTCTCAGGCAACACCATTTACTATTGATTTTGTGTCATAAAAGTCGTTGTTTAGCCTGAATGTAACCAATAAATTTGATTTAAGCTAATCATATCAGGTTTTATTGTTGCTTCCTTACTTCTACAGGATGAGAATAATGCCGAGTTCTACATTCAATAAGCAATGGTCCCCTTTTGTAGTGTTATTGATTGGATCCTTTCCTCTGCTCTTCCTATGACCCTAACGAATACCCGACATCCAAGCATCTTGGTCCAATTCTTTCATCAAAATAGTTTGACATCTTGCTTATTTGACTATAACTTAGAGACTGCCACGTCTCATGAGCAACTCGAATGGTATTAATGTTGATGTTTCTCTAGGTACAACATCGGGCAGACATTCACTCACGGATAGCCATGTTCAATTGGCTAGTGAGGCTATGCAGAATTGGCTATTAATGAATGATACATTCACAGTCTAGAGGTGAACGGCCCGAACAGGGGCAACAAATCTCTCAGTCATATGGTATGGAGATGATCCCCAGGGTGCTCTCACATTGCCTACTCCCGTAACAAAGTGATCTATTCTATATTAGAGTGTTTGACTTGTTTATTTTATTAGGGGCTTTCATCCCCTTATGAAATATACAAGTCTAGCTTAATGTTGAAATTGACATAATCACTAAGAAGTGTCCGAGACTTCTTAGTGTGGCTCAAATCAACATTAGGACTCTATGCGGTGAATAGACGAGCATGTGCCAGAGAAGTATAACATCATCACAATGGACAACCTTTCTTGAGAAGATGGAAAATCCAATAATAAAGTGGTCAACTAATGAATAACAATTGAAATGGTCAAATTAGTAAGTCAGCCCTAACAAGAAAGTTAAGTCGACCCCTAAGTGAAATTAGGGTGATCTAATGTGTATAAATAAATTACTCCAGCAGTTCATTTTCATCATCAAGTTTTCTCTCTCCACAAGTGCACATCATTAGATGGGTTGAAGTGAAGATTCATGAAGCAATTATTGAAGACTCTTATCTCTCTTATCTCTTGGAGATTCACATCATCTCTGTGATTGCTCTATGATGCATTGCACCTAGGGTTTGTACCTTGTGACTGTCAAACCCTTGTGAACTAAGGTTCTTCTATTGTTGTTGTACTCCTATTATTGGAAATATTCTTTCTAAGAAAGATTGCTCGGTTTTCTCCTGAGTTTGGGTTTCCTAGGGTAAAACTTTGTGTCTAGTATGCATGGTTCTCTTTCAATGATCCTTTTGTTTTCCGCTACAAATTTGAAGTTGAAATGCAATAATATCTGTGGGCTGACATAAGTATCAAAATAATACTGCTGAGCTAAAAATTCAACATGGTATCAGAGCAGTACTGAATAAAGGCCATTGCCAATCACTATTTCTGCCCTAATCTAGAAACTATGGCTCTCAAGTTTGGACGCTTATGTTGTAATATCCCGATTTTGACTCCATTGCATTAAAATGTAAATGATGTAATATTGTTATAAAATCCTGGTGAGGAGCTCAAGGCCAAGGCCCCGCCATCGATTTAGTGATGCATATGGTTTACGTGCTAGCCAGGCACATTGGAATTTCAAATATCATGTAAATATGCATTTTAATAAAATACCCACAATTAACTATGCAATGCAACAAGAGATGGGGGCATGATTTTACAAGGAATTGGGAGGGAAACATTCAAACCCTTGAGCCAATCAAGTCAAGCCAAGTGTCAATGAGAGAACTCATAAAACCATCAACTACCCATGTTGACTTTTGTACCCAATCATTCATTTCTCCCAAGAGTTGGGTGAAGTAGTTAATACCTTGGAGAATGGAGAGGTATGGCTGTCCAAATTCGAGTATGGGCAAGCCACCCTTCATAGAAAATCGTGTTTGACTTCTTGGGCAAGAAAGGAGCCATGAAATTGCTCCCCAAGCCATTACCCATGAACCGGTTTTGTCTCTCTCACGTTTTTGGAGCTACCTGGGGTGTTTTCCCTACACGTTTTTATGGTTTTCCCTTGTTTTTTGGCTAGGAAGAAGGAGTTTTGGGTGTTGCAGAGCTGTTGGGAGGAAGGGAGCTCGATTTGGGGTTTCACTGAGGCCGTTTTGGCCATTGGAAATGCTCATAACCTGTGGGAGAAATCGGGTTTTCTCCCTAGGGTCGAATTCCTCTTCCCATAGTCCGTTTTCGGTGTGCCCATGATTTGGGGAAAGCCCATGGCCATCATGTTTGTAAATCCCATTGTCAAAAACGTGTATCCATGCCCAATGATGAAGTTTTGCTGTGTGTAAGTAGTGTATGTTGGGGTATGGGTTATGGGTATCCATTGCTTTGGCTTGAGCTTGAGTGCAAGCATCCATAAATGAAGAGGGTTCATATTTAGCCTGATAAACCCAGCTGTGGACTGGCTTGGCTTAGATGCAATGATTATTTGGTTGTGTATGAGCTTGAATGTCCCCTTTTCCTTGTAGAAATCATGCCCAACTTGGGGGTGGTCTCTGAGTGCTGAAATAATACAGGCTGGCAAGAGACCTATGGTTGGGTGGAACATTGTAGTGACATAGCTAGTTGCTTGGGACCATTTCACAATAAAGATAAGTGTTCTTCCATCTATGTGTTTTGCCTCTGAAATGTTTTAATTTGATGATTGTTATTAATATGCTGAATGCATATGAAATGTGTGTGGATGATGTTTTATTCCGCTGTGCATATTTGCTTGATTTGCATCTGCACACATTTGTTTTTATGAATCTAATAAATCGGGCTGAGTTTATGAAAAGCCTCGGACTTTGGTATCATGTTCCCTTCCTTGAATTAGGTCCACGGGAGGGGATGTGACATATGTCCATACATTGGACTTGAAAATAACATTTTGGAGCTTGCCCTAGGAGGATGCACTTATTTGTGGAAACATATCTCAGTTTTGCGAAGTTACAATTTTGACCTAATTTCTATCGAAATCAAGGAGCTAGGGCTTCTAGTCTTGAATTCTTCTGGCCATAGATTGGACTAAAAAATAGTGTTTTGGAGGTCACCCTAGGAGGGTGCATGTATCCGTGGAGGCAAATTTCAATTTTGACCTACTTCAGTTTTGCCAAACTTTAGTTTTGACCTACTTCTTGCTAGGGTTTCTGGGTCAGATTTCAACTATTGAAAAATGTTGTCCAGTCTTAGAGTAGAAGACAGATTGGATGGTGCCTCTAACTTCAGATCTTGGAAAACCAGGATACTCTTCATCCTTGATGAAAATGAGATCCAAGATTATGTAAAAGAAGATGTCAAAGAACTCGAGAATGCTGAAGAGAGCCAAGTACAAGAAAAATGAAGCGAAGGCTAAAATGATTTTGATAGATTCTGTAAAAGATCATTTGATTCCATATGTTGCAGAGTTGAAGATTGGTAAAACAATGTTTGATGCCTTAGTAGGATTTTTTGAGAGTAATAACACCAACAAAAAATTAGCCTTGAGAAACCAACTCCATTGTATGATGATGCCCAACTCAGATTCAATTGATACATACTTCATAAAAGTATCCCAGTTAAGTGAGCAACTTAAAGCCATTGGAGACACCATTGATGATTCAGAACTTGTTATGGTAACTCTTAATGGACTCCCCTATTCTTGGGAGTCATTTGTTCAAAGTGTTTAAGGATGAAAAGAGTTGCCCAAATTTGATAGGCTATGGGATGATTGTGTCCAAGAAGAGGCTAGAGTACTGTCTAAGAACAACTTGCAGAAACCAAAGAATGAATAAACTCAAGCTCTTGCAGCCCATGCAAGAAAAAGAAAAGGAAGAAGAAATTTTGAGAGGAAAAATATAGGTGGAAGATCAACTTCAACTCAAAGACAGAAAAAGAAGGATCTCTCAAAGATCAAATGTTATAATTGTCAAAATTTTGGTCACTATGCTTTGCAGTGTTCTCAGAAGAAAAGAAAGGAAAATGCATCAACAACCAATGTTGATGAACATCCACCAGAAAAGAAGACAAAGCTTGATGAAGTTGTAGATGAACTCCGAAATGAGTATTTCTTCTAGAAGCTTTCAGATACCAAGAATAAAGTCTTCAAGAAAGTTCCAGAATTTCAGGACTTGATGAAGAATAAGATCAAGACTTTAGATCAAACGATGGAGAAAAGAAGACAAAGCTTGATGAAGTTGTAGATGAACTCCGAAATGAGTATTTCTTCTAGAAGCATTCAGATACCAAGAATAAAGTCTTCAAGAAAGTTCCAGAATTTCAGGACTTGATGAAGAATAAGATCAAGACTTTAGATCAAATGATGGTGAAGAGTACACTTCCATAATCTCCAGTGATTTATGCAAGGAGGCAGAGATCAAGAGGGAGTCAACAAAACAAACAAAGATAAGTATTTAATGTTTTGTTCAACAAGTGTTATTTATTCAAATTAATTGTTATTCATAAATAACATAATTACTTAAATTAGTATTAGTTAACCCTTGTGGAATTTTTTGTCATAGGTCCATTATAAAGACAATGATCCGTGATTAAGATCTACCCATGTTCCTATGGGAAGATGCATCTAGTATGACAATTATGCTCAGATCAAGTGTCCTCACCAAATATTGAAGGACAAGACTCTCGAGGAGGAACTCATAGGAGTGAAGCCAAAAAGAATCCTTGGTTTCCTACATTCACCCATATGCTGAGGAAGAAGAGGGCGAAGACCGTAACCTTCAAGAGATCTAGAAGGTTTCACATAGAGCTTGATCGCAATGAGCAAGAGGCTCCAAAGGATGAGGGTACAAATCCCTCTAGTACAACTGATCATCCTTCAGACTATCAAGAGGATTCCATAGAGCCAATAGAACCAGTGGATCTCACTAGAGATGTTGCAGTGATCAGGAAGAGGCTAGTATGGCTTCATATAGAAGCATGCGACTCCCAATGATACTTTCAGGGAGATAGTTCTGAAAACAAAAGGGAAGTCAGTTGTGACTTCCCAGTGATCGAGCATACAATTACAAACTCAAAGACATTCGGGGATTGTATTCAGTGTTATTGAGGAGGCAAGAGGCTCGTCTCAGTGGACCCTCTTGGTGGGAGATGACGCAGATGGATACACAGAGATCAATAGCTGAGAAGACAATAGGTTGCCTCAAATAAAGGATACTACTCAGATACAGGGAGAGTAGAGTGTCCAAATATATAGGGAGTATGATACTCAGGTGCAGAGGAGTAAGACACTCCTGCATAGAGGAAGTAGTTGCAACACGGTTTGTTGATGATAAGGAAAACTTTGTACGGACTCAAGCAGACACCCAGGACTTGGTATGCCAGGATAGACATGAATTTGATGAGCTTGGACTTCACCGAGAATGATGTGGATTCCAACCTTTACTACAAGGTTGTTGATGGTGATAATTTGATCTTGGCGCTATATGATTGATGATCTATTCCATTACGAGAATATAGAAGCTTAGTGTCGAGTGCAAGAGGGAGGGAGTTAGAGATGTTAGATCTTGCCTTGATGGATTAGAGGTGTAGCATAGATCAGTTGAGACCTTCCTCAGTTAAAGGAAGTGCACAAATGAGATTTTGAGCAAATTTGGTATGATGGACTGCAAGACCATGGCTACATGTATGATGACAAATCTGAAGAAGCTGAGTGATTTCACTTCATATTCAGATTTGGTGGATCCCACCATGTACAGGAAGATGATTGGATCCTTGATGTTTTAACCACCCTAAGCCAAGTTTGGTTAAATCGAGGCATGTACATTCCATTGTGACAAAGCATGCGTTGAGGTACTTGTGTGGTACAACTGGATATGGTTCGAGATATTTCTCAAGTAATGGAGTAAAGGTACAGAGTATATTGCAACAAGTGTACTAAGTCGTAAAGCAATGTGGCTTTAGGTAGGACTATTTGATCAAGAGATCAAATGTCACTTCATCCGAGACATTGTGTAGTAAAGCTCCAGTACATATTGGCAGATGAGTGACAAATATTCATGAGAGGTGAATGGCCTAGATACCGTGATAGTTTTCCAGATGAGCAACAAACATTCGTGAGAAGTGAATGGCCTGGATATCAAGAGGGTAGTACAAATGCAGTTGCAATAGAGATGTAGTACACATGCAGATGTAGTACATATACAATACATATGCATTTGTAGTACAAATGCAGTACAAATGAGCAGCATCGGGCAGACATTCTCCACAGGAATCCATGGTGATGGAGAATGATACATTCACTCATAGAAATAGCTAGTTTGGCTAGTGGTGAATGGACCAGGCGTAGTCCTAACATACTTGAGATGCATATTATGGACATTCTCATCAAGTGTGAAACTTGGCGTGATGCAAAATGTCTCCCTCCCTGAGAGGGAATGTTGACGTTTCTCTAGGTGCAACATCAGGCAGACATTCACTTACAGATAGCCATGCTAAATTGGCTGTTGGAATCTATTTACTACTGAGAGTGGCGGTAAATCAATATTAGCACAGATATTAGCATATTTTACCTTCTTTAAACATATTAGTCTTTACTTAATCTTTATCTTTTGTTAAGCATCAGTAAATAAAAATTTACACATATAAGCACCACATCATCAACATATAAGACACAAGATTCTTACGTGGAAACCCAAATGGGAGAAAGCCTCAAAATGCTTCTTTATAGTGAGAAATAATACATTCAAGGAAGCCACAACTTCCTATGTTTACCAACACCATCTGGAAGGAGGCACCAACCCCCCGTGTTTTCTCCAGCACCAACTGGAAGGAGGCACCAAACCCCTATCGCTTTGTTTTACAGGCACCAATCTGAAGGACGCTGCGACTCCCTGTGTCCTCGTTGTTTTACAGGCACCAACCTGAAGGAAGCTCCAACTCCTTGTCTCCTTGCTTCGTCAGACCACCCTGATGTCCAAAATATTTTACTGCCTTGCTGATCTTCAACTCCGCGCACTTCTTTAGGTCTTTTGATGATGATTTTGATGTGCGCTACCTTCGTATGCAAACTATACTTTGTCATTGCGCTGCATACATCACTTGACTTCTCATTCCTCTCAACTCACACATCTGCTGATGACTTACTTCTTATATTGCGTGCTATGCTGAATCTGCAGTCTGTGCTTGTGATTTGCGTTCTCTTCTACATGACTACAAAGATCAACTGATACTATGCTTTCTATTGATAGTTTGCTAGTCAAAGTGAAGCACTAGTAATAGATGGAACTACACACTTTCTGACGTGTCCGTTCTAATAAAGTGTTGCAGTTACTTAGATAATCTGTGACATCCTATGCATCAAATAGTTGGTCCGTTCAGTTTAACGCACTTATCTCAGATCATCTGCATCGTGATGTGCCTGCCGAGTTCAGTTGCTGTTCTGTTGTTGTGCATCAGATGAAGTCTTCAACTTTGCACACTTTCACTTCTGTTCTTATACATCAACTAGACATCTGCACAATATTTGATAAACATCAGTTCTGTCTTTGCGCTTTTGTCTTTACAACATCTGTGACTATCGACGTGCTGGTTGCAAAATTGTCATTTGAGATATCCAACACTTGCGCATTCTTCAGTACGTCTTCCTTTCGGTGTTTGCGCAATTGTCACAGATCTACAACATCATTCTGAGCACCAACAAAACTTCGTTATGCTGCATGTGCACATTTGGCTCTTCGCGAGATCATCTATTTTTTCCATGAGCCCCTTGATGCGTCGAAAAACGGACTGGAAGTTTTATACAAAAACCCTTGTGTTCTTGCTTCCAAGCTTAATTCAAATCTTCAACTTGCATCTCTATTTATACATGTCCTGCACGGATTGTATGTTTTCAAGTTGGTCGTGGCATCCCTTCTTCCATACTTCACGAATTGTGCATATGCCACGTGTCATCATCTGCGTTATTGATGTGTCATCTTAGAGTATCAAACCCCCTCAAGATCCTTCATTTCGCTCTTGATGTACCATTCCCTTATGGTGTGTGCGCAATATTCTATTTTGTCTTGGTGTGATCATGACCTGTGCTATACCAACCCTTGTGGGTAATGTGCCCTTGTGATATCAATACTTTGTGTAATCTGCACATTCTCGAGCTTCTGCTTAGTGAGATTATGGCTCGTGCTTCATCATTGCATTTGGATGATGCGCTCTTGGTGTATAGATACTTTACAAAACTTGTGCATATTCCGACTTCTATTTGGTAGGACTTTGACTTATGCCTTGTCGTCACTTGTGGGACTTGCGCACTTGTTGTTCGTCGATTGTGGAATTTGCGCATATATTAACTTCGACCGTTGTACCATTCTAGGAGTTCGTGCGTGTTCCACTTACTGAAAGCATTGGCCATGCTTGCGTACTTTCAAGATTCTCCGACCATTTGTTATTTCTTTCTTCCTGCGCACTCCCAACGATCAGCCAAGCAATGCTTAGGTTTGCTTGCATACTTGCACCATTTGTTCAACCAACTTCTTGGCTATTTGAGCATATGTACCATGGTCCAACTAACTCCTTCAATTTGTTGGCATGAGAGAGTATGACTTGGTGGACTTGATTTCTGCGCAAGGGCTACCTGATGTAGGATCCATTACTTCTGTTTCTTCTTGAACTGGATCTTCATGAAGTATCTTCTGGATCTGCATGATGTATCATTTTATGTACTTCTTCAAACTTAATCTGCATGATGTATCCTTGATGCACTCTTAGACATACTCCAAAGTTGCTTGATTGTTGTATCCTTGATATACATCTTCAAACAGAATGCACTTTTAGATATACTGCAAAGTTGCATACATATCTATCACCTTCATCATTTGCGCATATACTTCTGGTGTTCATGCTTTCTTTATCATGCACATAGACTACCTCAAAGTGGTTTCTTCATACTTTTGCTGGAATGTTGTGTTCACTTTGACTTAGGCTGACATCGATGACTCATACTAAATCAATTGACATCCTCTTTGACATTGGATGACAATTAAACACTTGATATTTTCTTTAGTTTACATTAATGACAGCCAATGCTCAACAATTTCCTCACATTGAATGAGATTGTTGAGCCTGATCTTCTTGAGCTGTATGCTTCATCTGTGTTTGGTTACATTGCTCCCCCTGTGTATGTGCTCCCCCTGAGTTCTTTAGGCTTTTGGCTACTGTGCTCTTTTTAGTACTTCTGTCATCTCTGCTTGAATTGTGTTGCTTCCTGTCGTATCTGCGCAGACCCTGTCTTCAAGTGTTCTTTGTCGCACTCTTTCATGTCTGTTGTCGTTTCATACTAACCCTTTGTTGTCTGCAATTCTTCCCTTTTCGTGTTGTCCTGCTTACTTCATTCATATATCATGCCTTAGCTTCATGTGTTTCTCAGCTTCGACTTCCTTTGATATATTCAGCTTCATGCATCTCTCCCCCTTTGACATCAATGACAAAGAGGTCCATTGCGCAATGTAAGTTCTTTTCTTTATGTTTTGCGCCTGAGCTAGTCCTGACTATTTCCTGGGATAAATCCCCTTGTCTTTATACTTCATTATCTTTGATTGCTTTTCTGATATAGATGTTATAATGCTCTTTCATCTTGGTCTCCTGTTCTTGTCACAATGCATCACCATACCTTGCACAATTATCCATGCTGTTATCCTTATTGCGCAGTGCATAAGTCATCCTTCCACTGATTTTGCATTATTCTTTATGTGCATGACTGCTTCACCTGTCGCATTTACTGCGCTGTAAGAGAGCCTTGTCACATTTAACATAGTTGCATCCTTTGCTAAGACAATAAAGATATGGCACATTTTCATTTATCGACCAAAAGTGGACATGCCACTCAATTCGTGTGGCAAGAATGATGTGTCGTTTCCGTAGTGGAACCTTTCAAGGTAACAATCTTTATCGTATGGTGCAATGAATTGAAATTACCCATTTTTGTACTGATTCCAAAAATTCATTATGTTCAACATGTTGAAATATTGTAACTTCTAAGAATATTATAATTGTACTTTATTATTCCTGAGATGTTCCATTCCTCCGAGGAGACCCTATTGTATATCCGGAGAGGCTTATTCCTTCGAGAGATTGTGGTAACTAGGTTTATTAGATCTCCCATGTGAGGTCGGCCCTGAGTTAGCTGTTTAGGGGTTATTAGACTCTCTTAGAAGAGGTCGGCCCCATTAGGGTGAAAAGTCAGTTAGAACATGAGTATAAATAGAGGAGGTGTGTTCCTCATTTATCTCATTCATTCACTCACTTGTGATTGGCGCATAGGAGAGAGAGAGATATGCATAGGAGGAGAAGGAGCTCTTGTTTGGGTACTACATCTTGTATTGGTTGATTATCTATATTGAGGAAAGCTTTGTTAGGTTTTCTACCCCATGAGGGTTTCCCAAGGTAAATCTTTGTCTATCTTGTGATTGTGTTTCTTTCAGTGATCTTGCTTGTGAAATTAGGCTAAACTTAACATGGTATCAGAGCTAGCTTGAATAGGACATCTTTCACAAGGTGAAAATACCTCTCTCTCCTCCTCCGGTGAAAATTAGGGTTTCTGCAAAAGTTGGAATTTTTGGAATCTGATTGCATGGCTGGATAGCCCTCCTCAAAATTGAACTTTTGAGCCCTAGGTCGAACTTTTTGAGTGGGTAGAACTTCGGGAATGTCAAACCCTAGTTTAGGGTTTGGACCAGAAAACCAGTAAACTAGAAAAAGTGCGCACCTATGCACCAGTGAACCAGAAAAGCTGCGAACCTGTGCACCAGTAAACCAGAAAAGTGAAGTCCAGAAAACTAGAAATTCTGTTGCAGATCCAGAAGGTGAAAAGTTGAAGTTTCCAGAATCTGAGCACACCAGTAATCTCAATTCAATCAAGCTCATCTCCTGGTAAGTATTATTCTAAATTTTGAGAAATTTCATTCTCTGTGATCTCCTGGATAAGATGGCTCCAATCACTAAGCTTGAAGACAAGCTAGAGGGTATAGAGAATTTCTGGGCATGGAAATATAGGATTGGTCTCATTCTTAAAGAGAATGATCTTGTCCAATATATCAAAGATGAGATTGCAGAACCTGAAGAAGATGAAGACAAAGAGAAGTATAAGAAGGACTTGATTAGGGCAAAGAGAATCATTGCTGATTCTATCAAGGACCACTTGATTCCCCAAGTGGCATCCAAGAAGACCCCAAAGGAAATGTATGATGCCCTAGGCATAATGTATGAAGGTAGGAACATCAATAGAAAGATGAATTTGAGAACTCAATTGAAGAATACTAAAATGAATAAAGGAGAATCTATTCAAGATTATTTCACAAGGGTTTCCCAGTTCAAGGAACAACTAGAAGCCATTGGAGACACCCTTGATGAAGATGAACTAGTCATGACTGCACTCAATGGTCTCACTAGACCTTGGGAGTCATTCATCCAAACTATGTGTGCAAGAAAAGAAAGTATGAAGTTTGATGTGGTATGGGAGGATTGCATTCAAGAAGAGGCTAGAGTAGCCAATAGAGAAGCCCTACTCAAAGAAGATGACCAAGCTTTGGCCACTCACACCAGAAGAAGGAGTCACTTCAACTCCATGAAGAATGGCCATAAGAAATCTCATCCTCCACATAGATTTCAAAAGAAAGAAGGAGTAAGCTCAGAAAGAGATCTCTCCTCAGTTAAATGTTTCAGTTGTCACAAACTAGGACACTTTGCTAGAAATTGTCCCTCAAGGAAGAAGAAGAATCTTCACAAAAGACATGATGCACATCTAGCAGAAGATGATAGTGAAGAAGAAGAAGAGGAAAGGCCTAAAAGGAAGAGAGCTAAAGTAGCAGAAGAAGATGCAGAAGAGTATGTTCTATTCTCTGCACTCTCTGGGTCAGTAACACCTGGAGAAGATACATGGCTCATTGATAGTGGCGCTTCAAAGCACATGATAGGACAAAAGAAAACTCTCTCAAATTTGGAAGAAAAGACCTCTCCCCAGAAGGTATCCTTGGGAGATGACTACCAATATACCATCAAGGGAATTGGTGAAGCAAGCTACAAGCTTGATTTTGGAACTCCACTAAAGATGAAGGAAATTCTATATGTACCAGGTTTGAAGAAGAACTTACTTTCTATCTCAACATTATATAAGAAAGGTTATAGGGTTGCATTCATAGATGGACAGGTGCTCATGTGGTCCAAAGGAAAATTAATTGAGGATGCAATTGTTATTGGTGAAGAGGAAGGAGGACTATATAAACTCAAGGGTCATCCAGAAGCTGCCCTTGTTCATGAGGCCACTAGCCCTAGTGAGCTATGGCATAGGAGGCTTGCTCACATTAACTACAAAGCCGTTACCCCATGTGAGCAAGGTAGTTATAGAACTACCAGATTTGAAAATTGATCATAAAGGCACATGCAAAGGATGTGCAGAAGGGAAGAATATCAAGAACCCATTTCCAAAGAGTGAGACAAAGACTAAGAGTACTTTGGAATTGATTCATTCAGATGTATGTGGACCAATGCCATCCACATCCTTGAGTGGGTATGAATATTACTTTACATTTATTGATGACTACTCAAGGAAGACTTGGATATATTTCCTAAAGGGAAAAGATGAAGTATTCGGAAAGTTCAAGGAATTTAAAGCCTTGATAGAAAACCATTCAGAAAAGAAGATCAAGATACTCAGGATAGATAATGGTGGAGAATACACTTCAAAGGATTTTGTAGTCTTTTGTAAAGAAGATGGGATTAAGAGGGAACTAACCACTCCCTACAATCCTCAACAAAATGGTGTTGCAGAGAGAAATAATAGAACCATTATGGAAGTAGTAAAAACAATGATACATGATCAAGACCTACCCATGTATCTATGGGCTAAAGCAGCCAGGACAACAATCTATGTGCAGAATAGACTATCTCATAGTGCTCTTGATTTCAAGACCCAGAAGAAGTGTTCACAGGGAAAGCCTGAGGTAAGTCACCTCAAGATATTTGGATGCCTAGTATACATTCACATTCCAAAAGAAAAGAGGACCAAGCTAGACCCTTATGGGAAGAAGGGAATATTTGTTGGATCTTGTGAAGCATCCAAAGCATTCATAATATACATCCCAGGATTCCATCATATGGAAATAAGTAGGGATGTGACATTTGATGAAGAGGCAACTCTCAAGAGATCTAGGAAGGACCAGTATGAAGAAGTATATGAGGAAGATGCACCTTCCATAATTTCAGAAGCTGCACCCACCCCTGAAGAGACAACACCTGAAGACCATGACATGATGGAACCAGAAGAACCCCCTGCCATAAACATATCAAGGAAGAGAAAGCCAGCATGGGCAAGAGACATTATACTAGGAGCAGAAAAGTATGGAGCTCCTGAAGGCTCCACTAGAGTGAGCAAGAAACCAAAGACATTCTCCAGCTATATGGCCTTGATGTGTGATCTTGTAGATCAAGAAACCACTAGTTATGAAGAAGCATCTCATAAGAAAGAGTGTGTGGAAGCAATGACAGAAGAGTACCAATCAATAATGAAGAATGCTGTTTGGGATATAGTTCCCAAACCAAAAGACAAGAGTGTGGTATCTTCCAAATGGATATACAAGATAAAGCATGTTGCGGATGGTAGCATTCAAAAATATAAGGCAAGGTTTGTGGCCATAGGATTCTCTCAGAAAGAGGGAATTGGTTATGAAGAGACATTTGCACTAGTTGCAAGGTACACTTCCATTAAAACCATCATGGCACTTGCATCCATGATGAAGTGGAAATTACACCAGATGGATGTAAAGACAACTTTCCTGAATGGTGTGATTGAGGAAGAAGTGTACATAGAACAACCTCAAGGATTTGAAGTTGAAGATAGAAGAACCCATGTATGCAAACTGAAGAAGGCTTTGTATGGGTTAAAGCAAGCTCCCAGAGCTTGGTATGGAAGAATTGACAGTTTCTTAACAAGCTTGGGCTTTACCAAGAGTAAAGATGATCTTAATCTTTATCTCAAAGTTATGGATGGTGAACCTGTCATATTGTTGCTGTATGTGGATGATATATTTCTGACTGGGAATGAGAAACAAATTATCGAGTGCAAGAAGAAACTCTCTGCAGAGTTTGAGATGAAAGATCTCGGTTTGATGCATTACTTCCTAGGACTAGAAGTATGGCAAGGCTCAGAAGAAATCTTTCTCAACCAGGGAAAGTATGCTGTGGAAATCTTGAAGAGATTTAATATGTTGGAATGTAAAGCCATGGCCACTCCCATGTATTCCAACTTAAAGCTGTTAGCGGATGACTCATCAGAGTTAGTGGATGTAACTCTGTATAGACATATTATTGGGTCATTAATGTATTTGACGAACACCAGGCCAGATATATACTTTGCTGTGAACACCTTAAGTCAGTATCTAGCGGAACCTAGACAAGTTCACCTGATAACTTTAAAGCATGTGATGAGGTACCTAAAGGGTACGATAGACTTTGGTTTATGTTATCTTGGAGATCATGATCTCAGATTATATGGCTACATAGATGCTGATTGGGCAGGAAGTGTATCAGATAGGAAGAGCACATTGGGAGGATGTTATTGTCTGGGATCTGCTATGATCTCGTGATTTAGCAGGAAGCAGTCCAGTGTGGCTCTCAATACAGCTGAAGCGGAATATATTGCTACTTGCTCTGCTAGTTTTGAAGCGATATGGCTTCAGAAGTTGTTATCAGGATTATTTGACTTAGAGATGGACCCCACTGTGATCCTGTGTGACAACCATAGTTGTATCAAGATGACAGAGAATCCAGTGTTCCATGATAAGTCAAAGCACATAGAAATCCGATATTTTTATATACGAGATCTGGTGTAGAAAGGAGCTATCAAGCTCTAGTATGTGAGCACTGACGAACAAGTTGCTGATATATTGACCAAACCTCTGTCTCGAGTAAAGTTTGAGCATTTCCGAGACAAGCTTGGTGTAGTTCAGAAGGACCCTCCCCGAAAGGGGGAGTAATATGGTCACTGATGATGAGATTGCCTGCATCGACGGTAAGGTCGATGATGTGGATACTTGTATTGATGAGAATATTGATGAGGTCACCTATTTCGACAATCAAGTCGATGTATGGTCCTTAGACTTTGTCTAAATGGACGAGAGGACTGCATCGTCCATAGACATGAGAGATGTCTTAAATGGATCAGGATTGATCATCCAGTAAGTAGATCTGGACTGCATCATCCATAGACATGAGAGGTGTCTTAAATGGATCGGGATTGATCATCTTGTAAGTAGATCTGGACTGCATCGTCCATAGACATGAGAGGTGTCTTAAATGGATCAGGATTGATCATCCTGTAAGTAGATCTGGACTGCATCGTCCATAGACATGAGAGGTGTCTTAAATGGATCAGGATTGATCAACCTGTAAGTATATCTGGACTGCATCGTGCATAGACATGAGAGGTGTCTTAAATGGATCAGGATTGATCATCCTGTAAGTAAGATCTGGACTACCTCGTCCATAGACATGAGAGGTGTCTTAAATGAATCAGGATTGATCATCCTTAGACAGTGATCCCGTAATTTCGAAAGGAAGGATAGTCTTAAATGTTGATCCCTGGATTGTGGTGGGATTGATCATCCCTAGATAGTGATCTCGTAATTTCGAAAGGAAGGATAGTCTTAAATATTGATCCTTGGACTATGATCCTGTAATTCCGAAAGGAAGGATCACCAGAGTTGATGGAATGGAATCCCGTAATTTCGAAAGGAAGGGTTGTCCATGATCCCGTAATTCCGAAAGGAAGGATCATTAGAGTTGATGGATTGGAATCCGGTAATTTCAAAAGGAAGGATTGTCCATGATCCCGTAATTCCGAAAGGAAGGATCACCAGAGTTGATGGACTGGAATCCCGTAATTCCGAAAGGAAGGATCATCCATGATCCTGTAATTCCGAAAAGAAGGATCACCAGAGTTGATGGACTGGAATCCCGTAATTTCGAAAGGAAGGATTGTCCATGATCCCATAATTTCGAAAGGAAGGATCACCAGAGTTGATGGACCAGAATCCCGTAATTCCGAAAGGAAGGATTGTCCATGATCCTGTAATTCCGAAAGGAAGGATCATGTGTATTGCAGAGTATGCTGCGATGATGATGCTGTCAATCGAGATGATCCAGATGATGATGCTGTTGATCGAGATGATCCAGAGATGATGCTGTCGATCGAGATGATCCAGACGATGATACTGTTGATCGAGATGATCCAGATGATGCTGTCGATCGAGATGATCCAGATGATGATGCTGTTGATCGAGAGATCCAGATGATGCTGTTGATCGGGAGATCCAGATGTTGATGCTGTTGATCGAGAGGATCCAGATGTTGATCCAGATGATGATGTTATTGTAGCTGTTCGAGTGCTGCAGAAGACAAAGACTCAGTACTGAAGATGTTGATGTTCTAGTATTGAAGACCTTGAAGATGTTCCAGTAACTGTTTGAGTTATTGATGATGTATGAAGAAAGCTTCCAATGATTTATAGATGTATCATGTATCATGTAGTTGATGACTCCTTTCTCCTGCAGATGTTATAATATCCTTCTCGTTAAGGGGGAGTGTTGAAATATTGTAACTTCTAAGAATATTATAATTGTACTTTATTATTCCGAAGATGTTCCATTCCTCCGAGGAGACCCTATTGTATATTCAAAGAGGTTTATTCCTTCGAGAGATTGTGGTAACGATGGTTATTAGATCTCCCATGTGAGGTCGACCCCATTAGGGTGAAAAGTCAGTTAGAACATGAGTATAAATAGAGGAGGTGTGTTCCTCATTTATCTCATTCATTCACTCACTTGTGATTGCGCATAGGAGAGAGAGATCTGCATAGGAGGAGAAGGAGCTCTTGTTTGGGTACTACATCTTGTATTGGTTGATTATCTATATTGAGGAAAGCTTTGCTGGGTTTTCTACCCCATGAGGGTTTCCCAAGGTAAATCTTTGTCTATCTTGTGATTGTGTTTCTTTCAGTGATCTTGCTTGTGAAATTAGGCTAAACTTAACACAACATTTATGTTTGACAACTCCACCATCCTTTCTGACTTGTGCGACATTGAATTCCTTTCGTATCACTTAACTGCATGTGCGTGAACGTCCCTTAATGGCTTCTATAAGATCTCTGTGAGCAATGTTTGGTTTATCGCTTGTTGCATCCTTGCTCTTCCGTGTCGTATTGTTGTATAGTCCTTTGTTGCTTTCCTTTTCCTTCCACTGGCCTCCTTTTATCACAGAATGAGTACATTCCTTGAGAGTGCAGCATACCGTTCAGACTTAGCAGGAATATTTTTTGCGCTTGAGGTCTGACATGGAATCCTGGCAGCAACAAGTGTTGAATAACCAGATTCTTCACCAGTATTCTCAGTCTTAGATAAATCACAAATATTTTGAACAGTTGAACCTTTTGACTCATTGGGTTTATAATCTGGAGCATCGGCAGCAACATATTTTGGATGAATTGTCTTGTTTTCGGCCTCAACAAGCTGAACTGTCGTCGTTTGCCACTCTGCAACTCTTGCATCCCGCTTCTAAACGCACTGCTCTAGTTTCGGTGGATCTGGCACGTTATGACTTGTGAACTGGTCATACACTGAACTCGAACTTGAACTGCGGCTGTAGAGTGCTTCGACTCTTTCTCAAATTTTCCTATTCTTCTGGTGTATGTGAGTCATGGCTTTGACACGGAGTCTTGACTCATGCAATTTTGTAATCATGCCCCACTTTTGAATATAATGAAAAGATTCATTTTGTGCAATTTATTTAGCAGTGTTTTAATTCTTCGTACAAGATCTTCTCCTTGTTGTTGTTTAACTGAAACCAATGTAACGCTTTGTTGTTCTATGATATGCAAAATAAATGTATAATTATGTATATATGCAATCTTCCTTATCTGTGACATAGTCACTGAATGTGTGTGAACATAATGAATCATATTCTAACTTTAAATACCTCTCACCATACATTAAACAAACCTAATTGCACACCTAACTATAATTCCCTTGAATTCCTTAAGATGCATCGTGTTGAATTCAAGGGTCTCTCATAGTACTTATTGGACTAGCCAGAGAGGCAACAATTGCTTGCTGCGTTTGGATTGTTTACATCTTCAGTGCACTTTTGGGGAGTTTTCTTGATCCAAATTTTGTTATGTGCACTTTTGTTTTGAGTTTTCTTTGGATATTTTCTACTGAAGTCTCTTTGGGTGTTATAGTTTTCATGCAATAGTTCTTTATCCGGACAGTTTACTGCTCTTCGACAATACATAGCTTTGTGTCCAAAGTGATCACAGACATAACATCTTATAGTTTGACCGTACTTTGCAATATGGTCAAAACGATTGCATTTTGCACACTTCACTCTATTGATCCTTCTTTGGTTAGTATATCGAAAATAATTGTAACTGAAGGAGTCACTCATACCTGGAGGTTTTGTCATGACTTGAGCATTGTTCTCTGTCGCAGATATTCTTAGGTGTCTTTACAAAACCCAAACCAGTTTTGTCTTCTGGTGATCTTTGATCCTTTAGAATCTCGTTCAATATTGATGTACTGTATTTTAACTTGTTCTGCACTTCATCTTTAGCTTCTGATTGTGTGTAGATTGGATCAATGCAAACTTGTCTCTTTCCTTTTATCTCAATCAACTTGTTTGATAGACATAGTATCTCTTTATCCTTTTCCTCAAGTTGATCAGTCATCCTTCTGATTTCCTACGCCAATTCCTTAAGTGAATTTCTTAGTACATATTTTTCTTTCTCAAGTATTTAAACATTTTCTTGTTCGCAATTCAGTTGAAACTCATAACTGATTATCTTTTCACGAATGTCTGCGTCAACCGATTCCTGACATGGCCTGTCCTGTTCTTCATACTTTGACAGTTGTTCTTGGAATAGCTTATTCTTCCTTTTATACTTCTTTAATTCGTCAAAGGCACTTGTTAGTTCACCTTCCTAGTCAATGTCTACAGCTTCTTCATCTTCGGATTGAATGTCAGCCTTACCCTCTTCAACAGGTTTTGAAGGTGTGACTTGCTTCAGATGTGTTTTGAATGATCCACTAAAAAATATTTGTCTAGTGACCTTGGCTTGATTTGCGCAACTGGAGTGTTCTTTGAACCGTTCTTCTTGCTTTCCTCCACTATATGAGCCATAAAAATAACTTCTTTGGGTTCTTCGTCGCAGTCACTTTCTTTAGACACATTGCTTCCCTCCTCAATGTATATAATTTTTCTCTGCTTTGGAATCCTCCTCCTATTCTCAGGTTTGTGTTGAGAACGTGCACTCTTTCAATCATGTGCATCGAATTGCTCATCACTGTCGCTTTCTTCTTTCTTGTAAGGACATTTTGAGGCATAATGACCTATTCTCCACATCTAAAACATTTAAAGGGTAGCTTATTCTTATACTTACCTTGTCCTCTTTTTAGCTTCTTGACTAAGTTTGATTCTTCATTGTCCGATTCATCATAGTAGTCTTTGTCATGATCATGCTTGTCCTTTCCTATGGCTTTGAAGGTGACTTCCTTTTTGATGGAAATCTCTTTCTCTGTTTTCATCTCATATGCAGTGAGGATCCCCTGAAGTTCATCCTTTGTTAGTTCCTCAAGGTTAGATCGGTCTTCTAACACAGATACCTTCGAATTGAATCTTTGAGGCAGATTTCTTAATATCTTATGTACAACCGATTCTTCATCAAGAGTGACCCTAAGTCTCTTGATGGCGTTGATTATCTTGTCAACTCTCAGTAAGTAGGATGTAATATTCTCTTCATCTTTCATTCTCAAAGATTGAAATTGTCCAAAGTAGTTTTGTAGTTTTGCTTTCTTAACTTTGTCACCGCCTTCATATATACCTCTGAGTTTGTCCCAAATTTCTTTGGCTGATGTACAATGCATAACTTTGACAAATTCGTCACCTGTCAAACGATAGAGCAGAGATTTCTTGGCTCTAGCGTTGCTTTCATAGAGTCTCATTTTGCTGGGTTAATTGGTACTACAGTTGGGACATCATAACCATCGACAATAGATTTCCAGACTTTTGCTCCTAATGATTGCAAATACACTTCCATACATACCTTCCAGAAAATGTAATTGGTGTCGTCAAACCTGGGTGATATGTTTTTAGAAATGCCTTCCTACTTGTTCATTTCTGTGCAATGATCTATCTTCCAGATGTTAATATGTTACTTAAGACACCTGCTCTGATACCAATTAATGGAATCTATTTAATACTGAGAGGGGGGGTGAATCAATATTAGCGCAATTATTAGCATATTTTACCTTCTTTAAACAGATTAGTCCTTACTTAATATTTATCTTCTATTATGCATTAGTAAATAAACATTTACACATATAAGCACCACATCATCAACACATAAGACACAAATTTTTTACGTGGAAACCCAAATGGGAGAAAACAAAGGAATGCTTCTTTATAGTGAAAATAATACATTCAAGGAAGCACCAACTTCCTGTGTTTACCAGCACCAACTGGAAGGAAGCACCAACCCCCTGTGTTTTCTCCAACACCAACTGGAAGGAGGCACCGAGCCCCTGTTGCTTTTTTTTACAGGCACCAACCTGAAGGAAGCTACGACTTCGTGTCTCCTTGTTGTTTTACAGGCACCAACCTGAAGGAAGCTCCAACTGCCTGTCTTCTTGCTTCGTTCGACCACCCTAATGTCCAAAATATTTTACTACCTTATTGATCTTCAACTCTGCGCACTTCTACAGGTATTCTAATGATGATTTTGATGTGCGCTATCTTGGTATGTAGACTGTACTCTGCCACTGCGCTGCATACATCAATTGAATTCTCATTCATCTCAAATCACACTTCTGCTGATGACTTCTTATATTTTGTGCTCTGCTGAATCTGTAGTCTGGGCTTCTGATTTGCGTTCTCTTCTAAGTGACTGCAAAGATCAACTGATACTGTGCTTTCTATTGATAGTTTGTTGGTCAAAGTGAAGCACCAATAACAGATGGAACTGCACACATCCTGATGTGCCCATTCTGATAAAGTGTTGCAGTTACTCAGATAATCTGCGACATACTGTGCATCATATAGTTGGTCCGTTCAGTTTAACGCACTTGTCTCAAATCATCTGGATCGTGATGCGCTTGTTGAGTTCAACTGTTGTTCTGTTGTTGTGCATCAGATGAAGTCTTCAACTTTGCACACTTTCACTTCTGTTCTTATACATCAGCTAGTCATTTGCGCAATATCTGATAAACATCAGTTATGTCTCTATGCTTTTGTCTTTACAACATCTGTGACTATCGACGTGCTGATTGCAAAATTGCCCTTTGAGATATCCAGCACGTGTGCATTCTTCAGTATGTCTTCCTTTCAGTGTTTGCACAATTGTCACAGATCTATAACATCCTTCCGCGGACCATCAAAACTTCGTTCTACTGCATGTGCACATTCAACTCTTTGCTAGATCATATGTTCTGTCAACGAGCCCCTTGATGCCCCAAAAAACAAACCGAAACTTTTACGCAAAACCATTGTGTTCTTGCTTCCAAGCTTACTTCAAATATTCAACTTGCATATCTATTTATACATATCCTGCACATATTGTATGTTCGCAAGTTGGTTGTGGCATCCATTCTTCCATACTTCACAGATTGTGCATATGCCATGTGTCATCATCTGTGCTTTTGATGTGCCATCTTAGATGTATCAAACGCACTCAAGGTCCTTCATTGCGCTCTTGATGTACCATTGCCTTATGGTGTGTGCACAGTCTTCTACTTTGTCTTGGTGTGATCATGACTTGTGCTATACCAACCCTTGTGGGTAATGCACCCTTGTGATATCAATACTTTGTGTAATCCGCGCATTCTCCATCTTCTGCTTAGTAAGATTATGCCTCGTGCTTCATCATTGCATTTGGGTGATGCGCCCTTGGTGTATAGATACTTTACAGAACCTGTGCATACTCCGACTTCTATTTGGTAGGACTTTGACTTCTGCCTTGTCATCACTTGTGGGACTTGCGCACTTGTTGTTCGTCAATTGTGGAATTTGCGCATATATTAACTTCAACTGTTGTACCATTCTAGGGGTTCATGCGTGTTCTACTTACTGAAATCATTGGCCATGCTTGCACACTTTCAGGATTGTTCTATCATTTCTTGTTCCTTTTTTCTCGCACACTCCCAACCATCAACCAAGCATTGCTTAGGCTTGCTTGCATACTTGCACCATTTGTTCAACCAAATTTTTGGTTGTTTGAGCATATGTACCATGGTCCAACCAACTCCTTCAATTTGCTGGCATGACAGAGTATGATTTGGTGGACTTGATTTCTGCGCAAGGGCCACATGATGTAGGATCCATTACTTGTGTTTCTTCTTGAACTGGATCTTCATGAAGTATCTTCTGGATCTGCATGATGTATCATTTTATGTACTTCAAACTTGACCTACAAGATGTATCCTTGATGCACTCTTAGATATACTCCAAAGTTGCTTTAGTGTTGTATCCTTGATATACATCTTCAAATATAATGCACTTTTAGATATACTCCAAAGTTGCATACATATATGTCACCTTCATCATTTGCGCATATACTTCTGGTGTTCATGCTTTCTTTATCATGCACATAGAATACCTCAAAGTGGCTCTTTCATACTTCTACTGGAATGCTGTATCCACTTTGAATTAGGCTGACATCAATGAATCATACTAAATAAGTTGACATCCTCTTTGACATTGGATGACAGTCAAACACTTGACATTTTCTTTAGTTGACATTAATGATAGCCAATGCTCAACAATCTCCTCACATTGAATGACAACCAAACAATTGACATCCTCTTCAGTTAACACTTGACATCAATGACAACCAATGTTCAACAATGGCTAGTGAGGCCATATAGAATTAGCTATTAATGAATGATACAATCACATTCTAGAGGTGAATGGCCCGGACAGGGGCATATAATCTCCCAATCATATGGTGTGGAGATGGCCCCTAGGGTCCTCTCACATTGCATACTCCCGTAACAGAGTGATCTATTATATATTAGAGTGTTTGACTTGTTTATTTTATTAGGGGCTTTCATCCCCTTATGAAATATACATGTCTAGCCTAATGTTGAAATTGACATAATCACTAAGAAGTGTCCGAGACTTCTTAGTGTGGGTCAAATCAACATTAGGGCTCTATGCGATGAATAGATGAGCATGTGACGAAGAAGTATAACATCATCACAATGGACAACCTTTCTTGAGAAGATGGAAAATCCAATAATAAAGTGGTCAGCTAATCAATAACAATTGAAGTGGTCAAACTAGTAAGTCAACCCTAAGAAGAAAGTCAAGTCGGACCCTAAGTGAAATTAGGGTGATCTAATGTGTATAAATAAAGTACTCCAGCAGTTCATTTTCATCATCAAGTTTTCTCGATCTCTCTCTTTCTCTTGCCGCAAGTGTGCATCATTAGTTGAGTTGAAGCGAAGATTCAAGAAGCAATTATTGAAGATTCTTATCTCTTTTATCTCTTTCTTGGGTTCACGATTCTCTCTCTTGAAGACTCTCATCACCTCTGTGACTACTCTATGATGCGGGGTTTGTACCCTGTGACTGCCAAACCCTTGTGAACTAGGGTTCTTCTATTGTTGTTGTTGTACTCTTATTATTGGAAATATTCTTCCTAAGAAAGGTTGCTGGGTTTTCTCCCGAGTTTTGGTTTCCGAGGGTAAAAATTTGTGTCTATTGTGCATGGTTCTCTTTCAGTGATCCTTTTATTTTCCTCTACAAATTTGAAGTTGAAATGCAATAATATCTTTGGCATGAAATAAGATTTAAAATAATACTGCTAAGTTAAAAATTCAGCACTTGAAACATTATTGCCTATGATTTTAAGGCTCAAGAACAAAGGGGTATCATTGAGAGGCATATTAAGACCATCCTGATCAACCTTGTGTTGTTTCATGACCACAACCCTTCATTGTTCACACAGAATCAAAGGGCAGGCCCTTGAATTTGACCCCTTAATAGAAGTTAGGAAGTGTATACGATTGTTGCAGAACTTGCATAAGGAGATCAAACGCTCTCTTTTTGATTTTGAACCAGAATTCACCAGTCCTCTCTATCTCCCCTTATCGACAATAGACATCATGACCCCCTTTGCTTCCCAATTAATTAAGAGCATGTCATTTCACACTTCTTCAATCCACTATCAACCTTGGAAGGTCATTCATAAGCATTTCCTGTTCCAATTTGAGGAAGATGCAAATCCTACGCCATGGCATGTACCTTCACCGTTGAATCTAGCTCCCACAAATAACCACACCTATTCCAAAATTTAGAGAACATTTACCCAAGTTCTCTACAAACATGACCATTTCAGTAAGTGAGCACCTAAATGCATTTTCAAGTGCGTGCCACAACATCGATGCAAACAATAATGATACATGTTTGCACATTTTTAGAAACACACTTGAAGGGAAAGAGGTTGAGTTCTTTGATCTTCCTCCAAATGTCTATCCACTTGGGATAAACTTAGTTACTGGTTCAAATCAACCAACATGCAACCTCAGAGTCCAGTTGATTTACTTAAGAACTACAATAACATACAATAACGACCTTTAATCTCTGTTTCACCAAGCTTTATAATCAAATTCATGAGATTATTAGACCTTGTAATCAAGCTGCCCTTATTCACTATTAGAATGTTTTGTTACCCTCCTATCTACATCTGTTAGAGGAGAAGAATGTTGATAATCTAGGTCCAACATTGCAAACCTATCTCAAATACAAGTAAGCTCTGTTACCAACTGATTTGCACACAGTTGGACTTCCAAAGAGCCTCCAAAGTTTGCACAAGCACTTGTGCATGACAGGGTTCAGAAGTTCAAATCAGGCCTTTTTAAAGGCTCCCTTTTTTTTATAATTTTTATCACATGTTCATGCCCCATGGGGTTTGTAATAAGGTGTACTAGCATGGTGGTTTGTAAAGAACTTAGCTCCCTAATACTTGGAAACCAATACAGGTATTCCAAGGAGTTTTTTTCCCTTGTTAATTATGCTCTGTGTATTTAGCCGAGTATAATTTTTGAGTTTTTCTCCTACACCCCCAAAGTTGGAATACTCATCTTGGGGGTCAAACCATAGGAGCTTATTAAAGTTCATGTGTCAATGTATATGAACATGCTAGACACTATAATAAAGTCATATGGACAAGTGGTAGGTCCCTATGTGTTTTTTTAATGTTTTGAAAAAATAAATTTTTATGTAAATTAGTCCATTTTTAATGGTTTAATTTGAAAAATTTAAAATGTAATAAAAAAGTGGTTTGTGGGAAAAATTTGACAATGGGATGCTCGTTTTCTAAGCCAAAGAACCCATTTAACCCATCAACCCACTTTTCCTAAGTTTCAAGTAAGTATTTATCTCAAAAATGATATTTACTCGAAAAAGCCAAAAAAGACAATCAATGTCAAATTAAGACATAATAAAGGAAAAAACAAATTCTTAAATAAGTGGAAATTGTCCGGAGTTAATTGGGAGTTCAACTGAAGTGATTGAATATTCAATACTAAGTCATATGAGCTCCAAATTAGACAAATCCAATCAAATTTGTGAAGATCCAATTAACTCCAATAGGGAGAATTCACCCTCTTCAAGCTTGGGCAACTTTCCTATGTGGCAATTGGAGGTGATATCTTCGAGGTTGGGGCTGCATACCATCCTTAGAGGTCGCACAACCTCTTTATTTTGGATTTAAATCAAGATCTAAATC
Organism: Larix kaempferi; assembly: GCA_027924585.1. Taxonomy (NCBI): domain Eukaryota; kingdom Viridiplantae; phylum Streptophyta; class Pinopsida; order Pinales; family Pinaceae; genus Larix; species Larix kaempferi. The sequence continues at coordinate 400,326 of BSBM01000891.1, forward strand.
AAAGTGTTGAGTTCTAGTCAGACTCCCTCATCAAGGATCCGCCCTTCCTTGAATGCACCCCCCCTCATGCATGCATTTTGTTATTTAAAGAGAGCATGTTCACCTCTTTTCTTCATCTAAAGGTGGAACCTCCGCTCCTCTGCTTTGTAATATTTTCTGAGTTCTTGAGTTAATAAAGAGAAGGATTTGGAGGCTACATTGTGGTTGCATGTCATGTGTGGATGCTTGGTGCTTCAATACCCATGGAGGTAACTTGTATTTTTGCATGAGAAATTTGTTTATTGTTAGGATTTCATTTGACTTTGTAAGTGAATTTACATTTCAATAGGGTAAGAAATACGATCTAATGCTTGCTTCTTATTTGATAATAGTATGAAATGCTTTGAATATTTTGCATCTCTTGCTTGAATGCTTGTATTTAGAAGTCTTTTATATTGTTTATATCAGTGCTATTTAATCTTCTTGTGCAAGTTCTTTTGTGAAGTTTTGTTGCCGGTTACCGGAGCTCAAGGAGGAGGCATGCATGTGTTACCAGACAATCCACTTGACCGGAGGCGAGCCAGATCTCCCTAGCTCAATGCGAGTCTAGAACAAATAAAACAGACTACAAACACGTTTCCTAGATCTACTTAAGGATCAAGTACTAGATGTCTTACCTCTTTGATTCGCTATCCTTTCTCCCGAATGTTGCTCCACGTCTCGAGGTCGTCAGATCCAAGCTGCAACACCTGTTGAGACATAGAAAAGAGAAACGAGTAAAGAGAATCTATACAATAAGAGATATATGTAAACAGTTAAGCAGGTAAACAACACAACATCATTACACATTAGAACGATATTGGTGGAAATCATTTGTATTACTACAAATAGAGGAGTACATGATAGAGATATAGAACCAAAACCAATGAATTAACGTAGCAGCCCTTCTCCACACAAGCCAATTGCCAAGCCCTTCCAAGGAAGCATGAATTCTCCAAGAGGTGAGTGAAGGTGTCTAAGAGATTTCACCAGCATGTAGATACCACAGTCTTCCTCCCTTTGGTATGGGAGTGAGCCTCGTATATATAGGACTAAGTGGATGAGATTATGGATAGGATAGGTTGAGAGATGGTAGGAGAGAGATAGGGAGATCCGGCTTGCCTCCGGTCGAGTGGATTGTCCGGTAACAAATCTCGCGACTCCCTTGGGGAAGAACATTGTTGTTTTCAATCTGAATGTCAGTTTCAGTTGATTGCTTTTCCAAGCCATATCTTTGGCCATTTGATTCTTAAGCCCTTTAACCATCAGATCTTCGCTTTGAAGAGTCTGATTGCCTTCCTTTGAGTTTGTACATCTCATTGGCAGACCTTTTTATGCTCATTATTTGGAGAATTGGTTCATTTTTGGACTTAGATCTCGCCTGTCGCACCTGGGTAGTGGAAACAGAGCGTCACTGTGTTGTTTTTGATCTTTGTTCTTTTCCTGTTAGTCTGTCGTCGCAGCCCTTCCATTGGTATACTACGACGTCGTCGCACTTCCTGCACTAGTGAACCATGACGTCACACTGTGTATAAGCACAGAGTGCGCCGATCTACCATTTTTTTCCATACAGGCACCTTTTCTCCATTTCTGATTTGAGTTTTGGTTTATGTACAGACTCCTCTGCATTGTACCTTCCAGGCAGAGCCCCTTTTGTCCAGCAGTGTTTTGTTTGGCTTGTTTGTATTGGTTTTTGGGTCTTTTGTGTTTTGGATTCATGTTTGGCCCCTTGAGTAAAAACTAGTGTTTTGTTTGCATTTTTAAGCGAAATGGGTTCTTCAGTCGTTTTGACCCATCTCAAGGTTTTGAGATCATTTTTGGTTGAGTGTGATTGGCTTGTTTTAAAGACTTGAAGAGTGTGGGATATCCATGTCTTTTTGAGCCTCTCTTTCTTGAGTTATGCATCTTGTTTCCCTTACATGCTGAGCTATTCAATCATTTTTTGGGAAAGATTGATTCTTTGTCTCCACTTTAGTTCAAAGAAAAGCTTGATTTTGTCACTCTTTTGCCATATTCATGAAATTGGAAAACATAAGTATTCTTCTTGCTTGAATTTGATCATTTGAAATTCTTGGTCTCACATTCATAAGAAGAAGAAAAGGCTTGTTTTGGTTTTGCATGCATTTGAGTTAGATAAGATTGTTAAGTGCTTTCCTTTGTCTTGCATTTGACTGGAAACGTTTATGAAATCCTTCTTTCCGCAGCTTAGATATGTTTTTTTCAAGTGAAAAGATAAGAAATGAGTTATAATTATTGCATTTGGTAGATTTTGAGCCTCTCTTGAGTGCCTTTAAGTTGTTTGGGTGCTTGCCATTTTTCTTTGGGAATTTCTGAAAGATTAGAGTGCCGTAGATATCTTCTCACTTTCTGTATATAGATATGAAAAGCGTTGAGTTATCAAATTTCATTTTTGGTACATGCATTTGAAAATTGAAAAGTGCTTCATCATTTTGTCTTACACATTGTTAAGATTAGTTGCATCTTTCGTTTTCTTTGCGCTTTTTAGCTGATTATTGCAAAAAGTTAGAATTATTGCACTCTAGGAAGGAATTCTTCTTTTTGCAACTACTTAAGTACTTTTGGTTTGAAAGAAAAAAGATCTCTCCTTACCTTAAGTAGTTTTCATTGAAAAGGAAAAGAATGTGCATTATCATGTAGTTGAGGATTGCATTATTTTTACATTTATGTACTCACCTCATGCATTCACCTAACCGTACAAGATAAAATTAACGCTAGCTTAGGTTAAAATCATTTAGCAACTTGTGTGTAAGTTAGAGACGTGTTTCGGCGTCATTAAGCGTGGCAGCTGTCGTTATTTGCCAGCACTGTAGTCCGGGGGTATTGTAGTCTTCCACGTACATCGATATATCAAGCTCCTTCACGTACCCACCAAGTACCATAATCCGTACTTGGCGTATATCAACTGGAGGTGAGCCAGATCTCCCTAGCTCAATGCGAGTCTAGAACAAATAAAATAGACTACAAACACGTTTCCTAGATCTACTTAAGGATCAAGTACTAGATGTCTTACCTCTTTGATTCACTATCCTTTCTCCCGAATGTTGCTCCACGTCCCAAGGTCGTCAGATCCAAGCTGCAAGACCTGTTAAGACAAATAAAAGAGAAACGAATAAAGAGCATCTAAACAATAAGAGATCTATGTAAACAGTTAAGCAGGTAAACAACACAACATCATTACACATAAGAACTATATTGGTGGAAAGCATTTGTATTACTGCAAATAGAGGAGTACATGATAGAGATATAGAACTACAAACAATGAATTAACGTAGCAGCCTTTCTCCACACAAGCAAATTGCCAAGCCCTTCCAAGGAAGCATGAATTCTCCAAGAGGTGAGTGAAGGTGTCCTAAGAGATTTCACCAGCATGTAGATACCATAGTCTTCCTCCCTTTGGTATGGGAGTGAGCCTTGTATAGATAGGACTAAGTGGATGAGATTATGGATAGGATAGGTTGAGAGATGGTAGGAGAGAGATAGGGGATCTTCCCAATGAGTTAGGGGTCGAGTACCAGCTCTCCAAGAGATAAGAGATAAGTCCCCAAATGGGAAAGCTTCGAGAAAGATCTTGAAATGGCTGTTTTTGCCCATTAACAGACCTCGTCGCACCTTGCTATGGAGCAACCTGTGACGTTGCATGTTGCTAGTGTGCAACATGTGACGACCTCTCAAAAGGTTGTACAAACTGAGTACAAATCCTCTCAAATGAATACTTGGTCTAGATGACTTCAGGGATGTATACACAATGGTCAAGATGACGACATTATCACAACGGTCATGATGACAACACTTGGTCATAATGACGGTACTTGCAATGGTCATGATGACGACACTAGGTCATGACGGCGACACTTGCGACACTTGCGACACTTGCACAAGGGTGACGACATTTTGGTGTAACAGAATGTTAGCTTTGCCCCTTCCTAAGCTACTTCAACGGAAGCGTAGTCCCTCTTGTTCCACTCTCATGCAGGCTCCATTCACTCAACTCTTTCTAGCTTACAACTTAGGTTTTCTCACCTTTAGTTCAACCTCTTTCATTTTTTCTTGGTTACTAGTTCCATAGCTCTCTAGATGTCAAATTTTGAAATTTCTTAAGGAAGTAGATCTAGATTTATTTTTCTAATGTTAGTATGCTACAAAATTTAAATCTCATCACTTGTATTAGTAATCAAATCTCTTACTTTCTAGTATTTTAAAGTTGAAATTTTAACTAGATTAGAGAAGAGAAGTGTTGATTAAAGCATTCAAAAGATAGATATAGCATATTAGTGCTTGTAATTTTTCGGTTAGCCATCTCTAAAGAGGGAAACCAAAACATCCTAGCGAGACAATCTTTCTAGCTTGTCTTACTAGTTCAATTTTTGCACCTTTTAACTTAGATTTTTTTGAGCAATTTTTAGGCTTATTTCCCAACACTCATAAAGTGTTTGGGACTGTTTTTTGACACTTATTTGATCGCTGTTTTACAGACATTAGTGAGCGGGTTGAAGGCTATTTTGGTCAAACTTTGAACATTGGAATTATTTGTGACCATCTGGACAACCGGTGATATTTTTCCTTCATTTTTTCTAGCTTTTGTAAGCCGTCTGGTCCCTAAATCATAAAGGACCAGCAATACTTCTTCTTCATGTTTATTGTTATTGAAAAATAAAAAGAGCAAGCGGGCTATTTAATGCCTCCCCCATACCCCTAGGGGGGAGCTGAGTCTTTTGGTGGTTTGTTGCATTTTCTTAATTTTTTGCTTTAGATTAGTTCCTTTATCCAAATAATGGATAAAACAATCACACGCACACAATCTGTCCCTGGAGGGATGTATAGATTATATTTACTTATTCATGCTTTTGTCAATTTCTACAATTTTCAATAAATCTTAAAATTTGTACCCTTGCTTTCCCGAAGTACTGCACCAATATTTGGTGTGTGGAAAATAGATTGTTGGGATTTAGTTTAGTTAAGAAACTAACCTTTCACATTTAATAAAATTTACCAAGGCTTGAAAGATCCGAGTATGCTCTTGACCGCTGCAGCTTAGTCGGAACAGATTGGTCAATCAGAAATGAACCGAGTGGCTAGTTTTAATAGGGAAATACTACAAAGGTCCAATCTCTAGAAATCAGGAGGTCGAGTGAAGCTTACTTTAGAGTCAGCAGGCTACTTTAAGAAGGTTATGCCTCACTTGGTTGGACCCTTGGTATAGCTGTCACTACATAGTTTGAAGGAGGGATTCAGAATTGGGCCAAAAAAAAAATCAATCCACTCCCTTAATCACTCGCCTCTAATAATTTAAAGCTGACAAACAAATACATCAACAACAACCCCGACACAAGAAACAATCCACATTTTACGACACTGGTCTATCATACAAAATTTCAATGTTTAAATCAATCTATTATCATGTCGTGAATGCTATTTTTTATACAATGTTGCTTATCTAATTTATTTGCAGATGTGCTTTATTTTTTAGTGATTTCATATCCATCATTTAGTATTTTTATTTCATCATTTAAAAAACTCCTAGAAATTGCTTTTATTCATTTTTGTAGTGTAAAAAATTTAGATTCATTTTCATAGGGACCGCCCACCTTGGCTTCGCTAGGAGTAGCCTAGATGGAGGAGTCGAGTAATCAGGTGACAACACTTGAATCTCACTTTCCCCCAAGGAAACACCGAGCGGATTGAAGGTTTCCTGCTGCGTTCCCCCTAGGTGTGTATTAGGCGGCAACATTTTGGCTTCGCTGTCGGGGATAAACCTTTCTATTCCTGGGTCACGACCTTTGTTTCTTTTTGTTGTTTTTACTTTTTTTGATGCATCTTGTGAATTTTTAAAACTTACTCGGTCCATTTGGAGACTCCACTCTTAAATAATTTAACGAGGTATTCAACAATATGAAACTCTGAAGGATTATTCACTTCATCCCCAAGTCTGAAATGGTTTATAGGAGAATATTGAATAAACTAATTTGTCGGAGAATCCTCGAAAATCTCAGACTTGAGTATGTTTTCGATATCCACCTTTTATTTCAAGAGTATGATTTAGAAGAAAATAAAATGGGTGATTTTTCTAGTCCTTTAGATTTTACTACAATAGCTGGTTACCCTCATGCTGTGACTGAGAAAGCAATTGAGAATTTTCCTTCTTTCCAGGGTAACAATGCAATAAGTGCTAAGGAACATTTGAAAAGTTTTTCACAATGTTTTAACAAATGGTGTTTGAATGCAAAAGATGAAGATGTGCAGATGAAGTTGTTTTCCCCGTCTTTAGAAGATGATGCTTTTGAATGGTTTTCTGAACTAGATGATAACATCTACAAGAATTTCAAAGAATTTGAGAAAGGATTCTTGGCTAGATGGGGAGATAAGAAAGAAGATAGATACCTTTTGGATTCCCTTAATAACATGAAAAATAATGAGAACGAGACCATGGAATAATTTAATAAAAGATTCAACAATCTCATTTCAAGCCTCCATGCCGAAATTAAACCTCCTGATGGCTCAATCCTGATCTATTACATGGAGTCTTTCAATGGAGAAATGAGATATCAGCTAAGAGACAAGGAACCTGGTGATTTAAAGAAAGCCCAAACTTTAGTTGAGAGTATTGACAAAAACATGCAATATTCAGGGAAGTCAAATATTCCGGGTTTCATAAGGGGTATTTCTTTTTCAAAACAACCAGATAGCAAAGACAAGGTGGCAACAAACAATAAGGATCTAGCCAAAGACCCTTTAAGAGAGTTAACATATGTCATCAAGGCCATGGAAGCAAATCGTGCAACTCATATTAATGCCATGCATAATAGAATCATTGCCATGGAAAGATACAAGTCTCATGTTCCTGCTCATAGATTTCCACCTAGACCAAATCCTGAGTGGAAAGCAAAGTTTCAATCCAATAACCAAATAATTCCAAATCAATTCGAGTCGACAAACATGGTCATGGAAGAGGTTCCTCATTTTTGCAGAGCTTGAAATGAATTTCATGAGGAAGCTTCTTCTCCAAACTTCAACTACAATAATGAGAAAAATTCCCCTGAAACAAACAACTTTGTGGGATATCCTAGTTAGCCAGAATACATCAAAGTTGTTGGCATAACTCATACTTTGTCTAGAGAAACCTGGAAACAAACTAAATACATGGCAGAGGAGAAGGACAATGTAACTAATACTTTTGGAGAAAAGCCTACCCCTTAAGAGATTAGAGAAATGGCGAATTTCAAAGGCCTCACCTATCAGAGAAGAATGAATTCAATTCCAACCAAGTCAGATCTGCATATTCCAAAGGTAACTCATCCTCCTCCCTCATATTTGAATATTGATGTGGTTAGCTGGATGGCTTGTGCTAAAATGCTTGTTCCCATAAATCAAATACTTAAGATCCAAATTCAAAAGGATAAACTGATAAAAGCATTAGAAGCACCTAGTGAAAACATTGTTGAGAAACCCAAGGAAACTGTTTGTGAAAAACCTAAAGGAAAGGTCCCAGATAAAACTAAGGATAAAATACAAGAAAATCCTAAGGAGGTCATTCTTGAGAAACCAAAAGAGGCCATTCCTGACGTTCCTAATAAAGTAAATGAAGACCTTCCTGTTATATTACATAGCATGGATTTTCATTAAGAAGATCACCCCCCATTCTATGTATCCTTAGCTGTTAACAACATGTTGCTCCATAATTGCATGCTTGACTCGAGAGATGCATCCAACATCATGTAGAAAAGTCATGGAACAAATGAACCTGCAAATCACAAGACCATATCAGAATGTTTGTGCAATGTATTCCAGGGAGATTGATGTCATAGGTATAATAATGAACTTACTTGTTAAGCTAACAACCTATCCTGGCATAAATTTGACTATGGATGTTGTGGTCATAGATGTTCCAAGCACATGGGAATGTTTTTATCTAGAAAGTGAGATGCTTCCCTTAGTGGTTGTATTCAGATGGATTGGACCTATGCCATGGTCTCAACTAATGAAGATGCTCATGTCAGGTTATATAGGGAGAAGGAAAGAAAGTTTCATGTCGAAGACCTTAATGTGTTAGATAATGAATATGTCCATGAGTTAGATAGTTTCGACACTTATGCCATTTTAGCAAACTCCTTAGCTCCCATAAAAGAAAAAATCAAAGATGATAGAATCAATGGAGTTTGGAAAATGAGCTTTGATGGTGCATATTCTAAAGCAGGCAAAGGGGCTGGAATTGTCATTACCTCTCCATCTCAACAGATCTTTAATTTTGAGTTCAGACTTGATTTTGATGCTTCTAACAATGTTGTTGAGTATGAAGCACTCTTGCAAGGTCTAGAAATAGCTAAGGACATGGGCATAAATATATTAAGTATAAAAGGTGATTCATACTTAGTTGTTTCTCAAATTAAGAACATATTTGCATGCAAGAGTGAAAGGTTAAAAATGTACAACAATGCTTGTTGGGTTACCATGGAATTGTTTGATGCCCTAAGCATCATAACAGTACCTAGATATGAGAACAAAGAAGCCGACCAGTTAGTAGTAGTAGCCTCAACCCTCCAACCAACTGATGAGTTAATCAAAGGAAACCGAAAGTTTGAGATTAACTTTAGACCCTCCATTCCAGACAACATATACCATTGGAAAGTGTTCAAAGATGACAAGCAAATCCTTAGGTTTATTCATAATGTCTAGGAATTCACTGATTGTAAGATAAGTTATAAGGAGTAAAAATATGACTACACTGAGAAGGAGGATCAACCTAGAAATGGAATTCCAAAGAGCATCATTGAGTGGTAGCACATTTTTAACAGATAAGATAGGAATAAGCCCAAAAAGGAAATTTTGAAAGCTGGAAATCACATAGAGATCAATATTGGGACTGAAACATAACCTAAGCTAATAAAAACTGGTAAAGGTACAAGTGAAAAGGAGAAAAATGACCTTATAAGCTTGGTTCGGGAATATTGAGATATTTTTTCCTTTTTATACGATGAGATCAAATCATATCGGGAACTATCCCATTAAAAGAAGATTCCAAGCCCTTTCGCTAGAAGTTGAGATAGATAAACCCTAAGGTGGCCCCCGTTATGTTAAAAGAGCTTTAGAAGATGTTAGCAGCAGGAATCATAGCCCCAACTAGACATTCCTCATGGTGTTCAAATCTAGTTGTTGTCATAAAAATGAATGGGAACCTTAGGATTTGCATTGACTTCAGAAACCTAAACTGGGAATGCCTAAAAGAAAACTACCCTCTCCCAAATGGAAACCTTATTGCAAAGGGTAACTGGTTTTGGAATGATGTCAATGCTTGATGGTTTTTCAGGATACAACAAGGTGTTGGTTAGTAAAGAGGATCGTCATAAAACTACATTCACCACTCCTTGGGGTACTTTTGAATATCTCAGAATGCCATTTGTTCTGCTCAACACTGGTGCAACTTTCCAAAGATCCATGGATTATGCTTTCAGGGAGCTAATAAGGAAGATAATTGAAATATATCAAGATGACCTTACAATTTTTTCTAAGGAAAGAATTGATCACATTGACCACCTTAGACAAATTTTTGAAAATGTAGAAAATTTGGTATATCTTTAAATCCGACTATGTATGTTTTGGGGGTTGATGAAGGAAAGTTATTGGGCCGCATCATCTCCAAAGTGTGAAGATGCTCGCAGTAGATCCAAAGAGATGATGTAAACCTCACAATGAAAGAATTTAGGAATGACATAAGAAGAATAGAGCAGAAGAACACATATCCAAAGGAGCTCAGATAGAGGCAGAATAATTACACATGTTACATTAATATGAATAGTAAAAGGTAAATATACAATGCTCAGGATTCAAATACACCAGGTGTGATTCGAATTAGCCTGCATGGACAGGTCCATAATCAGTGGAGTGTCATCAAGTCATAACTATGAGTCCAACTCATCATCAGTGAAGTCATCAATGCACAAGTAATAGTCAACCAGAAGTAAAACCGAGTCTAACTGAATGTGGTAGGTGTAACTGGCACATGGAAGCACTAATGTAGTGAAGGAGGCTCAGTGGAGGGCGCTCATGGAGCTAACTGGAGTCAGAACAGTCTATCTAGTCACACTGGAGGTCCATCAGAGTGATAAGGTCAGTAAAGAGTGAGTCAAGCCTAAAATCAGGGAGAAAACTCTTGTTAACTAAACATAACTGGACTGGTAGGTGAAGAAGTGCGCCTCTCTCATGCAGTAGGTGAAAGAAGGACGCACTAGGCACGAGGAGGGATGAAACTAATAAGGAAGAAGCTCCGGGGGCTAGTTAACTGAGGGCTAGGTGCTGGGACTGATGACTGGAAATGCATGCAAACCCTAAAAGTGCATGCAAACCCTAAAAGACTGAAAATGAAAATGACTAAAAAGCTAGTAGGACTAGGATGGAGTATAGGAATATCCTAACACCCCCCCTTAATCCATCCTGGGCCCTGGTAACTAGGACCAAAGGTCACCCATACAATCAAATAAGATAGAAAAATAAAGAATTGTCCATAAACCGAGGAAATGGGGAAAAACTCATGGGAAAAATACCCCCCCTCAAAAGAACAGTAACTAACTCAAAGAACCATCATACTAAGCAGAAAAGAAGGAATCTTTCATCAGTGAAAAATTCTGCAAAAGACTTGACAAGTTGATCCCCTGTAGGATGCCAAAACAGGTGCTAGATGTGGATCTAGTTTGTTGATGTGCCTTCCACTGTGTAGAGGATGGATTGGACGAAGCAAGTCTCTCAGGAATTCTTTCTGCAACTGGAGCGAATGGAACATGAGGGGTCTTTCCAAGTGATGGAAGAGAGAACCCCATCATCATGCTGCATCTCTCATGGAGAGGTAGATGGCATAATGCAAGGTTGGCATGATGCTAAAGTCTAGTAGTTTGGTGAACAGATGAATCCTCAATTGTGTTCTCAGTAGTAGCAAGGATTATGTGAGCCCATATTGACCTCGAATCTGGACTGAGAATATGTGTTGGTTCTAGATCTGAATCTTCTTGAACTATGATCTCAACATCAAGATCTTGATCTTCTTCTTCATCAGAAGAGGAGTCACTCTGATCTTGATCAGAATCTAAAGGAATAGTCGGAGAGAAGGGCATGAAGTGAGAGAACTCATATGCCTTAGAGGCATGATTAGCAACCCCATTCGCTATAATCTTTCCAGTGGAGATCTCTGTAATCTCTACTATGTTTGGACCAAACGTTACTTGCTTTGGTGATCCTGTATGAGTCATCTGATATACTGATAACAAATTAGCTGTTAGAGAAGGAACAAATAAAATATTTTTGAACTTACCATGCTCCATATGTATTGTACCCAATCCTTTGGCATAAATCTGAGAGTTTTCTCCCATGTGAATAGTAGGCCCATCTTTGAGATCTAAAGAGGAGAAAGATTCTTCAGAGGAAACCATGTGGTTGGAGGCTCCAGAATCTATGAGGAGGGCTTGTGACTTTGAAAAACCAGCCATCAATGCATGGCAATCATCAAATCCACTTCCAGGATCAGACATCTTTGCTTCTTTTGGAACAACAATTTTGTTTTGTTCAAGAAGCTTGGTTAGTAGGTCTATTTTCTTGTGCATGCAAACTTTTTCAGCATGGTTTCCTCTCTTGCAGTAGGAGCAAATAGGTCTCTTATGTTTGTCACTTTTGGATTTAGATGGCTTCTTGTCCTTGTCTTTTTGCTTCCCCTTTGCATTCGCTCCACTTGCTTCTCCAGCTAGAAGAGCTAGATATTTGGAGGCCTTGATGACACCCATTTGAATCAGTTTGTCCTCTTCTTGAATGAGAGCTTCAGAAAAGTCTTTTAAGGTGGGAAACTTCCATCCAGGGATTGACATTCGAACATAATGGAAAGTAGATACAAAGACATAAAATTGAGATCCAAGTTTGCTCAATACGGAGAGTACCAATTGCGCATCACTTTTAGTGATGCCACAATGCTTGCATTGTGAAACCAATTTATGAAATTTTGAGAAGAATTCTTGAATGCTCTCGAAATTGCTAGGTTGTAGGGAAACCAATTCATTTTTGAGAATGTGGCCTCTTAGCCCATCTTGTTTGCCAAACAGACTCTCCAATTTTGTCCATAACTCATTTGGAGACTTCAATCCTTCAACATGAAACAGTAGATCTTTTGACATATGAAGGCATATGAATCCAAAGGCTTCATCCATTGTATTTAAATGCTTGATTCTTTCTACAACTTGATGTGGTATGGCATCTTTTTCAAATACTATTCGATTTAGCTGTCTATTATGCAAGTGTAATCTCATCTTACTATTCCATTCAAAGTAATTGAAGGGAGTGAGAATCATAGGAGAAGAAGGAGCATTTGAATTGCTCATCTTGACTGCTGGAACGAGTGCAAAAAGAACCTGTTGATACTATTGCTGCAACTACTGGAACTTCGAAATACCTGCAAAAAAACTCTCAAGAATGGAGGTAGAATATATTCTCAAATGGCTCTGATACCATGTGAAGATGCTCATAGTAGATCCAAAGAGATGATGTAAACCTCACAATGAAAGAATTTAGGAATGACAGAAGAAGAATAGAGCAGAAGAACACAGATCCAAAGGAGCTCAGATAGAGGCAGAATAATTACACATGTTACATTAATCTGAATAGTAAAAGGTAAATATACAATGCTCAGGATTCGAATACACTAGGTGTGATTCGAATTAGCCTGCATGGACAGGTCCATAATTAGTGGAGTGTCATCAAGTCATAACTAGGAGTCCAACTCATCATCAGTGAAGTCATCACTGCACAAGTAATAGTAAACCAGAAGTAAAACTGAGTCTAACTGAATGTAGTAGGTGTAACTGGCACATGGAAGCACTGATGTAGTGAAGGAGGCTCAGTGGAGGGCGCTCATGGAGCTAACTGGAGTCATAACAACCTATCTAGTCACACTGGAGGTCCATCGAAGTGATAAGGTCAGTAAAGAGTGAGTCAAGCCTAAAATCAGGGAGAAAACTCTTGTTAACTGAACATAACTGGACTGGTAGGTGAAGAAGTGCGCCTCTCTCATGTAGTAGGTGAAAGGAGGGCGCACTAGGCACTAGATGGGCTGAAAATGATAAGGAAGAAGCTCCGGGGGTTTGCTAACTAAGGGCTAGGTGTTGGGACTGATGAATGGAAATGCATGCAAACCCTAAAAGACTGAAAATGAAAATGACTGAAAAGCTAGTAGGACTAGGATGGAGTATAGGAATATCCTAACACAAAGATGTTGTCAAGATAGATCCAGATAGGGTAGAATATATAAATAAAGTTCCTTTTCCTTGTAATAAAAAGCATTGCAGTAATTCAATGGGAAAATTAACTTTATCAGACGGTTTATTCCAAACTTAGCAGAGTTAATGAAACCTATGCAGAAACTACTAAAAAAGGATGCTAAGTTTGAATGGAATAAAGATGAAAAATAAGCTTTCAATGGAATCAAAGATGCTATTTGCAGATCACCAGTGTTGATTATCTCAGACTATTCGAAATACTTCTAGATATTTTCATTTGCATCTTAGGACACTATTGTCGGAGTTTTGTTGCAGAAGAACAAGGATGGTCAGGAGAAACCCATTACCTTTATGAGTAGAGCTTTACATAATTATGAACTTAAGTACACTATTATGGAGAAACAAGCATATGCATTAGTCAAGTCACTTAAACATTTCAGAATGTACATTGGATACTCTAAAGTTATAGGGTATGTGCCTCATTTGACTGTTAAGGACATATTAGCATAACAAGACTGTCTTGGTATAAGGGGTAATTGGGTCTCTAAGATCCAGGAATATGAATTAGAAATCAAACCCACCAAGTTAGTTAAAGGTTAGGGCTTATCCCGCATGATGGATGAAGGTAATGAGAAAGCATCAGGGATGGTATGCCAAAGAAACGAGTCAGTACAGGTTAGATCAGCCGAGCTTCAATTCCTTGAGCAATTTCCTTGGTATCCAGACATCATTTATTTCCTAACCAACCTCACTTTCCCAGATCATCTACTTGGCCACAAAAGAAAGGCTTTGAGGTTGAAAGCTACAAAAATTTGTATCACCCAGGATGGGCTAGGATGGAAGAATCCATATGGTCTATTTCATAGATGCATCAATGAGCCATATTCCAAAAAAATCATGGTGAAATTTAATTCTGGATTCTGTGGAGGACATTATGCTGCCAAGACAATTTCCCATAATATCCTCAGATCAGAGTATTACTAGCCCACTCTGTTCTTGGATGTTCATGAGCATGTAAGAAGTTGCCAACAGTGCCAACTTTTCACAAGGAAACAGAAACTGGCAGCCTTGCCTCCAAAACTTGTAGTTGTCCAAGCTCCTTTCCAACAATTGGGTCTTGATTTCATTGGTCAGTTTAAGTATAACTCTAGCAATGGTCACACTTGGATATTAACTTCCACTGGTTATTTTACTAAGTGTGTGGAAGCAATCCCCACGAAAGAGGAAACCGATAAGGTCATCATGGAATTTCTATAAGATAAGATCATTACAAGGTTCGGTGTTCCTACTATAATCACGATAGATAATGCTAAAGCATTCATCTTAGCCGAGATGTCTTCATTTTGCCTTAAGTATGGCATCATCTTGTCGCATTCATCTAATTACTATCCCCAGGGTAATGGTCTGTCCGAATCCAGTAATAATAACTTAATGAACATTATTAAAAAGATTGTTGGAGATAACAAGAAGGCTTGGGATAGTAAAATCAGATTTTCACTTTGGGCGGATAGGATCACGAAGAAGAGTTCAACGGGGAAGTCTCCATTTGAGTTAGTCTATGGAATTGATGTCACTTTTCCCATCCACTTGAAGTTTCCAGTGTATCAGTTGCTCGAGGAGTGTAGTACATATCAGAATGCAGCTCAGTACAAAATCAATCAGTTGGTTGAGCTAGATGAGATCAGACGGAATGCAGTAGATCAAAGCATTACGAATCAAGACAAGGTTAAAATAAATTTTTACAAGTCATCCAAACCGAGAGTATTTTAGATTGGTGACACATTTTTTCTTTGGGATAAACGAAGGGACAAGCATGGGAAGCACACAAAGTTTGATAGCTTATGGACATACCCTTATCTCATCCAAAAAGTAGCTAGTACAAATGCTGTCTTCCTTAGCAATATGGATGGAGAAAAGTGTACCATCCCAGTCAACATAGGGCTTCTGAAATGATTTTACAGCGAAAATATATGATGCCCATGGAGGCACCTTTGTATCGTGATTTTCTAAACCTATCTCCTGCATTTTATTTCTTTAGTTAGATTTATTTTTCTATATATTATTTTGTATACTAACTTCAATTTTTGTATATTAGTTTAGATTTACTTTTGTACATTAGCTTCATTTTCAGTATAATAAATGTTGCAACTTAAAGTTTTATTTGGTTATTTTTTATATATACATGTGACTGATACACTTATGTTTCCATGCAGGAACCGATTGATTATGGAGTTATAGAATGATATCCTTTCCTAGAAAGATCAATCACACGTCCCACAGTTGGAGCCAGATGTTACCAACTGAGTTGCACATAGTTGGACTTCTAGAGAGCCACCAACGCTTGCACAAGTACTTGTGCATGACATGGTTCATAAGTTCAAATCAAGCCTTTTCAGATGCTCATTTTTAATTTTTTTTTATCACATGTTCATGCCCCATAGGGTTTGTAATAAGGTGTACTAGCATGGTGGTTTGTAAAGA
This sequence comes from Larix kaempferi, assembly GCA_027924585.1. NCBI lineage: Eukaryota > Viridiplantae > Streptophyta > Pinopsida > Pinales > Pinaceae > Larix > Larix kaempferi. Next base: position 416,090 of record BSBM01000891.1, read on the forward strand.
ACTTGGATTCCTAAGAATTGGCAACCAATACAGGTATCCCAATGAGTTTTTTCCCTTGTTAATTATGCTTTGCGTATTTAATCGAGTATAATTTTCGAGTTTTTCTCCTACACCTCCAAAGCTGGAATGCTCGTCTTAGGGGTCAAATCTTAGGAGGTTATTAAAGTTAATGTGTCAATGTATATGAACATGCTAGACACTATAATAAATTCATATGGACAAGTGCTAGGTCCCTATGTGTTTTTTTTAATGTTTTAGAAAAATAATTTTTTTCGTAAATTAGGTCATTTTTTAATGGTTTAATTTGGAAAATAAAAAATGTAATAAAAAAGTGGGTTGTGGGAAAAATTTGACAATGGGATGCTCGTTTTCTAATCCAGAGCACCCACTTAACCCATCAAACCAATTTTCCTAAGTTTCGAGTAAGTATTTATCTCAAAAAATGATATTTACTCGAAAAAGACAAAAATTACATAATAAATGAAAAGACAAATTCCTAAATTAGTGGAAATTGTCCGGAGTTGATCGTGAGTTCAACTGAAGTGATTGAATAGTCAATACTAAGTCATATGAGCTCCGAATTAGATGAATCCAATCAGATTTGTGAATATCCAGTTAACTCCAATAGAGAGAATTCACCCTCTTCAAGCTTGGGCAACTTTCCTATGTGGCAATTGGTGATTGGAGGTGATATCTTTGAGGTTGGGGATTCCTACCATCCTTAGAGGTGGCACAACCTCTTTATTTTTCCCTTCAATCAAGATCTAAATCAAAGCGTTAAGTTCCAGTCAGACTCCCTCATCAAGGATGCGCCCTCCCCTGGAGAATGCGCTCCCCCTCATGCATGCATTTTGTTATTTAAAGAGAGCACGTTCACCTCTTTTCTTCATCTGAAGGTGGAACCTATGCTCCTCTGCTTTGTAATATTTTCTTAGTTCTTGAGTTAATAATGAGAAGGATTTGGATGCTACATTGTGGTTGCATGTCATGTGTGGATGCTTGATGCTTCAATACCCATGGAGGTAACTTGTATTTTTGCATGAGAAATTTGTTCATTGTTAGGATTGCATTTGACCTTGTAAGGGAATTTACATTTCAATAGGGTAAGAAATAAGATCAAATGCTTGCTTCTTTTTTGATAAAACTGTGAAATGCTTTGTATATTTTGCATCTCTTGTTTGAATGCTTGTATTTATAAGTCTTTTATATTGTTTATATCAGTGTTATTTAATCTTCTTGTGCAAGTTCTTTTGTGAAGTTTTGTTGCAGGTTACCGGATCTCAAGGAGGAGGCATGCATGTTATATTTTCCACTTCCCAGGCTACTTCAATAGAAGCGTAGTCCCTCTTGTTCCACTCTCATGCAAGATCCATTCACTCAACTCTTTCTATCTTACAACTCATGTTTTCTCACCTTTAGTTTAACCTCTTTCATTCTTTCTTGGTTACTAGTTCTGTAGCTCTCTAGATATCAATTTTTGAAAATTATTAAGGAATTAGATCTAGAGTTATTATTCTAATGTTAGTATGCTACAACATTTAAATCTCATCACTTGCATTAGTAATCAAATCTCTTACTTTCTAGTATTTTAAAGTTGAAATTTTAACTAGATTAGAGAAGAGAAGTGTTGATTAAAGCATTCGAAAGATAGATATATCATATTAGTGCTTGTAATTTTTCGGCTAGCCATCTCTAAAGAGAGAAACCAAAAGATCCTAGCAAAACGAGCTTTCTAGCATGTCTTACTAGTTCAATTTTTGCACTTTTAGTTTATCTTTTAACTTAGAATTTTTTGAGCATTTTTTAGTCTTATTTCCCAACACTCATAAAGTGTTTGGGATTGATTTTTTTACACTTATTTGGTCACTGTTTTACAGACATTAGTGAGCAGGTTGAAGGTTTTTTTGGTCAAACTTTGAACATTGGAATTATTTGTGACCATCCGGACAACCAATGATATTTTTCCTTCATTTTTTCTAGCTTTTGTAAGCTATCTGGTCCTTAAATCATAAAGGACCAGCAACACTTCTTCTTTGGGTTTATTGTAATTGAAAAATAAAAAGTGCAAGTGGGCTATTTAGCGCCTGCCCCATCCCCCCAATGGAGATTTGAGTCTTTTGGTGGTTTGTTGTATTTTCTTAATTTTTTGCTTTAGATTAGTTCCTTTATGCAAATAATGAATAAAATCAATCACATGCACACAATTAGTCCCTAGAGGGTTGTATAGAATATATTTACTTATTCATGCTTTTATCAATTTCTACAATTTTCAATAAACCTTAAAATTTGTGCCCTTGCTTTCTTGAAGTACTGCACCAATCTTTGGTGTGTGAAAAAGAGATTCTCGGGCTTTAGTTTAGTTAAGAAACTCACCTTTCACATTTAATAAAATTTACCAAGGCTTGAAAGATCCGAATATGCTCTTGACCGCTACAACTTAGTCTGAACAATTTGGTCAATCAGAAATGAATTGAGTGGCTAGTTTTAATAGGGAAATCCTACATAGATTCAATCTCTAGAGCCAGGGAGGTCGAGTGAACCTTACTTTAGAGTCAGTAGGCTACCTTAAGAAGGTTATGCCTCGCCTGGTTGGACCCTCGGTATAGCTGTCACGACGTTCAGTTCGAAGGAGTGATTCAGAGTTGGGCCAAACAAACAATCAACCCACTCCCTTAATCACTCACCTCTAATAATATAAAACTGACAAACAAAGAAATCAACAACAACCTCGACACAAGCAACAATCCACATTTTACGGCAGTGGTCTATCATACGAACTTTCAATGTTTAAATCAATCTATTATCATGTCGTGAATGCTATTTTTTATACAATGTTGCTTATCTAATTTATATGCAGATGTGCTTTATTTTTTAGTGCTTTCATATCCATCATTTAGTATTTTAATTTCATCATTTTAAAAACTCCTAGAAATTGGTTTTATTCATTTTTGTAGTGTAAAAATCTTAGATTCATTTTCATAGGGACCACCCCCCTTGGCTTCGCTAGGAGTAGCCTAGATGGAAGAGTCGAGTAATAATGTGACAACACTTGACTCTCACTTGCCCCCAAGGACACATCGAGTGGCTTGAAGGTTTCCTGTCGTGTTCCCCCCGGTGTGTATTAGGAGGCAACATGCTCTAAGAGTTGGCTTGCCTCTTGAAGATTCAAATAAATAGATGGACATGTCACTTGTTGTTGACTCATAATTTCACCACCTAGTATTCGCCTACAAATGGTTGCAAGGCCTATTAAATATTTATATATAATATAAATTAATAGGTGGAACCCCCCGAAAGTAAAATAATATGTCCATTGGTGAAGAACTGCTTCAGATTGCAGAGTAGAATGGCATGGTGGTCTCACATGTGCAATTTTAGATTGGTTGCTTGTCAAACATATACTTCTGTGTGTTTGCATTGCAAATCTTTCGTTATTTGGATGGAGATCAAAATGGAAAAGGGCAATGATATGATGAAATCCTATTGGTTCCAGATTTATATATATATATTCTCCTTCCCTTTCTCCCACAAATAAAGAAAATCGGTATGAAATAAATGTTTTGGATACAAACGAACGAATTTTTCAGAGTCTATTGATGGGTGAATGATTGTTCAAGTTTCTGTCAAACAATTTATTTTCAGTCGCAAAAAATTACGTTATGCTCTGAGTTTGAAACCCTCCTCATTCATTGCTGTGTGTGCAATTATTTCAAGTGTTTTGTTGAAAAAAGAATGCCATATACTGGGTATTATTGGTCTGCATGATTAAAATACTCTTTTAAATGAAAAGGGTTTGAAGTGTTTACGATTGATATAAAAGGAAAATTGGTTTATAAGTTTGTCGAAAGCTATTTCTCTCGTTCCTGGTTAAACTTGGTTTCATTCCTGGTTTATTTGTTTCCAAATCAAGGCTGTACCCCAAAAAAATATGAAGGTCGAACATTTAAAAAAAGGGGTAAATAATAGACAATGGAAGTTTTTGAAATAACCAACCATGCAAATTTGTCAGAGTTAGTTTGCTCTTTGAAGAAATAAGGTTTTAACTGACTTTGTTTTTTAAATGTTGGTTTGCCCGTCAAAAACATGGGAAATCATGTCCCTCAACTATTCAGACTTTTAAATCAATGAAAATCTATGATGAACCTGCAATAATTAATTAATGCAAATACACGAGATATCAGAAATAACAGAACAGAATCACTTTTATATTGATCACAGGCCACTTCGAGGGGGCAACCTCCTTTGAGCAAGCTCAATACAATTAACTTCACGGTGCCTTCAATGACCTCAACACACACTTATATACTAAGTCTATGCTCAATACTATGAGTCAAAACCATGGGACATATAATACTACGGGACGACTTACAAAGCATATGCTTCCAATACTATGGGTCAATACTATGGGCTAATATAAACTACGGATCAACAAATACTACGAGACGACTTACAAAGCATATACGTCCAACAACAATATACTAACATAGTAAAGAGAAAAGTTGACATAGGTTCCTAACAAAATCTCACTCTACATCTATATATTTTGAATAGTCGAAGCCTGGAATGATATGCTGTTGTGCAACTTTCGGTTGTCTGTGGATTGTTGAAAATAAAATGGCAATATGGCCATTCGACTGTTTGGATTTATAAATATTGGCATACACAACGCATTTGATTTTGCATTTCAAATCAAATCTTAAGCCGACGGTTGAGTTCATGAAATTTTACATATATATCAGAGGGTTTTAAACTTTTTTTGCTTTAGTTGGTACTATTATCATGGTTGAGTCATTTCGTCTACTACAAGAATTAAGTTGAGCAGATTTGATGAAAATATATAGCACAACTATATATACATATTGATATCCAACTAATTTCGATTTGTAAATAGTTTAGGATTTATTGTTAATACCCAATGAAGGTTATTTAATCATAACCATATTGACCACGTTTGATGAATTTGAGGAAAGAGTCACCTTGGCTTTATTCTCTGGATAAATTGTTTTAGATAATGAATAAACATCAATAAAAAATGCGGAATGTTGGTTTTGACTCTTAAGATAACAAAAAAATGGTTATCTTTAAGGTGAACACAGAGTGAAAATATTGCAGAATGTCGGATGCTTTAAAATGGATATAAGTGATTGACCTTTGATAATTGTTTTCATGAGTTGACTCTCTTATTAAAGAAAAGTCTATTCCTGAAGTAGACACTGGTTGAAATAGTTATTAATTGATTTTGGTGATATTTTAAATGGTAGTTGAACATGTATCATTATTCTCTTCATGAGTTTCCTTATTGTTCATTCATTCCCTTTTCATTTTCCTAAAAACAACTAACCCCATGCTCAAAAGAGCAATGGATTAGATGATTGGTTATGATTCAGTTTGAAAGAGATGCATATTTGAGTTTCCCCTCTCTGTTTCCCTCAAATTTATTTTGCATACATGACTGTTTGTTCTTAGCAGAGTCATTAATAAATTATGACATATGCAAATTTATTTGATAGGTCCTTTTACTATTTTGAATATGTACTAATCTTATCTCATTTATCAATTAGATGAGTTTCTTCAACAGGGGAAGAAACATAGGTAACATAGGAAATAGAGCTGATAGGGGCAACTGGGGAAGAGGTTAGCAGCCTCATTAGCAAGGAGGAAGAAATAAAAGGTTAAGATTTTCAATCCATTTCGATGTTGATTCATATGAGTTTAACCAACTTCTCCAGATTGATTTTTTAAACTTGGTTGGCGAAGGCCACTCTCGAGCTGTCGGACCTTATGTCAGGCCACCCCCATAGTCCCATTAGAGAATCATTGGCATACGTGTTCCTCAACATGTGTCTATGCAACCAAAATCTCAAAACAATGATGGTTGGAACCAAATTGTTCCTAATCAACCTTCTGATATTTGTGGATGGTCCACTCTTTCATTGCCCTTACCTCCTCGACCACCTGAGCAGCATGACCATCAAGCATCTTCAATTGCCTCTCATGCCCAGCCTTTGTAGCTCATCGATGAACCAAAATCCTTACCTAAACAATCACTCATGACCAAAGGAAAAAGGCCTGCCAAATTTGCCAATTCAAGCTCTTTTGAAGCTTCCTCCCATTCTGTTACATCTATTATCAACCAAGATTCTCTTGGGTTGCAACAAAAGGGATCATGAAGTAACTATTTCAAACCAAGCTTTGGTGGATGGAAACTAGCCTTTCCAACCATAGAGAGGGCTCTCTCTTTCACAATTCTTCAGCACACAGAATATCTTTTGAATGGGCTAGTGGTTATGGGTAAAAGTGGTGGCTAGACCTTCAGATAAGGATTTTTAGGGGTTTTTTTTCAGCTGGTTGAGGTTAAGGATGGGTGCATCATTGGGCATGGAGTCAAACTTCAATGGATTTCTGTCACATATGACTGATTTGGACTACAATTCCAGGGGTAGAGGCAAGGTAGATGAGGATTTTTCAATTCAAAGATATCAGAAGATGGTTGGCAGAAAGGGAAAAAAATTCCATCAGAGTTAGAGCATTTGCAAATGAATTCTAACCTGCAACTTCAAGAAGAAATGGTGGAGTACCTAATCATATGCATCTGAAGCATAAAATATGAATTTCAGACCATGTAACCTTGATCTAGATACTGCAGAAGAAAACAATCAATGAATAAAACTAATGAATGACACATAAACAAGAATAACAAACATCAAAGCACTCATCACAGGAATCTCTGCTCCAGAATTGATCTTCACATTAATTCAAAAGGGTCGAGTTCAATACATGCACAAAGATTTTCTTTCTCAGAATCCCAACATACAACATATAACATCCAATTTTTCCCAACCCTTTGGTCCTATCAGAACCTGCCTTTATAGGCTTACAAGACATCTAAAACTTCTAGAGCACTTTGTCCAGGCGTGGCCGTTCGTGAAACCGGTAAAATGCAACAGATTCTTCATCTGTTAGGCACGCTGATAGAGACACTTTAGTGTGCTGTCATGGTGAATTCAGGAAGTTAGATCCACCTGTTTCATTTCAGATCGAGGCGTTTGAGGATGATTAGGACGTGCAACAAGATCATGCTTCTCTTCTGCCTCCAGATCGACTCCTAGTTGTGGATCTGTTGGGTTTTTCCCTGTGAAATTCTTCATTCGTCGTGGCCGTAGTCTGCTCTGCTACATAATTTTCGATCCGCAATGCCTAACCCGCAATCTGTAATCTGTAATGTGAGTTTCAGAACTCGGAGTGCCATCACGTACCTTTGCCAAAATCACCTCCGCAATCCGCAATCGACAATGCGGAAGTCAGAATTCAGAAACTTGTCTTTGCGACTCCTGGAAAATTACCTCTCCGCAATCCGTGATCCGCAATGTGGGTTTCGGAAATCGGGATTGCTGAGTGGACCTTGTCAAAATCTACTTCTGCAATCCGCAATCCGCAATGCGGGATTCGGAAAGCAGAAAGTCGAATCGGCTTCTTTGGAAAAATCAGGCCTCCGCAATCTGCATTCTGCAATGCGGGTTGCGGAACTCGGAACGCCTTTGCACAAATTCATGGAAATCACCTCTGCAATGCGAGTTGCGGAACTCATAACACCATTTCCCAACTTTGCAGAAATCTTCTCCGCAATCCGCATTCTGCAGTGTGGCTTGCGGAACTCGGAAACCCCACTCTACGTTCTTGGAAAAATACAATTCCGCAATGCGGGTTCGGAAAGTCGGAAGGGCAGAAGACCTCCAAATCAGATAAGTTGCGGATCGCTTCCCAGCCATAGATTTGGCCCTATTCTTTAATCCTGATCGTTCAACCTCTGTCGATTACAGAAGAACTCCATTCCTTCTTGTTTCGTCTGATTTTTCTCACTGCGGCTCGATCACTTAGGAAATTTGTTGACACTTGGCCATTTTTTGGGTTCCCTACTTCTTCCTTCGGTACAAAAGGTCAATGGGAAAGCTTGGGGTTTCAGTAGGGGGGTGCCCTTTCTTTCTTTCCTTGTGGGAGCTCTATTATAGGTGTTAACAACGGCTCCAACCGGGGATGCTATCTTCCCTGTGAGGTAGCAAGAACAATAGACTAGTGGCCTCTTTTTCTTTTTTCTTTTTTGTAAAACAAAACTGAAACAAAACTAACTGAAACTCAAAAATGATAATGTACAATGAGGGCAGATTGATAGACTTGTTTGTCACTGGAGGTAGTGCTTCAAGAACCGCCCATTGACGAGTCCCTTTCCTACTGGTTCGTCGTCCTTGTCCTGCAAAAGGAAAGCGTTGTCTCCATGGTAGGCAATGACTGTATGTGGACCTTGCCAGAGGTTGCCAAATTTTTGGGCTTGGTCTTCTCTTATGGCATCCCATTTTAGCACCATATATCCCACTTGGAAACCATCAACCTTGGTCTTTCTGTCAAAATTCTTCTTAACCCTCTCTTGAGCCAGCATAGCTTCAGCCTGCACTCTATCCCTGATTTCCTGTATCTCAACTAGTTCGTTAGTTCTCCTTAGTCTAGGGCTTGGATATTCTTCTTGTTCCTGTAGCAGCCTCATTGCAGGCCCTCTGAGGGAATCAAGGAATATATCCTATGTTCCATATACCAACTTGAAAGGTGAAGTTCCGATGGATCTCTTGGAGGTGATTCTATCAGCCCACAGAGCAAAGGTCAACTTGGTGTGCCAAGCTATTTTGATTTCTTGCAGCAGCTTCTTGATGATCCTAACCAAGATTTTGTTAGATGACTTAGCTAACCCATTTCCTTGGGGGTATTAAGTAGTAGAATGGCCCAATTTTATGTGGAACTTGTCACAAAATTTGACCATTTTCTTGGATTTGAAAGCTTGATCATTTTCAGTGATTATTTTAATAGGGAAACCAAACCTGGACATGATACTTTCCTCTAGAAATTTGATGATAATTGTATCTGTGGATTTCCTGGTTGGTATTACTTCAATCCATTTATTGAAATAATCAGTGGCAGTCAATATCCACCTGTATTGTCCAGAGGAGTTGGGGAAAATTTCACCAATGAATTCAAACCCCCATTGCTGGAAAGGGGCTTCTATAGAGATTGGTTTCAAAGGAAAGGATAAGAGCTTCCTCTTTCCTTCAAAGATCTGGCATTCATGGCAAGTAGCTATCTCTTTATATGCATCTTTGAACATGGTGGGCCAATAAAATCCCGCCCTGAGAATTTTTTTGACAATGACCTTCCAGTAATGATGCCCCCCACAAACACCTTTGCGAAATTATTTCAAGGTCACTTTGGATTCATCTTCCACTATAGAGTTAAGTAGAACACCTCCTCAGTCTTTCCAATAAAGGTAGCCATTCAATATGCAAAACTTTGTAGCCTTCATCTTGGTTGACCTAGCTTTTCTTTAACCCATCTCAGGGGGTGCTTGTAAGTTCTGCAAAACATATATAATATCAAATTACCAAGGAGAAGACAAGAATTTGTTTGATACCTGTAATAGTGGGTCTTGGGCAGTTTCTTCCAGCATGTGTGAAAACAAGTTCACACTTAGTGAATCCCAATTTGATTCAGCCATGAGCCTGGCCAGTCCTTGTCCTTTGATAAGCTTTGTAGGTTTGATATCCAAGTCATATTATAATAACACAACTATCCACTTAGCCCTTCTACCCTCTGGATCAGGTTGTGTCAATATATCTTTCATAGTAGCATTAGGAACATACAAAACAACATGGGAATGGAAAACATAAACCCTGAAATATTTCAAAGTTTTGATCATGGCATATGATTGCTTCTCCATGATGTTGTATTTGAGCTCAACATCTCTAAGAGATCTGCTAAAGAAAGCTATGGGCTGCTCTTATCCTTCCTGATTTTTCTGTAAAAGCACTCTAGCTATGGAATGCTTAGAGGCAAAAGAAAACATAAGAAACACTTTGTCAAAATCGGGACTGATTAGTACAAGTGCTTCAACAATTGCCCTTTTTATGTATCCAAATTCGTGTTTGGCTTCAGAAGTCCACCTGATCTGAGTGTCCTTCTTAAGCATGTTTGTGATTGACCTCAAGATCTCTGCAAAATTGGGGATGAACCTTCTTAAGAAATTCACTGTGCCTAGAAAGGATTGTACCTCCTTTTTACTCCTGGGGAGTTCAATTTTTTGTATTGTGTCAACTCTGTCTGGGTCAATTTTGATCCCATATTTAGATATTATGTGAGCCAACAACTTGCCTTCTTGCATGGAAAACTTTGACTTTTGGGGTTCAAAGATATTCCAAATTTTCTGCACTTGGAAAATACTTGATGCAAATGTTTCAATTGCTCTATATCAGACTTAGCCATACACAATGATGTCATCTATGTATATGAATACAAATTTGTCTTTCTCTTCTGCAAAAGCTATGTCCATAGCTCTTTGGAAGGTATCTCCTACATTCAACAGACCAAAAGGCATCTTTGCATACATGAAGGTCCCCCAAGGCGTGGTAAAGGCTGTCTTGTCTTGGTTTTCTGGTTGCACCTTAATTTGATTGTACCCTGAAAATCCATCTAGCATGGACATTCTCGCTGCCTCTACAACCTTATGTAAAATGTGGTCCATTTTGGGCAGGGGTAGTTGTCCTTTAGGGACACTATGTTCAGATTTCTAAATTCAATACATAGTCTGATTTCACCATTTTTCTTCCTCACTGGGACTATGTTGGCTACCCACTTTGAAAATTTTAAGGAGACTATGATTTTGGCTTCATACAACCTCTTCACCTCTTTTTCTATCAGTGGGAGCAACATAGGATTCATCCTTCTCAGTTTCTTCCTGAATGGTTTCTCCCCTGTCTTGACTGGTATGGTATGTTGGATGATAGCAGTGTCATATTCTTTCAAGTCTTCATAGCACCATGCAAACACATCATAAAAATTTCTCATTAAATCCACATAGTCATCTTTAGTGCCTGGGGTTAAAGACTTTTCCAATTTGACAATTTTGGTCTCTTCATCATTCCCAATGTTACAGTCTTCCACTTCACTGTGGTTTGGAGCAACCTTGTGATTTTTGGCCACATCATTTTCATCAAAACGTTTTTCCAATGGAACCAATCATTTGGCATATAATTTCTCTTCAACTGTAGGATCTCTTTATCTCCCAAAGTGGTTAGGAGCTCTAGTGGATCAGGTTCCCATTCATCACATGAATAGTTCTCTTGATTAATCTGGGTGTTGGCAAATTCCTCAGTCATATCTAGGAATTTCTTGATCTGCTGATCAGCTTCAAATATTTTCCAATGTTTGGTATTGTCTAGAATAGAGGGTCTGTGCCTTATATTGATCATGTAAGCTCTGGTAGGATAAGCAGGGAGTTGAAATTTGCTAGCAGAGCTGGCCAAAATGTCCGCTATTGTATTTTTCTCTCTAGGATTGAAAGAAATATCATGCTCTGTGAAGAAATGATCAAACATATCCCAAACAACATTTCTGTAAGCCCTCATTTTGGGATGTTTAGTCTCATAATTGCCATTCACCTGTTGGATTATTAGCTTTACATCTCCATAAAATTTGATCTTTTTATCTCTTAGATCTTTGAGTGCATTGAGACCAAACAGTAGGGCTTCCTATTCTGCCACATTATTCGAACACTCAAACATTAGTTTGAAGGTATGCAATCTGGTGCATTCACTTCCTTCATCTGGAGGGATGATCCATACTCTTGCTCCAACTCCTTCTTTATTCACATCTCCATCAAACCTCATATTCCAACGCTCTTCTCTTTGGACTGTAGTTGCAGTTTCCATTTCTAATTCTGTTTTTTCATCACTGCCTTCTAGGTTTGCTGAGTTGTCAATGCATTGTATCCCTTTGTCACTATCAGACTTATCATTTGTTTCATGCATATTAGTAATTTTCACACCTTTCTCTTCTGAACCAAGATCATAATGGAAGACTGAAGAGCCTATATCCGTTTCTTCAACAAATATTGGATGATTATCACGTTTTCTCTTACTGCTTACTACATAGGATAGTCTATGTTCTCTGTATAGTCTTATGTTTTCTCCCAAAATAGGGATGGTGGCTTAAGAGATGTCCATTTGTAGATTTCCTTTCAATTTTGATCCCAAAGACCTAGATAATAGTATCCCAAATTTCGGTGGAATATCAGCCACTACCACATCCATTATCACATTTTTCTGAGGTATTTGAGTTAGTGAGACAACCATGTCTTTAATCAACCCTAAACATTGGACTCTTCTAGAATCAAAGGAGAACAGATCTTTATAGGGCCTTGTGATTTCTAACCTTAGACTATCCACCACTGATCTTGGAATAAGGTTATGTGAGGCTACATAATCTAACATAGCGTTGTGTATGTTCAGATTGATATAGAAGGGAGGAACATCATCTTCTGGATCACTTTCAACATGGGGGCCAAACAAGAGAGTGGGATTATCATCATGCAAATTTAGAGTATCATGCTACTTTCGTTCTTCTCCATTCACTACTTTTAGAATCTGACCCTTGTACTCTAAGTTTTTGACCAACTCATTCAAGGGGATTGAGATTTTTATTTTGGATATTTCATTTTCTAAACTGAAAGCATAATGGATATTTTCTACTGTCTTTATATTACCTTCATCTCTCCCTTTTGGGCCCTTTTTAGGAGCTTCTTCCCCCCTTCTCAGCTACCTTTTCAGAGGTTACATTTTTTGGATCACCCTTCCTAGAGGCTTCTTTTCTTTGTGGTTGAGAAGAAGATGGCTCAATAGTAGCATTTCCTTGGTCTACTGTTGCCTTCCTACCTCTCAAATTATGCTTCCTCTGAAATTCATAGATTGCATTTTGGAAGCCTCTTTGGTATTGATTATATTCTGATTCTTCTAGGATACTATCTAACTGCAAGGATGATTGATCATGTTTCTCTTTAGTTAAATAGAACTGGTGTTGGATATGATCAAAGAGGTGGATTTGGTCATCAGGGTGTCCATCTTCTTCTTCTCCTGCTATTAGGTTCTCAACAGAAGGTGGTATGATTGGCTGATTCTCAACATTCCTAGGATCCTTTGGCTCTCTTGGTCTTCCCTGTGGGGCATGAGGTCTCCTATAATTGTTATTTCGATCTTGAGGCTCTCAGTTTTCTCTGGAAGGAGGCCTATTGTCAAGGGATATCCTATTCACCAACCTTTCCATAGTCCTCATCACCTGCTCAAATCTGGTATCAATGGATTGGGATGTGGAAGGTTGGGTTGCCTGATTATATCTCTTTTTCTTAGCTTCATTTTACCCGATGCCATCAAATTAGCTTCTACTTCTACAACATCTTTTAACATATCAGGTAGAGTGATAGATCTCCTTTCTCTCAACATGAGAGCAAAGTCACTGTCAAAACAATTAGCATAATCAAGCTTGGCTTCTCCCACAGGAGGCTTGATGTCCATAGGGATAGAATTATACATTCTCATGAATTTAGCTAAAAACTTTTGGACAGTCTCAACATTGGTTTTCTTTGTATTTTCATACTGAGTGAGAATTTGGAGAGGATTTTGCTTATCCTGTCATCTGGACAGGAAATCTCGTTCAAATCTCTCATAGGTAGCGATTCCTCCATTTGGAAGGGCTTTGAACCACGTCTTCACTTCTCCTGCAAGACTTTGGGCAAATAAAATCAGCTTGACATCATCTTTGTCCACCTCTTCTAGGTCTATAAAGTCAGTAAAGTGGTCCACATGCTGTTGTGCAGAACCATTTCCTTCCCCATCAAATCTCATGAGGCGTTGGGCATAGCCCACAGGTAGGTCATGGAGATTGGCATGGAGGGATAAAGGGGAAAATCTGGTAGCATTGCTCTTAGATTTTTCTTAGGAGGAGAGGGATTTTTTGAAGTAGCAGGAGTAACAATAGGTATCACAAAATTATGGCTTGGAACAACAGGAGGAGTAATCAGGACTTGGGTATTTTTTCTAGCAGCTTTAGTGAAGAGAAATAAATCACTGCTTTCTTCTTTAGCTTATAAATTTTCCCACAAAGCACTCAGACAGTGTGTTTGGAATTTTTTTGGTTAAACAAGGTTTCCTTTAGATCTGATTCAGATTTGGATGTAAATGAGGACTATTCAGTTTTTAAATCCCAAGAGACAGCCGCTATACCCTGAGCCTCTTCTTTAGGTAGAGAAAAAGACCTAGTTAATGGAGAAATACCTGTTTGTTCTTTCTTTGCTTTCCTAATGATCTTCTCTGGATTTGATACAGACTTTGCTAGTTTAGGATTTAGATGACTTCTGGTAGGTATCCGTCTGGAAGCCAAAATTCTTCTAAGAAATTCTCCAATCTAAAAGTTGGAGTCGTCGGGGAAAATGTTACAACCTTGAAATTTTCGATCCTCTATTTGCCCTCAGAGATCTGATTTGAAGCTTTGAAATTCTTGGTCTGGGAAAGAAGTCCTTCGAATTCCCCAGCGGAGTCACCAGAATGTTATCACTCAATATTCTCCTGGGTCGTAGTAGAAGGGATCATGAGGTAACTATTTCAAACCAAGCTTTGGTGGATGGAAACTAGCCTTTCCAACCACAGAGAGGGCTCTCTCTTTCACAATTCTTCAGCACACAGAATATCTTTTGAATGCGCTAGTGGTTATGGGTAAAAGTGGTGGCTAGACCTTCGTATAAGGATTTTTAGGGTTTTTTTTTAGTTGGTTGAGGTTAAGGATGGGTGCATCATTGGGCATGGAGTCAAACTTCAATGGATTTATGTCACATATGACTAATTTGGACTATAATTCTAGGGGCAGAGGCCTTTTCAAGTCAAATATATCAGTAGATGGTGGTAGAAAGGGAAAAAAATTCCATTGGAGAGTTAGAGTATTTGCAAATGAATTCTAACCTGCAACTTCAAGAAGAAAGGGTGGAGTACCTAATCATATGCATATGAAGCATAAAATATGAATTTCAGACCATGTAACCTTGATCTAGATACTGCAGAAGAAAAAAATCAATGGATAAAACTAATGAAGGACACATAAACAATAATAACAAACATCAAAGCACTCATTACAGGAATCTCTGCTCTAGAATTGGTCTTCACATTAATTCGAAAGGGTCGAGTTCAATACATGCGTAGAGCTTTTCTTTCTCAGAATCCCAACGTACAACATATAACATCCAATTTTTCCCAACCCTTTGGTCCTATTCAGAACCTTCCTTTATAGGCTTACAAGACTTTTGAAACTTCTATAGCAATTCGGCCAGGCGTGTCCGTTCGTGAAACCGATAAAATGAAACAAATTCCTGATCTATTAGGCACGCTGATAGAGACACTTCAATGCGATGTCATGGTGAATTCGGGAGGTTAGAGCCACCTATTGCCTTTCGAATTGAGGCATTTGATGCTGATTAGTATGGGAAACATAATCATGCTTCTCTTCTGCCTCCAGATCGACTCCCAATCGTGGATCCGTTGGGTTTTTCCCTGTGAAATTCTTCATCCGCCGTGACCGTAGTTTGCTCTGCTACATAATTTTTGATTTGCAATGCCTAACCCGCAATTTGCAATTTTCAATGCGAGTTTCGGAACTTGGATTGCCATCGCGTACCTTTTCCAAAATCACCTCCACAATCCGCAGTCCACAATGCGGAAGTCGGAAGTCAGAAACTCGTCTTTGCGCCTTCTGGAAAATTACCTCTCTGCAATCTGCGATCCGCAATGCGGGTTTCAGAAATTGGGATTGCTGAGCGGACCTTATCAAAATCTACTTCCACAATCTGCAATCCGCAATGCAGAATTTAGAAAGCGGAAAGTCGAATCAACTTCTTTGGAAAAATCGGGCCTCCGCAATCCGCATTTTGCAATGCGGGTTACGAAAATTGGAACGCCTTTGCACAAATTCGTGGAAATAACCTCCGCAATTCGCATTCCGCAATGCAGGTTGTAGAACTCGGAACGCCATTCCCCAACTTTGCATAAATCTTCTCTACAATCTGCATATCACATTGCAGATTGCAGAACTCGGAAACCCCACTCTACGTTCTTGGAAAAATACGATTCCACAATCCGTAATCGACAATGTAGGTTCGAAAAGTCGGAAGGGCAGAAGACCTCCAAATCGGATAAGTTGTGCATCGCTTCCCAACCGTAGATCTGACCCTGTTCTTCAATCCCGACCGTTCAACCTCTGTCGATTGTGGAAGAACTCCATTCCTTCTTGTTTTGTTTGATTTTTCTCACTGTGGCTCGATCACTTAGGAATTTTGTTGACACTTAGCCATTTTTTGGGTTCCCTGCTTCTTCCTTCAGTGCAAAAGGTCAATGGGCAAGCTCGGGTTTTCGGTAGGGGGGTGCCCTTTATTTATTTCCTTGCGGGAGCTCTATTAGAGGTGTTAACAACATATTACCCCATATTTACAGAAGCCAATACTGGAGCACGAGACATCACTCTAGGTGATGTACAATCATCAAATCAAGCAACATAATCAGCTAGACAGAGAGGACAATCAAGCAAAGGAGACACTCAAGGGAGTGGACAAGGACCGATTGGCTCTCACAAGAAATATTCATTTTGATTTGATTTTTATGAGTATCAACTCTTACTTTATTTGACTAATGGATATATATGTTTTTGGACTATACTTGAAAGAACAATCAGATTTGTAAATATTTTTGATAAATTTTGATATTTTGGAGGTAGTATGAGACTTATTATAAAGTTTGAATTTATTATATGGTTTGAGTTATTATCCCCGTTGGCATATCTTATGTTTAGTTGTTTGGAGAGACGAGGTGAATGTTCAGGGATAATAAATAATATGATGGGGGTCCCACCTATTTATGTTATATTCTTTTATCATATTATATTTAAGAGAACTTGTCTTAGTTTATTTATCCTAACTAAAGTGTCTTAACTGAAAGGTAGTTTCCAACTATCTCAACTTCTTTTTTCAAAGATAAAAGGGGAGATAAAAGGAGAAAGAAGGCAAGAGGGAAGAGAGGAAAATAACGGTAATAAAAATGTTTTCTCTTGTACAAAGTGAGATATTATCTTTCATTTTTTCATTTCTGAGTTATTACAACGCTGAGATTTTCTTGCTGATAGTAGAGATAGTGTTGAAGGTGGCAAATAAGGATCAAGATATAACATCTGTATTTATTCCTGAAAGGTTTTTCATTGGTTTTGACAGTCTGTTTGATTTTATTAGTTATCTGAATTAATTTTCAATACTATTAGGAATTATTTTTGCAGAGTCAAGATTGTGACATGCTTAATGCATGATTGGTCCAACAAAGTCTATCTTGATTTATTTTTTTGTAAACACTAGAAATCTTAGTGTGATGTATCATTCCACCTTTTATTTCTAGGCATTATTTTGGTCCCTACCCTGGCAGGGGTATGAAAATAAAATTTTCAGTTGTAACTCAGAGTGAAATTAATAAAATCTGTTGCTGATTCAGTCTCATTGTGGTCTGATTTTGGATTTTTATCAAGTCTTTTTTTGTTTTACTCAGTCATTTATCATTTATGCATAATTTGTTCATATCGGTATAGAATTTTCTTACTTTCTTTTATGATACAATTTTTTTATATATTCTTTTACAATATAAAGTTTTGTATACTTTCTTTTATTGTACAGTTATACTATAAAAATGAAAAAAGTTTTTTTATTTGTTATTTTATTATTGTATTTACTATTCATGTTAAATGAGGACCAAGAGTCACAGTGAATAGGAAAAGCCATCGCGAGTCCAAGAGATGCCTTGGAATGTGAATCCAAGAGTCATTCTCAATGTATTTATATGTACATATGTGAATGAAAAAAATGATTCAACGATTGTTCATTTTATGTTGTGTTGTTCATGTTATTTTTGCTCATTGTTCTTGGGCACTCCAACATTGGTGTTAGAGTTGGGCTCTCCTTAGTCCCGTGTCGTCAATCTGCCATATTCCCTACCAGATCTGCATTTTGTCTTGAGTTTGGTCTTTGTACTGCTCTAGTATGCTCCCTTACACACTACAATTTGCATTTTACTCTGTGTTTTTTGCAAAACCCCATTTTTTTATGTTCATTAGGGAGTTTTGAGGTAAAAATGGGCCTAAAAACGAAAATTGTACCATAAAAATTCACTTTATAAGAACCAATAGGATTCAAGATGATGATGTCAACCATGGGGTAAAATTTGTAAACAAATTGGAGGGAAAATGAAAAAAAAAAATTTCTTATTGTTTTTTTAACTTATCTCCTTATTGGTTTACGGAAATTTCAAGTTTGGGCACTCATTGGATGCATGATTCAAATTCTCATCCAACACATACCCACATGGCATACTTTTGAGACACCCACAACACGTAAAACAAAAAAAGCAATAAAAAAATGTATTTTATTAATTAAAATATATATTTTTATTGAATTTTTCATTTTTTTATGTCGTGGGTGCCTCAAAAGTATGCCATGTGGGTATGCGTTGGACGCTGAATTAAATTTCACTTCCAACAAATTCCCAAACTTGAAATTTGGGTAAACCGATAAAGAGATATGTCAAAAATATGATAAGAAAAAATAGTTTTTATTTTTCCTTTTCAAAATTTAGAACTCTTATTTTATTATTTTAACTCTTGTTTTATTATTTCCTTTAAGATGCCCATTTTAGACCTCAAAAATCCCCAGATGTCTGAATTCTCTCTACCAATCTCCTCATCTGAATTCTCTCTACCAGGCTCCTCAGTGAACTAGTGTCACGCTCTTATATGGATATCATTATTTTATTATTGCAATGTGAATTATTATTGAACTATAGATTTAATTGTTGAACACGATTTGAGTTATTATTGAAGTTATTATTGCATATAGTTAGTATTGTGCCGGGTAGCTGTGAAATCCATCTTGGGATTCCCTAATCAGGGGTTCACTCATTCTTCGTAGGGCATTCGAGGAGAAATATCCATAGGGGTTGCTGAAGCAGTGTTATGCATTTGAATATCTTGGTCATTTTAAAGTTACACGCTTGCGGAACCTGCTGAAAGTACTGTGACGTCTATGAATGATTTGGTGCATATCCCTCCTATGCTACCATCGTATTTTCCTGACATGTATTCCCTGCCTGCACGCCAATGAGGTTGACTCTCCTACCTTGCACAAGAGTAAGAGGAACAATGATTAAGTCTACGCCATTTTAGGGTTAGAGAATAATTGCTCCATGAAAGATGTCAAGATTTCCCAATGGTTGCATGTGAGAAGATGTTGCGTAGAAGCCCATGACTCATGCATGTTGGTGAAAAAAAACCTAGCACTATATTGGAGCTGCGATTGTGTGTTGTTTGTATATATTTCTGCATATGAATCTCTGTGTAGTGATATAAATGCGTAAGTCAGGTTTGGCAAAATCAAGGATTAGTGATATAAATGCACAAGTCAGGTCTGGCAGAAGAAAGGCTTAGTGATATAAATGAAAAATGTTGTATCTTTGTTCTGCAAATTATTTATTGAGGTCATAATGACCTGCACAGTAAGATATGAAGGACTCCTTGATGTCTGGTTCAATAAAAATGGGAGGATTGGCATTATCCAAAATACCTGCGTTGGAGAAGTCATTATTTTATTGGTGATCTACCTCAGTTGCTGATAAACAAGCCACAATCATTGCTAGTCCAAGAATCATTTTCTTCACGATATCACATATTGTTTATTGATCGTGGGGTGAAAATATCCACTCTTTGATTCTCATCTTTGACGCAGTAGAACACCATTTGGAAATGTTTGTGCAAGACTTTCTTCCACTCTCCCAACAAGGAAAAAACCATCAATTCAATCTATGTTTCGGGATCCATGTAATACACAACTAATCCATCACAAGAGTGCCTTCTAACAGTTGAACTTCTAGCTACGGTTTGAATATTGACAGACATGAGTGGTTTCGAGGGTGATTCCAGTGCAATTTCAAGAGTTTTAAATCCTTAGTCACAACCTTTGGTTTGTTACATGCTACAATGGTTTTGAATTCCTATGGAATTTCCACTAATATTTTTCTTAACCCATGATTTCTTGTCGCACTTTGAATGGCTACACTTTTCATTTATTGGATTGATATCATCTTGTGAGCATTTGTTTCTTCCATGGTAGTTTCTTCTAATGCATATAGATGCTTTTGATGCAGTTAGGATAACCACTCTTACTCACTGTCCAATGGGGTCTTTATTTCTCCTTCCTTAGAGACCGTATTGTAATATTTTGCAGATATTTTGTATGATTTGATTAGGGTGAAGGCATCCCACGTTGTTTGGACTGAGTCCAAAAGAAAAAAGTTTTTTTTTTTATTTGTAGAGATTGTTTATAGTAGGAAATTGTATTGCGAGGAGCAGCCAATAGATAGTGTTGAAGAATACTTCCGAAGCTTGTGTTTCATTGGCCTTGGCACCACAATTGATAATCTTCAATCATTAAAGAAACAAATCATTCAAGTCTAGAGGTCTATGTGTGATTATCGATGTAAAACATTTTTAAGATCATTTCAACTTCAACATCAAAATAAAATTATAACCTGCAAACAATCAATTTTGTAAGTTTCATTACACTTGCAATAGTTCTCTTGTATGTGTAAAGTTAAAAGTAAGTTGAATTGAATTTGTAAATGGGTACATTCTTGCTTGTATCCGACACCCTCCATCCGCACAGTTTAGACTTCAATTGTTGTCTATTTGTAAAAGGGTGGAGTTGCAAGAAGCCCTTATTTTGAGTGAATCTTCAGTCATAGTTTATCAATGGATTGAATAAATGGTTTAGTAGAGTTACTGAACACTCTACTTCTATATTCTATCTACGACATTGTCATGGTAGACAAGACAACTCTCACTCATATTCGAAATTGTGTACAAGATTTACAAGACACACTTGAGTTTGTACAACTTGAGTTGCAATTCCAACAAGAAGAAATACATTATGAACTTGTTCCCGTTCATAACAATCTTCTTTGTGATTCCTTTCAACAACCTGCACATAATGACGTCACTTCATAATCACATAATCAAATCAATGGCTCCACTTCATAAGCAAAAGAAAAAGAAGATGATGTTTTCCATGCACATGTTCTTTCCAAGTCCATCATCAGACCCTGGGAGTAAATTGTACACAACAAGCACATAATCGGTCTTGGATACATTAAGGAAATGACATTTCACATCCTTGATTACTCCAAGCCAATCCAATTTTAGAGTGTTGGGTTCTTAAAAGAAAGTTCATCTTCATCTACTCTAGTTTAGAGTTCGAAAATCCAAGATCTTGATCGAGTTGGACATATGAAAGATCAGTGTTTTGATCTTCACCCTTGTAAGCATTATGGAAAGCATACCCACTCTTCAGACAAATGCTTCATTTTGAAGAAACATGCAAGAGAGAATATTTTCTATGGGTGGAACGGCTTATTGGAAATGGTCATCAACAACCAAGAAGATATATGTGTCATACTGAAGAGTTCGTTCTTGAGTAATGACATATCTTGCAGTTGAGATATTTTATTCTCCTCACCTTGTTCCTGATAGGGGAGAATGGACGATGGTCATAAATAAGAGAGCGAGAACAAGTGAGATGGAACAAGCGAGCTTAAACTAATCCAATATCCATAGCCAAAACCTTGTGCCAGTTGCTAGAGCCTCGAGCCAGAGCCACCTAGCCAAAGTCAAAGCTACAGCTAGAGCCAAAGTTAGAGCCACCTAGCCAGAGTCAAAGCTACAGCTAGAGCCAAAGTCAGAGCCATGTTCCACTTGAGCATTATTTGGTTTGCGGTCTTCCTTAAACCACCTTTTCCCAGAGGGAACTACTGAGCGAGAACTAGAGTTATCGCCAAGTTCCATAGTTTGTGGTCATCGTTGAACCACCATTTAATAGAAGACATCAGCTTATGTTAACCATTTGGTTTATGGTCATCCCAAGACCACCCATTTTAGAGGGCACCTTATTTTCACCACTTAGTAGAAGACTTCAAATTCTGCTAGCTTACTTGGAAAATTTATATTGTAAAGTTGGAGATGTTGAGCCTTTGGCAGTTTCCCACTTCTAGTTTTTTCAGCTCTCTTTTCTTGGACTCATATACACCCCTTCAAATTAAGGGGGAGAAGGTTGGAACCATTAATCCTTTAGGCTTAATATTATTATTCTATTATTTTATTTACTGTTCACGTGAAATGAAGACCAAGAGTCACAATGAATAAGAACATCCACCAGGAATCCAAGTGTTGAAATATTATAACTTCGAATAATATTCTATTGTATTTTATTGTTGTAATTTATTCGGAGATGTTTTATTCCTGCGTCGGGATTTCATTATTGTATTTGATTATGTAAAGTTATTGAGGTAAATCCTCCCTTGTAAGTCGGGGCAATAGATCCCCTTTGAGTCAATTGTAATGGGGTGTTTAAGTCCCCTAGAGGAGTCGGCCCAGTCAACACTAAGTTGAGTGGTTAAGTTGTTGGGGCCAACCTAGTTAGGGAAAAAGTCAAGTGGAAGATAAAGTATAAATATGAGTGATGTGCTCCTCATTTGGACACACACACTCACTTGTGTAATTCGCAATGAAGAGAGAGAGAGAGAGATATCTGCAAGGATAAGGAGCACTTGTTTGGGGTTTTGTCTTTGTACTTTTGATCATCTATATTGAGGAAGTTTTGTTGGGTTTTCTTCCCCTAGAGGGTTTCCCAGGATAAATTTGTGTCTCTTGTGTTTATGCTGTGCTTGTTATTCTTTCAATGATCATGTATATGCTATTGTTGTGAAATTGAATTGAACACTTATGTTATCTATCTTAACATATTGAATCTTAACATGGTATCAGAGCTAGCCTGAAAGAAGGTAATGTATGGCATTTACGACACTTGTTTCACTTGCGACAATTTGAAAGCTAGGGCTTTGTATAGCAAAAACTAGTCATCTTGGAATTTTTTCTATAAATAAATTTTGGTGAAGGTTCAGGATCTGAAACTTGGACAGGACGAATATGAAATGTCCATGTACCTTGTGTCTAAGTTTCAGCCTCACATTCGTTTTTCTTTGTGAGATGTGATCTGTACAAGTTAGGGTTTCTGCCTCTTCCAGAATGCATCCCTAAATAGGTGACCTATGGAAAAAGGCCATATCTCGGGCTAGGAAGCTCCAAATGGAATTCTGTAAAAAGTGACAATTAGGGAACAGACTGTAGTTTCACAGTTCCGAGTATCATAGGCATAAGTTGAAACAGTGACACGTGGCACACCGTACAAGTTAGCTATGCTATTTCATCCCATAAACAGGTCATGTTGGGAAAATTAGCATATCTCTCTCATGGAGAATCCCATAAATCTCAAATATGTGGGGTTGGAAATATGATAGATCAGGATACCACAAGCCAAAGTTTTAGACCTGGAGGATCCTAAATTTCAGAGATACACCAGAAACAATGAGGCACATCTGAGATAGCTCAATGGAGGAAATCAAAGAAGAGGAGGAAGAAGCTCTCGCTTAAGGTTTTTCAGTTTTTTAGGTATGGAAGGACCTGATACAATGTTGAAGGCACTTGATTCAACATTGGAAACTTTGAAAATGGATTTGGAATCCCTTCATCATAGATATTAATCTTCCATCAAATGTTGTGGGAGAAAGGAGATTAAAAATTAGGGTTTCCGGATTCTACAAGTAAGAAGAAACCCTAGCAAAGTTGGGAGACTCATAGGGAAACAATGAAGGAGGTTTAAATATAAGATGTTTACAAGTGATCTACCTTGGACGATTATGGTTTTACCCTTATAGAGAATACTACAAGCAATCTCGACAGATATGACTTGAGGAGATGCAGGTATGTTTTGAAATCTGTTTAATTTATATGATGATTAAGTTCATGATATGTTTGTATTCATATTACTGAGGTTAGTACAATCATGATTAATTCTATATTTTTTTGATCACCTTAGTAAAAGTATGAATGCATATGAATGATAGAAGACATTCATTGATTAGGGTTATGACACTTATGATTGTACTAATGCACTTGTGGTGTTGTATGAGGATGATGTTGTCTGCTAACATGAAAGGTACATGAAGAAAGACAAATCAAGTTCTAGATCAAGAATATATGACCATGACGACATGAAGACAAAGACTCATCCATAGTCTTTGATCACATAGAAGCTCTACTTACGAGGTATGTATGATTTTTGTTCTACTATGCTTAACTTACGAGATATGCAGGTTACTAGCACAAGGTCTCTAAATCATTGAAGAGAACAAATAAGATATTGTTTGGGTATGTTAGACATAACTAAAAAGCATGCTAATCCAGGTATGTTTTCCTATATCAAGTAAGAATCTTACTTTGTGTTAGGATCTTAGTATAATTGATAATGATTATTCTTGAAGTTAGAAGTTTAAGTAATCAAGGGTTTATGCATATTATGTTTCTTAGTTTGATTAACGATATGACAAACTAGAAGAGTCCTATGGTCAAATAATAATATGCATGAGTAAAAGAAGTATACTAACGCTTGTGTATGAAATGATCATGACCATACATGTTTAAGATTATTTAAGATTATAATATTTTGATAGTATTGAGATTATACTAATGAATGTATGATTATGTATGAGATCTTGAGGATGACACAATGATGAAACTAGTGCAAACTTTAAGCATGCATAGTGGTACGGGATGGATAGAAGTTCAAAGACATATAATCATGATGCTATCATAAAGGGAAAATAAAGATCAAGAGGGAGGCAACCACACAAACATAAAAGATAAGTATTTAAGTTGTTATTTGAATTACTTCTTAAATATATGAATAGTTAATGATATTGCTCATAATAGTTGTATGCATATTTGTATTCCTATAATTAGGGAATATATCATGCATAGTGCAACCATTCATATAGCATTGCACAATATACTACTAATATGCATATGATGGGTAAGTTGGACAAACATTCCATTGTTGCTTGTCTAGAATGAAGGGCCTCTTTGCTAACATGCTCGGAGCAGTGCACGCTCTTGATAGTATGTTCTGGTAGAGATGGAAGGCATCTAGATAGCCACTGTATGCATACAGGATATGGAAAAGTGTTGTGCCAAAGTATTGGTCAAGATGGTTGCATAACCATGTGAATCATATCAGTATGCATAATAGGTTATCATTGAAATGTCAACATGATTTGATGATTATGAAGTGTTACTAATCATGTAACTGAATTTGATTTGTAGGAAAGATCGTGTGCTATGATCTACAAAAGAAAGATGATGAAAACTTGTTCCGAAGAACAAGTGATGACTGTTCAATAAGAAGACTTACAAATCAAACATACTGTAGAAGTACAAAGCAAGGCTCGTGGATAGAAGATTCTCTTAGAAAGAGGGAGTCTGAGGATCATGATGAGATGTTTGCTCCAATGGATAGACACACTTCCAGAGATAGATTACACCCATGGATGACAAGACCGTTCTCTTGAATGGTGTAATTGAAGAAGAAGTGCATATTGAGCAAACTCCCAATATTTGAAAGAAAATCACATGATTGAAGAAGGATTTGTGCGGGTTCAACAGGTACCCAAGATCGATAGTCATTTGACGAGCTTGATGATCACCACAGGTGATGTGGATTTCAACCTTTGCTACAAGGTTGAAGATGGTTGCTATATACAGATGACATGCCTCTCTCAGATGGATGCAAGAAGGAACTCACCATAGAGTTTGAGTGATCTTGAGGCTCATATCAGTAGATCCATATGACGGGAGATGGCACAGATAGATATGCAGAAGATCACTCAATGCAGAGTGTGCATGATGTTCATTCACAGAGGGAGGAAAATACTCAGATGTAGAAGACTCCACTTCATAGGGAGTAGATCTCAGAGTTAAAGAATCTTGGCATGATTCTTGTGATTAGATATGTGGTTGAGATCATATGAGATTTTTCCTTAGCCAAGGAAAATGTGAAGTAGAGATGTGGGATGATGGACAGTGGTTTCTACAGTTTATAGACAGATGATTGGTTTGTTGATATATTTGACGAATACCAGGCCAGATATATGCTTTGTTGTTCACCTAGTAGCTGCAAAGCATGTGATGAGGTACCTGAAAGGTACGATAGAATTTGGTCTATACTATGTTGGAGATCATGACTACAAATTGTATGGTTATACAGATGCATATTGGGCTGGAAGTTTCTTGGACAGGAAGAGCACCTTAGGTGGATGTTATTGTTTGGGATCCACCATGATCTCATGGTTTAGCAGGAAGCAATCCATTGTTGCTCTCAGCACAGTTGAAGCAGAGTATATAGCATCTTGTTCTGCTAGTTGTGAAGCCATATGGCTTCGGAAGTTGATGTCAGGACTATTTGACCTGGAGTTGGATGTCAGTTCTATTTGACCAAATTCTTTGAGTGGAGCCAATCTTAAATAGTAAAATTTTGATCTGTTTTTATCAAGTTGTCAACCAATTCCTCCTCCAATGTGTGCAAGAATGGTGGGGGATAGAAATATTTATGATTCCCTCCCTCTTGAGAAATACTACAACTTAGTGAGGGCAACATTTTCCATCCCAAAGAAACATGGAGCCTAAATAGGCTTGCTAGCATGGTCATATTTTACACTGACATTTTAAGGCTCTTTTCCTTTGTTTCTTCCTACTGCTTTAGTCCATCCACACTCTAGTTCACTGGTTTACGTTGTAATTGGGCCTGAGAGGGCCTTTGTGGGTGGGGCTTATTATGGGTTAACTTGGGTCATCAAGGGACAATCTAGGATATGAAGATCCAAACTTTGACAATGTAAACTTGTATTGGGGAGGTTGATATACTACATGACAGTGAAAACTTGTTTTAGAGAAGTTGATATACTACACTACCTGTTTGATCACTTTATCACTTATTATTCTACTATAGGAAAACTTCTAAGTGCCTTTTGACATATTCACTATGGGAACTATTCTTTAGAAAAAATTAGTTCATTACAAATAAAGTTAATAAACCCTCCTATAAAGTCCATAATGCATTCCAAAAATGTACACAACTATGTCAAAAGGATCATGAATTCCATCCTTACTCAATAAGTCATTTAAGTAACCTAATTAGATGAAAAACCCTGTAGGAAAGAAGAAACCACAACCATGGTATTCATGCAAATCCATAGAAAACATCGTCAAATCACCATGACATTGGATATCTACTCAAATTGGTAGAGGATGAAGCCCATGGTAAAAAATTGGGTTTTCTTCTTATGGCTTAGTATCATAAACTGCATGATTCTTAGGGGCCGAAAGGTATAGGAATTCTGAATTATTGAGAGTTTATGACTATTGGTTAAATGGAAGAAAACAGTAAGGGAATTCATCCATCCTTTTCCACAGAAGATGTAGGCTAACTATGAGTAGACCTATCATACTGCCACCCATAAATAAACAACATTCATCATACCTCTGAAAAATGTAACATATAGCCATGTTTCTGACCTTCAAATAGAAGTAAGAAACATCATTTCAAGATCTGGGCAAACCTGTTCATAAAAATAGTAGTAAAAGGGCATTATTTCCAAGTCTAGGCACATTCTAAGCAACCCATAGTGGTTTCCTGTAGCAACAACCCTAAAATGGGTCTTCATGTGTGGTAAAAGGTGCCAAACAACTTGACAAATGAGCAAATATTGTGATGTCATGTGGCGGCTTAACAACTATAAGGGTTTGTTATAAGGGCCTGAGAGGGTCTTTGTGGGTGTGGCTTATTATGGGTTAACTTGGGTCATCGAGGGACAATCTAGGATATGAATATCCAAAATTTGGTCTACACTTTGTGCTCTTAAGCCTAGAGTACTTTAATGGTAGGTGTTGGTTTAGAGGCTAGCTAGCAAGAATGGATTTGCTAGAATTGGTCTTGCTAGAAAGGATTGCATTGACTACAAAGTGGACTGTTATGGAAATTAAAGGTAAGGTATCATAACAAATTCTCATCAGGCATAGACTAGTGACTACCCAGATGTTAATGGATTGAAGTGGCCATTTGGGATATGTGATGTTATTATAGGGCTGGTTTCCTTCAATGTTAATGGTTCAAAAAATCAAAAAATAAATTTAAAGCTTGACAGGTGAAAAACTTAATTATGAATTTCATAGACTACAAAATGCATGGGATCTAGCAGCCAGATCCTTTTAGTCTTTTGAAACACCAAGAGGACATATGGGATACTTTGATAGCTGTATAAGGAAGGTTTTCATATGTTGGGATATTGATGGGAAAAATTTGCTAACTTAGAAAGATTGGAGGCCAGTTACTTGGTTGCATCGGTTGGTAGCTGCAAATGCGATCACTTTCTTAGAGTCTAAAATGTAGATATTGGTTTTGAGCCCCATTTGGAAAGCTTGGAGTTGGAGTTATGATAAATCTTTATTAGATATAATATAAGGAAAATTTATGAAATGATAAGAACATGTCCTAACGTTTTTGGTAGACCTAAAAGAATGTGAGACTGCAAGATTTTGAGAAAAGGAGGTTCAAGGATCGTCAATCCATTTGGAAAACCAAAAGCTCTTTAGAATCATAAGTAATATGGTGGATGATAATTCATTACAGTTTAATGATTAACGCTAGGATACATAGATTGGGATTGAAAAGTATCATGTGTAATTTTCCATAAAGAGGAGACTATAATTGAGGATGGATATGATTAATCTTATTTTTAGGTTTTTGAGGTTGAAGGGCGATGATATTCAGAGAGATAGGTAGATGATTAAGAAGAAGGGAAGATGTTTGTAGAGTGCAATTCATTTGGCAGGGATTTTCTTTCTATGGAGAAGGAGATGCAAATATACCTTTAGTGGTGATGTGTCCAAGTTCAATCTGGGAGAAATTTTATGTTTTCAAAGATTGACTTAGTTGATTAGGTGTCATCTAGAATATGTGTATCTTGTTCAAATATTGATACGTTAGAGTTTGTGCTAAGGAAAATATGCTAACCCTTCTTGCACATGTTGGGCCAAGGGGAGAATTGTAAAATTACTTTTGGATTGAATTGTTGAAACTAGACATGTTTTCTATTCTTCCTGTCTCTTCCTTTTAGACTCGAGGAATAAGAAGCTAGAACCCACTCTACACTTCTTTTGTGGGGAAAACAAGGAAGATATGGTCTACAACTAGTTTCCTTGGACATTTGCAACGTTGCTAGAGAAAAGGAAAGTCTTGGGATGACTTCTATTCATGCTGAAATGATTCCATTGGCTGCCAAGTTCATTTTTATGGCAATGAAAGGTGATGCAACATAACAAATTCTCATTAGGAATATATCGGTGACTACCTCACATGTTAATGGATTGAAGGGACCGGTTAGGATTTGTGATATTATTTTAGGCATGGTTTCATTCAAAGTTAATGGTTCAACCTATCTAAAATGAATGTGGAAAGCTTGACAAGTTAAGAACATAATCATGAATTTTCTAGATTGAAAAATGCATGGGATCTAGAAGCCAGATTCATTGGACTTTAAAAACACAAACAAGGAATGTGAGAGGCAATTCTAGCTATGTAAGAATCCTAATTGCACCTCAACATCAGGGGAAACTGACAGGAAACATATCAACAAGTCTACTGTGCAACCACACATTCTAGAGCCAAGACACAGGAAAACATGGAGTCTATCCAATAAAGAGGTCAAAGTGGGGGAAAAGCTCATTGATCTCAAGAGTCTCATCCAAGTCAAGGGATATAGTCAGCATAGTGGTAAAAAATGGACGGGTGGAAGACAAGTGAAAAGGTGATGCCAAAAGTGGATGGGGAGTAGACTATGTTGTACATGGGGTAACCCTACTAATGAGCATATGAATAAGTCTTGACATTTTGCTGCTTAGCCATTCAAATATTAGTCCAAAAGTAACCAATAGATAACCACCACACTGCTACCACATATGACTAGTCATAACTACCAAGTAACCAATATAATCAGGAAAGACAAACCATGCTAGCAAACCTCAATGACGTATACCTCCTCAGTCATCTTTGCGTATGGATCTGAATCTGCACTACCTTTGACTGTCTGGAAGGGAAGGAAAGAGACATATGAGCTGATTTCTCTAGTCAAGTGAAACAATTTTGAAGTGGTCGAGGAAAGTATTGAAGTGCACGAGGCATTTTTCTCATCACTGGGTGAATTTAGAAGTACATGGGGCAAGTATTGAAGTGCCTTGGGGGAATTTTGAAGTGCTTGGGGAAAATATTGAAGTGCATGGGGAGTTTTTATCATCCTTGGGAGAATTTTGAAGTGCCTTGGAAAATACTGAAGTGCTTAGGGAATTTTTATCATCTTTAAGAGAATTTTGAAGTGCTCGGGGCAAGTATTGAAGTGCATGGGGCATTTTTCTTGTCACTTGGTGAATTTAGAAGTGCATGGGGCATTTTCCCCATCAGTAGGTGAATTTAGAAGTGCCCATGGTTGTTTTTTATTAATGTATGGATGCTTTTATAGTGTTGGGACATTTTAAAACAGTGATGGGAAAATATATCACTTGTCGAGGTAAATTTGTGTGGATTGAGGCATTTTTGTGATTGCCTGGGTGATTATATCATTGTCGGGTGTTTTTCTCCCTTTCCTAGGGCAAGTATTGAAGTGCCTAGGGCATCTTTATCATCATTGGATGAATTTTGAAGTGTCTAGGGCAAGTAATGAAGTGCCTGGGAAAACATGGAAGTGGATGGGGGAATTTTTATCTTCGCCGCGAGAATTTTGAAGTGCTTGGGAAAAATATTGAAGTGTATGGGTGTTTTTAACATTTTTGGGAGAATTTTGAAGTGGCCGAGGAAAGTATTGAAGTGCGTGAGGAGTTTTTCTCATCATTGGGTGAATTTAGAAGTGCATGGGGAAAGTATTGAAGTGCCTTGGGGGGATTTTGAAGTGCTTGGGGAAAATATTGAAGTGCATGGGGATTTTTTATCATCCTTGGGAGAATTTTGAAGTGCCTCGGAAAATACTGAAGTGCTTAGGGTATTTTTATCATATTTGGGATAATTTTGAAGTGCAAGTGCTCAGGGTAAGTATTGAAGTGCCCGGGGCGTTTTTCTCCTCACTGGGTGAATTTAGAAATGCATGGGGTGTATTTCTCATCACCAGGTGGATTTAGAAGTGCACGGGGAATTTTTCTCATCACCGAGGGGATTTAAAAGTGCATGGTGCATTTTTCTCATCACTGGGTGAATTTAGAAGTGGATGGGGGTGTTTTTATCTTCGCTATGAGACTTTTGAAGTGCCTGGGGAAAATATTGAAGTGTCTGGGAATTTTTATCATCGTTGGGAGAATTTTGAAGTGGTCGAGGAAAGTATTGAAGTGCATGGGGCATTTCTATAATCATTGGGTCAATTTAGAAGTGCATGTGGAAAGTATTGAAGTGACTCGTGGAAATTTTGAAGTGCTTTGGGAAAATATTGAAGTGCATGGAGATTTTTTATCATCCTTGGGAGAATTTAGAAGTGCCTAGGAAAACATTAAAGTTCTTAGGGAAATTTTATCATCTTTCGGAAAATTTTGACGTGCCCAGGGCAAGTATTGAAGTGCCTGGGGCGTTTTTCTCGTCACTAGGTGAATTTAGAAGTGTATGGGGCATTTTTCTCATCACCGGGTGAATTTAGAAGTGCATGGGTCATTTTTCTCCCCACTGCGTGAATTTAGAAGTGCTTGGGGTTGTTATTGATCAATGTATGAATGCTTTTATAGTGTTGGGATGTTTTAAAACAATGATGGGAAAAGTTATCACTTCCTGGGGCAAATTTGTGTGGATTGAGGCATTTTTGTGATTCCCTGGGTGATTATATCATTGTTGGGTCTTTTTCTCCCTTACCTAGGGCAACTATTGAAGTGCATAGGGAATATTTATCATCATTGGACGAATTTTGAAGTGTCTGGGGCAAGTAATGAAGTGCCCGGGAAATCATGGAAGTGGATGAGGGCGTTTTTATCTTTGCTGGGAGAATAATAGAATTTTGAAGTGCCTGGGGCAAATATTGAAGTGTGTGGGTGTTTTTATCATCGTTGGGAGAATTTTGAAGTGGCTGAGGCAAGTATTGAAGTGCATGGTGCATTTCGATTATCATTGGGTCAATTTAGAAGTGCATGGGGTAAGTATTGAAGCACCTCGAGGGAATTTTGAAGTGCTTGGGGAAAATATTGAAGTGCACGGGGAGTTTTTATCATCCTTTGGAGAATTTAGAAGTGTCTGGGAAAATATTGAAGTGCTTAGGGAATTTTTATCATCTTTGGGAGAATTTTGAAGTGCACGGAGCAAGTATTGAAGTGTATGGGGCGTTTTTCTCATCACTGGGTGAATTTAGAAGTGCATGGAGTGTTATTCTCATCACTTGGTGAATTTAGAAGTGCATGGGTTTGTTATTTATCAATTTATGGATGCTTTTATAGTGTTGGGACATTTTAAGACAATGATGGGCGAAGTTATCACTTGCGGAGGAAAATTTGTGTGGATTGAGCCATTTTAAGTATTCACTAACAAATACGCAACTCTCCTACCATTCGACAGCAAAGAGAAGAAATTTTGGTGAGAAGATTTGTTGGAAGCTTGGAATTGGTACAAGAACTATCTCTCTATATAAAGGAAGTGTCCTGCTACTAGGATATTCACTTAATTCTATCAGTTTGTTGGCCTGTCAAGATTCATGACCCCACATGTCCATTGGACCATGAAAGGATGAGATAACAAGTAGATTCCTTACTTTCCCTGAATCTAGTTAGTGCAGTCGTGTTTCGTCGACACCTTCTAGTTGTGAGTGATCAAATACTGCTTGTGAAATGTATAAATAAATCCATCCTCTCCTCATTCATACACCTGTTCATTTGAAAGTCTAGGAGTCGAGGGAGTCCAGAGTTGAGCTCCAGTGTATGTTCTTCTGTTGCACTACCTTAGTAATCTACAAAATCAAAAGCTTGAGTCTTATTGGCAAAAGATTCGCCAAGTTTTTACAATTTTTTATAATTAAGTGAAATATTCGCCAAGATTTTACAATATCTCATAATTTAGTGAAAGATTCACCAATATTTTACAGCATTATATAATGAAATGAAAGATTCTCCAAAAAAATTATATATACATATTATATTATTGATAAAATCGCCTTCAAGTTTTCCTATATATCGAGGAGATTCATCCATTTTTTATACATATAAATTTTGGGGGGCTTCTTAAAATCATCCTTGAATAGAAAATTTCAAACAATTTGCATACCTTACAGCCAGTTTCTCATGAGTTTCATGGTGATCCACACAAATGGACAACTGATAAAACTCATGTGTGAGTTCCTCCACAGTGGACAAGTTTTGCTTCAAATTCTGAAATCTGCGAAAAAGTGTCGTTGCATAGTCTAAAGGCAAAAACAATTCTCGCAATTTTTTCTCCATTTGATTTCAGGTCTTAATTTTGTCTTTTCCCTTTTTTGTTTTTTCTTTATGCACATGATCCCACCAAATCATGGCATGACACTTCAACTTGGCGCATGCAAATTTCACCTTCTTTTCCTCTGTGACAGGCTACCATTAAAAAAAAATTACATGTTGTTCCTCCAATCTATTAACTCCTCTAGTTTAAGACTCCCTACATATTCTGAAACTTCCATTTTGATCCCATCATTCCTCCCTTCTAGAGCCCCGAGCATCCTTTCTTCAAAAGGAAAGTGCTCTAATTGTTCTTCTTCGTGTTCTATATGTTGATTCGCATCTCCTTGGTATGTCTCCTCACCAAACACTTCTTAAGTATTATTCTCTAAATGGATAACACGTTTGTAAGATCCACTACTTGCCTCAGGAGGTTTTGCATATCTCTACGCATCTGAGCAAGACCTGCTCTTCCCCTTCCTCTCCTAGCCATATTCCTGCTCCAATACTAGATGATATAGCTAATAAAGTTTAATTCATTAATGAGATCTAAAAACCATGCAAACACATGAGAGTGGAAAAATAACAATCTTTTATTCCTTCTCCATCCTAACTATCTTAAAAATAACCTCTTATAATTGATATCTAAGATTTTCAAAAATTGCTAATTTTAGAAAATACTTGCATGACTCTAAAACTGACCACTAACTTAAAACTAACTAGAGTGACACTAGTTTTCAACTCGCTTTTTTGATTAGGGTCATAAACTAAATGATAAATAATAATTACAAATTTAAAAAATCCCACAAAAACACTAAAACCCCAATTTGAGGTATGATATGAAGGAATTAGGCCCCACAAAAGTGTCGAAAAAAGGTCTGATCAAAAGGATCTTATCGGTCACTGCAATGAACTCTTCGAAATACAACTTCCTGTAAAATTTGAGCCAAAACAGATAAACAAGTCAAAAGTTATGACCCTTGGAAATCTATGCATTATTTCTTCATTTTTTTCATTATTATTATTATTATTAAATTTTAGCCCACAAAAATCCCTGCATCACAATCACTCACATAAAATGGACACCTAATTTTCGGTCAATGTGACCTTGGAAAAACCCTTACGGGAAAACCAATGAGAGAGTAGAATAACTTTTATTATCCTCAAGCAGTTATAGTAGGTACAATAGAATAGATCCAAAAAAACTTATCTTTGAGCCAATGGCTCTGGATCTCAAGCCCGATCTCTGCTGGATGAATGGGAAATGTGCCCCTCTCTATAAATGTGCGTCTCTTTGAATATGCTATCTGACTTGGTTTCATGCCCCTCTGCTATTGAATCACTGTCTCAGTGAAACCTCTCTTGATCTAATTTGTGAAGTGTGCCCCCCCTCCACAGAATTGTGCCCCTCTTTGTATGATCAACCTTTGATCTATCTACTGTTGAATCCGATCTATCTCAGAAGTTGTCTCCGCCTCCAATGGATTATCCCTCGGCTTTAGAAGAAGTGTGCTTAATCCCTCTCATATTTGTGTCCTCCCTCTGCCAGAGAATGAACCCTTTCTTCTCAAGAAGGTGCCATCTCTTCTCATGCAAGTTACTCTCCTCTCTATAGATGAACTCGCTACAATTCAATGATTACCCTTTTTTCCTTCTCAACTCTCTTTTATCGTTTGATTGACTTTTAAGGTTCCATGCAAAATTTCTGCCATACAAACTTTTAATTAAAAAATGCATGCATGCAAACTCAAAAATAGAGTTTTTCTTCTGCATGAAATAAGGTTAAGGGTCGGACAACTTTCCTAGTTAACTTTTCAACAACTTTATTACCATGCATCAAATCAACAAGACATATAAGTGTTGGAAACTACCAAATCATGAAGATAATGATACACGAAAATCAAATCTTCATTAACACACTTTTGGACAACTGAAAACTCCATATATATGTGTAAAGAATAAATGAAGGCCTGTACATAGTCATAGCTTATTACAAGTAGTTAAAACATCAAAAGGGAATATTACGATAATGAATCTTCCCAATTATCTTCAAGATCAATGTTGAAACCCTTAAATATTTTAGCCTTAACTTATTCAAATCAACAATACATACAGGTTTTGGAAATTACCAAATCATTAAGATAATGATAGTTGGAAATCAAATATGCATTAACATAGTTTTGGGTAGTTGAAAAATTCATATATGTCTTTGTGTGTGTATGCATGCACACATAAGTGTAAGTGTGTGCAAAGAAGAAATAAATCTGATCTACATACTCATGACTTATCACAAGTTGGTGTAATTCTCCAAGCTCTTTGAAACCCTAGCTAGGGAAAACCATGAAAACCCTAGACACAACAAAGATACTCCAACAAGGTAGGATCCCCACTTGCAAGTCCTTCTTGGCTCGATGCAAAAAATATCCTCTTCTCCTCCTCCTCAACAAGTAGAACCCAAGGGTTCATCACCAAACCCTAACTCCTTTCCCACTTAGGGAAGAAACCCTAACCCTAGAAATATCAAAGAGTCCTCCATGAAACCCTAGCACTCTAAGGAAAGAGAACTGAAATACAAATAAGAGTAAATAAGAGATTAGAAAGAGATGTGCTTCTCTTCTAACATATATAACACAAGTGTGATGATGAATGTGTTTTACAAACACGTAAATGAGAATGACCATCTCCTTCCTTTATTTATATGAGAGGTAAAGGGGTGTCTACAATATCAAGTGGACCTAGTCCACTATAAGAAACTGACAAGATACAACTAGGTTCACACAAGTGAAGCACTCTTTCAATGGCACGTATCAATCTCCAAGGTGAATACAATCCACAAGAAAGACTCCAAGGCATGAGTGATCTCCCTTCAAGGTCCAACATTTCTCAGCCAAGTGCTACAAAGCTACAACATGTCTCTTAGGCCATGTTCATCCTTCAGTTCCAACCACCTACATGTCCACTCCCTCAACGCAAGCTAGCATAATTTTGTACATGCATCCATGAAAGCATCCAAGCAACCCCATGTCATCTAGGGCTCAATTCCATTTTTTTAATGCCAAACACTCCTCTAATATAAGGTGTCCTCTAAGCAAGCCAAACACTCCTCATGTGTGCATCATGAATAATTTCACCATGCTCCGTAGGCCTCCAATGCTCTAGGAAAGAATGCCATACAAGAACCCGTGTGGAATCTAATCCATCTCTAATGTGCATTTCCATCATGGAATAATCAAGGGTCAACCATACACCATGCACACCACATCACAAAAAGCACCCCCAAAATTTGGTGTAAACACTTTTGGAGTAACCTTGAAAGTTAACAAAAGGAATAGAATAGTAGCATCATGGCCTTAACCATACAACAACCCTAAGATTTAATTCGATCTTTCCCAGTGTTGTTTTCCAAATTTTTGGGTCGATTAAAAATTAATTGTTGGATAAAAAATATACTACAAATCATCAACACGACAAGGATGGAAACAAAATAGAATGGTCTAGACACATTAGGAGATTCAGGGTTGATCTAGGCTTGTTATTGATGGGAGATTTATTCTTTCCACCTATCCACCTATGGTTATGTTGGATTACAAATTCAAATATTGAAGAATTGAAAGTTAACAATGGAATGATTGACTTACCCATATTCAAAGGTAATCTCAACTTATCCAAGGTTTTCTTTCACGTCACTCATTCCATGTATGATGAACACTATTGATAAAAAGGAAAATATCAAGGATGGATTCCTGAAATGGATGAATCAATATTATATGTTTATACTTGTCAGAATATTAATAAGGAAAATCATTGTAAATCCTTCCTGCATTAGCAATTATTTACCAGACTTAGTAGGCATTGGCATTCTATTCACTAAACATGTGTCACTTGCTTATTTTCCAACAAATGATCCATGTCCCTCTTATCCACTTTTGCAATCTATCATTTAGTGATGCGACGACATGTGCCAGTTGATATCATGATTTAAGATGATGAGCCTCCTTTTCATATACTTCGACAATTTCCCCTTTTCCTATGCTTCGACAATTTCTAAGGATCTATTGGGAACATCATGTGTCCCTTGAAAATTGCTTATGAGAAAAAGGTGGTACCATGGGGCCTCCAACCCTATTTTTAAATCTCTAGAACAATAATATTCCCAATGCATTATATACTTTAGGTTAATGAATTTTCAACTAATTTTCAACATAGAAGATAATAATGCCCATTATTATTTATGCACTCCTTGTGGGAAATAACTGATTTAGATGACTTGTTCAAATAAAAATGATTTTTTTGAGTTAAAAAAAGTATCATGCTGTGAATTGTCTTCAATAGAAATCTTTTCATTGATATATTGGAAGGAGGTAACTTAATTGCAAATTTTGTCACAATATTCTTGCAAAATAATTACTTTCCTCTCATAAATTTTATGGACTCATTTTTGTTTTTTCACTACGTTTATGGATAAAAAATGTTGTGCCTTCATCAAGATCAAACACATAATAACTTGTATTTTGATGTAGATAAAAAAATCATACCATTATCATTAAGTTGTATTTCCTAAAAATATGAACCCAACATGAAAAAAGACAACAAAACAAGGAAAATTTTAGGGGCAAAATTTAGCCCATGGGTTATTTTTGACCTTTTTCCCCAAAAAATTCGCCAATTTCCATTTTTTTTAAATGATTCACCCAACTTGACGGGATAATTTTTTGTACTCTAAAATCGCCAAAATTGTCCAAAAACTATATAAAGTTCTTATAAATTTCAATATTTTTACAAAACATTCGCCAAACCTTTTATAGTTGTAACTTTAAGAATTAGTAAGATTAACCAAGGTTTATACACTTCGAAAAAATTATGGATCCTTAAAATCTTCCATGTTTAAACAAAAATATATTTTGTATGCAAAAGTATGCCCTTTGGAATATTTTGGGGGGGGGAGTTGATCAAACATTGATAATGATGTTTTCACAGGTGTATGGATGTACCAAAAATGTAAAACAATGCCTTGACATATATTTCTACAAAGAATTGAATGAAAAATATGGTGCTAAAAAATTCAATCATATGAAAAGGTTATGATGGTTTTATTAAATACTTCAATTTGGTGTTAACATGAGGAAAACATGAATGGGAAAATGAGAACTTCATAACTCTACAAACCACCATGCAAAGTATTTCTAAAATATTCTTAACTTGGGAATTTATGACAAAAATCTTTCCAAGCTTCTTTAAGAACCCCCAAAACCCTAAATTTGAAATAACTTGGCCAAAATATGAGTTGGAAGTAATTGTTCAAACCATAAGATCTATAACACTCTCCAATAAAACATATCACATATATATTTACCCTAAAAATGTGTTGAGTCATTTCGCTATAGTTAGTCTCATAGATTAAGAGGGCATCATTTTATTTCTATACAATTGTGTGCCCTTATACCATGTAAGAATAAATGTGGTATTTCACTTGTCTAATAATAAACTATAACCTTTCCATAATTTAATAGTTGAATACATCAAATAATTTAATAACTACCATGGATTATGTACTTAGACTAAAGTTATAACTTAACAATCAACATGTTAACGCCTAAATCTCGCACATA
The DNA here is from genome assembly GCA_027924585.1 of Larix kaempferi. NCBI lineage: Eukaryota > Viridiplantae > Streptophyta > Pinopsida > Pinales > Pinaceae > Larix > Larix kaempferi. The sequence continues at coordinate 455,002 of BSBM01000891.1, forward strand.
TGTGACATTTTGGTGATTCTTGCAGTAAGGTGTCATCAACATAAAGAATGCAGTTCACCAAAGGCATCCTCAACAAATCCAAAAGGAAACATGAGTCCAAAAGTGCCCACGACCAGTCAAAAGAAGAGGTCGCACGACTAAACCATTGTTAACCTCCGCTATAGCGCATGTTATCAGTTCAGTGCCCACGCGATACTTGCGCAGATTTTCCTTCGATATCCACAGTACTATCAAAACGACAGGACCACCTACTTCCCACATCGCAATGAAGGTTCTTGAAATCCCCATCACCTCCAACAATCTGAATTTGGCTCCTCACATGCTTGGTGGCATTAAATAACCCCCTAGGTATACCTTGGAACTAGTTCATGGAGTGTATGGGTTCACATTTGGATCTAGTTGTTGCTTGGACTCCTCTTGGCCTATAAAAGGAAGCCATTGACATGCATTTTGTAGAGAAAAAGAAGAGCAAATTTATGTTGTTGTATTTGTTATGGAGCTTCCTCATAGCCCACATATTCCTACCTTTGTAAGCATTTCCAAGCTCCCTTGCCACCTTCCTCCAAGGGTAAAGAGTTTCTCTCCATTGTTCTATCACCCAATTAGCATATATTTTGGACAAAAAGGACCTCTCTAAGGGATATTGTTGGCTTCCCTTGAATCCCACACCTCCTAGGTGTTGTACAGCTTAACCATTGGGCAATACAAAGTGATTTTCCATACATTTGGTTGTTGGAGTTTGCATTCTCCCCCCATTTGCTTTTGTTGTATTTTGTTTAATTTTCTTTATTTTTATGTGAATCCCACTAACAATCTCTTGCAGGAGCATTTGTAGGACAACCACACACCCACAGGGGCTCCAAGGAATGAGTCCTTACTGCAACCTACAAGGCATAGCCCCTTACTAAGTGGAGGGATGCACACTTGTGCAATTTTTGACAACAATTCTAATGGCGACTCCACTTATTTTTGTTTATTTCTTTTAAACTAGGTTTTTTATGATGAGTGATTAATTCTAGGGGTTTATCCTTTGCAGGAGATCAGGTTTACCACATCCTATTCTATAATTTGATCCCCTATCGACCACATTTAATTTTTACACAGTAGCACGGATCTCAGCCTCTCGGTTGTGCTACACATGCGGAAATGCCTTCGACAGTTGTGCTACATGTGCAGGTAAACAGTTCATGACCTACTCAGTAATACTTGATTAGACCCGCACACCTTTTTTGTGTCCTGTCCACACTACAATGCATATGTTTTTAAATTTTCCGCACAAAGTTTTCCTGCTACAATCATTTAATTTGTATGCAACAATCTTGCAACCACATTGTTGCTCACTAATGAACTCAAATTAAGTTAATTTGCAATAATTACTTAATTTTTTAGTAATTAGTTCACATAGACCAATATTAGGGAGTAAATAGTTAATATCTCTCGAAACTTACTTAGGTAACCAACCTTGAGGCTTTCAACGGGCCTCATTGTTGTCACTAGAATTCAAGACCTCTCTTGTTTATGCTCAATGGACATGTTTTTAGGATCAAGTCTAGTGTAGAATCAAGTTTTTGCACACAAGCAAGGACCTAAAGACTCTTGTCTCCACTAGTATGCTCTTCACCTCGCACTTCTTGAGAGCTTGGTGAATTAGAAAAGGGTGAGAAGTGTGAAATACCTCCATTGCACACTTTTTATTAGTTAGCACTTTGATTTGCAAAGCACCTTGAGCATATTTTGGAGATAAAAGTACATCTACATTTTAATTTAATTTATACTCTTCTAGTTAATTTTCCAACAATCAATTTGCTTTCATCCCATGTGTTTACATCACTAGCACACACTAAGAGACCTAAAAAAAAATCAATCCAAGTATGCTCTCCACCTCACACTTCTTGTGAGCTTGGTGAATCAGAAAGGTAGAAATTGTGAAATACCTCTCTTACACTCCCTAAGTGAAATTCAAACCCCTTAAAAATAAACTGTGTAAATTCCAACCAACTAAAATCATACACAGGAGGTCACAAAACAACATTTTAGTTAGGTAGGATTGATTGGGCTAGGCATCCATTAATGCCCACCAATCTAGTTTTATTAGTGATATTTTGAAACATAGCATTGTTGACTTATAGGGTACTTTCAAAATCCTGCTATAAGCAAGTGTTCGAAGAAAACCCAGATCATAAGTGTTCGTGGCCAAGGAGGTGAAAGCTGAGGTATAGCTTCCCCACTCTCCCCTACGAGACACTCCGCTTGTTGTAGGGAGACGACACTATACCGTGCAGGCCGAACCAACGATCCACACTTGCCACAAGGTATCTTAGTGGCCAAACTTAGGGCATCACCAAGGAGAAATTGTGGGTGCAATTGACTCATGAAGTCATCTATTGTTGTTGGGAGATGTTTCCAAGTCTTATTGATTGGAACATTGGCCCCATCGATGATAGAACTAGATCTTTGTTACCTCCACTAGTTGATTGGTGTGTGGATCCCATTATCACCATCAGTTGTACTTATGGGAGGCCCAATTACATTTGAGAGGAAGGACGTTAGGTGTTTTTAGGGAATTTACATTTATTTTATTTTTTATACAAGTTCACTAAATGCGTAATTAAAAGAACCTACATGTGGGAACTCTTGCAGTAAAACCAACTTTGCACATATCACTCACTTGTTTTACTATATTGCATTTGTTGTGGTTGGCATATTTTTTCATTTGTTCAATTGTGTTTAATTCCAGCAATACTCTCACTTGACACCAAAATATTTTACCATAGAGGAACAAAACAACCCCCTGAGGTAGTTTCGAAGACTCCAAGGGCTCTCCCCTCTCTCGATGGATGTTTTTACACCATTTCCCCTTGGTTCACTAGGAATATACTCTATTCAAGGATGATCTGAGGCCACATTGATAGGATCATTGGGGAGAGGACGCACCTTGTTTGGTTCATACTCTCCTCTCGGATAAAGTGATAATCCTTCCACCTCCTCCACCGCCATAAGAGGTCCCTCTTTGGATTCTCCTCTTGGAGATCCTTTTGACTACTTTGATCCCTCCTATCTCATAGGAGGTCACTTGTTGTTTTCAACACCCCCTCGGTCTCCCCCTCAAGGAAACCGCACACATCACACTATGGCAGGACCAAATCCTCCTACCCTACCTTTCATGGCTAGTCTAAATCTCCCTGATTTGGCCAAACTGATCAATGACCCCATTGCACATGATCCAACATGGCCATCTATGCCAAATAAAATTTCCTTTGATATTCTGAAATTTGAAGGGAAATAAGGAGATGATCCTGCCAACCATGTCATGTCCTTCCATCTGTGGTGTTATTCTAACAACATAGTGGAAGATTCTACGAGGCTTCGCCTCTTTCAGCGTACCCTCATCAGAACAACATCCAAATGGTATGTAAATATACCGAGATTGACTCATGCCACCTTTGCGACATTGGCCACCACATTTCTCACTTACTTCCAGCTTTTGATTCAACATGACCTTGGTCTCTAAATTCTCATGGAGTTTCGACAAAATACATCCACCCATATTGTGGACCACATTCATGAGTTGCATAGACGTCAGACATTGTGTAAAATTGAAATACAACTGCCCTTCTTGTTGGATTGGTTCATCAAATCACTTCAACCAACCATAGCTAAAGATGTCACCACCTCCATGCCACAAAGTGAGGAAGAGGCTATTATGAAAGTCCATCATTTCGATCTCATATATGCACAATCCGACTACCATTACACTATCATCCCTAATTCCCCTTGGAATCTGTCATTGGATCCTACACCTACAGGCTCGTCACATTTAGCTGATGGGATTATTGGGTCCATTTCCCACTAAGGAAAGGTTACTCCTACCAATTTGTTTCCATTTAATACAACTACACAATACCCATCCATAACACCTGCGTCAGTACCTCCTCCTTCGGTACCAACCCCACCATTTGGTTGGTTACAGTATGGACCCTATAGTCCTACTTATCCAAACGTTATCCAAACAACGCCAGTTTCTACACCGCAAATGACACAATTTGTCCCTACATCCACAACTTATGGAGTGCAAAACACATTTATCCCACCCCCGAGATATAACCCTTACTACCCATTTCCATGCCCAACTGGTCCATGACCCACACCTCACATGGGGGTGAACCTGGTTCAACCCTCTTTCACTCAAAAAGCTTAATAGCTTGAGCAGTTGAACACCGCAAATTACCAGAATCCTCAGAATCAGGGGAAGAAGAAAGGGAAGAACAAGAAAAACTAGCATCCGGGACAAGAGGGAAACCCTCCTCCCCAACAAAACCAGAACCTGGGTAATCAAAACATGAGGAATAATAATCACACTGAACAAGGGAAGAATGTTAACCTGAGAACCAATTACTACTGCCCCATTTGTGACGAATATGGTCATTACACCCATCACTTCCCTCTCATCCCTGAATGCCAACATTTAGTAGAATCCAAGAAGAATACAATGACCAATCCCCCTCAGGCCCTGAATCCTCCCTAACCCCAAACCGTTGTATTACAACAACCCTTTGCAAATCAAGGGGTCGTCACACAATAGCAAGATCCTCGCCCCTCCGACAATGGCTCTTTCCAAAATATCTACACATTGGATGTTAATGTTCAAACTCAAGCCAAAGTTTATGATACGCCTAAATCTCCCCAAGTGGAAGACATCCCTATCCCTTTGGGGCAGAGGGGGGTGCTCCAAATACCGCACCCAAGTGCCGAACAAATCTTGCGGATTCCCAAGGTTCCACTTCGGCGTACCCCTAATAACCCCCATATGACTTGGCTCAATCCCCTGCAACCATGTCCACGTTAGAGGTGCTACAGTCATGACCCACCCAACGAAAGGAATTACTCAATGCACTTGGCGTCATCAATCCATCCGACTAGCGCCTCATGACCTTTGATCTTGACAAAGGTTAACCACGACTACCCTAATCCGTCACATTTAAAATCCCTGTCATAGTAAAGAACATTATGATTCATCGATGTATCATCGACGAAGGCACGTTGACTTGTGTCATGTACGCTAATGTTTGGAAATGATTAGGGTCACCATAGTTGGTCCCCTAGTCTATTTCCCTTTAGTGCATATAATGGGAGACCATCCCAACCGAGAGGATTATACCAAAATGTCTCCATAGAGCTGGGGGGGGAAAGATGGTCATGATACACATCGAGGTAGTCGATGCTCAAATCAACTACAACATCCTCTTGGGGCATAGTTGCATGTATGCCATGAAGGCGGTCGCCTCCTCGGTCTTCTATATCATGATGTTTCCATTAAATGGGAATAGTGTCACCCTCAACCAAATTAACTACTATGATCCCAACACCACTAGTAACCCTGAAAATATCCTACCTACTATCGTTGGCACCGATCAACCCTATGTTGAAATTTCCCTCGGCATGTATAAGGACTCCAATTTGTTAGGAGTGTACCCGGGACCACCACCTGATATCCCCACATCAACTGATGGCCTAATGTGTACAATTTTCACCGTCGAAAATAGGCCTTCCCCCACTTCAACACCATCATTAGCACCACCATTGAGCCATGGAAATGAGCAAAGATTGATTCCATCAGTGCCTCCATTATTCCAAATCTCGTTCTTGTACCCTCCCATAGGTGTACAAGGGATATCGGTTATGGCTTATTTAACTCTACCTGGGCTCACTTTGGGTATTCTGGTATGGTACCTTACACCACCCTACCCAGAAATGGATTCCAACCCAGTAGCTCATTGTGAGTTTGTCCATGTTTGAGCTGCTACGCATGTTAGGCCAGTGACACCTTCTATCCTAACAACCAAACCTATGATATATGTGTTAAATATACAGCATCAGGAGACATTCTCCAAACCAATATTGTGTAGCCAAGATTGATCCTCCCATATAGAGGTGAGCACTTTGATTGCCTTCTATGTAAAGTTTATTCCTCCCGTATAGCTCGGTAATTGATCAAAGTAATAATGTTGTAAAGTCTTGTTGGACAAGACTCTGGACTTGTGTGTCAAGTGATGATTCTCATGTGAACCTTCTGTATAAAGGTATATCCATGATGGACCTCCCATGTAGAGGTGGACCTTCCGTATAAAGGTCATGCTTTACTTGTTAAAAGCATTTAATGTTGTGTGATATATTATTAACCATGATCACCAGTTTCTATTAAGTCTCCTCTATAGATTGATCACCTCTAAAGTGAATTACTTTAGCATGTAATCATTTGGTATGGGATAATATAATATGATCACAACATCCAATAATTGTTCTTAGTATAATGTAATGTGATGGATAATTAAAGTTAGCACATATTGACCATGCAGTAAAAGACAAAGAAATAAAAGATAAAGCATAGAGATCAAGAGAATTCAAAATTGCCCATGCAAACATTTCAATTAAGTATCAATGTATGCATCAATCAATGCTTCAGTTAAATCATCAGTTAAAGATATGCCTCACTTGCCTAAAGAACTCACAGTGGTCACTTCAAGTAAATCAATCAACATGATTTTAGTTAACTAAGTGTTAAATAAGAAGGACTAGTTAACTAAAGTGTTTTCACTTTAGTTAAACTAAAAGACGACACTTTAGTTAAAGAGAGTTAACTAAGTGACAATAAAGAAGATCTAGATAACTAAGTGTTATTGCATGGCGACACTTATGTTAAACTAAAATATGACACGTGAGTTGCAACACTTACATGTCGACACTTAAGTTAGCCACCTAACTAAGTGGGAAAGCTTTCAGTTAAGAGGCGAGTTCATCCTAAGTGACAGCTCAGTGAGATAAAGCATTGCATGAGAAGTGGGGCGCACTTCTTCATGCAAGATTGATACATCCAGTTTGAGGGTGAGTTCATCCTGAAGTTAGAAGATAAAAATAGAAGAGAAGAATATATACATATGTTATACGGGATTGATGAATCCAATACGAAGTGGATTCTCTTCTCCATTGAAGGCAAGGCACTTCTCTTTGTGAAGGGTATTGTTCATGCTTGTTATTTTAGTGTTGGGCACACATCTGATTGATCTCTCTTCTCTATTGCTTCTATATCTTCATCAAGAGTGTTTGGGGATCTCTTATCTTTCGAAATAAATATGCGATGTTGTAAAAGAAAGCATTCTCTATTATCCATTATATTATACTGAGAAGAATTGTTGGGGTTTTTGTTCTCATAATTTTGAGTATTTTCCCAGGGTATATATTGTGTTATGGTTGTCTGGATTTCATGGATTGAATTGTCTCATTGCTTCAAGTCTCTACATCTAAAAGAATTAAAGATCAAAGCTCAACCAAATCTTAACAATCTGCAGCTAAACCACAACCGATTGTCACTAAGACCACCAATGTGGGCACAAAGCAACTGAAGTTGAAAGGCCCTCTCTTACCAAACCCTACATCTGAATTGTCGGTTGTCACTTTGCCTAAAGTAGGGGGCATCAACCAACAACGATTAAAATCCCAGTAATGACCAATACTCCCACCCAAAGAATCACACCACCATGTGCTCTTTCCGGGAAACAAGACCATGTGAGAAATCTATGCCCCACCTTGCTAGAGCTTTGAAATTTTCTCAATAATTTGGTCAGTATACCCCATGGTCCACTGACCGCGGAAGGGGGCACATCATCATAGCCCACACCTAAGTCCAAATCCTTGCATACGAATCACGCATGTTTGATTTGTTCTCAGTTTGGGCATTACACACAACACTGTCTCGATCTCCCTCGATTTCGGGATGCTTTGGAAACAATTCTCCTAACACATCCATTGGATGATACCTCTTCCCCTGCATCACCATAAGTGGCTCCCATTAATACGGCTACCACAGTGGCCCCGGTAAAAACCTCCCCTCAATGGGAAGACTCCATATCCGACCAACAATTACCTCTTAGGAACCCACAAAGTCCTACCATGGTCTTGAACCACACCCACGCCACCTGACTGTATCGTTCATGTACGTTAATGCTCACCATTCATTCCAATTCCCTTTATTAGTTTCATTTCACACCCTACACGCAACCCAAAGATGATTAGCTGATAACCTTACCCCTTGTGGGACCACCCTCCCAACAGTAATCAGAGAGGACAATAAACAGATAGACCACAATCACGACCACGAAATCCCTACCATGTCGAATGACCTTAGAGATATCGATCCCCCATCACTTGTTTCCTGGGATGTCTTGGATCCCATAACCTTTCCTCAATAAGAGATCCTACCCCCTCCCCCAAGCACCTCCAAGTATCTAGATATCCTTTATCTCGATTCGGTTCCCCTTCAGACCAATTCCAAAGACCCATTTTCCTTTGATGAAGACATGCTAGAAGAATACATATTTTCCGCGGATGAAGAGAGAATTGAAGCCATGCACACCAATGAACCCCCATGGAATACCTCCCATCATAGTTCATCGATGTTCCGTACACAGGGTCCACACACCTTGTCCATCGAACAACAATATACAATTGAACCAATAAATTTTCTAGCCCGTAGCCATATCGATTGGTTCAAAAATCCCCTTCCCGCCCCAGACACTTTCGAAGACGAAAATCTATCCAATATCTCCCCCACAATCCCGGTTGATATTTACATTACCCCTGGAGTCTTCGAAAACATCTCCATTGGGGCCTCTTGCTCACCATAGGAAATTATTGATTTTACCGCCCTCTTCAAATAATTATGTGACGTCTTCGCATGGTCATATGAAGAAATGCCAAGCCTCGACCCTACAATTGTCAAATATCATATCGACACTTGGACCGACACCATCCCTGTTAGTCCAAAACAACGCTCGGTGCACCCTTCCAAGCCCCTGGAAATCAAAGTTGAGATCGAAAAAATCTTATAGGCCGGATTTATCTTCCCCATCGATTACACATCCTAGGTCTCTAACCCTGACCTGGTTAACAAAAAGCAGGGTACCATTCGTGTCTGTACATATTTCTGGGACCTCAACTTAGCCTTCCCAAAGGATAAATTTCCAACACCTTTCATTGACAATATCGTTGACTCCTGTGCCGGTAATGAAATGTTGTCCTATGCATGGGTTTTCCAGCTATAATCAAATACGGATCCACCCCCAAGATCAATACAAAACTACATTTACCACACCAAGGATACCTTCGCATATAAGGTTATGCCCTTCGGTCTGAAGAATGTAGGCACCACTTTCCAGCGCGCTATGGCATATTTTTTTAATGACTTGGCTCACATCGTCCCTTCCTTTTTAGATGACCTTACCGCCAAATCTAAGAAACGATGTGAACATCTTCGTGATCTTCGCACCATATTCACACAATGTCGCAAGTACAACATACACTTGAACCCTCTTAAATGTGTCTTTTGTGTCACCGTTGGTCGACTATTAGGATTCATGATCTCAAAGGACATCATCACTATCGACCCTTCAAAAGTTCAATCTATCCTCGAGTTACCACCCCTGTGAACACCGCGCCAGTTACAAATTATCCAAGGTAAGGCTAACTTCCTCCAGTGTTTCGTCCTCGACTATGCCACTCAGGCCCACGGTTTTTTACGCTTCCTTAGGAAATACATCCCCTTTAAGTGGGATGATTATGCCCAAAGAGCCTTCGATGCTCTAAAGCAGTCTTTGTCGTCAGCTCCCCTCATCTCACCTCTGGACTTTGACAAAGAGTTTATCCTTTATATATTAGCGTCAGCTTCCGTTGTGGCTAGTTTGTTGGTCCAACCAATCAAGGACCACCATGAACACGTCATTTACTATGTAAGAAAAACCCTTGTGGGACCAGCACACAACTACACTCATGATGAGAAGCTCACGTTAGCATTCATTCTTTCCATACAAAAGCTACGCCATTATATTTTGCTTTGAAAAACAATCGTGGTCATGAACTCCAAGCCCATGCAACACATACTTAGCCACGGGCTTATCAATAGTAAATTTGCACATTAGATCATGTCTTACAAGATTTTGACCTTGAATTTGTTGTCCCTAAGAGCAAGAAAGCATTGGCCCTATCCGAGCTCATTACGGACCTCCCATCTACCCCCTCGGGCGAACGAGTTCAGGACCAATTACCTGATGAGCATATCTTATTCATTGTTGGCGATGACCCATGGTATGGCAATATTCTAACTTATATTCATACTCAAAAAATTTATCCTCGCCTATCCCGCAATGATCGTCGAAGGATCCGCCACCAGGCACCCAGATACCTTCTCATCGGATATGTCCTGTATCGTCGTGGAATCGACACCATCCTGTGATCTTGTCTAACACATGAAGAAGTTGAACAAGTTCTCAATGACTATCATAGTGGCGTATGTGGCGGCCACCTCTCAGGACTGGCCACTGCCCAAAAAATCTTACGCACAAGATATTTTTGGCCCTCTATATTCAAGGATTGTGTCTATGCACTGAAGCGATGTGCAAATTGTCAGTTATTTTCTTGCAAAACATGGTCACCATCTGCTCCTGTACATCCAGTTATCACCGTTGTTCCATTTTGAAAATGGGGAATCGATTTTATGGAGTGTCTCCCTACTTCTGCACAAGGTCACTAATATATCATTTTCGTGGTCGATTACTTCACCAAATGGGTCGAAGCCATGCCCACATTCGATTGCAAAAGGCATCACGGTTGCGCGCTTCTTCTTTAACCATGTCATCTCCCGCTTTGGTGTACCCAAACAATTGGTCTTTGATAACGGTACCCATTTCTCTAATGAGACGTTTGAAGAACTATCGCATTTGTTGGGATTTAAGCATGAATTTTCAACAACTTAATACCCCCAAGAAAACGACCAAGTTGAAGTTGTAAACAAAGTTCTCAAAACTATGCTCCAACATACAATGAATAAGAACAAATGTAATTGGAATCACATAGGCTATTCCCATCTCTTTGGGCATACCATAACTTGGTTAAGACCGCTATAGGATTCACCCCATTCCACCTTGTCCATGGAGTAGAATTTTTCCTTCCCATCGAGTGCCAAATCCCTACGCTCCAATCCATTGTCGAGTTTATCCCCGATACTCCCTCCCTCAACCAATGGTTATTTACTTTGGAACACCTCGACGAAGAACATTGTGACTCCCTCCAACAAAATGAGGCCATGAAAGTTCGTTTCAAAGCACACTATGACCGACATGTTCAACCTCGCACTTTCAGTGAGGGTGACTTTGTCCTCATCTTTAATGCCAAGAAAGACAGCAAACCAGGACCCGATAAATTTGTCTCCAAATGGATAGGCCCTTAATCCGTTAAACAATGTCTCCCCAAAGGAGCATATGTCTTAACTAATCTAGAAGGATAGGCCCTCAATACCTTGGTCAAGTTCTTTACTGCACTTGAGTATTTGCACCGTATGTGCAGGATTGCGACCGAGACAAGCAGGAGACTCTTTTTTTTAATTATAAGTACAAGAATCCATCCCTCAGCAACGGTGTCAAGCTCCCTACCACAAGTATCATTTCGAAACTGGCATATAGGCAATATTTTCTCTCTATTTACAATGCATTTACTAGTATTCCCGTTGATAACCATAGGTCCCTCATTTCCAGTCTTGATGTTCCATTAACGTCATCACTATGAATAGCATGTTCCCCCATGGGTGTACACATCATCGCAAACCTAGTCATAAATTTACACCCATGACGTCAAAACCCCACAACTCCGAGGAATCTGATACAGCTTGAAAATATCACCCATATCTCATCATTTGATAGTTGTGCATTCAGTTCCCCACCTCTACGCAGTTGATGCCATCTAATTCCTTGGAATATGTTACGATCAAGATTCACAAAGACCACTCATACCTCCATGAGCACTCTTCCCTCAGTAATCTTCCTCGTATCATCACCCACTCGAAGACACCAATGCCCCCCCCACCCTCCGAAGCAACCAGTTCTATTCAGTTCTTCCCACATAAACAATCTGCATGGCATTGATTCATGAGGCACCCATCTTTGCGTCTGCAAAACAACCCCACCTCATCTTGGAAAGTGTCCCCCAACACACTGAAAACCATGGGGACTCCACCCATCATCAAATAGTCTCCCCAACACACCCAAAACTGTGGGGATCCCACCATTATATTTTATCCACAAATCGTTCCCCCATCCACATAACATTGCGGGAATGCCCTATTATTTTTGGAAACAACCCATGGTCTCCTTTGATTGATGTATTCAAGTATCAATATCCTTAGCAATATCTTTTTTCAGCCTCCATTACTATCAGTATCGTGTCTCCATCAAAGCCCCTTCATTTGCAGTTTGTCTCCTTCTGTCTCAATCTATACCTTTCTTAAAGGAAGACTACTGCCCACACTCTCCATGTTCACATTGATCAAAGGAAGTTATGAGCCCCACGCTTATCGTCTAGTCTTGTGTCAGGTCTTTCCATCCAACAGTTTGTTACAATATGATATTGGCTCTTAGGATAAGACCCTTATCTTATCATTTAATTTAGCTCTCATCGACATCATATCACTCTATTCTGAGAGTTGCAGTAGTTGTAGTTGTACCTTGGGATCCATTTCAATCACTAGAAGGGATCACCTCACACTATGTAGGGAGAGTAATTAGTGCTCCCTAACTTAGTGGTTTATCCTATGCTCGATGTCAACACATCTTTCGCATCAAGGGGAAATGTATTTTTGAAGGTAGCAGTGTTTGCATTTGCAAACCATGGTAGCAGTCCATCTAGAATAGTAAAGTTTTCTCTCAGGAAACTTCACCACCACATCAATCCCCAACCCCCATGGGATTATCATGATCATTAGCAGTACCGCTTCTTCAGCATTCCGCAACAATTCCTGGTTTATTTACTCTCACATGGCTCGAAGTCGCCTTCATCCATGTCCTAGCAATATAGTTGAGTTGACCCCTTGGTCCTCGTTTGTATAAAACACCATTCTTTACTACATCTCCAATGGTCGTCACCAACAATATTCCCCCATGGAAGGACCGTATCATCCACATATGATTTGTCCCACATAACAAGAGATAAACATAAGAAACGATGATGCATTATCTTCTCGACAGTACCTTTCGAACCTCATACATCAAGGGCCATCTATTAATGCATAAATCTCGCACATATGCGACATTTCGACGATTCTTTCAGTAAGGCGTCATCAACATAAATAATGCAGTTCACCAAAGGCATCCTCAACAAATCCAAAAGGAAACATGAGTCCAAAAGTTCCCAATACCACTCAAAAGAAGTGACCGCGCGATTGAACCATTGTTAACATGCACTATAACTCATGTTATCAGTTCAGTGCACGCGCGATACTCGCACGACTTTTCCTTTGATATCCATGCTACTGTCAAAACAGTGGGACCACCTACTTCCCACAGCGCAATGAAGGATCTTGAAAGCCCCATCACCTCCAACAATCCAAATTTGGCTCCTCACACACTCAGTGGTGGCATTAAATATCCCCCTTGGTGTACCTTGGAACTAATCCATGGAGTGTATGGGTTCACATTTGGATTTAGTTGTTTCTTGGCCAACTCTTGGCCTATAAAAGGAATCCACTGACATGCATTTTGTAGAGAAAAAGAAGAGCAAATTTATGCTGCTGGATTTTTGTTGGAGCTTCCTCATAGCCCAACTCTTCCTACCTTTGTAAGCATTCCCAAGCTCCCTTGCCACCTTCCTCCAAGGGGCAAGAGTTTCTCTCCATTTTTCTATCACCGACTTAGCATATAGTTTGGAAAAGTACCTCCCTAAGGGATGTTGTTGGATTCCCTTGAATCCCACACCTCCTAGGTGTTGTACAGCTTGACCATTGGGCAATACAAAGTGGTTTTGCATACATTTGGTTGTTGTTGGAGTTTGCATGCCCCCCCCCATTTCCTTTTGTTGTATTTTGTTTATTTTTATGTGAATTTCACTAACAATCTCTTGCAGGATCATTTGGAGGACAACCACACACCCACAGGGGCTCCAAGAACTGAGGCCTTGCTGCAACCTACAAGGCCTATCCCCTTACCAAGTGGAGGGATGCACACTTGTGCAATTTTTTCCACAACACATCAAATAATCATAACGATTATGGATTATGTACTTGGACTACCAAGGACGCAATGAGGATTTGATTCCATGGTTAACATGATTTGAAATATAATGCATTTTTTACCTTTCAAGATCACTAGTGGTGTGACTTGCCATGTATAGTAACTCAAGGAGATTATGTGAATCCATGAGATACTAAATATGAATGTGTTAGACATGGACATAATATTTTTTAAGTGTTTTGTAGACATTGTGGTGCAATATGGGAATGGAGATATAATTTAGTCCAATGTATCATCCTTAGATGGACAAATATATGTGAGATATATGTTTATCCCAAGACACGGTAAAATAGTTAATTCAATAAATTTGATATAATAATGTAATGAGTAAGTTTGTAAGATTTTATCCATTTAAGATAGTGTATAAAAAAACCAAAGAGTATAGTATGTTTTACTAATTTTCAGTAAGATGATGAAAAATATTTTTCAGTAAAGAAGAAATGAATTTATGCACTAGTTTAAGAAAGTTTATATGCAAATAGCATGAGGATATATCGAGAACAAATATATAGAAGAAATGAATTTATGCACTAGTTTAAGAAAGTTTATATGCAAATAGCATGAGGATATATGGAGAACAAATATGCATAGAAGGTTTGATACATTCAAATTTGAAACTAATTAATGGTGCACTTGAGAAAGGAGTCCTATCCTAAAGACAAATACAAGAAGTTGGAATATCGAAGCACACGTTATATGAAAGAATCTTGATGATGATGCATATGAGGCAGAGTTGCTTGAGAATATTGAGATCTTACTCATTTTTAAAGTTAAAATACTTATATTCATACATGGAAGGAGAAATCATCACAAGATATGCAAAAGAGAGTATTGAGATGGACTAGAGGAAGAAAATGTCAAAGAAGAAGTTAAAAGCTATTGTAGTGTATCCTTTCATGCACCCCTAGTGATAGAATGAGAAGATATTAAATAGGACATAAAAATTCCAGGCCAATAAAAATCCAATTTGCCATAGCATAATATGATGGTTTTCCATAAAGGCCATAATATGATGGTTTTCCATAAAGGCCTAGAGTGCTTCTAATAATGCACACATGGATGCAATGTAACATACATAAATACACATAATAATAAAAATCCAATTTGTAGCATAACATGATGGTTTTCCATAAAGGCCTAGAATGCTTCTAATCATGCACACATGGATGCAATGTAACATACATAATAACATATAATAATAGTAATAAATAACAAAATGTGACATGTCTAAAAGGCATATCTATTCATGTAACCATTTAATATATACTTAAGCATAATCTAAGACGTTATTGTAACTTATCTCTCATATTATATATTCAATACACTATATTTATTCTATATGGATTTCTTATTCTACATGGATTTCTAATTGTTGTCATATTTATTTGGATATTCACTTTATAAACCATATTGGTTCAATACATTTGTATCGGAGCCTCTTCCAAGGCACTTATATGGATTTCTAATTGTTGTCATATTTATTTGGATATTCACTTTATAAACCATATTGATTCAATACATTTGTATCGGAGCCTCTTCCAAGACACTTTTATTGTTATTTGAATGAAACCATTTCCTAACAAATAGTGACATGATTCTAGCCTTTGGTCATACACTCTCAAAGCATCTCAGATAACTTGCATTTTGACATTTTAATTTGTTACCAAATTTTGTTACTCTTCCTATATTACATAAGCATTATCATCATTTTGTTTCACAAACAAACATATCATAATAACATCCTGAAAATTCCAAAAAGATAGTATTATGATATGAAGCATCATAGTCAAATATACATTGAAAATGAAAACACACACACGAGTGAGAGAAAGAGAAACGAGAGGCATAACTCATACATTTAACATCATGGCACATCAAACAATGTAAAAAGGTAAAAGAAACACAATGCTAATTTTTAAAAGAAAAATATTGAAACAAACAATTACATCCATTCTTAGCATACACAAATTAATGAAATAGTTCGTAGAATATCATCGCCACCAAGCAGTGCCTTAAAAACTAGTATCCTTTTCAATTGGGCCACGTAAGTGACTTTAAAAATTACAAGAAATTAACCACAACCCAAATATGGATGCGACCAAGTTTTCTTTTAAAAGAAAATTTGTAATCATGGGTGGATCTTAATATTTTGTCTGGAAAGCTATTTTTGACAGGTTATCTTTTTGTATAATAGCTATGAGGAGATTAAGATCTACTTTTGATATCTTGAATTTTGATATTTTCAATCATTATACTATTTGATTCGCATGAATAACAATAATACGATTTTTTTCTGCTGGAAAAAATGGATGCAACAATCACGCCTGTTTCAGGCGTTTTGGGTTTGCATTAGATTTTGTCATGTCTCCATACCATTATTAGGTAATTATATTAGGAGGATTTTCTATTTGGAGCCATCACCAAACTATGGTTGCGGCTTCTTGCGTCAAAGTTATCTTTCGGCCAAAGTCAAATAAGGATAGATGCCTTGAATAAATCACACACTAGTTGGGCAAAAATTCATGAATCGATCATAGTATGAGAATACAAAGAGCATAATAATGATAAAGTCATTACTCATATATATTATCTAAGTAATATACATTACTTCAATTAATATTTGGAAGGAAAGAGTCTATCGAGGTTAATGAAAGATGAGGATTTATGAAAGCAAGTGATAGATGCAGAAATACATTGATATTTTAATGGATTAGATTAAACAAGTGGAGGATCCTTCATAATAAGGAAGACACTAGTAAAATATTTTCCATTGAAAACAAGTGGAGGAGTCTCCATAATATGGAATGCAATAGTAAAATATTTTCCACTTGTTGAAAAATGTATGGCTTCGAGAGTAGGAAGTGGGGATAGAGTGAGAATGGGAGGGGTCTTTGGATAGGTTGTGATGAAAATTATATGTTATTTTAATTATTAATCAATTATCAAAATTTGAAAGACATTTATTATCTGGCATAGGAAACTGATTTAGATAATTCATTTATTTGGAATCAATGTTGGAAAGGAATAATTAGGTTTAGACTTGAAGGGGAGGAAGCATAAATCTAGACTCAATATGTGCAAAGGCTTAAATAGAGGGAAGTAAATATTAGGGAAGATGATGAATATGTGGTCTAAAAACAATTCCAATACCAATTGATATGAGTACAACATTAACAATAGAAAAAATACACACATAAGAAAACACAAAAGAGAATGTATAGAAGTATGAGAGAAGATTGACAAAAATTGTACACATAATATACACTTATTTGTAGTACTATATAAAGTGTATAAAATTGTGGGGAGAGCCATCAAAGTTTTCAAAGGATCCAATAAATTAAATGAACAGGGCAAGAGATCAATTTAGAATAAGTTTTCCAAAATACATAAGGAAAATACAGGTACTACAAAATAGAAAAGTACAAATTCACATATTTCAATATAATGTGCCTTGTAAGATATAGGTGAAACAAGCCTTATTAAAGTTAGGAGGTTTTATCTCAAAGATACAAATCTTAAACAATGAGATTATGAATGAAAAATTATTGAATAGAATATATACCACCATTTCATATTTTTGGACATCGTAGAGATGTTTTTGTGTTAAAGATATTTGGGCAAGGGAAAAATTAAGATGTGGATAGCCCATCAGTGTAACCTTGTTTACACCACTTTTATCAATGTTTATAACATAAGGACATTTTTGTTATTATAGAATCAAATTCATATACTTTTATATTTGGAATCATTTTGTATTTTGATTTTGAGAAAGTTTTATATATTTGGAAAATTTTTCTTACCACTTTTATCAATGTTTATAACATAAGGACATTTTTGTTATTATAGAATCAAATTCATATACTTTTATATTTGGAATCATTTTGTATTTTGATTTTGAGAAAGTTTCATATATTTGGAAAATTCTTCTTGCAACATAATGTAGAAAGCTGAATACTAACTAATTTATTGTTATTGGCACATGTTTATTTAATATATTTAAAAAAATGTTGATATATTATTAAAAAAACATTTTTGTATATTTTAAAGTCACGTTGGATTTAAAAATGAGTATTGTAACGTTAGTCATTCGTTAATTGTTTTCTAACCATGTCTCATGCTAATGTAGGTTTATATCTTGGTACATGTATCAGGTTGATGATCCCTGGACACTTTGATATTTATTTTTTTCAATATTTATCTTTCATTCTCATTGATTACTATATTGCAACATTGATTGGAAACCCACAAATATAGGACAAAGAGGATTGATACGAGTTGAAACATGTTTATGTGATTATTATATACCTAAATATATTGCAATGGTATTGGAAATTAAGTTTAATTCATGGGTTTTTTAGCATGGGAAAATAGTTTAATCCTTAATTCGATTGGTTCCTTTGTTGTCACAAGAGAATAGTTTGATTAATAGGATTTGAATTTTTCATTTGCATTTTTTTAGGGGATTTGTTGATTTATGTATTAACATATACCCATCTAAAACTCCCTATTCACAACCTCCAAAGATGTATATACACAATTTTGATTAATAAAACCTCAACAATAAATGATTTTGAACCCTATGCAAATTGAGAAGTTGAATTTATTTTAATGAAGATAATATAATGTGTTGGACAAGTTTAAATGATTGTACCAAAGATGTTAACATTGTCATTAAACTTTGCATAATCATATTATTTGGATTTACACTCTCCCATAAGATCCCTTTCAACTTGTATTTTACAACAATCGAAACCATATCACCACAAAAAATCAGAATTTTGGAAAGGTAGGAATTTTTTATTATCATATCTTAGTGTGTCATTTTCTTTGGAATGAAGACATGGAGGAATCAAAGTGGTGGAAAACATGCATTTTGTGCACTAGATGTATTTAATTTTGATGAATTCACTCCATTAGTAGTTGATCAAATCGAAAAATTTAAACAAGTAGTGACTCCAGTATCCCAAGTTTTATTGCCAACATTGCCATTCAATAGGGAACGTATAATAAAACTTATAGTTATTTGGTTTTATTACTTATGTTTTTTTTATATGGATTTTGACCATATTAATGTACATTTCTTGTTGGGAATTAGGCATACAAAGATAGAAAATATACATCTCAATGTGATGGGATTGTGTTAATCTCTAAGACTAAATCATTTTATTTTTTGTTCTTTGGATTTTGTTTTTGTGTATGGATTTACGATCAGATTAGTGTACATTTCTTGTAGTCAATAAGCTATAAAAATCTTACAAATATATGTTTCTTGTGATGAGTTTGTGTTAGTCTATTTAGCATTATGTTTTTTTGCATTTGTTCTCTATGCACTTACTTTGCAAGTATATACTTTTAGTATAGAAATGGTTGTACACAAATAAGTAAATTCAAATCAATGAATTTTCCACATATACCATTGCTTTGTGTTGTTATTTCACATTAATTTCCCAACATCCCATCATCATTAAGGGCCTCATACACCTAGGGCCTATGTTAGCATGGACAATAACATAGTCAATAGTATCTACACAAATACCAACACACCAATATTTCCTTTCATAATTAGTAGAGCATAGGGCACAGAAACATAATCACCTTACCCATAAGCAATGACACCTACATTTGCACATTAGAAATCACATGTATAATATACCATACATAAATGTACAAAATACAACACTATAAATGTTTGAATCTAAAACTAATTATATGTCATCAAAAGTATCTAGTCAAACTTGGTCAAATAAGGACTTTAACCAATGTTAAAAATGTCCAAAAATATGAGGCACTATACCAAGCATAGAAATTTTAAATTCAAGAACAAGGGCCATGACTGAGCAAGCATGCAATGTAGATTTTGAAGAATTAAATTGTGGATTAATATGTAGTTACACTCGATTGAAAAAAATTGATAGAAGTGATTGGGGAAAAGGAAAATATGCATCAATTGGGATTATTAAGATAACTATATCCCATACTTGAATCGGAATGGAGTTTGGTAGGCCTGAATGCTATTGAAATACCAAGGGTTTATTATAAAAACCAAGAAACATTCATACATGCTAGAGATACACAAAGTAACACAATATGATATTATGAGTAATTAGTGCATTTATCAAAGTGGAGTCTTCCACCTTATATATCAATGTTCATTGGGCAATTCATTTCCACTTATGAATGTGGGATAAACTGATTTACACATACAGTGAACACGAGCCCAACCTAAAGTCATAAAGTGACTTTATTGCACGGTACAACTTACATTTTAACACCCCTTCTTAAGGATTACAATTATTAAAACGAAACATATAATTGAAGACAAACCACATTGAGTAGAAACCTTCTTCATTTAAAATGGTTCATGGATTAGGTAGCACTTCATCAAGTTGCCTCATAATCCTCACAAAAGTATGCGGCTCCGAAGTTGAATTCCCAAGTTCCCATATTCCACCTCCTCAAAATCCTTAATTATGAAACTCCTAAATTAAATTATTGGATAGAAATCCACATGCATGTGACATGTATGTGGAATCACTTTATGAGGGATTATTCCCAAGATCCAAAAACTCCCAAGCTATCTAGGAAACCATCAATGCTGAGTTGTATCTATGTTTGATTCCTTCCTATATTCAAAGTGCAGACTTCTTAAAATGCATAGAAGGCCCTTTCTTCAGTAAGGGAATCACCAATGTTGGCATATGGAGGATCTTCAACAATGGTTTCATTTGTTTCATTTGGTTTATCTTTGTCTTTTCCCTTGAGAACTTCATTGCATCGAAATCTAGAGGTCCAAGTTGTGTGACCCATTTTCTTGCAATAGTAGCATTCCATCTCCCCCTTGTCTTTAGTTGATATGCTACGATCGTTTCTTGAATATAATTTCAGCTCAAGTTGAGCAACAATCATATCTTCTCTTTTCTTTAGCTAAGAGAGCAACAATCATATCTTCTCTTTTCTTTAGCTAAGAGAGCAACAATCATATCTTCTAGAGTTTGAGAAGGTAATTGACTAAGAGTAAATATTGTGTTGTTGTATTGAGAAGGTAGATTG
Source organism: Larix kaempferi (assembly GCA_027924585.1). NCBI lineage: Eukaryota > Viridiplantae > Streptophyta > Pinopsida > Pinales > Pinaceae > Larix > Larix kaempferi. The sequence goes on from BSBM01000891.1 coordinate 476,160, forward strand.
TTTAACATAATTGATTTGGCATATTTTTCCTCTGCTATAGCTTTGAATTCACCTAGCTTCCTAGTGAGAGATATTATATTATTTATATGGTTATACATAGTGACCTCATCCAACATCTTGAATTTGAATAATTGTAGCTTCAAAGAAAACTTTACATTAACTACTTGTGCTATAAGTAGCTTATTCATATTGTCCCATACTACCTTGGATAATTTTTATAGGTCTATATCATGCAATTCAAAGTTCGAGAGAGAAAGACCAGTAATAGCTTTGGATTTATCATCTCCACTTTGCCATTCCAATAATTTATTTGAATTTTTCGGTGATGTCTCGGTCCATTTTACAATTCCCCATAGGTTTTTATTCATTAGTTGTTTAATTTTCACTCTCCAAGTGTGGAAATTAAAACCATAATATTTCTCTAATGGAATTTCCATTGTTTATAGCCAAATCTACTCACACATATTTTTTTTCCACAAGCTGGTAAAATACAACTAAAACAAAAAATACCAATCATTGCCACTATTTTTTCAAAGATCTTGTTGAGAGAACAGTAAGTTTTCCTAAGATGACAAACATAAGTGATAGATGTTAAAATCTAGCCATATAAATCAAAATATAACCACAAATCATATTAATTTCATATGAGATCTGCTAAAAAAATTAATCAGCATCCAAACCCTTTGTAAAAACTTATATGATGAACTACGCATAAATTTGGTTGAGTTGAGATCATATAATTGATTGTACGACATAATACACATTGTACAATTGTGATTAAAATCAAATCGTATATTAGACACATTCTGAAAAATTTAATATGGAAGCAACCTCAATTCATAATCATGCCTTCCTTACTCTCCTGATCATCTTACAATGGAAGAGAAGAGCATACTTATCATACTAGACTGAGGCACTCTCCCACTCTAATACCATATTACAAAAACCAAGAAACCCTAATACATGAAAGAGATACACAAAATAGCACGATATCATATTATGAGTGATTGGTGTGCTATTACTATTGGATACTAATCCTTGGTGTTAGGACTGGTGTGCACTATCCACGTGCAAAGAATATCAATAGTTGTGAGGATAGACCAAGAGTCACCTGGAATTCCAAGAGTCCACTTGGGAATATGAAACCCAAGGGACAATTCTCTTGTATATATGTACAATTAATGAAAGAGAATTAGTGCGCTTTCACGCCTATCTTTTTTTCTTCATGAGTTAATTGCTTATGTTCCCAATGTGGCACCTTATAGTGGTATCGGAGCCTATTATTGACCTATGGCCTATGCATTGCTTCCATCTCCTGCAATATTCTCTGCTCGTCCTCCCTACATTATTCAGCGCTCTCTTGGCTCCAAGATTTCACGCTCATCAATTTCGCCTGTCTGTTCTGCCCCTTGCAAGATTCTTCTTCACCTACCTGCTCTTTGCAAAGTTTGTCCCCGATCCTACTTTTCATTGTTGTAAAAACGGTTCTTCTCTGACAGTTGCTCCCACCCTTTGTGTGACTGTTCACCTTCTCCCTACCTCTTCATTTATTCTCTGCAGGTTTCTTCCTGGTACGGATTTATTGTGCTTGCATTATTGGAAGGCATATTAATTTCTCACCTATCCACAATCATTCTCTCTCCACCTACGTAGTCAGTGTCAGTCTTGAGGATATTGTATTTTGAATGGTTGATTCCTCTCAGTGTAAATTCTTCTACTAAACCTAATTCCTGCAATTGTTGATACAATCGATATTATTCCTATCGCGCTGGTGTGGAGACCGTCCCTCACCTCCATATTATTTCTGTTATGTGTGCACCTATCGAGCTCCTAACTATCCCATTAAGTGATCTTTGTGTAAACCATAATCTCTGCTATGTTTTACATACTAGCCTGAAGTTTACACAGATTCCTTGTGAATACCTCTTTCTTTTCTGTCTCGCGTGAACTATAGAAAACTTAATTTTTTATATATACCCACGACATGCATCCTGAATAGTTTGTTCATATCTGAGAGTTTCTTCACACTAATTTGCATATTGTGAAACTTGCAGCAGATTATTCTAGTGCTTCTTACTTTGTACCTGACAGGGGGGAACATGATGTCAGGATTCAAGTTTTGAATTTTTGTCCTTCTGACAACAAACACTCACGGCCTTCCTCAAGTAATTCATATCAAGCGATCTTGGTCCATAGTGAGTTTGGATGGCTACTAGATTCATAGATTCCACCTGATTCAGATATGCATGTATTCTGAAGACATAAGAGAACCTTGACATAGAGTACTCATGAGTTTTGTGTCTAGTTGTGACACCATGAGACTCTCCTCTCCTCACATTGTTCCTGACAGGAGGGAATGGATATCGTCGGTAATAAGTGAGCGAGTACAAGAGATCCGGAACAAGCGATCCTGTGAAGAGCTATGTTTGACTGAGATCCATAGTTGGTGGCCATCCTAAAACCACTGGTATTGAGATCACTTTATATTAGCATAAGCTAGTGCAAGCTTCTAGCTAACTTGGCAAAAGGTTGTCAAGATGGAAATGTTCAGATATTTGTTGTTGTTCACTTCCTGTTTTCAACTCTCCAGTTGGTTTGTGGTCATCCTAAAACCACCATGCCAGAAAGAACCTATGAACCTTCGAGTCAAGTTCCAAATTGTTAGGATATTCCTATACTCCATCCTAGTCCTACCAGCATTTTCAGTCTTGCATGCAGCATGCATTCTGCATGCATCCGCATGCTGCCCAGTCATCAAGTTGACACCTCCAGCACCTAGTCCCTAGTCTTCCATCTCTCGGGAGCTTATTTCCACTCAGATTGATCCCTCCTAGCTAGTGATGCACCCACATCTCACCATCCACTTGACAAAGGCGCCCTTCTCCACCTACCAGTCCAGTTGTCTTCAGTTAACTGAGTTCTCTCCTTGATTTTAGGCTTGACTCACTCTTAACTGACCTTACCACTCTGATGGACCTCCAGTGTGACTAAACAGCTCATTCTGACTTCATTTAGCTCCTCATGCTCCCTCCACTGAGCCTCCTTCATTCAGTTAGTGTCTCCATGTGCCAGTTACAATCATTTACACCTACCACACTCAGTTAGACTCAGTTTGACTGACGGTTGACAGTTACTTGTGCATTGATGACTCCACAGATGATGAGATAGACTTCTAGTTGTGCTCCGATGACACTCTAGTGATCTTTTGATCACTCCATGAAGGCTAATTCAAATTTCCACCTTGGCATTTGAATCCTCATGCATTGTACTACTTATTTGTCCATATTGTGATTAATTAATTAGTGTGTGTGAAGTATTTTTGCTTCTATCCGATTTCTACTGTATTATTATTCTGTTGCTCATCTTACTGCATTGACCATTCTTAATCTTATACCTAAATTATTTCTTGTAAGGTATACATCATCTCTTAGATATGCTGTGAGGATTTTCACATGGTATCAAAGCATGTTGAGAGTATTGTTTATCTCCATTCCTGAGAGTTTTTTGCAGGTTATTATCAAGATTTCGAGTGCAGCAATTGCAGCAGTTTCTGCATTTTTGCAGCAGTAGCAGTTGCAGATATTTTCTATTGTTTTTGCAGGTCTTCTACAGCTTCCATGTATTCAAAAGAAATCTATCCTCCTCCATTCAACTATGATCCTCTTTCTCCATTTAACTATTATGAATGGAAACCAAAGATGATAGCACATTTGAAGAGAAATGGTCTCTTTGATTATTGTTTTGAAAGAGAGTTCGAATCCTCTGAAGAAAAGATTGACTGGTTAAATAATGGTGACAAATCCATGGGAACCATGATGCTTGCTATGTCTCGATGCTTGGTACATCAATTCATTGATGATGTTGAATCTCCAAAAGAGCTATGGGCCCACCTGGATGAAAGATTTGGCAAGCAGAATGAAGGGATTGGTCCAAACCCTTTCGAGAGCAATCAAAGTGATGCATTCGCCCTCCTTGATGATCTCATTTATCATGAACCAGTATCAAACATATCTCATATTGAAGTTGTCCACAAAGAAGAAGAACTTGCAGATTCTACACTCATGCTCCAAATTTCTTCTATTTCAAATTCTGTGCCAGCTCACACTCTAGAAATTGCAGAAGGTCCTAAATCCTCTCTTGCACCAAAGTCTATTGGTTTGCATCATGATCTATTGAATGTTTCGGAGGTAAAATCAGCCATTGGAGGTAATACATTCACTCTCCTTGATCACTCACCTCTTATATACTACTATATGATCATTATTACATGCTTTCATAAGGTTATTGAAGAATATGGCCATTGCCATTCGCTTGGGATAATTTCTCATGCACATCATGGTTTTGATCTCCCCCCTGCTGGTTCAAAGGAGATCTCAAGAAACCATTGCCATTCACTTGGGATAATTTCTCATGCATTTACTGGTTTTGATATCACCTCTAATGGTTCAAAGGAGATCTCAAGAAACCGTGATTCAAGTCTTGGAGCTTATTTAAAATCCAAGCAATCTCTACTTGGGATAATTTCTCATGCATATGATGGTTTTGATCTCACCCATGTTGGTTCAAAGGAGATCTCAAGAAACTATTCTTCAAGTCTTAAATCTGATTTGGATTTCAAGCAATCATGTGATGGTTCTTTTTGGCATAATCTCACCCATGATGGTTCGAAGGAGAAGACAAAAGACTATCTGCACATTCATAGATTTGAACCTACCTCAGCTGATTCGAATCACAGGTTCAAGGATCATCTTCATACTTTTGGATTTGTTCTCATCACATTTGATCTGAAGAGAAATTACAAGCACATGCTTTTTGAGCATGAACCACTTCTTCCCAAGAAGAATACCTCCAGACATATGACCAAGCATCACACCTGCTTGAGTTTGGAGCAGTTATTTTTTTGTGTGTTCCTTACAGTCTATTTTGAGGGGGGGTATTTTTCCCATGAGGTTTTCCCCATTTCCTTGGTTTATTGACTGTTATTAAACATTGTATTAGGTGACCTTTGGTCTCAGTTACCAGGGCCCAGGATGGATTAAGGGGGGGAGTTAGGATATTCCTATACTCCATCCTAGTCCTACCAGCATTTTCATCCTTTGCATTTTCAGTCTTGCATGCAGCATGCATTCTGCATGCATCCACATGCTTCCCAATCATCAGGTTGACACCTCCAGCACCTAGTCCCTAGTCTTCCAGCACTCGGGAGCTTATTTCCACTCATATTGAGCCCTCCTAGACAGTTATGTGCCCACATCTCACCATCCACTTGATAAAGGTGCCCTTCTTCACCTACCAGTCCAGTTGTCTTCAATTAACTGAGTTCTCTCCTTAATTTTAGGCTTGACTCACTCTTAACTGACCTTACCACTCCAATGGACCTCCAGTGTGACTAGACTGCTCATTCTAACTTTAGTTAGCTCCTCATGCACCCTCCACTAAGCCTCCTTCATTCAGTTAGTGTCTCCATGTGCCAGTTACAATCAGTTACACCTACCACACTCAGTTAGACTCGGTTTGACTGACGGTTGACAGTTACTTGTGCATTGATGACTCCACTGATGATGAGACAGACTTCTAGTTGTGCTCCGATGACACTCCAGTGATATTTTGATCACTCCATGAAGGCTAATTCGAATTTCCACCTTGGCATTTGAATCCTCATGCATTGTACTACTTATTTGTCCATATTGTGATTAATTAATTAGTGTGTGTGAATTATTTTTGCTTCTATCCGAGTTCTATTGTATTATTATTTTGTTGCTCATCTTACTGCATTGACCACTCTTAATCTTATTCCTAAATTCTTTCTTGTGAGGTATACATCATCTCTTAGATCTCCTGTGAGTATTTTCACACAAATAATCCATGAGCAAGTGATGTCGCCAAATTTGAGAGTTTGTAGTCAGCATTAAACCACACAAAATATAGTAGAATATTTCATCTTTTGCTAGCCCATTTTGGTTGATGGTCATCCAAAACCATCCCTTCAGAGAGCTCGTGTATTTAGCAGAAGCATGTGCAAGCTTCTTGCTAACCTTCTTAGTAAAGGATGTTCAAGATGGAAATGTTCAGTTGGTGGTAATTGTCCACTTCCACTTATTCAGCTCTCTTCTTCATCTTGGACTCATATACACTCTTCGGATTAATGGGGGATTTGTTGGAGACCAATCCTTGGTTTTAAGATTGGTGTGCACTATCCACGTGCAAAGAAGATCAATAGTTTTGAGGGTAGACCAAGAGTCACCCAGGAGTCCAAGAGTCCACTTGGGAATATGAAACCCAAGGGACAATTCTCTTGTATATATGTACAATTAATAAAAGAGAATTAGTGCGCTTTCACGCCTATCTTTTTGTCTTCATGAGTTAATTGCTTATGTGCCTAGTGTGGCACCTTACAATTGCAATGGAGTTCACCTCCTTATTTATCAAAGTTCACTAAGCAAGTCATTTCCACTTATAAATGTGGGATAAATGCTTTACACATAAAGTTAACATGAGCCCAATCTAAAGTCATAAAATAACATTATTACATAGTAGGCCTTATATTCTAATTGTTACACCAAAATATCATCATTATGAGTTATGTGTCCTTCATTTGTCCTCATTCCTAAAGCACTTAAGCCAAATTTATTGAAGGAAGAGTTGTGGTTATCCTTTTTCCCTTTTTTGTCACCCCAACGCACCTTGCACATTGACCAAGTGTGTCAGACTCCTGGTGATGTGCGTTGCACAGTGACAGAGCGCGTCGATGACACATTTCTCCTTTGAACAGAGTGTGTCACTCCTCAAATGTGCATGTTTCCTATGGACAAAGTGAGGCACTGTTAGTTTAAAAGGGAAAAGAGAAGGTTCGAGCGCCTTCTAGAACCCATGGCTTCGTGGAGTATTATCCCTATGAACTAGGAAAGGTGGCATTCGATCCCCTAACCTTTTGAGATAATCCCTTGACCTTCTCCCATAAATCCTCAACCTCTTCTATCCTTTTAGGCCTATATATACAAGCCCTCTCTTCATAGTTAGGGAGGAAAAGGATAGAGCACTTAAATGCTGGAGAAATTATGTTGGAGCTTATTCCCTTTAATCCATTAGGAGGCAAGAGATTAGATCTTTGAGGCTAGGACCATTTGGAGGAAGTTACAATGTCAAATCTTGGTTGTAATATCTCCCTATGTATTTCTTTCATTTACAGAAATACAAATTCTTTCCATAAAGTCTTGTTGTATTAAGATCTTTAGAATTAGTTTCTTTGACTACTAGTTTAGACTAATCTATGTTGCATATTATTAGTATTTGTATGTTTCCACTTGTTTTTGATTTGTCTTGTAGCTGAAGATCAGGAGCTACAACAAAAAAGGAGGTATCACTACAATCACAAGGTAAACCATTCCTTCATACCTTTTTCAATTTGGTTAATCTAGGAAATATTCTGCATTCTGTACTGTTTTTGTTCTAGATCCAAACCATTCGAACTAGGGAGATCAGTTAGTGTCTGCACTGACGGATTGTCCGTAAGCAAAATTGGTGACCGTACTGGGGAATAGTCCCATAGTCTTTGATTTGTTTGGATTGTGATTTCTATTTTCGTGTTTTTTCTCCAATAGCCTCTAAATTGCCTCCTTATTTTGGATTTGTTTCTCAAAGGGTTATTGGGTGATCTAGTATTTGGGATTTTTTTTATTTTTTCAAAGTTGGATCTCACCTGACGCACCTGGGCATTTTTCTACCTGTGTCGTTGTAATTCTGACACATTTATCCTTAAGGAAGATCACGTCGCTGACGCATTTTGTCTGTGTTCAAACAGCGTCACTGATGCACTTTCCCTGTCTGCAAACTGCGTCACTCGTCCCCCAACACCCAGGTATATACCTGCAGAACGTGTCACCCTGCAATGATTAGTATATAGGGTCAAAAATCCCACAAAAATTTGTTTATGTTTGGTTTTCTGAGGTCTGTGTCTCACTCATTGCAGCCACAGTCTTTCTCATATTCAGAGTGCTTTGTCCTTGGTTTACTACAGAATTTAGAGCTTGATTTGAGTCCTAGTTAGTCAAGAAGTTGTTTCTTCAGTCGTTGGCACAATCCCTCCCGAGAGCAACCAGTCTTGTGACTCCTTTCAGTATTTCTAATTTATTTGCTTTGGTTTCTAAGTCCTCCAAAAACTAGGTTCTTGTGATTCTTGCACAATTTGGTGAGAATTTTGTGTTGGATTACATTTTTGGGTGATTGACTTCTTGAGAACTTTTGTTTGTTTAAAAATTGCAGTAGTAAGTAGTCTCTAGTATTTTGAATCAAGATGAAAAAGTGATGTCATTCTTGTAATTTTTGAGTGCATTAGTTTGGAAAATCAATTTTTTTTTTACTCTCTTCATTTTGAGTGGATTGCTTAAAGGTGTTGAGGTGAGTGTTTATGCTTTCGATAATCATTTGATAATCTTTGAAAGAGCTGAAAAATTGTGAATGCTTATGTTTTCTTGGTTTTGGAAGGTTCATCTTTATCTCCTTGAAACCATTAAGTGGATTTAGGATTTCTCAAAGTATTGAAAATCTAGTAAATGCTCTTATGCTTTTGGATTTCCCTTTCACTTCGTCTATGTTCTTGATTGGAAACCAAAGTGATTGCAATAAAAAAGAAGTCCATCTTTTCATTTTTGCTCATAGATCTAGCTTAGTTGAAAAAGAAAAAGAAAAAGATTTTTGGTTTGGTATGTTATTTTCGTTTTGTTGGATTAATTGAAAGAGTGTTTTTAGTCTTTTGGGTTGATTGCAAAAGAAAGTAAAAATGGTATTTTATCATTTACTCTCGGAAAAATAAAGATTTATCCTTCCTTTAGCTAGTTTTCATCGCAAAAACGAAACACTTGCACTTAGTTTAGCTTAGTTGTGCACTCTTTTTTTATTTTACAAGTCTACACTTCATGCATTCACCTAACCGTATAAGATAAAATCAAGTGGTAGCCTAAGTTAAATTTTTCTAAAAACTCGTGTGATAGGGTAGAGATGTGTTCCGACGTCTCAAAATGTAGCAGCTGTCGTTATTTTCCTGCACTGCATCCTAGGGACTTGCAGTTCTTCTACGTGCTAGTGAGTATATCGAAAGGCCTTTCACATACCTTTGGGTATATAGAAAGGTACTTCACGTACTCGACGGTATATAGGAAGGCTCTTGTCGTACAGTTGTGAATTAGACAACACTATTATGGATTGGAGCTCCCACGTACCTTGTGTATATCGGGAGACCCCACTAGGATCCTAAAACCATCTGATTCAACTATTGGTCGTCTTGGCGTGGAAATACACTGAGAACATCTCTCGAGGAGATACTACGCACATATTGTCAAGTAGTCAGGTAATACGGTCAGGGGTACGGTCTTAATCCTCCCTGGTTAGTGCTCTAAAATATTGGTCCAAGTATTGTTGTTGGACCCTATAGTATATTGTGAGTTGCGACGCCTTGATACTCCTGTGATGTTAAATACCTTAATCCCACCTATCATATAAGTTTGCTTGCGACTTTATCTTGAGTAGTACTTGAAGTGTGTTTTTTCTTTAGAATACTTTTAGGAGAAGGATTTCATCAGCTGTCCTAGCTGAACAACCCTTAAGAAGATCCCACATAATACTAAATTTTCCACTTGAATATCCCCTTATCTAGGAGTAAAACTTAGGAGCAAGCATGGATCAACCTACTACATCTAAATCACACGAAGAAGGAATTCTTATCCCTAAATCAGGAGGAAACTTTTCTCCTTTTGTAAATCTTCCTATCATTGATCCTACAAGACCATTGTTGGTGGAACAACCTCCTTCGCATGACACGTCTTTTCATCACTCGATTGAAGGTAACCGTGAAGTCATCGACTAGATATATGCTCAACCCCCAGAGGACCCAATAGAAACTGCTTTTGGTCCAACCGCATCATTTTGGGGGACCTCCTTAGGCCATGTCATTTCTGATTTTGGTTCACCTTCGATTGTGGAAACTCCACCACATCTGCACCCTACTTTATTTATTCCGAACGAGGAATTTATCGCACCAATTCACGAGACTGTGGTTCGTTTACGAGCACTTGGAGAGAGGGTAAGGTGCTAGATTTTCCCTCCCCGATCCACTCCAGAGGTAGCCATTCTTAAACATCACTCCCCTATACATTCTTTTACTCTTCCTTCACCATGGATATATGTGCCTAATATGACCACCTATGAACCAGGCCAACCCTCTTTTTTTTCTAGTATGCATGAAAACCATTCGGTCGGTTCTACACCCCTATTGACCGCAATGATTGCAGGGAAACCGTCAACTACTCTTAACTTCGTCATTGGAACACCACCTCCGACTCAAAGTTTGAACAGAGTCTACCCTCTAGTTAGTGGTAAATATATGATCACAGGTCAGCCTATGGTTAGTGGTCAACACATAATTATCAGACAAACTTCAATCGGTGAACAACATTCAACTGGGGGGAAACCTCTAGTCAGTGGAAAAAATCTAACTGGGGGGGAACCTCTAGTTAGGGGACAAAATGTAAGTGGAGGATATCCTCTGTGCATGAACTAAAATATGGTTGGGAGTTCACTCCCAACCATGGGACAACATACGTGGGATTATCAAGTGGGGGGTCCATCTATGTGGACCCAACCCCCTTGGGGGAATACATATGAGGGTAATCGTAATATAGCGACAGGTGAAAATTATATAGAGACTCTTTATCCTGGATCACCTTACCCAAGAAACACGGATACCCTATGGGGATATCATAATATTCCATCGGTTGGACCTCCATCCAGCATCCCACCACCACCCGTAGCGCCTATCCCACCCCCTCTCCACCACCTGCCCCACCTCCACCTCAACCATCCAGAGGACCCCCGTATTCCGGAGGAGGGCACCCACATTCAGGAGGAGGACCTCCATTGGGTCCACCTCCTAACATGGGAGGACCTTATGATCAATCGATCCATGGTCCTACTGGTACCCAAAGGCCTTATCAATATTACCAGTATCCACATCCAAACTGACAGTTACCATTTCTGTCTATGTTAGATCTATTGGACCTGCCACGTTTGACCAACGATTCCATTCAACATGGCACGAATTGGCCACCCACTCTTGTGAAGTTACCATCGAAGATACCCAAATTTGACGACAAACCCGACGAAGATGCCAAGAACCACGTGATGACATATCATTTGTGGTGTTCCTCAAACTCGTTAATGGATGATTCTATCCGTTTGAGGCTCTTTCAACAAACCCTCACCAGTACCGCCACAAAGTGGTACATCGAGTTACCGCCACACTCTTTCATCGATTTTAGATATTTAGCTATGGATTTTTTGACTCATTTTCAATTATCGATCCGCTATGAAACCGGCACAGATACTTTGACTTCTCTCCGACAATCAACCCCCACTCACATTTCTGATCATATTCGTGAGTGGAGTAGAAGACGTCGGCTCATTAAGGCTCCCATTATGGATCAACTACTAGTTGATTGGTTAACCAAGTCATTATTACCCATCATAGCCAAAGACATTTCTATGGGCGGGGTCACTACGGAAGAACAAGTAGTCTCGTGTGCTCAATACTTAGACTTAGTCTACATTCAATCTAGCACATTATATGATATAATTCATAATGCCCCACGCCCCACACATGACCCGACAAAACCTCTTGTGGGATCACATGCCGACGACATCATTGGTTCCATTCATACCCATCCTTCCACCCAATCGATTGGATCGCAAAGCCACATGGATCCAACCCCAACCTCGTCATAGGCTAGCAACAATACCAACCAGTCACCCAGTCCTGCTTCCACAACTGAGGTGAATTCAGTCCAATCTGCTTCATCTCCAAAATACAGTGATAAAAAGAAGAAAAAAGGCAAATCCAATAAGTCTTCTAACCAATAGAAACATAAAAACAACCGCAATCCTCCTGACACCAAACCGAGACGGAATTCCAAATATCCCTTCTTACTATGCAGTGATGACCACTTCACAAAAGAATGTCCGCATCATGAAGAAGTCCAAAATTTTCTCAAAGGAAACCCCCCACCCACAGTTTTAACGGACCCCTTCGCCACACAACAACGGCAGGTGGTTGCGCAACAACCAACTCCTCCTCAAGGAGAACCCTCCACGACCGGTCATGTTATCATTATGCATAGTGAAACGTTCAACTTATCTAACAGGTCACATATGTATGAATCTATTACTAACAAGGAATCCAATGGAGGTAATACTGAAAAATCATCCACATCTCCATCCACTATTCCTCTTCCAGAAGGTCCTTTGACCATATAAAAACCGCTACCAAATGCAGTATTGTGTCCACCAAAAAGCACAATTCGAAAATCCATTTTCAACCCTAATTCCTAGGCCGCTCAAAACTACAACATTATGGAAGATCTAGCCTAGGAACCATGTGCTATGTCTACCCTTGAAGTCTCAAAAAATTGTCCCAAACAGTGTAAGACTATGTTATCTTCTATTGGAGTAGTGGATCCATTCCTCTAACACCATCATGTTTAGATTGGAATACTTCAAGCCGAGGCTTTCCCACCAATTGGCATTTCATATCATCACCAATGTCGCTGGGAAAAACATCCATCGTACTATCTTAGATGAAGGATCCTCTACCTCAGTAATGTCCTTGTCCTGTTGGAAATCCATCAGCTCTCATGAATTGAACTGTTCCCCTACCACCATGAAATCATTTGACGGACGTGGATTCCAACCACACGGGATTCTACAATCTCTAGTTGTTGAGTTGGGAGGTAAGATTGTTTCCATTAACTTGGAAGTAGTTGCAGCTCCATTGGATTATAACTTATTGCTTGGTCGAAATTGGTTCTATGCTATGACTTTGGTCGCATCTTTTGTCTTCCGCATTGTGCAATTTCCCCATAAAGGGAAAATTATCACTATCGACCAATTGGAATTTTGTACACCGGACATCACTACTCACCCTACAGATAATGTCCATCTTTTAGGAAACTCTTCACAAATATATGAGAGTGTGGGGGTAGGACTCCTAAAAGACTCATCTCTCATGGGAGTCTTTCCAACACCTGATCCCCCATCACATGTTGCCACGGTGAACATGATCCCATCCTCCTCCAATTCGGAGGACCCTTAGATTGTTCCCTATATCATTGACGTTGATTCGATTGGAGACCAAATGCCTCTCAGCCTAGTTGAAGCCACTTATGAGGCCATCCAATCGGCATCTGATCCACCCAATGACCACCGCTTGATGGCATCCGACCCAGGTTCTCTTCCATCTTGGCGGAACTCATTCTCGCTACCATTCGGTCATCTCCTCCAAACTTTTCACTCTGATGAATCAATCATGGAGATTATGAGCTTGGATAAGCCTCCATGGGAATAAAATCACCATCGGTCGTTCTTCCTTCTGCCTTTAGACATGGTAGAGAATGTTATTCAAACCATTATTTCACCGGATGTCATTCCCAACCCTCAACCTCCTATTCTCACCCAGGATACGGTAACAGAAGGGAATTTGGAAAATATCACTCCTACCACCACCATTGACATCTTGGCGAAACCAGGCGTCATAGAACATATCCACATTGGCCAAACCTGTTCTGCTAAAGAAATCAAGTCTTATACGACCTTGTTCAAACAATTCTGCAACGTCTTTGCATGGATCTATGAAGAAATGCTCAAGATTGATCCTGCTATTTTTGTACATGAAATCAAAACATATCCCGACACAAAACCCATCTGAAAAAAATTTGTCCAGTGCACCCTCGAAAGACTATAGCTATCAAAGCAGAGATTGAAAAGCTGTTGAAATTTGGTTTCATTTATCCTGTACCCTTGACAGATTGGGTCTCTAATGTCGTCCTAGTTACAAAGAAACAAGGAACCATCAGAGTTTGTGTTGATTACAGGGATCTCAATAAGGCTTGTCCTAAGGACAACTACGCTACCCCATTTATCGACCAAATTGATGACAATTGTGCTGTAAGTGTCATCTTCTCATTCATGGATGAATTTTATGGCTATAATCAAATTGAGATCCACCCAGCAGATCAACATAAAACTACTTTCATCTTCCCATGGGGTACATTTCCATATCGCAAATTACCTTTTGGCCTTAAAAATGTTGGTGCCACATTCGAGCGGGCCATGTCGTATGCCTTTCACGATATCAAGGATTTTGTGGAACCCTACCTCGATGATTTGCCCAATCATTCGAATCGTCATGAGTTTCACATTGATCAGCTGATGGTTGTGTTTCTCAGATGTCGACGGTATAACATCCGTTTAAATCCCCACAAGTGCATATTATGTGTGGAGTCTAGACGTCTCCTTGGCTTCATCATTTCCAAAGATGGGATCCACATTGATCCCCTCAAGGAAGAGGCCATCTTAGCCCTACCTCCACCTACGGACATTACGGAACTCCAAAGTTTGCAGGGGAAGGCAAACTACCTGCGTCGTTTCATGTGTAATTTTTTGCAAAAAACACAGGGTTACATGCGATTGTTAAAGAAGGACGTCCCGTTTATTTGGGATGACTATGCCCAAAGTTCCTTCGACAATCTCAAGCACGTTATTACCCATGCACATGTGTTACAACCACCAAATTATATCCTCTATCTTGCTACCTCTACCTCAAGTATTGGTATGGTTCTAGTGAAGGAGGATAGCAACGTGCAGGAACATGTGATTTACTACCTTAGTAAGGGTCCCATAGACTCTAAAACCCATTATTCACATGTTGAGAAGTTAGCTCCGGCAGTCGTCATCGCTATCCAGAATTTCTGTCATTATATCATGCTCTGAACTACTACTATCATTGTTGATTCTAACCCTATGTACCACGTCTTAACACGTCAGGTATTGGGGGGGAATATTCACAGTAGATTATCATTCTACAAGAATTTGATCTCCAGTTTGAAAAGGATAAATCTAAAAATTCATTAGTATTTGCGGAGCTCATTTGTGATCTTCCCCATATTGATCAAGAATATGAGCCCATTGACTCTCTCCCCGATGAGTCATTGTTTTTTAACATTACTTATGACCCTTGGTACAGAGATATCACCTTGTATCTCCAAACACAACGCTTTGTACCTCACTTATCCTGTGATGAACGCCATCGTATCCGTCACCATGAGAAATATTACCTGATCATCGGTGATACCCTCTATCGTCATGGCATCGATTCCATCTTACGACGTTTAACTCACGAAGAGGCCGAGCAAGTCCTGAATGATTTCCACTTGGGAGCATGTGGCGGTCATCTCTCTAGGATGGCTACAGCCCAGAATATTTTATGCGTTGGATACTACTGGCCTTCCATCTTCAAATATTGTATGGAGGCAGTCAAGAAGTGTCCTCCTTGCCATCTTTTTCATCATTAAAAGCGCACACACCCTGCCCCACTCCATCCAGTTATCGCTGGCGGGCCCTTTGCAAAATGGGGCATTGACTTCATGCATTGTAATCCTACCTCGGCCAGGGGGCATGGTTACATTATTGTCGTTGTAGACTACTTCACCAAATGGGTCGAGGCTATTCCTACGTACAAGGAAAACGGCGAAACCATCGCACTCTTTATGTTCAATCACATCATCACTAGATTCGGAGTCCCACAAGCCATTGTCACAGACCATGGATCACACTTCCAAAATAAGATGGTAGTTGAATTAAGCGCCAAGTTGGGATTTCGTCATGCAAACTCAACCCCTACTATCCTCAATCGAATGGACAAGTAGAGTCCATTAACAAGGTCTTGAAAACCATGATTCAGCGTATGGTAGGCACTCACAAGTCAAATTGGCATGTGATTCTTTTTTCATCCCTTTGGGAATACCGGACCTTCATCAAAATCGCCATTGGTTTCACACCTTTTCAGTCGGTGTATGGACTATAGGAAGTATTACCTATTGAGTGCGAAATTCCGTCTTTAAAACTAGTTGTTGAACTTTTACCAAACACTATCGCTGAGGAAGAGAGATTTTTATACTTAGCTAGACTCGACCAAACTCGTTGTGATGCATATCTATCCAATGAAATGCATAAGAAACGCATCAAGGCCCAATATGACAAATCTGTAAAACCCTGTATCTTCAATGAGGGTGATTTCGTCCTAACTTACGACCAAAAACACGATAAGCTAGGGGCCGATAAACTTGAGTCCATGTGGCATGGGCCATACATCGTAAAACATGTTTTGGAAAAGGGATCTTATGAGTTGGTTGACTATGACGGAATATCCTTAGGGAAGCCTCGGAGTGGGATCTACCTAAAGCGGTACTATGCTTAAGTTATCTTGCATCAGTACTCTGTATATATTGTACATAACATGTGTTTTTGTTGGTGTGACACTTTATTTTAGTGTGTTAGGATCTTATCTCGATTTTCTCTTATACCATGTTCCGCCTGGATGTGTAGATGAAAACCTGCAATGGATTCGTGGATGGCGTTATCCGTCACACCCAGAACCTCGCCTTGGTAGCTTGGGTATTTTATTCCCCTGTCGGTGAAGTAATAATCTCAGGAGGAACTTTCCTAGGTCCTGCAACTAATAACATCGTTGAATATCACGCTGTGATTGGATTGTTAACTGATGCTTTTTCCCTCGGTGTGGACCACATTGTCATCTACTTGGATTCTCAACTGGTGGTCTCCTATCTGAACAGATTCTATGCCATCCGTGACCCCACACTACTTCGCTTGTTCCATCGAGTACGTCTCTTGGAAAGGTATTTTGAGTTTGTTCAATACCAACATATCCTAGGATATATGAACACAGTTGTTGATTCATTGGCTAACTTCGTATGAGATTGGCACATTTCACATTCGTAAGAATTTTTATTAAAGATGCATAATCAACATGGCATGTAATTATCCATTAATGTATAAGTAAACACACATAAAACCCATATCCATCATAAAAACACATTGTATAAAACGCTAGATAATATTTTATATTAAGTCTGGAAAAATGTTGTACAAAAAATCTGAATCCCATGGCTTTCAATATATCACATCTACAAAAATCTGAATCTCATGGTTTTCAGTATATCATCGCATATACATCCTATCACTGACGGTGCTCATAATAGCGTATGATGGCCCTGGACACTCGGCGGAGTAATCGACCAAAACGACCCGAAACTCCAGCAGTCCTACGCTGATAGTTTCATGGAAGGTCATCTATAGAAATATCGGGAATGTCTACGGTTAGTCATTGGAGGTTATCCTCGAGCTCATCTAGCTCCTCCATGACCTCTTGATGAATCGTCGCCATCTCACGAACCACTCCTCACCTCTCGATAGGTGAGGATCCCGCCGGTCTCGATGGGCCAACATCTGTGTAAGCAAGGTATAGTGTATCGGTACTACACAAAAAAATGAGAAATCATAAAATACATAAAAACGAGTCTTTTTCTTACCCATCTCTCCCCACTACTCTCCCTAGGAAGAACTATGTGTGGGTCTCCTCAGAAGTCTTCCCTTGAATATGCATAGTCCTCCATCATAAAGAGTTGGCTACGTAGCTACCTAAAGAAAGTAGGTCCATAGGTGATCATTGTCCCACCACCACCATGACGGGCCATCACCTCATCCCACCATTGCATACGTGGGTCACACGGATCGAGATCACTGATCTCTACCTGGGGAGGGAGAAGGGGAACCCTCTCCAAGAAGAAAGATACCACAATGGATCCATAACCAAACTGCTTGAGATCCCCTCTTCAGCACTTGGTCAACTATTCTTTCAAGTTTGTGAGGAGCCCCTCGCACCAGTTGAACACTGTAGGATCCATGCACTCGATGGTGTACAACATGTGAGCCCTGGTGGCTTGATGTGGATCCCTACTACTTGCCATTCGCTCAATAGTGAACAACATGGTCCTCAAGGGACGGTCCCGCACGTTCTTGATGGGAATTTTCCCACCCAACATCTATGTACCTGGAGTGAAAAACTATGCAATAAGATCCTCGGTGGTCCGGTCACCACCCCTAGGTCCAGATAGTGACACTAGGGCCCCACGCCTCGATAACCCCATCAGAAAGTATATATCCTCAATATCCAAAGTGAAGATGTGTGCTCCAACTCAGAAATGTTGTTGGTCCGGATCCCACAGCAGGATCAAATAATCCAATAGTTGTAGTTGGGATCTCATCCCTTGTACATGGAAGAACTTAAGAAACCCACACTCTCTTAAAGCGTTGATGGAATGAGCACCGTTTTCCGCTTTCACATCCTCCAATTCATGCTCGTGTTCTTTCCATTGAACCATTTTGAGTGATAAACCCTACATAAACATCAATTTGAAGGATATTAGGTCCATCTCATAGCAAGAGAAATCATCTTTTGGCCCCTGTTTCCAAATTTTTGGGCCAATCTACGTCGATGCACCCCGTCTTTAAGGATAGGGCATCAACAACGCACTTAGCCCATTCTGGGGGTGCACTTCCCGAAAGGGAGAAGTGCGTCACCCAGGGCGTGCACTTACCCCTATGGAATGAACCCCCAAAACACTCAAAATATGCATAAGAATCAAAATTTCGACCATGAAATTGAAGGGAAGAGAGATTAGGATTATCTGGAACTTACGGGAAGCTGAATGGTCGACCGACACTCCCGAAATCTTCACCACAAATTTGAACTTGGAAGGGAGTTTTTCTCACTTTCAACTTAGTAAAAACACAATGGTAAATGTTTTTTACTATTTACCCTTTTTTATAATCAAAATGGAATTTTCTTTTTTTAATTTGTATTATTCCATGGGTTTTTTGTTATAGTTGTTCTTATTTTTGTGTTTTAAATCCTCGTCATAGCTCTAAACTTTGTTATGAAGTTTGCAGGTTGGGGTTAGTGACGTCTGATTATGACGGAGACCATTGTCGAATTTTCATACTTTTTATCAAAGTTTGAAAAGGCTTGAGAGTGTTTTTAATACCATTATCATGCTCATTAAAACTAAGTATAAATGGTTTCGAATTGAGTCTTTGTTCTTTCTCGTGCTCATAAATACATGAGAATAACTAACTGAGTTATCTTTTATCTCTTTTTCGGGCTCGTAAAACTTCTACAAAAAAGGAAGCCCCCTAGAGTTCTCCTTTAATCTCTTTTCAGACTCCTTAAATAAGAAAATATTTCCAAGCGAACTTAATTGTTTCATGCTTGTAAAAGTATTAGAAAGGTCGTCTTTCTGGTGATAATTTACCCCTTTTTCGAACCAGTGAGACTACTTACAAAAAAAGAATACTCTATTTAATCATGACTAGAAGAGTTCTCTCTCATGTTGTTTTATCCTTTTTCGGGTGAGGAGACTAAGTACTCATTGGAGTCTTCTTTAGTCCTTTCAGACTCTCTAGATATGAAATGACACCGAGTTTACCTTCTTTGGACTAGTTAAAATGGAACATTGAAGGGCCCTTTTAGCGACGAAACCCTCCTATCTCAGGCTCGCAAAACATGTGAGATTGGACTTGTCTGAAGGATGAGCTATACCGAGCATCTTTTACCCTCCTCAAGCTCATTAATAAACAAATAGGTACTCATCAATCATGATGTGGAATAAGGGAAGAGTCTGTATTCACCTGTATTAATGATAGTTTATAGTCGCTCTTGGACATGGCACTTTTTTGCATCTCATTCAAACCGCTTGGATAATCTGCTTGTCCTCGAGTCTCACCAATTCCCTGAGTCATCATACTCCTTTGGGTCATCCGAAGAATGCGTCAACCATTTGTTGTATTAGGCCTTTGTATTTGTCTCATCATGTCAATGATGCCAAGTCAATCCATTCCATGTTCAAGGGAAGTCTGTTGTTGAGTCAACCTCTGCAGTTTGTATACCCTCCTTTGTTTCGGTCATCCCTGAGTCAGTTTCAAAAGTTACTCTACAGTTCGATCTACCTCAAAACATATTTGATTTTGTTTCATGTCGATGATGGGGAAAACATCATGGCCCTCCTTCAACAGGTTTAACCTTGTCGACTTCAACACATCATCCAAGGATTAAAATTTGAAACCAGTCGAGGACCTTGGGCCTGTATACCTTAATGGCAGGCTACCGCGCTTTCAACAGTAAATTCACATCATGGACTTTTGATTGAAATATTCCACCGAATGTTCGACCTCAACTCATTGATTCACATTCGGCGATATGTACTATGATACCTTGGGGATCATTGACATTAATGATGGTTTCCCTCACACTTGTTAACGGTATACATCAATGATCGGTGGTGGTTTCTACCATGTTCGCCTTCAAAACATTCTAATCACATGGTTAGATTCGTATCATTGCGAGTTCAGGTTGAAGTCCCTGGGTTAACTTATGTATCTTACCCAGGCTGTGATGAATATTTTTTGAGTCATATCACACGGATACACTCTTGTATTGGTCGTGGTTGTGTAATTATTTCATCATGGATCTACGCTTGTGTCAGTAGCCATGTTTGTGTCCAATCAGTCATTACTATCATGGATTTGCAATGTATTGGTCGGTAGCCATGTTACGATTCATTTGAGACATATATCTCGGAGTTTTTTGTACTGCATAAGTCTTTGTTCGACACTTCCACCGATGGTTCTTGCCTCGAATTTCCATATCTCAAAGCACCTCACCTATCCTATCTTGCTAGCTTCATGCTTTGGGGGGCATTATGTTACACCAAAATCTCGTCATTATGAGTTATGTGTCCTTCATTTGTCCTTATTCCTGAAGCACTTAAGCCAAATTGATTGAAGGAAGAGTTATGGTTATCCTTTTTCCCTTTGTTGTCACCCCAATGCACCTTGCACATTGACCAAGTGCGTCTGAATCCTAGTGACGTGCGCTACACATTAACAGAGCGCGTCGGTGACATATTTTTCCTTTGAATAGAGTGTGTCACTCATCAAATACGCATGTTTCCTATGGACAAAGTGCGCCACTGTCAGTTTAAAAGGAAAAAGAGAAGGTTCGAGCGCCTTCTAGAACCCATGGCTTCGTGGAGGCTTATCCCTATGAACTAGGAAAGGCATCATTCGATCCCCTAACCTTTTGGGATAATCCCTTGACCTTCTCCCACAAACCCTCAACCTCTTCTATCCTTTTAGGCCTATATATGCAAGCCTTCTCTTCATAGTTAGGGAGGAAAAAGATAGATCACTTAAATGCTAGAGAAATTATGTTGGAGCTTATTTCCTTTCATCCATTAGGAGGCAAAATATTGGATATTTGAGGCTAGGACCATTTGGAGGAAGTTGCAACGTCAAAGCTTGGTTGTAATCTCTCCCTATGTATTTCTTTCATTTACAGTAATACAGATTATTTCCATAAAGTCTTGTTGTATTAAGATCTTTAGAATTGGTTTCCTTGACTACTAGTTTAGACTAATTTGTATTGCATATTATTGGTATTTGTATGTTTCCACTTGTTTGTGCATTATCTTGTAGCTAAATATCAAGAACTACATCAACCAAGGAGGTATCACTACAATCACAAAGTAAACCATTCCTTCATACCTTTTACAATTTGGTTAATCAAGGAAACATTTCTGCATTTTGTATTATTTTTGTTCTAGATCCGAACCATTCGGACTAGAGAGATCAGTTAGTGTATGCACTGACGGATTGTCCGTAAACACTAATAGGGTTTATTTATATAATGAAGCAAATGCCTTCTACTTCAACATCAATTGATTGAGCATGGGGTCTTTGAGGAGGCTTTCCTTTGTCATTTCAACTTCGATGCATAATACATGCATGGTTTTAGATTATTAAACAAAATTATTGTAGAGTGTTTTTTAAGGATAAAGTATCTATTATTGTCCACTTAAAATAAATTGGCTTGTCGAACATGTGTTGAGTTCCTTTGTTTGTGGAAGGAAACCAACTCAGGTTGTGTTAAGTCCCTTTAGTAGGTGAGAAAATATAAAATTCCATGGTGAGCCTCCCTTATAGAATATAGAGAGTACATTGCATTCGTTGTTATGAGTCAATATTAAGAGGACTTTGTTATGTTGATAATGAACACCTAACATTTTCCCTCCCTTATGTATTATCTCTATCTCATTTCACTTTGAAGAAAGGGCTTATGGGTATGACTTCATGATATTGAACAAAGGTGACATTTTGGAAATATTGCACATGGATGATTTATGTTTAAGGAATGGTAGTTTCCCATGCAACGAGTGCTTTCTATTAAGTGGATTGTTCAAACTACTGACATTTTGGACATATTGCACATGGGTGATTTATGTTTAAGGAATACTAGTTTTCCAAGCAATGAGTACTTTCTATTCAATGGATTTTTCAAACTCCCAATGTTCATTGAATTAAGGCTTCATTGGTGAGAGAGAGAGGAGACTTCCTCTTACATTCTCATCCCTTCCTCTAGTTGTATTTGTTTTCCCAAATAGTTGTTTATGTTTTTTAGTGTGTTTCCCATGGGGGTTATTTTTAGTTATTTTAATTGTTTGTTTATGAAGATAGCCTTCATTTGTAATGATAAGATGGTTTCCTACCAACCTCAAAGGTCCCATATATGTTGGCTTTCCTGGTCACCATCAAGACTAAGAGAATAATCTTTTTTTTTATTGTCTCTTTATGTGTTTGCTTCTTTGCGATCCATCTTGTGATATCACTTTTTGTGTTTCATTCTTTGTGATCATGGATAGAGACTTATCTCAATAGATTATTCACATTTGTTTGAATTGCTTTAAAATTTTGAATTTACACATGACACAATCTATGTGGAATGTATGAAAAGAGACAAGAAATAAAAAAGCGATTGCTTGATATTATTCATTGTGTAAAATGTCAACTTAAAGATGTCTCATGAGAGACAACATTCAATACAACCATTTGTTGTTGCATTAAGACAGAATTGCTTAACTAACAAATTATAACTTAATCTTATTTATGAGATGATGACTAAGCCACTTCAATTTCTTAAAGACCTATAACTAAATTTCTAAATTATATAAGAATACATTGTCATATGATCATTATACTAAGCTAACTCATAACACCCTCCTTGAATGTTCATGTCTATGACAAGCATTTGTCCCAAAATAAAAACTAATTACAGCCAAGCATTTCTTACAAACATTTGTGACCTCCAACAATGATGTCTATTAGCTAGGAATGTCTCCCTACTAGAAAACATATCCCAACCCTATGGTTTCCTTAGGAATTTTTCCTCTCCAACCTCTAGCAAAATTTATTTTTGTTCTCTTCTCTCTTTTCTCCTATCCATTGGTCTCGATGTTTAATTGTTGTCTCCAAGAACTAATGGGTGCTTTCTAGATCTATGTAATGTGTTCCAAAACCACCTCTCCAACACAACCCTATATTTAAATTCAATTTTAAAATTTCAACAAAAGACATCTAAATTCAATTTTTGAACTTACCTCTCATTTTCTCCAATTGTAAGTTATGGGCAAACTCAAGGGCATCTTGTTGTGGTGAACTACACACCTATCCCACTTCTTGCACCCAACACTTGTTTTGGACTTTCTCCGTGACTCAAAAACCACTACTTTACCATGCCCTTCCTCTATGTTTCTGGTACATACCTACCTATAGATACTAGCAACACATGGTCCTTACTACTAGAATAGTGTAAGTTAATACGTGGGAAAACAATCATTTTTATGAAGAATTCTCCCCCAAATCCAGTAACAATTTTGTTGGAAGTTATAGTTCAACATGATTAGTTCAAACCTTGATCATAAAACTTTTCCCTTATGGGTTTTTGTTAGATTTTTGGGTTACTTCAAAAGTGTTTACACCATGTTAAAGGGTGCTTCAAAATATTTGGGGCACATGGTGTATGATCGGGCCCTAGATGATCTGAGATGGATTGCAACATGAGAGATGGTCCATGATGGATATGCACAGTTGAGACCGCTTGCTCAATGGATTCTTGAACTCAGGGTTGTGCTAGTGAGGTGCTAGTTTTTGTTCTTCCCTTAGGTTTTGGAGTTCTCTTGCTTGATTGGTGGATGCCCTTCATGATGACTGCATAGAGGAACCACTTGTTTGGAAAGCACCTCACTTGGGATGAGGATCATTTTACATAGAGGAAGGCTTCAAGCCTTAGATAGCATGTGGCAACTTGGATTTCTATTCAAAGGATTGGAGATGGCTCGGGGACGGTTGAGGCTTCAATAGTGTTCTTGTAGAGGGTAGTTGACCAGTGGAGTACATTGCTTCGAAGGATCAATGGAATTCGTGGAGGATCGTAATGGAGTGGTGTGGACTTGCCTTGCATAGATGCAGCACCTTGGAGACAATAGTGTTCATGACATTGCCATTGGAGCATGACACATGTACTCTAGAGTGGACATCTCTCTTGTGTGGCTTACAAGGGCTCATGTAGGTTTCTTATAAGGGA
Source organism: Larix kaempferi (assembly GCA_027924585.1). Classification (NCBI taxonomy): domain Eukaryota; kingdom Viridiplantae; phylum Streptophyta; class Pinopsida; order Pinales; family Pinaceae; genus Larix; species Larix kaempferi. The sequence goes on from BSBM01000891.1 coordinate 500,539, forward strand.
TTAATCCCACATACTATTATTAGCCACCCTTACCTCTCATATAAATAGAAGGAGAAATTCTTTCCATTCATATCACTTGTGTGTTCATTCTTACTCACTAATGTAGAGATGTGACCTAAAATAGGAGCACACTTGTCATCTCTATCTCTTTTGGAGTCTTTACTTGTACTTGGTATCTCTTTCTCTCTCTCCCTCTTGAGGCACTATGTATTTCTTGGCCATCTTGGAGTTTCTTGGAGCATCTTGGAATTCTAGGGTTAGGGTTTATCCCTTGGATATTAGAGAATAGGTTTTTTAGAGAAAACCCTACCATGGATTGGTGAAGAAGAGAAGAGGAGGGGATGTCTTGCCTTGGAGGTTGTGTTGGAGAGATTCTTGCACTTAGATCTTCTTGGTTGAACTAAGCTTTGTTGATTTACCCTAACTAGGGCATTTTGGATAGTTGGATTTTTTATACTAGCCTTGAGAGAGAGCCATGGTATGTACTTGTACTTCATCATGAGCTTATATATGAAATTTCCAATTGTTCATATATTTTGCAATTTCTAAATTTGAATTGCAGCTATATATGTTCTTTATGCATTGATATTTGCAATTGTTTGTCTTGTTGATTTGACATAAATAAAAGAGAGAATTGTTAAGTGTATTAATATCTAATGAAAAAATAAGGGGTTGAATTTAATGTTGTGATACCTGTTGTCAAAGTACATTTTCAGATCTGGTTATTGGTTGATAAGTTGCCCTAGAAGGGTTTGAAACTTATCTCATTGTTTGGTATCTTTTCTCTTTGAATTACCATGGAGTTTGGGTTGTTTAAACTGAATTATTGTGTTCTTTCCATTGTTATTTTATACTTTAATTTACAACAATTCTAAGGCTGAAAATCTTAAGGCTATGTTCTAGAAAACCTTTTAAAAAGAAGATAAATTTTCATTTTGCATTAACTACCCAATAGCAAAAATTTCAACGATTTTAACCCATCTTTAAAAAACCCAAATCATCAATACTTCAAAAAAAAAGTAAATTGGAAAATAACTTTTCCTTGTCAAATAACAAATTCAAAAAAATAAGTAAATTGAAGCATAACTTTTCCTTCTCAAATAACAAAACTAAGCTTAAAAAAAAGAGACAAAACAAAAAACAAAACAAAAAAAGTTGAGTTCTGTTCACTCTGAGTTAAAACCATTAAGCCACCAAAAAAGACACTCTTCAACCTGAGAATTCAAATTTAAAAATTGCCTCCAATTTCATTTGCACCATCACATCTAGATTTTTATCCCTTGGAAACCATTATGTGCAATCTTCCACAAATAAGTCTACAACCTAGTGAGAAATTCTTTCTATTACAATACTAAAGCGTGCCATATGGTTTCCTCTGCAACCTAGCAACTTTTAACTTTTCTACATATCTATCCTAAATTTGTCACAATTCATCTGTGTTCATGCATCTACCACATAAATTTGGCCAACATTCTTCCACAAACTGTCTCTACCTATGTTGTTGGGAACGAGAAGCGGGAGCGGGAACGGGAGCGGAGCGAAAAGCGAAATTTTCAAAAGCTCCCATTTTGGGAGCGTTCCGAGAGCGTTTTTTATATAGTATATATTTTGATGGATTTATATCTAAAAAACATGTAGGATGTTGAATTAGCTATAGAAGACATGGATTAAACCATATAACATCAATCATATAGTAGTTATAACTTATAACATTATCATCAAATGATCAACCATAACTACTTTTATATGAGCTTGGCAATGAAGGGAGGTACCATAACTTTGTCATCAAATGATCAACCTAGTATAGGAGCTTTTAGTATAGGAGAGGTAGCGAGCACCTTGGGAGCGTTTTGGGAGCGAGATTCGGGAGCGGGAGCGAGGGGGTGGGGGGCGCTCCCACGCAGCATAGGTCTCTACCAAAAATTTAACCACAAAAATCATATGCAAAATCCCCCATGTTAAAAAATACACTTCATAATTTGTAGTTGTTGAATAATCTAGAAATTTCCAGCCTACACACAAAGTTATCAGAGATGACAGCTCTACCTGGAAATTTTCTATCTAACATTGTGTGTTTCTGTGTTGTCTGGAGGGTCAGTGCGTGAGGAGGAATTTCCACAATGAGCCACATTAATCTATCTTCTAAAAAATTATTGTTTTCCATGCTAGGCAAACTCTATGCAATACACCCACCATGAATTGCAATGTCACTAAACCCCATCAAAGTCCAATTATCAGTGTTGATATAAACTTCCATATGTCCACGCTTGGTGATTATCCACATTAATTCCTTTTGGATTTAATACCATGATGGAAATACATTTGTAACGTAAGCTTAAAAAACTTGGTGATTACCCACATTAATTCCTTTTGGCTTTAATACCATGATGCAAATACATTTGTAACGTAAGCTAATTTTATTAAGGTCTATCGAATGCCTATAATAAGTAGGTTAATGAGACTCGAGTATATCTAGTGTAAATTTGTACTGGTATCATTATTCACCAAAATCCCATGGATGATGCCATAGAAATAATAAAAAATATCACAGATGAGGAGATCACAAAATTGCTTAGAACTTGTTTGAAATCCACTTACCAACGTCAGAGGCAACATATATGAACAAATTGAGGGAATGTGGCTAACATATACATGGAATACCTTTCCATTAAAACCAAAATGGTGAAAAATGTTGGTGGATGACAGAAATGTGAATTAGCCACATTGAAGATGCAGTTTGGATAGGCTTTTTGAACATCTAAATAGCAAATCAGATCACATTAAATTTACAATGGAGGTGGAAGAAAACAATCAAATAACATTTTTGGATGTTCTTATCATCAAACATGATAATGGCTCATTAACTCATCAAATGTACCAAAAGAAAACACAGACAAACAAATATATCATGTAGACTTACACCACCATCCAGCTCAGAAACTTGGCATTATCAATACTCTGGTGACACATGCTATAAGAATAACAAATAAGGGACATATGGATAAGGAGATTGAGAATATGTTGTTTAAGAATGGTTATAAGGAAGAACAGGTCAAAAAAGTAATTTAAAAAGTCCAATGGGGACCTCCTAGAATACAAAATAATAATGAGAAAAGCACAGGCAAAATTACTCTCCATTACATTAAAGGAACAATAGACAAAAAAAAAAAAAACATAAAAGTAGTGTTCTCCCCTCCTAAAACCAATGGAATATGCTTGACAAAGCAAAGGACCAAACTAACCCTAGAAGACACGGAGGTGTCTATGTTATCCCGTGAAGTTGTGCAAAAGTATATATCAAAGAGACAGGGAAATCAATCCTACTAAGGATAAAAGAAAGTTGTGTCCGCATTACTCACAACCGTTTCCAGAAATCTACTTTAGCAAGCCATTCTCATAGCATAGGCCATCACATATGGATAAAAAAAGTGGTAAAAGTGTTATTGCCAAAGAAGATCATTATAGAAGAAGATGAATTCAGGAATCCATGGTAATCAAGAAGAATCCAAATAACATGAACAGGGGTGATGGTTAGAATCTAAGCGAACGATGGGAGCCTGTGATATGTGGTATAAGGAATACCAATTACAATCTTGTAAATAATGCAGCCAACCTCACAATTAGTGTTTATAAATTGGCATATATGGGCATTAGAATTGTGTGGATCTTATCATCGTGATGATGAACCTACCATGAGACTTGAAACGTTGGGTTTCATAACAAATTTAATGCAACCCTCTAATAAACCATTCAAGACTTTAGCTCATCAATGTAAATCCCAAAAGGTTTTGTGAAGGAGGACATTTCTATTTTATTCCTATGTTTCTCCTAATGAAGTAGGAGATGTCATGGAGAACACAAAGATGGCCACGATCTAACTCATAAAGTATGATGATGACAACCAAAAGGGTCTCTGAATTATCAATGTCATGTAACCTATGGGACAAGGCCTCTCTTGAGACTAAGTCAAATGCCTTTCAAAAGTCCACAAAACAACATAAGACTTTTGAAGAGCAATGATGAGACTTCTCAATGGTGGCACGTAGCTTGAAGATTTGATTAGTGATATGGTACTCTAATTTGAGCCATGTTTTCCTTCAAGCCCTAAGGTTTTCCTCATCTTGAGCGCATTTGTTGGCCACAAATGAAGATGTTGTGTCCAATCATGATGGTCATGCAATGGTTTAGATCTAAACTAACCCATGATTTGAAAATCAATGAATTGTATGGTGTGACCATGACAAGGGGAAACTTGGACAAACAACATGATTAAACAAATCAACAATGCGATGAGTCAAGAGAGTGCATACCATGTTTGAGGAACTTGGCCTTCCTTGTTGACAACCCTGTCGATGCTCAATCCTAATAGTTCTACTTATGTTTCCATGAGAGAATAAATGGCAAGGGGGGGAGAGAGGATGTTGACGAGAGGTCGTGGGAAATATCATAAAGGGAGGTAGTATGGAAAAACATGGTGTCAAGATCTAAATCAAGAGGGGAAGCAGTATCTCTAGGGAAAAACAGGCGCCATAAGTCTTAGGTGAATGAAGGGGGATTCATGAAGCTTATGTCTCCATATGAAGGGATTCCCATTTTTTCAAAGCAATTGCCAAAGGTGACAAATAGAAAGGGGATCGTATGAGAGTGAACAAATGTGTTTATGGTAGATTTTACACTCCTCGTCATACCGATGATTCATGGGGCAGAGGCCAAGTTTGTGGGTACGAGAAAGAAGTCTGATGGTACAAAGGTAAGAATCAAGGGTGGCCTCCCATGTGTCCTTGGAGAGAAGCTCCTACTTGGATGTAATGGTCTAGAGGGACAAGAAGTGAGGAATAAGTGACACCAATTGGAAAAGGCAAGGGGTGGAGCTGGCATACTCCCTTCCAAAGTGAATAATAGTGCATGAGGTGACAACCCGACAAGATATGGGAAGGAGGGTAATGGGGGCTGCTAAGGTAAAAAGTAATAGGTGCATGCAGATCCACAAGAGAGAGGGGGGACACTGACAGGTGTCCAATATGGGGTAGCAACTACTTGATAGTCAAGACATAATCGACCGCACTAACGTTGCCACCATGGGGGAAGCACATGAAACTACCAGCATTCAAGGAGCATGGGAGAACATTTAAAGGAAATCGATCGTGAGACCCCCCAATCTCTAGAAGGTGCCAGCCGGATGGTGTAATGGGCCCTAAACCATCATCTGAAACCCTATGAAGAAATGCAGTGTTCGAGTAAATCACCCAAAGGCAAAGGGCATCCTAGAAGCTATGATGAACTTATACTTGTAAAGACTTAGTGCAGGTGTTGAAATCCCCAAGAGGATAGCATCACTTGTAGAGGTGTAATAAGAAATATTTAGGTACAGATCCAGGAAGGTACCCATCGAACTTGATGTGGAGTGTAAAATGAAAGGGAACTAGAAGGAAGCAACGAATTGCAATGAAAATGCCTCAAGAAGGGGCACTTCCTCGAACTCAAATCCACCTAAACCTGGCATGCTCCTTAGAGGTAACCATTGAAACGATTCATTGAAGGGAGTCACAAACAAGACATGTAACACCTCTAAATCTCTTGATGACATTGGAACGACAAGTTCCATATCCGCAAGGAAAAGTCCAACAATAAGCATAGATAGAATATGACTCTCTTGGAGCTCACGTGGATCTCGATCAAAAAATTGAGATCTCAGGACATAGGCACATCATAGAACATTTGGATGGGGGAAGTCTTGAATCATTGCCATAAGATCACAATTAATGACCCCTTTGCCATCCTTGGCTCCATAACATGCTCTCTACATCATTTGAGCTCATTGCATCGATCTCTTCAAATAAGCATCCAAAAAAATCATGTGTAATAAGGAGGAAAGTAGTCTCTTACCCTAAAAGGATCCAAGTCAATCCCTCGAGGTCCTTTAAAGAAGGAAAAACATCAAGTTGGATCTATTGCAAGCTCATTCCTTCAAATCAAGGGTTTCATGAAGGAAAGTTGTGCCCATCTATAAAGGATCTAAAGAGGAATGTGGAATCCACACACACTAAGATCCAACACTTTGGCCTATGTAAGACATTCTTCAATTTTTGCTTAAACCACCTCTCCGACACGACAAGTGGGGGAGCCACCTTCTTCCTCCTAATAACTTGTATCCAAGAAAACAAAGTTTGATATTGAATTTGTGTTTCTTGCTTGAACAATATATGTTTGGTTTGTATCTCGTTATGCATGCTTTTAAGAACAAAAATTTCAAATAGCATGGAGGTGGAATCATTGAGAAAGATGGAAGAGTTTTTTTCTTAGGTTTTCATATTCATAATTAGTGGTTTCATGATGAGGTTTTCAAATGCCATGGTCCACTATCTTATTTGTAAGATCTGTAACAGTGGATTGCAGGGAGAATAGAGAGGTCAAGGGCTGGTCAGGGGTGAAGGGAAGGGGTCGTGATAAAGGCCTAGAGAGGGTGGGGGATTAGGTGGAGAGTGGATTAAAGTTGTGCTAGGGATAAGGGGGTCAAGAGATACAAGGGGTTTTAGGAACTCTGTAAAGCACTAAAGTTGGGTAATTGTTGGATATAAAAGCCCTTGATTTTATTTAGAAGCCCGTTATTTTCTATAGGGCAAGCATGAAGCACTTGCCTAGTCATTTGATCAACTAGGGTGAGTGATTGATACATATAATTCAAGCTCATAAACCAAGAAATGTATTTAGTATTTTAGTGGAGATGTTATGATGAATTGATGTTATCAAATTAGTTGATGGTTATGAGATTATTATAATGTGTTGCACTAAGGTAGTAACTCTCAATATCATTTTGAAGAGTAAGTCTTTTTACTCAACTTAACAGGTTTTCCATATTATAGATATATTGTTCTTTTCTATAAGGCAAGCATGAAGCACTTGCCTAATCATTTGATCAACTAGGGTAAGTGATTGGTACACATTATTCAAACTCGTAAATCAATAAATGTAATTAGTATTTTTGTGGAGATGTTATGATGAATTGATGTAGTCAAATAAATCATTTGATCAACTAGGGTAAGTGATTGGTACACATTATTCAAACTCGTAAATCAATAAATGTAATTGGTATTTTTGTGGAGATGTTATGATGAATTGATGTAGTCAAATAAGTTGATGGTTATGAGATTAGTATAATGTGTTGCACTAAGGTCTACTCTTATCATTATTTTGAAGAGTGGGTTTTTTTACTCAACTTATGAGGTTTCCTTATTATAGATATATGGTGATCTTGATTGGGATGTTTGTTTTTACCATAGCTGAATGAGAATGTTTATAATTATTGTGTAATATCAATGTAAATCTTTGATAGTGGAACAAGTTAACGTGTGATTGTTAGATTTCTTTATGTGAAGACTCGCTATTTTAGTAACCAATGGTAGTGGGGAAAGGCGAGTTGATGAGGAATGGGCCCTCAATGTGGACTTGAAATCTAGGGGCGCTAACATACCCAGGGGAAATTTCATTGGTCTTTCTAGTGCCAATTCATGCAAAAGAAAATTTCAACTGGAGCTGACCTACACAGACCTAGGGGAGTTAAGCTAAACTTTGAGAAACTTTAAAAACAAAAGACACAAGATGGAGTCACAAATGGCACACAGTGATGATACATAGAATTCAAATGATAAAATTAGTCTCAACATTGTTGTCGAGGTATTAGTGGTTTCAATTAGCAGCTCGTTTTCAGACTAGAATCTCTCCAATATCACCATAAAAGTTTTAATCCAAGTTAATCAAGTATAAATAACTACTCAAGAAGCACTGAAGCATTTCCTATGAGAAAAGTGGGACTGAGATTCTTTGATATTATTCAATGTATAAAATGTTATTACATATAAATGCCCTAAAAAAGACAATGTCATGTACAATAGGGTTAAGTCCTTTAACTATTATTCACCGACACACTATCAACAGCATAGATAGAAATTAGTTGATGGCAATCTCAAGTAACTATTTGACCGCCACACTAACACCATAGCAAAACTTTGACTTAATGTTATTTATGACATGTAACTTTATTAACTTGAAAAGTCCCTTTCAGTTATTAGAAGAAACAGCTAAGTTCTTTGATTATTGTTGACCGCCAAAATAAAAATTAGTTTGTCATTCTCAAATAACTATTTGACCGTCACACTATGAACACCATATCATCAAATTAGTGATGCATTCTCAAATAGGACCCAATGTCCTAACTACTAACGTAACTTACATAGCTTAAGTTGCCATAGCAACCCTGGAAGTGAACATGTTATGAACAATGACTCACTTCGGGAGAATTGAACCAGGTGAAGAGTATCACCAACGACCAACCAGCCAAGCCCCATTCACAAATCACTTTAATTTATTAAAGCTCCTAACACTAAATAACTAAGTTAAATAATAGCCCCATTGACAAATCACTTTAATTTATTAAATCCCCTGACACTAAATAACTCAGTTACATAATAATACTAAGTTAACACATTATGGTTTGTACATCAAAGACATTAAAATACTCTTAATTCCGAGAGTGACTGAAGTTCTCATACTGATAGTGATAGAAGGTATCGACATCTTGGAAAAGGCAGCAACAACAAGGGCTGTTTATGAACTTAAAAGCGCTGCATTAGTGTCTTTTTTTCTTTTTTTCTCTGTTCTCACAGAGGTTCGACATATTTACCTCAAACAAAGCTTTTGCAAATTCTTAATCCTGTTTTCATAATATGCTGATCTAACATTGAGACCATCACAAACATTTTAGGCAACCTTAATCTTACAGCACATACTCATCTTGTATATTAAGCGAAAACAATATTTTTTATGAATCAAAGTTGTCAAAGTATACTCTTCACTGAGATTAACCAATAGCAACATCTATGACTATTAACACTGAAGGCAATTGCTTTACATGCCAACTCTAAATAGCATGATATTGACGCTGAACTAAATATGCTGAAGAAGCATTCAATTTTCCGTTATGCTCAAAGAAGAATAAGCCAAATGCAATACTTTTATTGCATGCTCCAACCATTAATCAGGACACCAATATATGGAGGTCAGACCATGCCATGAATGTTCTTAACAAACATTATAGCTGGGATCTTTCAACAGATACCCATTTGATCTTCAACTTAAAACTCATGAAGATCCTTCAACTTCCAAATTCGTCTGGTAAGATGATCAGCGTGATCCTTTAACTTCTAGAAGCCCTTCTTGGTAATTCTTTCGCATGCACTCTAACCATCGAAAAAGTTGACTTATTAGGAGTGTGTTTTCAACCAGGAAGTTTTTATCTAATCTACACTAGCTTAAAAAACCCTTGCACGCAAGCTTTTATGATATTTCCATAAAGTGAGTGATGTTCCTAGATCTTTATTGTTTGTCTTTAAAATTGAGTATTTTTATCAGTAGCTACCCCATTATCTACTTCTTTAACTGGCACTCTACCGGCCCTCTATCCTGCACAGAGATCCGCTGAAATAGAGGGATTGATCCCAATTAGCCTGCACTATGAGATTAATCAATCTCGGTAATATTCAAAGCCCAGCTTTTACTAACATATTCAGACTACCAGATTGCAGGTTGATATGATTTTCTTCCCTATATACTTATGATCAGTATGTGCCCCTGAACAAAATAGCCATTGTCTTTGTATTAAATTTAAGATATAAATCCAGCTGTGTACAGCACAAATCTACTAATTAAATGGCAAGTGGAACATACTTGATTGCAAAATCAAACATGTTAACCAATGAACTGATATTCTTTGGTTAGATTTTTTTGCATCGAGGGCCACTAAATTCTGGCAACTTCAACAAAATAAAACTAGGTAAGCCTATCCAAAGAATCAAAATGACTGATATGAAATCAAACATAGTACAGCATCACATATCAGTGTATCACAGAACATACAATGCCACATTGCTTTGACTAGGGATGTTTAGAAAGCACATTATCTCCTTCACACAACTAAATTTAATTTTATTCATGATGTTTGATACAATACCAAGTTATCAACACCCATTGCAAACTTACAAAATCATGGGATGCAAAGAGAAAATTTAAGATGGATTTCTTAAACTCATGAAAAAATGAGAGAGAGATAGAGCAGGCTCTAGAAAATAGAAGTACTAATTACCACTTTCTGCGGAATCAGTATCAAGTTTCTGAAATATCTTAAGGATATTTGTTAATAAAAAGGCATAGATTGAGGAAAACAATCTTTGAACATTGTTTGCAGCTGAAAGTAAAAAAATTTGGAGATTCTGAACTCTATCCTCCAGTCCTTTCAATGACTTTACAGCATGTTGTTGCAAGGTAGCATAAGTCATGTATTCAGTTGAAGGCCAAAATTGGTTAGAACTAACATTGGCAGATTTCTCCACTTCCTGCACTGTGTCTTCGTTAATCTTTTCCTGATGGTGACACCAGCAAGAGCATTTCTTGCAAGGTCCAGTAAACTTCCATCTTTTCACAGCTTCTGCCAACATTTCACCCCGAGCTTGAGTTCGCATTGCCTCTTCCTCTACCCACAGCCTGGTTTTATATTGGCACAAGGAATTCAAGTTTGATCTTCAGAAGACATAATGACCTCCAATGCTGTTAAAAAAGGAAATTTTATACTACTCTCTATATCTGAACATTTGATGCAAGAACAATGATAGAAATCTCACCTGGAAATTGTTAGGGCCCTTTTCTCTGCCTCTACCAATGACTTAGCTTTGGACAAGGCTTCACTTTCCACCTCACACTCCAGTCGGAGTTGTTCAAGCTGCTGCTTCTCAAAAAACATTTCTGTTTCCTCTTTTAATATTGTCTTCTTTAGTTCATCAACCTCGAGCTTCAAACTTGATAAAAACTTCTGTTCAAATTCCAGCCTTGCCTTTTCCTTCAGGAATGAAGGCAAACTCCTCTCCTTGTCATCCTTCTCTTTTTCCAGCTCAGATACTGCCAATTCCAAAATTTTCTCTGCTTCTATTCTTCGAAGTTTTATCTGAGCTAGATCTTGCTCCCAAAGAGATTTTATTTCTCCTCTGGATATCATCTCTGATAAAATTTCCTGAAGAACTGCTTCCTTAGCAGAATTTTCAGCTTCAAGTCTAGACAATTCCTCTGAAACCGTAGCTGCCATTTGTCCACTTATGATGGCCACTGCCACCTGTCCTTTAGTAACGGGCTTACCTGGCTGGAATCGCCTGCTATACCCTGGATACTAAAGTTGAAATTAGCACGCTATCTAACAGCAACTATTGCTCCATTTAACTATTTAAGCTAAGATCCCTATGACTTTACAAGTAAAAGTTGACTCACCAAATGCTCTTTGTGTAATACTTTGATCTCCTGCCGTAGCATCAATAAAAATAGCAGGCCATGCATCTTTGCGAATTCGCTGAACATCAAGGAACCCAGATTTCTTCTCTAATGTCTGGACTGCAAACAGGTCACTCTTTTAAAGTGCTATCTGGAATGCATGAATATTTGTGAAGTAATTGTTGATATTAACATTTGTTATTATCTGTGCAAAATTTTTACATACAAGTGCATGCTAGAACCACTTTTTTGGCTCATTATCATTGTAGTCATACCCTTTTATCGATTTGTGGTAAGTGATTGTGTTCTACAACAATTTTCCAGGTCACCAGGTCCACTCGTGATAAAGGGCTGTAGGAAGGAAGAAAAAATACCAGTATCTGAGAAATGAATCCGGATATTGCATTTCTTTGAGTGACTAGCTCACACAAATAGACGAAAAAGCTTGTAAAAATTACACATTACCTGTCTGGGTAAAACATGTTACAACTGTGACTCTGCTCTTTGGCACTGATGCTACATGTTACGTCATTAGATAACTTACTAGGTATAATCCCTGCTTCTGCCAGACCTGACTCAATCAAGATTTCATAAAAGTCAATGTAGTTTCTAAACTTTCTATGTACCTAAACTTTCTATATACCTATTAGAAATTTATCACTGATCCCTACAATCAAAATCATAAATGGCTTATCCAAGTAGTTAGAAAAGAGAAACTCAAACCTTGAATACAAGGGAAATCTGGATTTTGTGGTGTTATATCATCAAAGGCAAGTTGTGTAACACCTTCAATGTATACTGAAGGAAACACCTTGTTGCTTGGCCTTCTGCACACGTGATATTTAGAAGATTATACAGACCTCTTGAAAATCTGTTGGAAAAATGGGATGAAGCTTTGCACGTTCAGTTCTTCGATGAAAACCAGATTTTTTCTTAACTTTTACCTTGACAACAGTGAATTTGAAGAAAGAAACCATCGGGCATATTCCCGCCTAGTACATAATTCTCCAGGCTGAATATGTGATTCTACAATCTGCACATTCAACAAAAAAAATAATTGAATATTTGGCATCACACTTAATTTCTTTAAGATATGACAAAAAACATATCAAAATTGCAGCTCCTATGATACATAGCCAGAACACAAGGTTAAAAGCATTCAATAAATGCTGACATATGGTTTAGATTGTAAGAACTAAAGATAACTTCAAATAATCAAAATAACGTAGAAGCTCCTGCCAAACATAAGTTGCATGTATAGAAGAAAGAAGCAAAATCTGTAGATGGGTGGGAGAATAAGAAACTAATCTTGAAGAACCCTTGAAAAGCTCGCGAAAACTAACTGGCCAAAATGGAGCTTAACAAAAGCTATTGCCAACAAGAATGTAGGTCCTATAAGTCTTGTTACCGCCTGAAAATGCACAACTCATCTTTGCATTCTCAAGGCATTCTTTTCAGAGGTACTGTGATGAGGATGTGAGCTTTCGGAGCTTGGTACAAGTTGTGAAAGCTAACATAGTCTTGTTCATCAGGCTTGGGAGAGATAGAGATCTATACGTTTTCCTTTTTCTTTCACATGTTATGTTGCAAACTGTAAAATTTTATGTTTAAACCCTTGATTTACAACTTCTTTAATGTTTTATTCAGTTACAACTTAGTGAATAACTATATTGCAGAACTGAACATTAAAACTGAAAATACACTGTCTAAACAACCATATAAATGCACAGCAGAAACAAATAGCATTCACACAAGATACACAAGGATTTACCCTGGAAACCCCAACCTAGGGAAAACAAACAAAATGTTTCTTTATTATTCTTTTACTACAAGAGAGATTTACTCAGAAATTACAGTAGCACGTTTAGTTTAACTTAGCTCTGGAAATCAACTGATGAAGATCATCAACACCCTTCCAATCCAGTGAAAACCTGTGTCTTATCTTCTTCAGCGATCCTGGCAGCAATCTAACGAGCCGTACGGCTTGTATGGCCCTGCGGTATTGCCTTTTTACATATTCGTACAATTCTGTACGGAATTGTTATGTACGATCCTGCAGCTCCCTGGGATCTGTAAGGAATCCGTACTATACAAAATTCTGTACTTTCCATACTGTACGGACTATATTGACTATCCTCCCTCAAATCTGTACGTCCTAGCTCTGCCTTCTCCGATCTGTTTGGCATGTTTCCTTCCCTCCACTGAAGATTATGTCGCTACAATTTCTCTTTCTTAAGAGTAATAAAACACCTCCCAGCTTGTGTTATTCACTAACCCAAGATTTCCTGATTGAGATTCTCACAATCTCAAGGCTTCTTTTATCTCCCAAGAATAACCCCTTTCTGAAGAGCAAGAGCACTCTAAATCTGAAGAATGTGTCGAATGCCTCTCCTTAGATCTCCTTTTATAACTTTACAATATGCAAATACCATAGTCTCAATACCATGGGCTCAATAAAAGGATATTATAGAATAAAGTTTAGATCTAGAGAGTATCTTTCGGACGACTTCTACATGCTAGACAGCTCACCAATGTAGAAGTACCTATCCGAGCTACAAAAACTAACACTCCCTCTTAGAAAGGAAGGTACTTTTGGAAGAACCTCCACCAGATCTATCTCCAATCCCCCCACATCATCCATTGTTGTAATTGCTCCCTTTGAACTAGAAGACTTCCCTGCCACCTACTTTGGAATCTACTATGAAGATTTGTTCCTCCTAACCATGCTCCTAGGAATCTCCACCTACTCCTAAGCATCCATCAATGTCAACTCATACCAACTAGCCTTGACAGGACTAGAAGAAGCCTCACGCCCATATTCCGGATTAGAAGACCGAGTCCATGGTATCAACTCAATCTTCGAAGCCTCCTACTCACTCTTTGTCATTGACATCAATCGTCGATCCAAGATAATCTTGGACCCACATACAAGCTAATCCAACAACCTGTACAACTTACCCTGTCTGACAGCAAGCATTACCGTTGCATCCTAGGTAGCTCCCTCTGACCGTATGAGTACCTGCCCATCCTAGAACACAATTCCATACCCCTTATTCTCCAGAGCTGAGACTGAGAGCAAGTTCATCTTCATCTCTGGAACATACATCACTCCTGCCACCTCCAGAGATCCTCTTGACTCTCGCCGGAATAGCACTTTTTAACCCCCTTTTTTGCATGTATGGTGTCGACCCCACAAGCCACATGGCAGTCTAAGTCTGTCTCTGAAACACTAAGGAACACATCCCTCATCTCCATCATATGGCTAGATGCACCACTATCCACAACCCATGCATCACTGTCCTCAAGTCGAGCACCTTTAATACCAATGCCAGAAAGACAAGTAGTCAATGAGAATTCCTTCTCACACTTGGTTGTAAACTCATCAACCTATGTTGATGCTACAACCTGATTCTTGTCTTTCTTTCTGCTTGGACATTGACTCGCATAATGGCCAGTTTTGTGACATGCAAAGCACTTGGCGTTGCCCATATCCTTCTTCTTCCCATCATGAGACGACTCCTCCCCTCCAATCGAAGTCACCGGATTCGACGGTTTTAACCCTAGCCCGCGTCAGGTCATAGCCATTGTTATCACCATCATCGATTTCGTTTTTGGGAAATGGCATAACCCTATCCTATGTCTCGTGTTATCTATTAACTGCGGTCGTATCCAATTTCATCACCATCGCCCGATGCATGTTCATTGCTGGTCGAAATTAGTTGTTGGCACCTCATTTGTATTTCGTAGTCGATGCTAGTTGTTGGTCCCAACAGGGCAAGCGTGGAAGACACATGAAAACGTCGAGCAGATGGTGCGGCAACCTCCGATGGGTGTCCATTAGAGAAATCATGGCCAAAAATTTAAAATCACAAAGCAGCAAGGAGAAAACAACCAAATGTATAAAAGAAAATATTAAAATATCTCATACTATAGCAACATTTCATTTCAATTTTTGGTTTTTCTTATTAAAAAATCGGCATTTTATTTCAATTTTTTTTTCCAAATTTGGCCAATAAGGTTGTGGGGTTAATTTCTTCATTTTTATCATATGTTTAATGAGCATATTGAATTTTATTAAAAAACTTCATAATTATTTTTTATTTTCAAATTTTATGGTCTCTCGAATTAATGCTGAATTTTATCACCAAAATTTTCATTTGTCAATTTTTTGTCGAACTTCAAGGTCGCCATACTCGAACACGAATTCGAACCAAGTGACTTAGCCTCCAGTATTCAGCTTGGTATCCCACTTGCTCTTCCTTGCATTACTTGCAAGAGCAATGTTCTCCTCATCACCATCACCCTTTAGTTGCTTGCTATGCAGAGCCTCCTCCCGAGTCTCTTCCTAGATGAAGTTATCCCATAGCCTCTCCCAGTTAGGAAGATGTTCCCCTGACACAACCCCCTTAACGAAGGTAGCCCACTGCTCTGAAAATCCATTCAAAGCTATCATTACCAGTTCGAAGTCTAGCATTCTCTCCCCAACTGCAACTAACTCATCACGAACCTGTGATATCTTGGTGAGATAAGAAGTCACTATATCAATCTTGGACATGATGGTGGTCCTGATTTTTTCCCTCAACACCATTTTCTTGTTGTGGTTGTCACTTTGATACAACTTTGTCAAATCCTCCCACATCTCCCTAGCGGTCTTCTTTCCGGACAGCTGAGGAACCACATGATCCTTAACCCCATCTAGAACAATCCTTTTGGTTTTCACGTCCTTCTTCTAATGGGCGATGTTACGTTGTACCAGTACCAACGCACCTGCAGAGGTGCCCCAAGGAGAGGGGGTCATTTTTCTGACCAGTAGGGGTGTTTAGCCAGCCTTTTCTGAGTAGGGGTTATGGCCTGACCCCATGGTTTATCCCTTGGAAGTACTATGGCTTAGTGGCATTGCTGACTGCCTCATGAAAGGGCTTGAAGCCCTGAGGTTGGTGTCTGGGGCTTCCAGGGGTGGATCACTGGGTCACATCACCCCAACCTTGATTCATCATTCCAGCGACAGATGTTTCTGCACCGAGGCACCTATCTATCCTCCAGATCACTTTACACACCCTCCTGGCCCTCCAGTTCATCAACACCCTCCCTCTGGGGTCCTCCTTTAATGATGATGTCATCCTTGAGGCCAGACTGTTATGCTTGATTAGGGGGAGACGTTGAGGGATTTTCACTACTGTTGGGGTTAGATGGGGCATGACGACACCCCCCTCCGCAGTTTGGTCTACAAAACAGGCTGATCTGCTCAGTTTTAGTCATTTTAGTCAGATGTGGGTAAAGACTGGGGAAAATACCCCAAATTACCCACAGTTTTGATTATTTTATATTATTGTTGTTTTAATTTTAAGTTGACATTTTATAATTTCAAATTGACATTTTAAAAGGCATGTCGGCCTGGATATTTTTTTTATTTTTTTTGTAAAATGAGTGTGAAAAGGTATAAATAAACTTTTCCTCACTTCGTTTTAACACAACTTATGGGATAAAACATTTATTTCTGATTTTTACCCTACTTGGGCTCTTTGAGTAATGCACACCTCTTGAGGATGGATGTACTTGCTAGTTTGGAGACAAATCTTTGAAGTATCTTTTGCTCTTGCTCTTTGCTAAGGTGGTGCTAGGAGTTGTTTGCTTAACACATGCACAAGGAGGTATCTAAGTTTCTTCTCTTGATTTTTCTTTGTTAAATGTTGGATGTGTGCTTGTCTAAGGTTGAATGGTAGCCATTAATGCTGCATTTTGTCCTAGCTAAGTCATTTTCAGCCTTTAATTACCCTAGCATTGTAAAACTTGAGCTTTAGGTCTCCAAGGTTTGTCTTAACTAGGGCCTCTTCAACCAACTTTTGTGGTTGTTGAAGAAAACCTTAGTTTACCAAACTTGGCAAGTACCATCTCAAGAGGAGGGCCATCCTCCTTGATGTCCTAGGATTATGGTAAAACCTTAGAACCCTAAGTTTGTCCATTTTCTCTACATCAAATCCTAGTGTGTATTTTTTTTGTAAATATTATTGTTAGATTAATTTTGCATTTTCATGTGTAAATATGCATTTTCATGGCAGGATTAGGGTTAGAATTAGGTCTACAATTTTATGACAAAAACCTAAAAATCATTTTTTTTATTTTTTGGCCTCCTAAAATTTCGACCCTCTCCTACAATTTCGCCCTGCCTTCTTTAGCCCTAAAAAGACTAGGGCGAAATTTTAGAAGCCCTAAAAATTCAAAAATATCAAAAATTCCTTAAAAAACCTTAAAAATTTAAAAAAAAAATGTTTTGCAATTTTGGCCTCCCTAAAATTTTGGCCCTTCCTCCTATAAGTTCGGCCTGCCCTATTTATCCCTAGAAACCCTAGGGCGAAATTGTAGGAAGCCCTAAAAATTTAAAAATCTCAAAAATCCTTAAAAAACCTTAATTTTTGTGATTTTGTACATATTATTTAGGTTAAATTTACTTCTTTTTGTGTAATCTAGGTCTGATTTTTTTTTTATCTTATAGTTATCATAAATTAAAAACCTAAAACCCTGAATTTTTTATCTAAAACCCTAACACCTGCACATACACACAGTAAACAGTCCAAAAGTTAGTACAAAATTGGGGATGTTTATTTGTAATTTTCTGTACAATTAATGTGCTAATTTGTGGTCAAAATTCTGCTTGGAGGAAGTCAGTTATATCACTGAAAAGTAGATCTGAAATCACTTCAACCAGCTGCCATATTAATGATTGTTTTTTATAAGTCTGAAATCTTATACTTTTGTGGTTAAGTACTCTGAAATTCAGCCTTAGAAGAGGTCTGGAAAAGTCTCATTGCAGACAGCACATTACTTTACATTTTAATGCATGATAAACTTGAATATTGAAGTGGCTTGAGGGATAGTTGATTTTATTTACCTTTTTGCCTTACATCTAGTGACAACATATTGCTGCTAACAAGTCAGGAAATACATGTTTTTGCTATTCTGACAGATCTGAAAATTATTGTAGTCTGCTATATTGGTAATTTCAAGGTTTGATATTTTGATTGGTTCATCATAAAGCATATCTTTAGGCTTTGTTGTTTGTGGACTTGACATCTGTTGGGAACAACTCGTTGCTGATATACATTGCTACATATCTCTATATGCAAATCAAAAATACATAATTCTTGACTTATTTAAATTGATAAAACTAGCGGAGTTTGGATTTGAATTAGTTGGTTATTTTTGTTTGTCCAAACAGCAATCAATAATAACACCTTGCCATATATTCGATAATTTACATTGCTTTATTTTGAATGATAGACATTGACATATGCTCCTGGAGTTCTATTAGTATTTTATTATGCGGTATACAAGTGCTAGTTTGATATTCATAACATCTCGATGATATTTGTACTAACCACAACCATACTGTCCGATCAAGTGCTATGTTATAAAGTGTTTTGGTATTGAAATTGCATGCTTTGATTAGATATCGTGAGGACAACTAAGTTTATTTGGCAAGTGCATATGCAACTTATTGTTGATTCTCACATTGATTGATTCTCCTTAGGTTGATAAACATTGGATGATAAAGTAGTATCTCTTCTTCACTCTCTTAAATCATGGTCTAAGGCACTAGTCACTAACATTTTTATCTAAGACATAGCTATTCGTGTGCTAAGCTATCTTGCAGGACACGTAGGGGCTCTTCCCCTTGGAGGTTCCAACTCTCCAAAGAACGTTAAGGAATTGGCTAAGGTGAGTGGTCATTTCTCTCATATTTGTCAATCGGAGACTAGCCCTGCTAGTTCATCCGATAACAGGCGGCAAGAAGAGTAGCATAAAGCATCAGTAGGGAGGTGTGAGAGTTTTATCCACAAACTCCCAAAACTCGTTCTCCTCTAGCACTAATACCTAAGACTATAGTTAGATGACCCATCCAACCGATCCTCAAACCTAAGACTGGTGGCCATTTCTTGTCCAAATGATCAACTATTACCAACAACACTCTCTCCTTGATGAAGAAGAAATCTGCACTTACAGTAAATTACACCTGTGCCCCAAATCAATCTTCTGCAATTTAAAGTTTACTGCTGTTATACCATGTTAGTTTTTCTTCTAATTCCAGATCTGATTTATACATTCAATTATGTTTTCTTCACTTATAACTTAGCAAATAACTATATTGCAGAACTGAACATTAAAACTGAATATACATTGTCTAAACAACCATATAAATGCACAGTAGAAACAAATGGCATCCACACAAGATACACAAGGATTTACCCTAGAAACCCCAACCTGGGGAAAAACCAACAAAATGTTTATTTATTATTCTTTTACAACAAGAGAGATTTACCTTCGTTAAGGGAGTTCCACTGCACAACTCCCTTAACGAAGGTAGTCCACTGCTCTGAAAATCCATTCAAATCTATCCTTACCAGTTATGAGTCTGGCATTGTCTCCCCAACTGCAGCTAACTCATCACGAACCTATGATATCCTAGTGAGATAAGAAGTCACTATATCAATCTTCGACATCATAGTGCTCTTGAGTTTTTCCCTCAACACCATTTTCTTGTTGTGGTTGTCACTCTAATACAACTTTGACAGATCCTCCCACATCTCCATAGTGGTCTTCTTCCCAGACAGTTGAGGAACCACGTGATCCTTAACCCCATCCAGAACAATCCTTCTGGTTTTCATGTCCTTCTTCTGAAGGGCAGTAAGAAGAGTAACATCAGTAGGAGGCGCGAGAGTTTTATCCACAAACTCCCAGAACTCATTCTCCTCTATCACTAATGCTATCCTTTCCCTCTAGGTACTATAGTTAGATGACCCATCCAACCGATCCTCAAACCTAAGACCAGTGGCCATCTCTTGTCCAACTGATCAACTATTACCAACAACACTCTCTCCTTGATCAAGAAGAAATCTGCCATTGAAGAAGAAATCTACACTTACAGTAGATTACACATGTGCCCCAAATCAATTTTCTGCAACTCAAAGTTTACTGCTCTTATACCATGTTAGTTTTTCTTCTAATTTCATATATGATTTACACATTCAATTATGTTTTCTTTAGTTACAACTTAGAAAACAACTATATTGCAGAACTGAACATTAAAACTGAAAATACACTGTCTAAACAACCATATAAATGCACAGCAGAAACAAATAGCATCCATACAAGATACACAAGGATTTACCCAGGAAACCCCAACCTAGGGAAATACCAACAAATGTTTCTTTATTATTCTTTTACTACAAGAGAGATTTACTCAGAAATTACAACAACAGTTTAGCTTAACTTCGCTCTAGAAATCAACTGATGAAGAGCATCAACACCCTTCCAATCCACTAAAAACCCCTCCCTTATCTTCTTCGTCAATCCTGACAACAATCTAATAGGTCGTACGGCTGTATGGCCCTCTTGTACTACCTTTGTACAAACATGTACAGATCCGTACAATTCTGTACGGAATCATTACGTAGATGAGCAAGATAGCGCCTTAGGTCACCTTTGCGCTTAAATTATTACAACCATTCTTTAGCATCAACCAATAGCATGTGTAAAAGAAACCCTAGAACTTCATCAAATCAACCTTCAAGAAAGAAAGATCATCCAAAGAGAGGTATGAATAGCATCCAGAGCTACAATAAACCAAGAGAAATAGAAAAGCTCTCATAATGAACCCATATCTTCTTGTGTTTTTACATTGAGAGGGAGGCACTATTTATATAACACTGGCCTCACCTAATTTTAAGTTATTAGAACGTGAAAAATATAACATTTGGCTTGCTCACCCACAGCTTTGGGGGCTAAACCACTCATAATAACAATAAAATATCTCTAAATGACATAAAAGTAGTAAATAAATTGTAATTAGGCTACACCAAGTGCTAGGTGTGCCAAAAGGAGGATGCCATGCCCCAACTAAACCCAACAGATGTGTGCCCTCAACGTCCTCCTTCATTATCCTTATAGGCCTCTTTGTAAATTTTTAGTGCAGCTGCGAGACTCATTCTCAGAGAGAATGATACCCTAGTCAGTTAACTAGGGTTCCTGGTTATGTTAACCAGGCAGAGTAATGAGTAAGACCCTAGAAGGTACCCTAGGGCCCCCAGCTGTCTCCTGGGGTTCTTGGTCGAGGACCAAGCAGATGGATGCCATGGCAAAGTCCCTAGCATGTAGTTAGGGCCCCTATTTGTCTCTAGGGTATTCTGGCCTGGGACCAGACAGTTTCTTGGTCGAGGACCAAGCAGATCCTGCAGGTTGAGACAGAGACATCCTAGGTCCTGCAGATGGTTGATCAACATGTCCCAGTTTGGACTGGGAACTCAGCCTGGGGCTGAGAGCCATTCCTTGAGAATGGAGGCACTTGGTCAGTTACCAAGATTATGATGTGTGATGTCCTCTTCTCCTAGGTCTTCGAGATGGATAAGTTGGTTGGTCTTCTCAAGGGACTGGCCACCCCTTGTGGAAGCTACTAACATTTGACCTAAGGAGCAGTTGAGAGGACCACATGATCACATCATCTGTGTGAACCCTTCCTTATATAATGATGATGAACTTTCAGGTTATATGGAACATTTGTACATTTGAGAGAGAGATGACTGGTTGTACCTTTCCACCTTGGGTGATTTAATTTTGGTCCTTGCACCTTATTGTTTATTAAGTCTTGTGGTACCCTGTCTTTGATTTGTGGTAAATAGGGTCATTGACCCACCTTCTATTTATACCACCTTTGTTGTTTTAGTCTTATGGGTACTAGTCCACTTTATGTGACTCTTTTATTTTTATTTTATCTTTTATTTATTTTTTATTTTTTATTTTTTATTTTATTTATTTTTTATTTTTTTTTTTATTTTTATTTTTTTTTAATTTATTTTATATTTTATTTTTATTATTTTTTATTTATTTTTATCTTTTATTATTTTTATTTTTATCTTTTATTTATTTATCTTTTATTTTATTTTCAAATGGCCTTTTCCTAATTTAATGGATTCCTAATTTAAAGGATTTATTTAATGACCCTTCTAGAAGTCTAGAAGATCCTATTATCCTATAAATAAAGGTCTATTGTTTTGATAATACAATATATCTCAGCTCTAGCTTATCTCCATATCTTGACGTCATGGGTTTCTAGCACTTAACTGCTGTCTTCTCAACTGTTTTGGAATCTGCCCACCTGTTGAAGCCTTTCACATTCCTCAGATCTGATTTCTGATTGATAGGGCTGACGTTAAAGCTTATATGCTGCTGTTTACTTGAACCACGGGTTTGAGAAGAAGTTATTATGCCTAGTCATGCAAACCGTGATTTCTTTGGAGGACATTTCTGCTGTTGATTTTTCGATCTGCTCTCTTGTGATCCGAGCTTCTCTTTAGTGTCTTGACTTAGTCATGATATGCTACTTGTGGTTGGTTTGGAGTCCACTTGCCTAAACAAGGTCTGATCTAATTCATTCTGGTTGTGACCTGCCTTTTGAAATGTCATGGAAGTCTGATCTGTGTTTTTCTTATCTGTTGAGGAGGCCGTGACCATAAAGTCAAACTGTGCCTTGTTTGATCTATGTTCTGCCTGTTGGTTAATTATTTGTGAAGGCCGTGAGCCTTGAGTTCTGATCTAGTCTGCTGGTTACATAGTTGTGGATGCTGTGAGGCCTGTAGGGTCTGATCTACCCTACTGAGTGCATACTTATGAAGGCCATGAGTTCTGATGGTTAGATCTTTTGTGTAAAGACCTCATGCAGGACAGATCTATTGTACTCAGACTTTGTTGAGTCTGATCTATGTGTTCAGACTTCGTTTATATATGCTGAACTTTTACTGTGACCAGATCTTTGTGCTGAGTCTTGTTTGTGGACTGATCTATGTGCTAAGACTTGTTTTTGATTCAGATCTATTATGCTGAGACTTGATTAAGATTGTCACTGTGTTCTTGACTGTCTTTGACTATTTGACTATATCTCAACCTGTCATCTCTCTCTCTCTCTGGTTTGTACTACCCTCTTGTAGGGTCTGATAGTTTCCAGATTTGACTGGCCTCTCTGAGGCACAGTGTTTACTGAAAGTAAGTAACTCTTCTGAGTATTTTATAGGAAGGGTCCCACACACAGGTAAGTATCTTCTTTTTTTTTATTATTAGTTATTCTACGTTACATGCTGCTGAAAATTAACTTAGCACAGTGACCTAACGGGTAGTGTTAAAAGTAATTTAACACAGTGACCTGAGAGTGCTAAAGACATGAAATTTATGTTATGATAGTTTTTACTACTGCACTATTTAATATTCGAATTTCGATATTTGTAAATGTTTATTAAATGTATTTTCTGCATTAGAATATGATGAATTGTTATTTTTCTGTATATAACCCTAACTTGATGAAATTTCAACACTCTTCAATAAGGAAGTGCAATTTGTCGGTAACACAACACAGAGGAGGGGTAAAATAGGTCCAAGTGAGCAAATAAGGTGTGCTAGATAGGGTACAAATCCCTTTACAAAGTGTTATCACCTTTTACATGGCAAAAAATTGAGTGTGATCATGCATCCAAGTGATTAGTCCCCTGAGGGCACCAACCCCTATAGGGCCGAGCACCTACTGGAGGTGGTCATGTGTCCAAGTGATTAACCCCTTGAGGGCACCAACCCCTACAGGGCGAGCACCTCCTGGAGGTGGAAATCAAGCGGACCATCCATGACATGATTAGGGGCATTTAGCCCCAAATCAACACTCTATGCTTCAACTTGGCTTTTACATCAAAATTTTAACCCCTTACTCTAGTAGAACTGACTGGGAACGCTACAGATACTCTGAGGAGTAACACCTAGCACATAATGCACATTAAGGAAAATGATCATGTTCCCTCCAAAGGAAATCTAAACATTTCCTTTCCCAACGACCACGTACTCTTCACCACCACCGAAGATCAATGAATCACTAGAGACATTGGGCGTGTACTCCATGAACCAATCCTATCTGTTGTTGAAATGGCAGAATGCACTTAAGTCAATGTACCAAGCAGATGACCTATGGTTATCTATTGGTTGCTTAGCCATGAATGCGTAGAAGGTTGACTACTCCTCTATATGTTATGCAATATGAGCCTTTTGTTGAGGCCCTCCCTAGTTGGTTTTATGTTTAGCCAACCTTTTTTTGCAAAACTTCTTCATATGGCCAACCTTGTCGCAATAGTGACAAGTGATGGTCTTCTGACTCCATGTGGCATCATTTCCCCTACAGTGACCTTGCTTCTTGGCCAATTTACCTTTGCCCTTGAAATTGGTGACAAAGTCCTATTTTGAACTCTCTGCCTCATCGCTACTACCAAATTGTTTCTTCCATCTATCCTACTACAAGAGCTTAGTGCAAATCTCATCAAACTTTGGGTCAAAACAGGTAGAGGTGATGTCATGAGTCTCAATAAAATGCTCATAAGCACATAGTAGGCTTTTCAGCATGAACACCACCATGTCTTTTTCATTCATTTTGCACTCAATGGAAACTAGTTGTTCTCGAATATCCTTGATCTTGAGTAAGTGCTCCTACAATGAGGCACTCTCTAGTCTCATCCATCGTAATCGAGAAAATGTTCTTCAAGAAGAAGACTTGACCCTTGTTCGAGGTCTCATGCATCTTTCAACTACTTCCAGATGGCTACTAAAGTATTCCTAGTCTGTATCTCAAGAAACATAGCATCTGTCATGGACAACTTAAGCAACATTATTGCTTCTCTATCCATCTCAACAAACTTGTCTTGGTCTTTACCCACAACTGTGGGACGAGCATCCCACCTAGTGTTGTGTGGTACCAGTATCATCGCACCTGCAGAGGTGCCCCAGGGAGAGGGGGTCATTTTTCTGACCAGGAGGGGTGTTTGGCCAGCTTTTTCTAAGTAGAGGTTATGGCCAAACCCTCTGGTTTCTCCCTTGGAAGTACTATGGCTTAGTGCATTGTTGGCTGCCTCATGAAAGGGCTTGAAGCCCTGAGGTTGGTGTCCACGGCTTCCAGGGGTGGGTCACTGGGTCACATGACCCCAACCTTGATTTATCATTCCGACGGCAGATCTTTCAGAACTGCGGCACATGTCTATCCTCCAAGTCACCTTCCACACCCTCCTGGTCCTCCAGTTCACCAGCGCCCTCCCTCCTTGGGCTCCTCTTTATGATAACACCATCCTCTAGGCCAGGCTGCAGTGCTTGATTAGGGGGACGTTGAGGGATTTGCACTACTGTTGGGGTTAGATGGGGCATGACGACCCCCCCCCCCCCTCCGCAGTCCGACCTTCAGAACAGACTGATATGCTTACTTTTAGCTATTTTAGTCATGTGTGGGTAAATTCTGGGTAAAATACCCCAAATTACCTGCAGATTTGATTATTTTATATTATTTTTGTTAAATTCTGAGGAAAATACCCCAAATTACCCACAGATTTGATTATTTTATATTATTTTTGTTTTAATTTTAAGTTGACATTTTATAATTTCAAATTGACATTTTAAAAGGCATGTCGGCCTGGATATTTTTTATTTTTGTAAAGTGAGTGTGAGAAAGTATAAATAGACTTCTCATCACTTCATTTTAAGATAACAACTTATGGGATAAAACTTTTTATGCTGAGTTTTTCCCTCACTAGGGCTCATTGATTGATGCGCACCTCTTGAGGAGGGTTCTACTTGTGGTTTGGAGCAAATTCTTGGAGTATCTTTTGTTCTTGAATTTCTTTGCTAAGGTGATGCTAGAGTTGTTGGTTTAACACATGCACAAGGAGGTATCTATGTTCTCTCTTGATGTCTCTTTTGTTAATTGTTGGAGAATGATGCTTGTTAGGGTTGAATGGTAGACATTAATGTTGCATTTGTCTCAACTAGTTCATTCTCTACCTTTAGTCACCATAGCATTGCTAGGACCTCCTCCAAAGGAATCTTTCTTAGGCTTGCGCTTTAGGTCTTCAAGTTTTGTTACAACTAGGTCTCCTTTAACCAACCTCCAAGGTTATTGAGGAAGGCCATAGTTGTCAAACTTGCCAAGCACCATCTCAAGAGGGGAGCCTATTTCTTTGATGCCCTAGGGTTAGGCTAGAAATCCTTTAGAAACCCTAAAGTTGCCTTACTTTCCTACCCTTTAAAACCCTAATTTTGTAAATTTGTATATTTTTTTCTTTTGCTTAGTTTGTTTATTTTATAATTTAGATCTTTTTTTTACTTTAATTTTTCATAAATTTAAAACCTAAAAAGCCCTAAATTTTCTGCTAAACCCTAGCTGCAGTCCTAAAAGTCCCTAGCAGCCAGCCTTATCTTCCTACCTAGGGTTCTCTCTTCACCTCCTAGACTTCGCCCTCTTTCCTCCTCCATACTTACATCTCCGCCTCCTCCTCCTAACTCGCACCCTCTTCCTTTCCTTCGCTGCTTGCTCTTTACCGTAGCTGCCCCCTCTTTCTTCTCCTTTCATCCTACTCCCTCCTCCTTATCCTTCCTTCCTCCTTTCCTTTTCTGTCTTCCCCTTTCTTCTCCTATCCATCTCCCTCTCCTACCCTCGGACAGCCTTTCCAAGAGCTCGGCCTGCTCCTTTCTTCACCAAGGCTGCTCCCTAGCCTTCCTACCAACCATCCGCCTTCCCTTTCCACCTTGGCCAGACCTCTCCAAGGCCTCGGCCTTCCCTTCCACCTTCCTTCTTAGCCTCGGCCACTAGCTACAGCCCTCCCCTAACCCTCGGTTTGTCCCTAAACCCTCTCCCAGGCCTTCCCTTGCTCCACTTCAGACCTCAGTCTGTCCTCCTTATCCTCACCCAGCCTTTCCTCCTCTATCCTTTCTCCCACCATCAACCCTCGGTGCCTTATTTTGATTGCTCATTCGGGTTCAAACACTCCCTTTTGGCACCATTACTGCTGCATATGATTACCATTACACAGTTGCACACTCCAAGTATCCTACCTGTGATCACAAGCAATTAAAGGGGGTTAATTTCACATGTTGTTGGTGCCCTAACTAAAACATTTTTGCATTACAAGACAATCTGAAACTTGAATGCACAGATTTGCTGTACTGGTTATTATCTTTTTCTTCATTATAAGCTTCTCTATTGTTTGAGTTATTGTAAGGTTGCCTACTAACAAGGATATCTACTGTTGTATTCATGCTGCTATGACATACTGAGTACCTCATCATACTGCTGATATACTGCAGAAAATACCTTTATTACAAACTTGATAAACACTGATAATTCTGTGACCATCTTATGATATGCAAGTGCAAGTTTAATATTATTAGAAATCTTGATATTATTGGCAATAACGAGTATACTGTTGATATATTTGCAAAACGAAATCTGATATAAGGTGTCACCGTACAGTCATAGAGATGTTAGGATTTCAGAAGTGATTACACATGTTTGCATGATAAATGCTTATACATGATTCTTTGGATATCAACGGTACAAGTGGATTGGTTTTAATACTTATATAGATGTTCTTTGAAGATCTGAGGCTAATTCATTGATTATCACTCTACCACATATGATATAAGCAATCAATGGTGTCTTTTACTAACCATTTACATTGATGAAGGTAGATACTTGTTTTGATACACTTTGTCGTTGCATTCACAAGCACTAAACCTGAGTAATATGTCTCTTCTATTCACTTAAATTCTTTATCTAAGGCACTGGTCACTGAGACTTTTGTCAAAGAGAGACATAGCCTTTCTTGTGCTTAGGTTTTCTACAGGCCACATAAGGGCCCTTCCCCTTGGAGGTCCCGACTATCCGAAGAAGTTAGGGAATTGGCTAAGGTGACAGTGGCCCTTTCTCTCATATTTGTCATCGGAGGTTGGTCCTGCTAGTTCAGCCGGTAACACCTAGGAGTCACAATAATGTTAGCCAAGCATTTGTACTAAATAATGAACAACATACGTTGCTTCCACATATTGTAGTTCTTGCCAGAGAACCTTTGGTTGGGTTCCAACATGATGTTGGTCAAAGAGGCCATAATGATAAGTCACAAATGCATTGAAATGAACTGAAACAGAGTACAATGCTGAAAAATACCTGGCAAGACCCTTGGATACCAGCTTTAAATCGCTATAGCATCCAGGCGTCTCTAATTAAACACACAAATTTCTGGTAAATCTACCCACAAACATCTCTAAAACAGGCAAATTTTGGCCTAATAAACCACAGATCTACCCTCAAACAGCGGAAAAACACACATCCTTGTAGATCTAGTTCAAAACAGCTAAAAAAACAGCACAACGGAAAATTTCTCCTTGGATCTGCTAACAAACTGTCAAACATGGATGTATAGACCAATTCCCCCAACAACAAAAAAATCATTGTTCGTACAATTTTGTACAGTCCATACAAGTATGTGCAGTCTGTTCCATAATGTCCATACAAATCCATATAACTCCGTTGCTTCGAAATTTAAAAAAAAAAATCGAAATAATACTTATTTCGACGAAATCTTTTTGGCTCTTTGATGTACTATGCTAGTAATTCCTCAATCCGTCTCTGCCGGAAGCAATCCCTAGATCGTCACACTCTCCACGTCTCCGAGGTTCTAACTACGCTCTGATAACATATCAAATTCTGCAAGTATATATCTCTATCTTCAGGTCAGTTACACATTTCTTGTGGACTGTTTGGATGCTGGAGGAGGACATTTTGGAGAGATATCCATGCCCTCCTTGTCCCTTGATGTAAACAATATTTATTAATAAAGATGAAGGCTGTTGTTCATTCTCATTTGATGACTGTTGCTGTTCTTTTACTTTATTGATTGCATCAATGCTAGTTGGTTTTGAGTTGGTGGCGACATGGCAACTTAATGACCATATCATATAGTTACTTGTATCAATATGGTTGATTCCATTGGTGATGTTCATGTATAACATAACCTGCTGATTTCCCTTTTGCATTATAAGATTCTTCATCAAGTATTGCTTTGACTCAATTTCCCCAAAGGACAAAGCACCTGGTCTTGCTTGTGTTCTCATCCTTTTATTCTAAAGAAATCATTAAACACACAAATCACTAATCTGATTTTCTAATATGGCTAATATAATAGACAGATTAGTGATTTGATCTTAGGAAACTCCAGTTGTGCCGAAGGAGAGGTAGACTACAGTGAAGGGAGGTGACAGTTGGTAGAACTTCCAAGAATTGCCCTTGGGTGTGTACATGGAAGATTGGACTTATCTTGTCTGCAAATCCAGGAGGCAACAAGTCTCATTTTTGTTGTTAAATTTATCCCTAAAAAACATTTTCAAAACAATGCAAGAAGGCATGTCAATTTAAAGGTTCTAATTTTCAATTTTGTGTGCTTTACAAACCCCTTGTCAAAATCAAGAATGTTGCAATTTCCTAGTAAATTGACCATAAAATGATAGATGAAGCTTAATGCCAAATTGGGGAAGTTGCCAGTAAACTTGTGAAAGGATAATTTAAAAGAATTTTTCTTGTTTGTTAGAAATAGTAGTGAGACCACTTCAATTGGGACATCTAATCATGCACTTCAATATTTGTCAACAGAAATTACTAGGCTTAATAAAATCTCTCAAATGTACTGAGGATATGTTGATTTATGTGGCCAATAGTCATCATAAATGTCAGAAGTTTCAATGTTTCACTTGTAGAAAACGTTAAGTAAATATTTTCTAAAATTATAATATCGTTTTCACCCAAGGAAACTGTAGTTATAGCATACATTTCTTGGATGTAAAAGCTTGAGTTGCCAGGCAAGGCATGAGCTGTTTTCAGTATCAACAGGATGTCTGTGTACTGTTTGACAAAAGGACAAGTTACTTCAATAGACAGAATATAATCTCTGGTTGCTGACCCAATCATGTTTCTTATATTTCAGATTAATACAAAATGAAGCAATGTTTCCGCAGTCTTCATATATCAAAAACTACAATAATACTATTTTATAGTGAAAGTAACCTGACTGAAGAAAATGCTAAGAACCACAAATGATATACCCTTTTATATTTAATGGAAAATACTCCAAGTGTTAACTTAGGCTTATCATTCTTCCCTTTCTACAGTCATATATGAGGAGACCTGATTTTCCTTCAGCCAGACTTAAAAGTTACACATGAAATTTCTTTGCAACAATAAATATCTGCACTGTAATAGAAACTGCTAATCTCTATACAAAACATAAAAACTTCACACATTTATAAATATTAAAAAGCAATGATTCATGTAAAATACCTGCAACTTCTCCAGTACCGACAATGCTTCACACTGAGCAGAGTCAATAGCAGGAGGGATAAACATTTTCCCACGCTTTGTTTCTGCTATAGAAGAAGAAACATAACAAGTAAATAAACCATACACCTTCACAAGAAAATTTGACCATATAACTCTTCAATTCAAAACAAGATATATATAACCAACATGATATTAATCATTCAAAAGATCAGGTTTTCTTTTCCACAAGTCTATAACCACTGAAATACCATTTTCTTTGGATTTATTAATTTTAGTTCAATGCAGAATCTAATGAATAAAAGCTAAATTTTTGGTATAGCATAGCTTTCTGCTACTCCAACCCCTGTGTAATTGCCTTGTTCACACTAATTCATGTTAGAGTTTTGATATAGCAGTATAGCTTTAATTATTTGCAGAGAAACAAAATAGGATCACTGAAAGAATAACCATGCACAGAAACACAGAGACACAAAGAAATTTATCCTGGGAAACCACAAGGGAGAAAACCCAGCAACCTTTTGTTATTCAGAGATATCAGTTCAACATACAAGTACAACCAGATATAAGAGTGATCAGAAACAAGAATGATCACATAGAAGGATAACCCCAAAGAAAGAAACCCCAGAAAACAGTCTTCTTCTTGCTTGAGCAAACTTGCTTGAATGGTTGAAATGCGTGAGAGGTGACACTCTCATTTATACTTGCTTTACTCAGTGCCACTGAGATCTGTTTCCTGCTACACCAGAAAATCACGGCAGATCCTAAATTGAAGCAACACCCAGAGGTGCTCTTCCTGTCTACAGCACTCCCTACCCAATCAAAATCAGAATAGCCCTGCAATCTCATGCCACCACTGGAAGCATAAGTCAGGCCATATCCCACCGTGCCACACAAGTACCTCAACACATGTTTTGCAGCAACCTAGTGTACCTGTCTCGGCTCACTCATGAACTGGTTGAGAGCACTCAATACAAAACAGATATCTAGTCTAGTGTTAACCAGATACATCAACGATCCGATCAACTGTCTATGCATAGTAGAATCAATCTAATCTAAATCGGAAGCAGAATCTCCTAGCTTCTTCAAATTTGAATCCATCGATGTGGCCATGGACTTACAGTCCATCATCCCAAATCTCCTCAGGATTTCAATAGTGTACTTTCCTTGGCTCAAGAATATCTCACTGTGTCTCTGCCACACCTCTAGTCCCAAGAAGTAGTGCATCAAACCAAGGTCCTTCATCTCAAACTTGGAGGCTAGCTTCCTCTTACACCAATCAATGAGTTTCTCAGTTCTGATGAGAAACAAGTCATCAATATAAAGCACTAGGATCAAAGGCTCACCATCCACAACCTTGTAGTAAAGGTTGGGATCTGCATCACTCTTGGTGAATCCCAAACTCACCAAGTATCCGTCAATCCTAGCATACCATGTGCGTGGTGTCTGCTTGAGTCCATATAAGGCCTTCTTTAGTCTGCACACATGGGACTCCTTCCTATGGATCACAAAACCCTCTGGCTACGCAATGAAAACCTCTTCCTCAATCACACTGTTGAGGAAGGCAGTCTTTACTATTCGGGTACACAGGGTACTCCCAAAAGACCGAACACCTAGAGCAACCACTTCACAAAAACAGATCACAGATCGATACACAGATATTTTGACGTGGTTTAAACCCTCGAGAGGAAAACACTCTACGGCCTCGGCCAAATAGCTTCTACGGAGCAATTTATTATGCAAAGAAAGAAAGTTACAAATGAGCTTCTCATAATCGACCAACTTTCCAATGACCCTCCATGCTCTTTAAATAGAGATCATGGACCAATCAGGTGCTAAGCCACGGATCAAGGGTAGGTATGATCTAAGAGAAGTTGAGCCGTCGGATCACAACATATCGTGACCGTCGGATTAAATATTTACAAATGCATACTAAAGAAACACACTTTACCTAACAGATATATTACACAAGTTGATCTTAACTAACTCCTAAGTGTCTAAATATCCTAACATCCCCCCTTCAGAACAACTTGGGATAGGATTGAAGGATTTACAAAAGTGACACTATTAGGAGAAGGAAGGAGGCATTAGAGCCTATCCCCCCTTAATAACAAATTCCTGAACTCCTAACATAGATCGAAGTTTAGAAAACTTTGCTTCTGTAAGAGACTTGGTGAAGATGTCTGCAACTTGATCATCTGTAGGACAAAAGAGCACTTCAAGAACACGATCATGAACAAGATTTCTGATGAAGTGCATATGTAGCTCAATGTGTTTGCTGCGTTGATGTAGGACTGAATCTTTGGCAAGCTTGATAGCACTTTGATTGTCGCACCAAAGTGGAATAGGCTGCTGCTACTCGAATCCAAACTCTGAAAGGATCTATCGGAGCCATAAAGCTTCCTGACTGGCATTAACTGTGGCTCGATATTCTGCCTTTGCTGAAGAAAGAGCAAGAGCTTGTTGTTTCTTACAAGCCCAAGTGATATGTCCAGATCCCAGACTGAAAACATAACCTGCAGTAGACTTTCGATCATTAGGATCGCCGACCCAATCTGAATCAGTGAAACCAACCAACAATGGCTTCCCCCCTATACTGTAATGAATCCCAAACTGAATTGTACCTCGAATATATCGAAGTATTCTTTTAGCTGCTTTCCAGTGACTTTCATGAGGTGTTTGCATATAATGGGCAACACGACCAACGACAAAGGAAAGGTCAGGACGGGAATGAGTCAAGTATAAGAGACTACCAACAAGCTGACGATACAAGGTGGCATCTACTTCAGGTGAAGTACAAGTGGCAGAAAGTTTGACTCCAGACTCGAAGGGAGAAGGGGCAAGTGTACAATCTTCCATGTGAAAGCGACGAAGAAGGTCACAAGCATACTTAGATTGAGAAAAAAAGATTCCTTCTTTGGTTTGCAGGACTTGGAGACCAAGAAAATAATGCAAATGTCCTAAGTCTGACATTTCAAAATTTTTCTTAAGACTGGATTTCACATGGGTTAAAAGCTTAGGGTCACTACTAGTAAGAATAAGGCCATCAACATATAGAACAAGTATGATGAGATGGTTTCCTACTTTCTTGGTATAGACATTGGGGTCGAAATGGCATCTAGAAAAACCAGTGTCAAGGAGAAAGCTATCCATTTTGGCATACCAAGCTCGAGGAGCTTGCTTAAGGCCATATAAGGATTTCTTAAGGCGACAAACAAGGCTAGAGTTATTTTGAACATATCCAAGAGGTTGTTCCATGTAAATTTCATCCTATAGATCACCATGTAAGAAGGCAAACTTGACATCCATTTGATGGACTTCCCAGTTATGTAAGACTGCAAGGGAAAGAACAAGGCGGATGGAGTTCATTTTTGCGACGAGCAAATGTTTCATTGTAGTCAATCCCTTCAACTTGTGAAAAACCTTTGGCGACTAACCTTGCCTTAAGTCGTTCAACACTTCTATCTGATGCATACTTAGTTCTATAGACCCATTTACATCTGACAAGTTTTCTAGCTTTTGGAAGAGGTACAAGATCCCAAGTATCGTTCGCCATTAAGGAACGATATTCTTCATCCATTGCTGCATCCCAATCTGGATTTCCTGAAGCTTCTACCAAAGTTTCTGGATCATGATTCTCGGAAACTTGAGCCAAAAGAGAAGAGGCTCGCTGAAACTGAGAACGTGTTCGACGTTGATCTCTAGGATCACCGGCAAGATCACCAGCTGCTTCACATGTTGAACGGACCCATCGAGGAAGCACTTGTGCTGGTGCAACTGGAGGAACATGAGCAGGCGGAGGTGGATTTTCATCCTCACTATCATCATCAGAAACTAGAGTTGGAAACCTGTCAAGGAAGTTGGAAGAAGAAGAAGAAGGCACAATCGCCGAATCAGGCTCGCAGGCCAAGGATGGCACAATCGCCGAGTTAGGCTCGCAGGCCAAGAGATTTTCATCAAATTTAACATCTCTTCTAATGATTACATCATGAGAATGTGGTTGAAGAAGTCTATAACCTTTTACATCTTCAGAATATCCAACAAATATGCACTTCATCAAAAATCTTGTTCATGATCGTGTTCTTGAAGTGCTCTTTTGTCCTACAGATGATCAAGTTGCAGACATCTTCACCAAGTCTCTTACAGAAGCAAAGTTTTCTAAACTTCGATCTATGTTAGGAGTTCAGGAATTTGTCATTAAGGGGGGATAGGCTCTAATGCCTCCTTCCTTCTCCTAATAGTGTCACTTTTGTAAATCCTTCAATCCTATCCCAAGTTGTTCTTAAGTAACTCCTAAGTGTCTAAATATCCTAACATTTACATCCATCTAATGCAACTTCCATCCCATAGTTGAAGCAAGAGAAATAATCGCCTTGATGGAAGTGTACCGAGCAACTGGAGAAAATGTCTCATCATAATCAATTCCTTCTTTCTGAGAGAATCCTCTTGCCACAAATCTTGCTTTGTGCTTTTCAATACTGCCATCTGCTCCATGTTTGATTTTGTAAATCCACTTGGAAGTCACTATTGACTTCCCCTCAAGTCTCAGAACAATCTCCCACACATCATTCTTCATGATGGATTGATATTCTTCCATCATGGCAGCCTTACATACCTGTTGGCTAGAAGCCTCCTAATAGCTAGAGGGTTCAAAATCAATGATGTGGCTCATAAAGGCTACATAACTCGAGAATCTCTAAGGTCTCCTGCTCTCCCTGAAAGTACCACAGGGAGAAGCATGCTTCTTTGCCTCCTGCAAAGTTTGACAAGCCCAAATAGACCTTTTATGGCCTATAGCAACATCTCCGGGAATGTCAACTGGCTCTACTGGATCAATGGGATCAACAGGCTCAACTATCTCAACTGGCTCCCTCTAAACTGATGAAGGGGGAGGGGAGATGTTACCATCTTCTTTGGAGCCACCAACTCCTCACCATCAATCTCCATGTCAGATCCTCTAGCCCTTCTGAAGGCTACCTCCTCTTTGAAGGAGACATCCCTGCTAACCTCAATTTGTCTCGATCTTGGGATGTAGATCATGTTAGCCTTCGAAGACTCACTATACCCCACAAATGTACCCTTCCTGCCTGAAGATTCTAGCTTTGTCATCTCTTCCTTGGACACATGAATATATCCCGAACAGCCAAAGATCCGCAAGTGACCAACCTTTGGCTTCACACCTGTGAAGGCCTCTTATGGAGTTATATTCCTCAATATCTTATGAGGACTCCTGTTCTGAACATACATTGCGATACTAGAAGATTCTGCCCATAAGAACATAGGCAGACCCTGATCATGAATCATAGCTTTGGCTGCCTCTACAATCGATCTGTTCTTCCTTTCTGCAACCCCATTTTGTTGAGGGTTGTAAGGAACAATGTACTCCCTCTTAATTCCCACTTCCTTGCAGAAATCACTAAGTACGAGGAGGTGTACTCTCCTCCATTATCTGATCTCAGAATCTTGATCCTTTTTCCATAAAGGTTCTCAACCTGCGCCTTTAACTCTCAAAATTTGCTAAGTACATCTTCAGATTCCTTGGTCTTCAAGAAGTAGATCCAAGTCTTCCAAGAGTAATCATCAAAGAAGGTCACATAATACCAAATCCACCCAAGGAAGCAACTGTCAATGGTCTACACAAATCAAAATCTACTAAATCTATGATTCCCTTGGACCTGTTGTCCCTGCTTGGAAAAGAACCCTTGGCATTCTTTCCAAGTGCACATCCTATGCAAATGCCATCATGGTCTACACGGAGTACTGGAAGTCATGTCACCATCGTCATCAATGATGGGAGAGCTCTATAGTGTAGGTGAGCAAGTCTCCTGCGCCATAGCTCACTCAAGCTGATAAAACCGTGCACCAGTGCCTAAACTGGTCGTATAGTTAATTTGTATAGGCTCTCCTCCCGAACACCAATCACACAGGCTGAATCCATATTGGATTTCTTGTGCCATGCAAGAACCTTTCCATCAGAGAAGGCAACCTTGTAGCCTTTGTCCTCCATGGCTGATATAGAGACAAGGTTCCTTTTCAACCTGGAAGTCATGTCACCATCGTCCTCAATGATGGGAGAGCTCTATAGTGTAGGTGAGCAAGTCTCCTGCGCCATAGCTCACTCAAGCTGATAGAACCGTGCACCAGTGCACGAACTGGTTGTATAGTTAATTTGTATAGGCTCTCCTCTCGAACACCAATCACACGGGTTGAATCCATACTGGAGTTCTTGTGCCATGCAAGAACCTTTCCATCAGAGAAGGCAACCTTGTAGCCTTTGTCCTCCATGGCTGATATAGAGACAAGGTTCCTTTTCATCCCAGGTACAAATAATACATCACTCAAATGTAGAGGATCACCAAAATCTAACTGGAAGGAAGTAGTCCTAGTTCCCTTCACAATATATCTAGCATCATCTCTAAGTACAACTCGTAGATGAGAATCTTTCTCTACCAAATTTGTAAGGCTCTCTCTGTAACCTGTCATATGTCTAGATGCACCACTATCAATTAACCAAGTATCACTAGTGGTAGGAACTGTACCTGAAAGAGCAGAAATAAAGAACTATGTTTGATCGTCATTCCTTGACCTCTTCAATGGAGTATCTTCATCAACATCAACAGTTGAGGCATGGTGTTTCCTTTTCCTTGGTTCGGAACACTGTTTGGCATAGTGACTGTGCGTCAAACGTCTGAAGCATTGAATATGTGAAAGATCCTTCTTCTTCTAATCTGGAATTGGGCCTGATCTTCCACCTTTATCTTTTCTGCCTTGATTCTTCCTTCCCTTACCTTTTCCTCTTCTAGCATGTGTTGTAAGGGCTTGGCTTTCTTCATGTTAAGAGCCATGCAACTTGCCTTTGCAAGTCTAGTTTCTTCTTGTGTACAATCTTCCCATAATCGATCAAACTTGGGCAATTTGGATCGCCCACTAATGCTCTAAATGAATGGTTCCCAAGAATGGGGAAGACCTTTGAGGGTCATCATGACAAGCTCTTTGTCTTCAACTATTTCCCCAATGATGCTCAACTGATCTCTTAGTTCATAAATCTTCATGAGGTAGGATGCAACTGAGCCTGCTCTTGACATCTTGATATTGGAGAGTTGTTGTCTTAAGGCAAGTGCTCAATTGATATTGTTATTTTCAAATAGCTTCTTCAAGGTTTCAAACATCTTCTTGGTCATCTTCTTCTGAGAGATCTGAGGTATTAAGTGATCTTTTACAAAATCTATTAGAATCCTCCTTGTTTTAGCATCACACTTCTTCCATTGAGACTTCTCTACTTCTTCTTTTGGTTCTGGTACCTTTTCATTCACAAACTTCAGGAGATCATTCTCCTCTAGGATGATGAGTACCCTAGACTTCCATAAGTTGAAGTTGGAAGCCCCATCAAGTCTGTCTTCCACTTTAACACTGTTCATTGTGACTGCAAGCTGAGATCTGAAAATCTGGTTCAGAAACCCTAGCATGAGCTAGATCAAAATTGAAGTTTGGAATTTGAGAGATCTGATTCCATAGATAGATGTGCCCTCTTAGGGCAGCGATTTGAATGGACCTCCCTTTTCTCTCGGCTTTGTGGATAGAACAACTCAAATATTGAAACCCTAATTTCCCAGTTCTAGCAGAAATTAGGTCAAAACTGAAAATTCTTGAAATGAAGATTTGCTTCGACAGAAAGATGTGCCCTCCTAGGGCGAGTTTCCCAAGAGCACTTTTCAAGACAATCTGTAGAGAGACACCCAAACTTGGATGCCCTAGTTTCCGACAATGGCATTTATTCAGCACTGCTCTGATCCCATGTTAGAGTTTTGATATAGCAGTGTAGCTTTAATTATTTGCAGTGGAAACAAAATAGGATCACTAAAAGAATAACCATGCACAGAAACACAAAGACAGAGAAATTTATCCTGGGAACCACAAGGGAGAAAACCCAGCAACCTTTTCT
Source organism: Larix kaempferi (assembly GCA_027924585.1). Classification (NCBI taxonomy): domain Eukaryota; kingdom Viridiplantae; phylum Streptophyta; class Pinopsida; order Pinales; family Pinaceae; genus Larix; species Larix kaempferi. The sequence continues at coordinate 538,962 of BSBM01000891.1, forward strand.
TATTGAAAGATATCAGCTCAAGATACCAGTACAATATAATGACCCTTTTTCAAAATTTTATTAAAATGCCAATTTTTCCACTTTTTCCCCAATTTCGACCTTTGACTGGTTTTACTGTTTTGACCTCCAAATCAACCCAAATGCTCCCAAATCTTCTGTAGGAGTGTATGAATGGTATTTAGACTTGAATATTAGGTTCAGGGATGTTTTATGGCCCTCCAAATACTGTTGCAAACTTGATTTGTATTCTGATCAATATATCTAATTTTGACTAGTAATTTGTGCATCAAATCCCCCCCGGGGTAACACTGCAAATGGCCTTCCAAATGCCTCCAAACTCCCACGAATTTATGAACAGAGGTATGTAATGTGTTAAGTATGTGATTAAGGTCTCATATGCACCATTAATTGATTTTTACTACTGTTCTAACTCTCTCACATTCAACAACAAAAACCCCCAATTCGACCCTTGGGGAAATGGCACTATTTCACCTCTCAATACAAACAAACTGAGTGAAAATGCTTCAAATGCTCAAGTACAGTACATGAAACTTGTAGAATATATCCATGGCAGTATATGAATCACAAATATATCAAAGAATCATCCATCCATTCGAAATAATCAACCTTATAGTGTCATACATCAAAGCATTGGGGAAATGGACATTGTTTGCTCATTAATCAATAATTTTGCATACAGTCAACGGGTATTTCGACCTGCGAGTTTCTGAATATGATGAACAGAGGATATGAAGCTATTACAATCAGAAAAAATATCATATGAAGCTCTCCCAATGAGTGCAAGATCTCACCCAAAGCGCAATCCCTCAAGGAGCCCGAATATGCCTTCAAAATTGGAAATGGTGGAGAGAAAGTGCTGCACTAAACCAAACCATGAAACTTCCTGTAGTTGCTACCTGCAAATAAAACTCCATTAAAGCACCATGAAAGACCTGAGTGGCCTCTCCAAACACCAACTTGGATGGGAATCTTTCACCCTCGAAATTGGCTAAGGCAAGAAACTAGTCATCCACTAGTTCTCTCTTCACAAATGCAATTTTTCTCAAATCATCAAAATCCATTCTCATACTTGATTTCTACATTTTATAACCAACATTAGCCTTCAAGGGGTCGAAATCCTCTCAATAGATTCAATAAATTTCCATTTAGAAAATATTCCTCATTTACCACTTGTCTCCTAGTTCCAACCTTCCATCTTCTCCCAAATTCAAATTTGAGTCTCTTTAGCTTCCCCCAACTCCATGAGCGCCTTCCTTGAGCCTATTTTTGGGGCTGACATGTCATAATGGTCAGGCGTAAGAAGTCAGGTCCGAATTTTGTCATAAATGTCATAGATGCTTCATTATTGTTGTCATAAAACTAGGGAATCTAGCCCAAGTGTCCACTAGTCTCCAATTTGACTCTTCCTCTCCCATGGAGGTTACTATTCCATCCCATTTCGACCTAAGATGCTCAATGCCATGTGTTATGACTTACCAACTCACCCAAGAGTGTTCACCTTCCCATGAATTCAAATTGGCAAGAGAGAGCTGCCATGTGTCATTGAAAAATCAAGCTAGTATGGGTCCCACCACCTCCATATGTCTCCAAAACCACTTGCCACTTAGAATTTCTCTTGAATTTATTTATTCACCATATTTATTAAATGCTTGAACCCTTCTAATGTCTAAATATCATTTATTAGCTTCCTTATTCCATCCCACATGTGCCCATCCAACCTAGGAAACTAGTAGGATTGATGGGATTGTCTTACTATGCACTTATTTGAATGGGGACATTACATACAACCAGATATAAGAGTGATCAGATACAAGAATGATCACATAGAAGAATAACCCCAAAGAAATAAACCCTAGAAAATAGTCTTCTTCTTGCTTGAGCGAACTTCCTTCTTACTTGAGCGAACTTGCTTGAATGGTTGAAATGAGTCAGACGTCACTCTTATTTATACTTGTTTTTAGTTTGACCTTTTTCATATGGTGGGGTCGACTTGTCTTCCTTGCCTGGCCGAATTCTCTTCTAGCATAATAATATTATTTTTATTATTATTTTCTCTGGGCCGACTTGGTGTGAGGATGCTCACATAGCTACAACACCAACAATTCATTTATTCTTTGTAAGTCCGCATAGCACCTATTAATGACAACCCATTGTACCCCTATTTCTGCGAAAACAGTACTGACAGGTTTTTCACAAATTATACATCATTATTGGGACTCTCCCAAATGGCATTCATAACAACAAATGTATCATTGGTTGCGCTTCTAAGAACAATGGCTCGATCAATAAAGCCCTAGAAACTCGGCCTAGCATAAGGACTAAAGTTTGGCCTATTAAAGGCACCCTAAACTATTACATATGCCAAAATGTAACTAAGAAAAAGAGACAATAAAAACCTGTAACTTCACTCTGTGTATCATCAATCTGTAGCATCACTCTTCTTGTGGGCTTCTGCATGTTTAATGTGAATGGTGTGTTGTTTGGACCTAATGTGTTGCAGGACTCCATACCCCACAAGTGTCTGTTGGTATTGTTATCACAAAGTTAGTAGCTGCCACGAAAGGTATCCTATCTGGGACGGTAGAGGTGGGGCAACTAAACCTATGACACTCGCAAGGGCCTCGTTCACCACTTGATAGAATGGTTGTCACATCGAACGGGCTCTTGTCACTTTAGATCAAGCTATGAGCAAGATCAATGAGGAGACCCTAGCTAGCCAATGAGGACTAGCGAACCAACACAAGACACACTAAATGATATGGAAGAGACAAAACAATGAGATCTTGAGTTGATAGATCCAGATCTAGGAGATGGATGTGGGATACAGGGGTTAGGTACTGGTTGAGAGGGTTTAGAGAGAAGAGAAATGCTCAACCATGAAGATATATCACCACAATGATGTTAGAGTAGTAGATCTAGATAGAGCTAGTGCCAATAACAAATACCCACAATAGATCCACCTAGGGTTTAGGCAATAGAATGTGAGATGGTCAAATGGGAGAGTTTAAGGAACAAATGGCACTTAGAATAGTTCCTTGGGGTTAGATCTAGACTTTGGAGGACAATCAAGCAACACCTAAATGGTAGATCAGGGTAAATGATCAAATCCCCAAGGAGGGTGAATTGCCTAGAGGAGGACCAGTGCTAGATCTAGGGCAAATGGAGTCGATTTTGGTCCAAACTTGGTCTCTAGGGTTTTTTAATTATTTCCAACTTGGGTTTTAAATTATACGCCAAGGAAATCACCCAATCTACTAGATATAAAAGATGAGGGTTTTAAACTTTGAAATTTAAATGACTAATGGAATATAGAAAATTGATACACGGGAAAACCTCACAGATCTTACTTGAAAATCTTGCGGCCGCCAAGTACAATGATGATCCTTTCACCTAGTTACAATTTTTAGCTAGATCCGAATGGTTTCGAGCTAGATCAATTTGCTCCAATGGAGGAAGTGCAGCCTCTTCTCCCTGCAAACACAAACAACAATTGTTAGATTTTATTCACAAGAAAAAGATAGCCATAATGCAAGACATCTCAAGAAAATAAATCAATGGACAAGATCACAATTGGATACTCCCTAAGATGAAGCGATTTTCCAAAGGAGAGATGGAGATCCCTCACAATCAACACCTCAAAACAAATCGCTCCCCTGCATGAAATCAATTCAGCCTCCACAAGTTTTGTCTCAAAACCACATCGAATCAACTCAAATGTCTAAGAAAGAGGCATTCCAATCATGTACAAGAGCATTCATCAAAGATTTTGCAAGAGATCTAAGAAAAAATTTCTTTATTGCCAATATTTCAAGAGCCAAAATTCCTTTACAAATGAGTGAGAGATCGTATAAATAGATCCCCACAATACAAAAACCCTAAACCCAAAAGTATGGAGGGCTAGGATCAAAAGATAATACATCAAGATCAACGGCTAAAGATGTGTCGGACAAATATACATGAGATCACTCAAAGAGGGGGGGCGCACTCCTTCAAAGATGCCTAGGGGTGACGTATAACATAAAATGTGACAAGGTACATCAATATAACCTAAGAGAGGGGGGGGCTAGGAGGTACAACAATCACTTCACTAGCACCCCTAGTACATCCATATAAGATATAACATGTGATCACCAAGGAACACTAGGACGTGTGCCCCCAACATGGAAGATGGCGACCCCAAGGATCAAGATAAAGTCGTGTGGACCCCAACAAGAGATGAAGACCATGCCGGAAGATGTATGGAGCATCAACAATATGCCTCGAACAAATTTCATGCCATTTCCTTGCGCCATTAAGCCAAATTGATTTCCTTGTGAGCCATTTTCACCTTTTTAATGTTATTTTTCCATGGTACTCTATTGCTCGAAGATAAACTGGCCATATCATCAAGTACATGTGCCCAGAACTGAGATCTAAGTGCACCAATGGACTCAGAATGTCCAAATCCATTAGGAATGAGTACTCATACACCATATGTCCATCAAGAAATACATCTGTAAGTCCATCCATGCACGAATAATAAAAATATGGCCTATAAATGTTGATAATAATAAAAAATAATGCAAGCCACCATGGAAAATCAATGTCTGGAGCATGGAACCATCTATGGACATCAAAGGGCCATGAATAACCAAAATCGAACTCTATCGGCCAAACTCATCCTGGAACCTGCTGTTGACTTGGTCAAACTAGTTTGACTAGGTCATAATGGTCAAAATAATGACCCGGACTGAAAACAATTGATCCTACATGTACAAACGGATAAAATATGCTCCCTTATTTATATTAGTAGCAAGACTAAAGCATTAAGTGGCATTATAATGGCGATCATGTATAAAAATATTAACAGTAAGTCTAGATTCACACTCCAAATAAAAGTCTCAAGTGTATACTCATTTATAGACTTGACCATTTTGCTAGCTATGGGTGAGGGTGGATGAAACAAGGCTAGGGTGACGAGTTTTGACTTGACAACCTCAACAATTTTATCTCCAAGACATGAGGGAAAGTGGAAACCACTTATACATATGCCGGATAGAAGACACTAGGGAATGGCGATGACTCACAAATGGGTAGAGTGTTTAGAAGGCTTCCAATAGACTCTAGACAAGCAACCTTTTTACATTTTACTTACTATCAACTTTCGCACATTTAAACTTTAACATTTCACATTTAATTACTTAGATCAACTTTCACTAGCCATCCTCCAAGAGCAGGTGCCCTGAATACCCTTGCGGGTCTCAGATGATGAATCGGTCTTACCACCATTGCACGCCATCGTCCATAGGTGCGATGGAGTTACCACCCCGTTGCCCTGTAGGGGAAAATAGCCTTACATCATACAAGGGATAAGTGCTCGTCCCTTGGCCACTAACTAGCTACAGAAGATTTTTATTTATTTTCTTTAGTGTTTAAGGACTCTTTTTTTCTGACTTTTTGGATCCATTTAGATAAAACGTTTATGCGATCCGATGCCTTTTGCAGAAGTACTTGCTTTCGAGGACAAAAGGATAACATCCTGGTGACATAGGCCACACACTCCAAAGTCGAGACTCAAGTAAACATAGAGTCTATCCAACACAGAGGCATAAGTGGGGGAAATCCTGGATCTCACTAGTCAAAGTGCAAGTCAAGATCAAATCAAAGACGAAAGATAACGGATGGATGGGTATAGTGAAAAGGTGGAGCCATATCTAGCAAAAACACAAGGGAAATGACCAAGTCCATATTATGATAACGAAATGACCAATGAGTATACACAAGAACCTCTTACTCAAAGTAAATTAATCACTTCTACTCTAAACCATCAATTAAGAACCAGATAAAGAATCACCAATGCAATAGCCACTATACACCAAGTCCAGCTACTAAGATAAGTAAACGAGCAAGATAAACATCCAAGTATAATAACCATATACCTGTTGGGTCATATACCTGTAGTTGCATATATAAACATCTGAGAGACACTGGGACACTGCCATTGTGTGCATCCTGGGGCACCATCATCATCTATATCTGACCTATCAAGGTGAAAAATGGCTAACTCAGTCATCGACCTAGGGTTATGGGGCTCAGTCCTGACATGAAAATGATTGTGTACATGCTCTAGGCCCACTGAGTGTAAGAGTGATCATCATCAAACTGCTCATCTGCTACTTATCTCGTTCATATGATATCATAGGACTGGCTCAGGAATGTGCTCAAAACTAGTCTGCAAATCATGGTAGCCCCTGCTACTATGGATGTGACAACAGATGCCATATCTCTATGTCATTGCAGTGGATGTTCTTGTATACTTCTTGGAAGCAGCACAAATGCAAGGGTAAATCAGAGGTCTCTTCTTGCCCAACAGTAATCAGCTTCTTTATATCTACTTTGCAGATGACTCAGCTCTAACCCCTGAGTTGACCCAACACTCTGTGTGTTACAACAAAAACTAGCACCCAACAATGTGTAAAGTCCCAAGCACAAGGTGATAGCTTTGTGTAACTCAAAAAGGCTACCCATTGTCACCAACGTAACTCTTCCTCTCGCTTTAGGTTGGCTCTTCTTCAACAGAAGGGGAGTAACCCGAAGTAGGATTGCTAAGGCTATAGAGTGGAGACTTGGGGGCTCCAAACATGTTTGAAGAGTAAGCCTTAACAAAACAAGCAGTTGTAGCAATAGTGAAAATAAGGCTACAGAAACCCTAAGACTAGTGACTATCAAATTATGGGCAAAAAGGAGTCAAGGAAGCATAGATCTAAGAGGGAAAGTGCATGAATATGTAAGGCATATAAGACCTGTTATACATGGCACAAATAAGCCTTAGCTTGCAGAAAATTACCCTTGGAGAGCTGGGGGGTGCCACTCTAAAAAATAGTTATGAAGGTCATAATTATATGATTTCTAGTAACAACTTACTTTGATGGATGCAAGCTTAACATAAAAAATATATATATAAGAGGGATTATATCCTCACATTATATCATCTAAATAGAAGATACTCCATTAAAAGGCCTTCATAACAAGCTACAAGAATTTCCTACAATAATCAACATGTGAAAATAATGCAAACATAGAAGCCTCACATAAAATAGAAGCTAAACCTCCAACCTTCCATTAACATTGCCAATATGATCTAAAATGTAGACCAAGGGGAGAATTCACCCAATCCCTATTCCCCCAACCATCATCTAAAAAATTGGAGAGAAAACACCTTTACATAGAGGGAGTATCTTGTCTCTTAGAATAAAAAACATTATTTTCTAACACCATGACAAGTCAAAGAAATAATAGAATAATGGACTAGTTAGGTCTATAATTATCCAATGTTGACAAGTCAAAAGGTCTCCAATCTCTAAGAGAGATCACCCTATATAAAAATAACCAAGAAATGTGTAAGATAAGGCTCCCTGAATGAGGTGCATCACTAAAATAGGCATAGTTGACAAGTCAACAAGATAAGTTGTTCACAACTAGTGCACACCCTCCAAGATGCTTGCATGCAAAATATAATAAAATAATCTTCAACATCATAGTGTGCTCCATGGTCCAACTAGGAAAACTCTCCAAGTGCGCCCTCCAAGATGCATGAGATGAGAAAATGATAAAATACTCTTCCTAGGAGAACACTCCTCAGCCACCTCCTCAAAATAGTATAAGATGCATGAATGAGTGTGCAAACCCTCCACATGTTTGAATCCCAAGGTGGGTATTCCAACTAACTCCATAGATATGTGTGCAAAAGTGCCATCAAGTGGAACACTTCACAAGAAATGCTTCATCAAAAGTCTTCAAGAACCTCTTAAATAGAAGATTCTCCAATGTATAACCTCCCATCAAATAATACAATTATGTGCTTGTTACGATGGTACTAGCACCAGCGCACCTGCGGAGGTGCCCCAGGGAGAGGGTGTCTTTTTCTAACCAGGAGGGGTGTTTAGCCAGCTCATTTTGAGGTAGGGGGGCATGGCCAGACCCTTTGGCTTCTCTTCTGGAAGTACTATGGCTTAATGGCATCGCTGACTGCCTCTGAAAGGGTTTGAAACCCTAAGGTTGGTGTCCAGGTCTTCCAGGGGTGGGTCACTGAGTCACATGCGCCCCACCTTGTTCCAACACTCCAGCGGCAGTTGTTCTAGTGCTGAGACTCACTCTTATCTTCCGGAGCACATCCAGCACCCTCCTGGTCCTCCAGTTCAGTAGCGCTCTCCCTCTGGGCCCTCCTTCAGAGGATGACGTCATCCTCCTAGCAGACTGTTTGCTTGCTAAAAAGGGGGGACATTGACGGTTTTCATCACTGTTGGGGTTAGTTGGGGCATGACAACCCCTCCTGTACAGTTTGGCCTTTCATTTCGTCAAATTTGGCCTTGTTTAGCCATTTTTGCTCAAGTAGGAGTCAAATCTAGAAAAACACCCAATTTACCCACTACTTTGATTATTTTTATTTTATTTTTATTCTAATTTTAAGTTGACATTTTTAATGTTAAATTTACCTTACTTTATGTAAAAGTGAGTGTGAGATCATATAAATTAGATCTCCTCACTTCATTTTTGGATATCAACTTTTGGGATAAGATCATTATGTCGGCTATTTGCCCTAACTAGGGCTCTTTGGAGGAAGGCAATCCTTGATGAAGGATATTTTGCAAGTTTGAAGCATTTCTTGGAAGTTTTTCTTTTGTTCATGCCATTGCTAAGGTGAAGCTATAGTTGTTTGCTTAACACATGCACTTGGAGGTATCTATACTTTTAGTTTGACGTCTCTTTGTCAATTTGTATGAAAGTGATGCTTGTTAGGGTTGGATGGAAGCCATTGTTGCTTCATTTTGTCTTAATTTGCATTTCATTTTTATCATTGGTCACCATAGCATTCAAGCTTGAGCTTTAGGTCTTCAAGTCTTGCTCAAACTAGGCCTCCTCTACGAATCCTAGAGATTGTGGAGGTGAGCCCTAGTTAGCCAAGCTTGCCAAGTACCATCTCAAGGAGGGTTTCTCCTCTCATTGATGCCCTAGGGCTGGTAAATAGTTTTCTTTTGATGCCCTAGTTGTTCATCTACTTCATTAAACCTAATTTTCTGAGCTTCTTTTGTAAATATTATTCATTAGGTTAGTTAGTTTTACATTTTTCTTAATATTTCTGAGTTTATAAACTTAATTGTTAAATTCTGAGTTAGTTGTTAATGTTAGTGGTTAAATACAATTATTAAAATTCAACAAAAAAAAATACCTAAAAACTAAACCCGATTTCTGTTAAAAGTCCTAGCGGCAGGCTCTTCTAACCTCCACGAGTTCCTCATTTGCAAAAATTGTTCATTAGAGTTGAGAGGAGAGAGTGAGCTCTGTGAATGAAACCCTAGGTGCGAGGGTTGGAAACCTCGGCGCTTCAGAGCTCCCGGGTTTTGGGACTGGCAGAGGCAGGTGTGCCGTGGACGCGGCTCTGACAGATCAGTCAGATCTGGGCAGGGGCCCTCTCCCCAAGCAGCCAGAGATGGGGACTAGCAACCCCACGAGGCCGCAGCCGTCAAGTGACATGGCAGGTAATTCTACTACTGATCTAAGCGAAACCGAGAAAGGGTCTAAATGAAGAATGGGGTCGGGTGGCTGCCTCCCCAAAACTCAGAAAATTTCGGCTATGCAGATCAAATCGGAGAAGATCCGTGAGCGAATAGAAGAATGGCGGGAAAAAGCCCTAATAGGAAAGTTTGTGGGGGTCTGGCCCAGAGAACGAGATCTTGTGAACTAGATCAACACTAACTGGAAACCCAAAGAGCATTATGATCTGCAATTGGGAGCTAAGGGTTTTTTCACCATCATTTTCTTTAATATTACAGATCAGGACAGAATTTTGGAAGTTGGTCCCTATTTCTTCTTCTCGACTGGACTGTACCTTAGACCATGGAAGGAATGGTTTAACCTAGAGACTGAGGATGTTACTGTTGCCCCTGTATGGATTAGGCTTTTCTCTCTGCCATGTGAATACTGGGACTTGGAGATTCTACAGCATATTGGCAACACTCTTGGCGAATTTGTTAAAGTTGCAGATTAGACTAAACAGCAAAGATATACGGCGTATGCTCAGATATGTGTCTACATGGATCTGTCGAAAGAGCTTCCTGAGGCGATTAGTCTAAATTGGGAAGACGAGGAATGGATTCAACCTCTGGATTACGAGCAGCTTCCATTTCGTTGTCGCCAGTGTCACGAATATGGTCATCTAGGTCGAAACTGCCCTCACGTAAAGCAGCTATCCTCTTCCCCTAAAAGTGGTCAGGTCGGTGAAACGGACAAGGAAGGGTTCACGCAGGTCCGTAACAGGAGGAGAAATAAATCGGCAGGACAGACCAAAGTAGTTAAGGAGAATCTTGGAAAAGGAATTGAAACTACCAATCCTTTCCAGATCCTAGAAGAACCACAAGAAGAGAGGGAGAATGGAAAGAATAAGGGTAAAGAGAAATCAGACCACATGGAGTGCGTAATCGAGGAAGTTGAGCAGTGCCATGCGCTGGAAAATCAAGTGGAACCTATGGTAGAAGACGACGAAGAGGAAATGGAGTTAGGTGATCTCAATCTTGATGAGATCGAGAGAGAATGCGAAAAGAAAGGGAAAGGATATGTCACTCGGCAACAACTAGAACTTCTCCAGGCGGCAATCATTAGTGCTAAAGTTTCTAGACAATTAAGAATAGCCTCAGATTCGCAAAAGGGAAGCAAGAGGAAGTCTCCCGAGGAAGATCTGAAAAGAGGCAGGAAGACGAATAAACAAAGGATTGCACAGATAGGAGTGGAATTAATCGAGTCTAGTCAGTATCCCACAATACTGGCAGCCTTCTTTCTCTAAAGTCAACAAGGTTAATCAATGAAGCTGATATCTTGGAATATTAGAGGGTGCAATCACGCCAGGAAAATAAAAACCCTGGCTAGAAAGATTAAACAGGAAAAACCGGATATCCTCTTTATCCAAGAGACTAAGTGTAGTTCTCATTTTTTGGAGCAAGTAAAACAGAAAATCTGGAGCAGCAATGAATTATCGCTATTGATGCATCAGAGTTAGCAGGTGGTTTGGCGGTCTTCTAGCAGTCGAATTCCCTGTGTCTTTCGGCTTGGTGGGCTAATCGCTTCTCCCTGAGTGCTCAGTTTACTGATCAGGTGTCTGGATCCTCTGGCCGGCTAGTGAACATCTACAATCTAAGTGCTTTCCCACTGAAAAGTGCTTTCCTTCTACACTTATCATGGTTGAGAGACCAAACCTCTGAAGGATCATGGATTATAGGGGGAGATTTTAATCTTATCTTGTCTCTTGCAGAAAAAAAGGGGGCAGGAGGGTTCTGGATAAATTCCAGGAAGCCTTTGGAGATTTCATAACCCAAAGCCCCTTCATCGACATTGAGAACGGCCTGTATACCTGGAACAACAAACGGGGGGGAACTCATTTGGTGGCCTCTAGAATTGACCAATTCCTGACTACGGTGGATCTGGTAAGAGATGGGGGAGAGGCCCATGCAGTTGTTCTTCCTTCGGCTGGCTCTGATCATTGACCCATTTGCCTCCAATGGGAATGGTCCAATGCCTCTCTTTTCAAACCTTATAGGTTCGAGCAATTTTGGTTAGAACATAAGGACTTCAAAGAATTGGTGGGTCAGTGGTGGCAGGAAATTGTTCCACAAAGGGGGACCGGGATGTTTCAGTTCCAACATAAATTAAAGGCTCTCAAAGTCAAAATAAAAGCTTGGAACAAAGTTGACTTTGGGCATATTTTTCAAGACAAAGCGAAGGTTGTGGCAGAAGGGGAATGGAAGAAGGGTGGACAGATGAGCTCAAGGAGCATGAATATAACTTGATGATTCAATTGGAGGCCAGAGAAAAACAGGAAGAGATTTTCTAGAGGCAAAAATCCAGAAATCAGTGGCTCCAAGAAGGGGATAGGAATACAAAATTTTTCCACAATGCTGTGATCCACAATCGTCACAAATCCAAAATTTATAAGCTCCGTAAAGCTGATGGAAGCCAGGCTGAATCTAGGCAGGAAATTGAAGATGAACTTATCCACCACTTTGAAGATATTCTTAAGGAGGACCGAGTGGATCGTAGCAATGCTATTGCCCGGATTACCAGACATATACCCAGACTGGTCACTAACGAGCATAATGAGCTTCTGAACAAACTTGTTACCCTGCAGGAGGTTGAGGAAGCCATGCAGCAGATGGCTTTGAGGAAAGCCCCTAGCCCTGATGGTTTCACCACTAATTTTTTCCATTTCTTCTGGGATTTAATCAAACAGGAGGTTGCAAACATTGTGGAGGAATCTCGAAGATGTGGTGGAGTTCTGAAGGCCTTTAATGCCACTTTTTTGACATTAATACCCAAGGAGGAGGGCACTGAGGTGCCTAGCAAGTTTCGCCTGATTGCCTTATGTAATGTTATCTACAAAATTATTTCTAAGGTGGTTGCTAACCGTTTGAAACCTCTGCTCCCTATTCTGATCAGCCCGTAGCAATCTAGCTTTGTGGAAGGTCGGCAGATCCTTGATGGTATCATCTTAGCCCATGAAACCATTCACTCCTTGAAGACTACCAAGAAGCCTGGTATGATGATCAAACTTGATATTGCAAAAGCTTATGATAAATTAAGCTGGCAATATATGCGATGCATGTTGGAGGCCTATGGCTTTGGAGCGGACTGGGTTAGTTGGGTCATGAATCTGGTTACTACACCCTTCTTTTCTATTTTGCTTAATAGTTCTCCTACCAGGATTGTCCACTCGTCCCGTGGCATTAGGCAAGGAGACCCCTTTCCCCTTTTCTCTTCATTCTTATGGTAGAAGGGCTTGGTAGTCTTATACACTCACTTTCTGTGGAAGGTGAAATCAAAGGCCTGAACCTCCATGATGGAATGTCGAAACAGACCCACCAACAATTTGTTGATGATACTATGTTAATGGGCATCCTTCCGTCCAAGAAACCCATGCTTTTAAAAAAAGTCTCAATCTTTTTTCTAAGGCCTCCGAGCTTGAAGTGAACCTGGAAAAGTCTCGAGTTTTCTTTTTCAAAACTCCCAGTGTTACTCAGCGCAACATCCTTCACATCCTCAATTTTTCCAAAGGCTCCCTTCCTACCAAACTCCTGGGGGCTCCGCTTTCAGAGGGCACCCTCCGAGGGATTTCTTGGCAGGACCTTCTGAATCGTATAAAGAGCAAACTTAACAGCTGGATTAATAGACCCTTAAACTTTCCCAAACGGCTAACATTGGCCAAATCTGTCCTGCAGGCTATGCCAATCTATCTCTTCTCCCTGTTGTTTGCACCTAAATCGGTCCTCTGAGAGATTAGAGGCATCCAACGCAACTTCTTGTGGGGTGGCAGGGAATCCAAATCCAAATTCCCCTTGATCAGATGGGATATCTTATGCCGGCCTAAGGAACGGGGAGGTCTGGGGCTTAGAGATCCTGAGGTGGTCAGTGACATTCAGGGCTCTAAGTTGTGGTGGAGATGGTGTAACCACAACAATGAACCATAGGCGAAGCTTTGGCAAGTCAAATATGCCAGGAACCACCAAACCAATTAGCTGATCAGATACAATACTGACACTTTGGGCTCTCATATTTGGACGAAGGCTCTAAGAGGGAGAAAGTTAGTCCAGGATCAGAGCTTCTGGGAAATCGGCGATGGTGAGTTGGCCAATTTCTGGTATGATTCATGGAATCAATTCCCTAAATTGGGGAATGATCATAGGTGGCAGAGTATTAGAAACCATGGTCTAACTGAAGGAAAAATCAAGGTTTGTCACTTTTGGTCCAATTAGCCCATGGAAACTTGTAGATCCTGGTTAGACCAACAGTGGTGGACTGGCATAATTAACGAAGATGATGGTAGAGCTTTTGGGGAAGTGCTTCAGGAAAGATACATTCGCAAAAGAACCGATCCTGATAAGCTTCGATGGGGACATCAGCAAAAAGGGGTATTTAGCATAAAGGAAGCGTATGATCTGCATACAAACAGGGAAGCAGTTGATGAAGCTCCTTGGGGAAAATTATGGAAATTGAACCCCTAGCCAAAAAATGCTTTTTTTGTTGGTTGATTATCTGGCAAAGAGTCCTAACAGGGGAAAACCTTAAGAAACGGGGAATACAAGGCCCTTTGTGTTGCCCCTTGTGCATGAATAATGAGGAAACTCTTAGCCACTTACTGGATGAGTGTGAGCTTGCCTCTTTCCTTTGGGACAGAGGTGCCATGATTTTCCGAAGAAGTGATCGGGCTCATGGACAACCTGATCTTACGCTGCGCAATTGGAATGCCCAAACCTATAGTAATCCAATTTTAACTTTGAATTGGCAGATGTTTCCAGGGATGGTCTGCTGGAACCTTTGGAAAGAAGGAAATGGGAGGATATTCAGGGACAAAAAACACCGTAGAGAGGAGGTGTGGGAGACATTGGTTCGCAACATTCACGAAACAATCCGAAGTAGACAGTGGACTAATGAGGATAAAAATCTCACAGAAGGGGACCTGCTTATTGCCAAGGGTTGGGGTCTTGGCAGGGAGGACATGCTTGGGCTGCAAAGGCGTGACAGGATTTGCAAACCCACCAGTCCCAATTTTTGGTCCCCACCTGGGCAGACGGAATTTAAAATAAATTTTGACGACGCATCGCGTGGAAATCCCGGGGCTGCTGGTTACGGCGGGGTTTGTCGAAATGCGGATGGGACAATTTTTCAAGTTTTCTTTGGATACCTTGGACATGATACGAATAACTCCGCAGAGCTTGATGGTCTCATCCATGGTCTGCTAATGATTATTCAGGGTGGATTATTCCCAGCCACTATAGAGGGAGATTCGAAAATCATTATCCACATGGCTAAAGGACTGGCGCAGGGGAAGTCGACTGAACATGTGACAACCAGCTGGAGGCTTTCTCATCGGCTGGATATCCTGTGTCGCCTCGTTCGTACCAACAGTCAGCTATCTTTCCACCACGTCCGACGGGAGGCTAACAAGGTTGCTAACTATCTAGCAAATTTGGGAGTTGATAGGGGTGGCGGCCACTCATCTGGCCACATGGCAGATTTCAGGAACGAAGCATGGGCCCCCAAGTGCTTACAGCTGGTCGCTGAGGACTTTAGTAGAAGCCACCTGGTGGAGGGTGATCAACACGTGCCCCATGGAAGTGACAGGCATGATGCGGAGGTCACTCCGATGACGAATGGATGATGAAGTCTTTAAGGCAGAGAAGTGATAATTCCCACAGGTTGGTTATTATGGGAATGAAGGTGAAGTACGATTTTAGGCTTTTCGCGATCCAGGTGAGGGATTTGCACTAGCTCCAATCTTTTCGCATCATGACCTTAATTATTCCTTGTAATGGCGAGGGTACGTTCCAAGTTCTGTTCAGATCTTCAAGGGACTTGGCCATTTATGGCCCGAAAGATCTCATCATGAGCAGGCGGCCTTTATATGGTTGCTCCTTTCTGTGCGGGACTCATTCCTAGCCCGAGGGTGATAATACCTGTCTCTGTGTCTTTGTTGCTAGTTCTTTTAGGTTTCCTCTAACCCGCGGCTTACCATCTCCCTTCTTCTCCACCCTGCGGCCCTTCTCTTCTGCTGCCCGAGCTCCCTCCTTCACTGTTGCAACCTCCCATCCTTCTAATGCCCTTTCTCTGCGACTTCACCTTTCCGTTCGCGGCCCAATCCACGGCCTCCACCTTAACCCGCACCCTCTACATTTCGCTCTCCACTTCCCTCTTCATCGATGAGCCTCCTTTGCTCCTTTTCGCGTCCCCACCTTGCCGCATTCCTAACCCGCAGCTTCTGCTGCCCTACCGAGCCCTCGCGGCTCGCTTCCTATCTTGCGGCCTCCATTCCCGTTGCCCCCTCCAGCCTTGCCCCTTGCTTATCCTCGGCTCCATCCAAAGTCCATTCTCTCCGCAGCTCCCTCGAATCCATGACTGCTCCTCCCTGCCTGTCTGCGGCCACTCCACCAGCCTCCTTCTTTTCCATCCTACGACTCACTCCATTTTTCCTGCACTTTTCCCCTCCCTCGCGGCTGCCATTACTCCCCGCTCTCACACAGGCATGCCCTCTCGGGCAGCCCTCGTGTGCCCCATCCTTCTTCCCTGTACAATACACAAACATAAAACCAAAAAGTTAGCATTTAAATTCATATTTTTCGTGGTCTCTTTTTAAGGATCAATTTGTATTTTTGTTATCGTGTAATTAAAATCCTACCTCTATTTATTCAGTTCTGAAACAATAGTTTCGTTATAAGTGAGTTATGTTTGATGACATATATGACTTGGACTTAAATGTTTAGAAGCTGACCCAGCAATTTTCTAACTTAATGTGACTCTAAAAGGTTGCAGTTTGATCATTGGTTGAAGTAAATATCCAATGCGCTTTGGTGAATATTGACCTTATCCTTTCATAGAATATAATTCGTGATACTTTGATAACTTGGTTTGACAAATTACATTGAATGATAATTGCATGTGTTATATACAGATTTGGAGATTACACTTTGACACATATCATCTACATATTTTGTCAGTAAATGACATTCACGACTATATTTTAATGCATTTGGTTATTGGTTGTGATTTGTTATAAGCTTATACCGATCAGTGAATAATATTGACAAGCATCTACCTATGACATAACTGAATTTAATTTAATTCTTGAATGCAATGTACCATGGTGAATGATCTCCCTACGAGGACTTCTACATTTCATTAGTGATAGGGTTTGCATTGGTTATTTATTACAGTAATGAATTACAACCATTGAGCGCTATATTGGAGTAGTCTTTGGTTGATGGTTGTTCATGCAATATAGTCTTTTGATCCAATATTGGTCATTGTAACGCATGCATAAATGTTTGTACTCCTCATTGAGTGACCTAAGTGGGCCTTTAATCTTTGGTGATTTTATTGGTAATCTGGATCGTATCTCTTATACTCACTTGGCATTGATCATATTATTATTGACTCCATTTAGGCACTGGTCTAACCTTACAGGATTGCATAGAAAGCACGTTTTGTGGTTGTCTTGGTGTCTTACAGGATTTCATAAGGATACTTCTCCTTGAAGGTCTCGGCTTCCGCAGAAGTTAGAACAGTGACCGAGGTGACATTGGGTCACTCTTCTTATTTGTGCTTACTGGGAATTAGCCCCGCTAATTTGCCCGGTAACAGGGCTTTTGTAATTGTATACAATATATATGTATGCTAAATAAATAAATAATGAATAATGATTATTAATAAAGCACACCATCCCATGGCTTTGTATCATCTAATATCTTTTCAATATATATTTTTATTTGCCCTCTATGGATTATTGTTCTCTATCCTACTGATGATGGATGTTTATTTAGTAAACAAACTGTAGATGTACTTAGGATGGATGTTAATTTAGTAAACAAACTTTAGATGTACTTAGGATGGATGTTTATTTAGTAAACGAACTGTAGATGTACATAGGATGGATGTTTATTTAGTAAACGAACTATAGATGTACTTATGATGGATGTTTATTTAGTAAATGAACTATAGATCATCTGATCTACTTGATGGATATTTATTTAGCAAATGAATTGTAGATCATTTGATCTACAATTCATTTACTAAATAAACATCCATCATAAGTAGGATAGAGAACAATAATCCATAGAGGGAAAATAAAAATATATATTGAAAAGATATTAGATGATACAAATGTTAATTTTCAGTAATCCAGATCCAATTCTTAGTACTGAACAATTTACTGCAATTATTAACTAAGAACACACTGAATCCTAACTAATTTCCGCAGCGGAAAAACACATGAAATCACAATCACATTTGACACAGATTTACCTTGGAAAACCCCAATTGGGGAAAAACAAGCAAACAATTTGATTTTATTAACTATAAAATCCTCGACTCCCTTCCTTGGAAAATGGCCCACTGAGGAATTACAATGACATAATGCTAGCTTTCAAACCTAAAGATCAATCCTTCAAACTTGCTAGTTACTAGCCCTCGACTGCCCCTTGCTCCTTTCCTCTAACCTTGCCCCTACACCTACACACGTGGCTGAAAGTCCTTCTCCAACCACTTCAATGAGATCTCAGTCACTCTGTGTGACTAACTGATTTTTCCTCCACTCACCTAGGTTCCCTTTTATAACATTACAATATGCAAATACCTTGGGCCAATACCATGAACTACCAAATACCATGGGCCCTCTCGATTTACATAAAGTAATTACAAAAGTACATTCACTTTCATAGTTCACTTTACTAAAGTGAATCTCCTAAGTCTGAGAGGTAATAATGATGCCTTCTACCTATTAGGCATTGTCCACGTGGAAGTACCTGTTCGATGCTACAAAAATCACCACTCCCTCTTAGTGAGGAAGGTACTTATATGAGAGCCACGTGTAACTGGTTCTCCCTCTGACCCTGGCACACTGTTGCTCACATCATCCTACACACTGGCATTCCTCCACCCCTCTTGGTTAGCTGCTCCCCTCCACATCATTCTACATACGTTGCACATCAATGTCAAGAAGTTTGAAAACTTCGTAAAAGGTCTGCTCTTCTGCAATGTGCTCCTAGGAGTTGTCTCTTGCTCCTGAGCAACCATCAATGTCATCTCGTACCAACTAGGTCTCCTGGTAGAACTAGAAGGGGCTAACACCCTCTTCCCTTCTGAAGGTCTACTCCCCATAGTGGAAGTGTGTGAACTCTGCTCACCCTTCAAAGTCTTCTAATACTTGACCTCTATCACTAACGTCGATCCATGATCCAAGATCCCCTTGGATACAACCACAGGCTTTCCCTGTAACCTGTAAACTTTGCCCTCTTTGACACTAAGAACTCATGTTGAGTCTATGCCAAATCCTATCAGTCGAATGAGAACCTGTCCCCTCTCAAAAGAGAGTGCATACACACTGTCCTCCAATGCCAATACTAAGGCCAAGTTCATCCTAAGCTCAGGTACATACAACATGCCTGTCACCTCCAGAGATCCTCTTGACTCTAGCTGAAACGTTACTATTCCAACTCCCTTCACAGCACATTTGCCATGAGTGCCAAGCTCCACATGCAAATCTAGGCCTATCCCTGACAACTTGGTGAACAACTCACGTGTCCTTGTCATGTGACGAGAAGCCCCACTATCCACAAACCAAGCACTGTTGAAAATCGTGCCAGAAATACAAGAGACTAACGAGAACTCCTCGAACTTATCAACAAACGCTTTCTCGTGAGCTTATGCATTCGCTGCTACCTGTTGATACTTGCTCTTATCTTTCTTTCGTTCTAGACGTTGTGAAGCATAGTGGCCACGCTTGTGGCACGCAAAGCACTTGACTTTGTTCATATCTTTCTTCTTCTTCACCCCCTACTATTCTTGTTCCTCTTTGCCTGACTTACAAGAGCAACATTCTCCTCATCCTCCTGTTGGCCTTGAGATAGAGACTCCTCTTGAATCTCCTCTTGGATGAAGTCATCCCATAAACTCTCCCAGTCAGGGAGATCCTCCCATGCAACGATCCCTTTCACGAAGGGTGCCCATGGCTTAGTGAAGCCATTCAGGGCAATCCTCACAACTACGGATCTGCCACTTTTTCCCCAACTACTGCAAACTTATCACGAACTTGTGTTATCTTGGTGAGATATGAAGCTACAGTAAAAGTCTTGGACATCTTGGTACTTTTGAGCTCCTCCTGCAGCACCATCTTCCTATTTTGATTTTTACTCTGATATAAACCACCTGTTAGAGCATCCCACATTCCCTTGGTTGACGTCTTCTTCGCTAAGTGAGGGATCAAATGATCCTTCAACGCGTCCAAGATAATCCTCTTGGCCTTCACATCCTTCCGGGTGTGATCTGCCAGGTCCTTAGGATTTGTCGACGCAATCACCCTTATGCTTGCAGCTCCCACGAGTTGTTCTCCTTGAGAACCAGTGTGACCCATGCCTTCCAAGGGCTATAGTTAGAGGCCTCCTTTAACGTGTCTTTATACCATATCCTTGCAACAACCATCCTGTTGAACTGTTGCTTTTGCTACCCACTTCCCGGATTTGTAGCTTACAACTGCTCAAACTGCTACTGCTACCTAGATTCCTTCTTGGCCTGCCCAAACCCCTTTGCTTGCTTCCCAAACTTGTTTTAGTGTTGTTCTAGCCTACCCGAACCCGACTGCAACAACCCGAAGTCTCTCTAGGCCTTCAAAGGCCTTCCTAGGTGCTTCCCGTGACCTGTTCTGGGCTACCCAAGGCCTTATCTAGTCTACTTGAGGCGTTGACCGAATTTTTTGGGTTGCCCGAGTTGCACTTGGCCCTGCCCGACGTCTACCCTGGCCTACTCGTCTACCAAGTAGCTACTGGCAATGACTAGATGCACATTCTCCTAGTTGGCAACTAACCGCCTTGTCCGACCCCCTTTCCTCTGCTAATCCCAATCTTTTGTGAGCACCGATGGCTGATCCCTTCACCGCTTTCCAGCTCCCAGCCTCAGGTTCCTTCTGACCCAGATCTTAAAGTGCTAGCAACTCCTCATGGTTGTCTGCTCTCTCCACTATGCAGATCCTTCTATTAGTGGTTGCCCCTGCAGCTCGCTCATGCAACACCCACCACCACCACAATTGCTTTACTTCTACCCAGCACTCAGTTCCACACCAATGCCCGATCTGACTATACTTTGCCTGCAGATTTCTATCCAGCCTCAGCCCCAGCATGCCACACTCGACCCAATCTCTCACTTGTTGGTTCTGCTCCCACCGTCACAAACTCCTTCACAGCACTTTGTTGTGTTATTTCTCTACACGACTTCCATCCGACGATAGCTCCTTTCCCCCAGTGACTGGTGCCTCCTACATTGGCCTGGAAGTTGCGATCTACAACCCGCATCTATCATTTGCATCCATGTCCCATGGAGCCCAATCCACCATCTCGCAGCCTCTACGTTCACGGCCTGCACTGACTCCGCTTGCTACTACACTGCCCCAGCTCCCTACTGATCCACCCTGAGCCCATTCTGTTTACTCACCGACAGGGATACCCATGCATAGTTGTTGTACGTGCGATCGTACCTCTGTACGGTCTGTACAATGACTGTCATACCAATTTTCTACTTCCTTTTTTTTCGTAAATTAGTCAAATGATGATTTCCCACTCAAAGCTTCAACCTCGGCTCTGATACCATGTTAATTTTCAATGATCCAAATCCGATTCTTAGTCCCAAACAATTTACTACAATTATTAACTAAGAACACACTGAGAATCCTAACTAATTTACACAACAACAAAAACTTAAGAAATCACATTCACATTTGACACGGATTTACCCTGAAAAACCTCAACTCGAGAAAAACCAACAAACAATTTGATTTTATTAACTATAAAATCCTGGGATCCCTTCCTGAGAAAATGGCCCACTAAGGAATTACAATGACAAAATGCTAGCTTTCAAACCTCAAGATCAGTCCTTCGATCTTGTTGGTTACTATCCCTTGACTTCCCTTGCTCCTTTCCTCTGACCATGCCCCTGCACTTGCACATGTGGCTGAAAGTCCTTTTCCAACCACTTAAATGAGATCTCACTCACTATGTGTGACTTATTGATTTTACCTCCTCTTGCCTAGGTTGCCTTTTATAACATTACAATATGCAAATACTTTGGGCCAGTACCATGGACTACCAAATACCATGGGCCCTCTCACTTTACATAAAGTAATTACAAAAGCACATTCATTTTAGAAGTTTATTTTGCTAAAGTGAATCTCCCAAGTCTGAGAGTCAATAATGACACCTTCCACCTATTAGACACTGTCCACATGGAAGTACTTGTCTGATGCTACAAAAATCAACAAAGCCATGGGACGGTGTGCTTAAATAAGCATTGACTGATCACCATCGATGAAGATACATGTCCTTTAGTTAAGTCGTGTCCTTTCATTAATTATTTTAATTATTAATAATTATTATTAATAATCATTATTCATAATATATATATATATATATATATTACGTTGCCTACCTGTTTTGAAATGCTTTGTCCTCAAAGCATACAAAAGTTATATCTTGGTTTTGGTGTGTAATGTCTTCCTAAAATTATTCATTTTTAAACTCGTCATGGTAGATGATATATGTTGATATGATCTTCAAAGTGCAGAGTAGAATTGTCAAGTTGTGAAAGGGTCTACCCACCCTAATTCGATCTTCTGTAAAGCTGAACATTTATAGGATTCTTTGAGAGGACCTATTGTATTGTGATTTCCAAGATGACTTCTACTTTGAGATGAATTATACCAATATGATTCTTCAAAACATAGGTCAACTGCTTTTGTTGATGTAGATATACAGATTGGTTAAAGAATCAACCCTTATGATTAGAATGTCAATAAGGTGGCCTTAATAACTTTATCTTCCTTCTTCATATTTGTAATGTCTTCTCCATTCACCTTTTGCAATGCCTTCCTTACATACTATTGTTGCCTTGTTGATCATCAAATGTTTATTGGTAGAGATACTTGGAATTTCCATCATCTATGCTTCAACATTTGAGGATATCCCTACATCAACCACATCAGTCATTGTTCCTTTGTCGACTATTGGTTCCTTGTTGACACATAGATCTAATTTTGGTTGCGTTTTCTTTCCATCCTTCAACTTCTTGATTTGTGTAAGCAAACTTTGATTATGCTTCCTAAGACGAAAAAGTTCTTCCTCAATTTTTGATTTGTCGACTTTGTTTTTAATATATTGATACTCTTGCTTTTCTTCTTTTAACTTTTTTATTTGTTCTAGCAATTTCTGATTAAGCTTCTTTAGGGTGTTAGAGTTTGCACTTTAATTCAATTTAACTAGGATCTTTAACTGAAAGAATAACAAGTACAACAAAACACAATAGACAAAAAAAAATTCCTCGGGGAAATCATAAAGGAGAAAACCCCGCAACTTCCTCAAAGATAGATTTGTTACTAATACAATATCACAAAATGGAAAACCCAAAAATAGGAAGTCTTTTGTAGCTCTCTCTCTTTCTCCTCCAGCGAACTTGTCTTCTCTCTCTTGCTTATGCGAACTTGAGTGAGTGAGTAGTGTGTCCAAATGAAGAGCAAAGCTCTCTATTTATACTTTATGTTAAGGGTGACCTAATTCCTAATTTGGTCGGTCTCACTAACCTGACTGGGCCAACTTGTCCTAGGGAGACTCAATAATACATTTTACATTTGACTCTAGGGAATCTAATGCCCCAACTTACAATAGAGGTTTTACCTCAATGACCTTGCATGACCAAACATAATAATGACATCGAACGGAGGAAAAACATCTCCGTCGGAGGTACAAGTAAAATACAAATGAATATCTTCCGAAGTTGCATTTACAACAACACTCCCTCTTAACTAGGAAGGTATTCTCTCGTCACAGTCATCATTACCCTGGACACAAATTTTGGACGACGTCATCATTGCTAAATCATCTTCAATGCTGGAACATCATCATCAACACTGGATCGTCATCGTTGATGCTACAGCAATCCTTATTCTGTTGATCATTGATTAGTGACATCTCTCGAATCTATCCGTCATAAGAAGCTCTACAGAGACAGCCCTTTTTCATGCTAGATGTAGGCCTAGCTCTCATCTAGGTCTTCATCATCTTCACGAGAAAGCCATCAAGTAGGTACATCCCAGGACCACACATTACATTGCCACAGCAATCACCTGTGTATCCTACTATCGTATCCGGATTATTTCATCACACGGAGCACAGCCCAGATGCACACCTCATGTCCAACAGACCACCTGCATCTCCCACCTAATGGGTACAACCCAGGAGCACCCCAGGTGCATTACGTCTTTCAACGGTCAGCCAGCTTCTACAGGGTAGGAGCACAGCCAAGAGCATCCCAAGTGCATTACGTCCCAAGGAAAACTTGCATCTTCCACCATGCGAGAAGCCTAGGCGCACACAAAGTGTCTTTGTGACTGGTGGACCTCTCAGCGTCTCCAGCATGGGAGTACAACTTAGGAGCACACCAAGTGCATTATGTCCCAAGGACCACCTGCTTCCTCCACCATGCGAGAACCAACTCTACGTCTTCTCCAGCATGGGAGTACAACCTAGGAGAACACCAAGTGCATTACGTCCCAAGGACCACCTACTTCCTCCACCATGCGAGAACCAGCTCTAATGCATCTGCGTCTTCCGGTCTCATCACTCCCTCTTTCGAGGAACCTCGATCTGGATAACACCAAGCCTCTCTCTGAAGTACTCAAACTTCACTCTGGCTAACGGCTTGGTCAACACATCGGCTATCTGCTCATTTGTCACCACATATTGGAGCTTCACTGCTCCTCTCTGCACCATATCCCGAATATAGTGGTACTTGATCTCAATGTGCTTCGACTTTGTCATGGAACACCGAGTTCTCAAACAACTTCAAGCAAACTCTGTTTGTCACAAAAGATACAAGTTGCCTCGAGCTGGAGATCAAACAAATATTACAGTAGCTTTCGAAGCCATACTGCCTCACAACTAGCCAAACAAGCTGCAACATACTCTGCTTCGGCTGTACTCAGCGCCACGCTTGACTGCTTCCTGCTAAACCAAGAGATCATACTGGATCCCATACTGAAGCAGCATCCTGAAGTGCTCTTCCTATCTGTGGCACTGCCGGCCCAATCCAAATCAACATAACCATGCAGGTTAATCTTCTGATTCGCCTCATACTTGAGCCCAAACTCAACGGTTCCCTTCAGGTACCTCAATATATGCTTTGCAGCAATCAAGTGAACATGTCTCAGATCCGTTAGGAACTGGCTCGGGGTGTTCACAGCAAAGCATATGTCTGGCCTCGTGTTCGTCGGGTACATCAACGAACCAATCATATGCCGATACATCATGGCATCAACTGTCTCTGATGAAGCATCACACAGTAGCTTCAAGTTCGATGCCATTGCTGTGGCCATTGCCTTGCAGTCTATTATTCTGAACCTCTTCAAAATCTCCATTGCATACTTTCCTTGACCAAGGAAGATTCCATCCGCACTCTACCACACCTCCATGCCTAAGAAGTAATGCATCATACCCAGGTCCTTCATCTCAAACTCTGTGGCAAGCCTCCTCTTTGCATCTGCAATGAGCTCATCCTCACCTGTCAAGAACAGGGCATCTACATATAGCAGAAGTATCACTGGTCTTTTGCCTTTAACCTTGAAGTAAAGGTTGGAATCCGCTTTACTCTTGGTAAAGCCTAAGCTCATCAGGAAGTTGTCCATCATGCCATACCATGTCCTGGGTGCTTGCTTCATTCCATACAAGGCTTTCTTCAACTTTCACACATGAGTCTGTCTGTCATGTGTCTTGAATCCCAGTGGCTGCTCCACGTACACTTCCTCTTCAACTACACCATTCAAGAATGTTGTCTTGACATCCATCTAGTGTACCTTCCATTTCATTACTGCAGCCAATGCAAGTATAGATCTGATGGAGGTGTATCTTGCTACAGGTGCAAACATTTCCTCGTATTCTATGCCTTCTTTCTAGGAGAAGCCACGTGCCACAAATCTTGTCTTGTGTTTTTCAACGCTACCATCTGCAGCATGCTTGATCTTGTAGATCCACTTCGAAGTCACAATAGAATTCCCTTCTAGTCTCAGAACTATCTCCCATACATCATTCTTCATAATCGACTAGCACTCCTCAATCATGGCATCCTTCCATT
The DNA here is from genome assembly GCA_027924585.1 of Larix kaempferi. Taxonomy (NCBI): domain Eukaryota; kingdom Viridiplantae; phylum Streptophyta; class Pinopsida; order Pinales; family Pinaceae; genus Larix; species Larix kaempferi. The sequence continues at coordinate 564,666 of BSBM01000891.1, forward strand.
CTTTCTTCTCTACTGCTTCTTCCTAGTTGGAAGGTTATTTATCAATGATGTCACATAATAGGGCCACATAGATGGAGTATGGTCTAGGTCTCTTGCTTTCTCTATGCATCCCATCTGGGGCATACTTCTCTGCATCTTGTATTGCTTCATGTGCCCATGCTGGTCTTCTCTTGTGGGATTTCTTCTCACGAGGTAGTTCTACAGGTTCTTGTGGTTCTGCCATGTCGCGGTCTTCATGATCTTCTGCAATCGATTCTTCCATCACTGTGTCTCTGACTTTGGTTACTTCAGGTTCAACAATCTCTTTAATAGGTAGTTTTCTTGATTTGATATATGCGAATCACGTCACTTGTTCTTCGGAACAAGTCTCAATATTATTCTCTTGTAGGTGATGGTACACGATCTTTCCTACAAGTCAAATTCAGTTGCGTGATTAGAAACATTTCATAATTTTCAAAAACAAATTCTTATGCATAGAGACATAGGTTACACAGTCACAACATTCATCCATATCACGTATTCATACGGTAACTTTCTAGATGCCTTCCATCTCTACCAGAACATTATTAAGAGCGTGCACTACTCCCAACATGTCAACAAAGAGGTTTCATTCTAGATAAGTAGCAATGGAATGTTGTACAGTACCATAGGCCACTTACCCATCACATGCATATTAGTAGTATTATGTTCATCAATGCAACATGCATAATACACATCTAAATCTAGGAACATAAGTATGTACACAACTAAACAATATCTAAGTATACAAGAAATGACAATTCAAATACTTATCTTTGTTTGTTTGTTGGGTGGACTCCCTCTTGATCTTTGCTTCCTTGCAGGAACTACTAGGGTCTCTGACGGTGTGTTTTTACTTCATCGTCTAATTCTGAGGACCTGTGCCTTTCTTGCTTATGATCGGAAATGTTGAGCAAGTATTCTACACTTGTTCTTTGTGCTGGAGTAGACTTTGTGTGTCCTTTCTTCTACATCCTAACCAATGAGGAAAAGGATGAGAAGTTCTTCCATAGAGCATTGATCTTTATTTGTTTTCTGGGGTCCAACTTTGTAGGAGCTTCTCCTACTCCTTTCATGTAATATTGAAAGTCATCTCTAGCTTCACCTTAAGAGGTGGAACCTTCAGAATGAACTTTGGTTACCTTCATTTATTACAATAAATATTCTTCATCACTTGAAGAATCATCTCTCTCTTCTTCTCTGGTTCTTTTCCTTGCTGGTTCATCATCTTCAGTGGTGTGAGCATGATGTCTCTTCTTGTTCGTCTTCTTGGAGGAACCTTTATTTCCGGGACAATTCCTTGAGTAATGTCCCTTCTCATCACATGTGTAACATCTAATACTGGAGAGATCTCTTCTGGGTCTCCTTTGTCTTCTGAGATGGTGATCCTCCCTCATGTTGTGATTTCTTCTGGTGTGAACTATGAGAGCTTGACCATCATTTGCTCCCATCTTCTCTTCTCTTGCTATTAGTCGAGCTTCTTCTTGAGTGCATTCTTCCCATAGTCTGCTGAAAGTGATCAACTTCTTCCTGGCACATATTCCTTGAATGAATGAGTCCCATTATCTTGGGAGACCATTCAAGGTGATCATAACGATCTCTCCTTCTTCTACCTTTTCTTCAATTGCTTCAAGTTGTTTCTTGATTTGAGAGACCCTTGTGAAGTAGGATTGCATGGTCTCTGAGTTTAGGATCTTCACATTCTTGAGCTGGTTCCTTAATGTCATCTTCCAATTGATGTTTTGTCCTTCGAATAACTTCGTCAAAGCATCAAACATCTCCTTGGGTGTCTTCAAGGATGACACATGGGGGATGAGATGATCTTTAATGGAGTATGCAATAATTCTCTTGGCCTTGACCAAGTTCTTCTTGTGGATAGCCTTTGCTTCATCTCCCTCTGGTGCTGGAACCTCTTCATTAACATATCTATCCAAATCATTTTCTTCAAGGACAAGACCAATCCTATACTTCCATGCTCGAAAGTTGTCAGCTCCCTCAAGCTTATCCTCAAGCTTGGTGTGGTGAGTCATTTGGAAATGAGAACCTCAAATGGAAATAGCAAAGATTTAGGTCTTAACAATTTGAGATGCCCAACCTGGTTTTGGAGCTGGCTGGCCTAGGGTTTGTTAGAGAAACCCTAATTTTCCAAAGTTGGAATTTTGAAATGTCTTGATACTTAAGACTTCTGCACTTTCGTAATATACTCCTTTTTTTCTTCCTAGAGAAATAAATACTTAGGGTTTAATAGCACCTTGATTGTCTGTTCTACTTTATCCCTTTCAATGACTCTCTTAGTCACTTTAGCTTTTTACCCTTTTTACTATACTCTTACGTTTAATTTTCTTTCACTTTTGTTATAGTTTTTAATATAGGTTAAAGTGATACAAAACTCATGTTCCTATATAATCCTAAATCCGTTTATATGTAATCAGGATTCTTTAAAGAAAGAAAAATCACATCTTGACTAAGGCAACCTTAAGCCACTTATTGGTCTTCATATATTAATTTGGCAAAATGGGTTTAAAAACCTTCCAATGATAGAACGAATTTCCTTCCACCATCATGATTTCCCTTCAACCGTCACAATGAGTTTTTTATTTCACAATTTAGATTTTTTTATCACAACCATGATGGCTTATTTAATGTTCCCCACGACCTCTGATTGACAGCAAATTTGTGAGCGATTTCCTTGTAGATTGGGGCAACGCCAATTATTTATTTTTGTCTTGTATTGTGGAGGCAGTGAGCAGTTCAAATGGCAGCAAATGAATAAACTGAGCCTTGCATTCTTTTCGTCTTGTATTATGGAGGTAGTGAGAGTTCAAAGGAGTTTGTAACATTGGTCAGGCAGTGCCCTTCTACATCTGTCAATCCATATGGACTAAGTTAGTGATCCCTTTAATCTAATTACGACAGACCTGAGATCCATCTATTCGTTTTCTTCTCACAATTTCTCTATCAGTTTGGTGTAAATTTCTTTCAATTTCTCCTTCCACCAATGTTATCCTTGACTTGTTCAGTGAAGCATTTCCCCTTTCGATTTAATTGTGTATTTGCAGCGGATTTGTGTTTTACTTGAAAAGAATACCAATTAACTCTTCTTTGTTTCCACATAATTGTTATTTGACTTCTGGTTCTATTTTTCAGTTTTGTAGCAGAACTTAAATTTTGCATTGTGTTACCCCTCTTTCAACAAGGGGTAAATGTTGATCAGTTGTCCCTAGATGAGATATGTGGCTGCACTATATATCATTGGTGAGAGATTCATCCAGCAGAACCAGATGGTCCATGGTCCCTGATATGCCTAGCCAGAGACAAAGCATCACCCCTAGTGTTGTGACATCTCTAACGCTCATCTTAACTTAGCATGTTTTCTAGCATGATGGTATGTTAGCATGAGATATTACATCTACACTTTCATGATGACACACACTTTATGTATTGTTTGTCTTAGTCTAACCTTGGTGTTTCTCTTTTTACTTAATAAGTGTGTTATTCAATGTTGATATGTACACCTTGGTGAACTAAGTCAATGTGATTTCATCCATCTCACACAATATTACCTAGCCATTTTCATCCTGTTAATCCTATTCACCCATCCCCTTCACTTTCCAGTTTCCCCTTTGTGAATGATCTATTATTAGTGACAACATATGGTCTCGCTACTATTCCAATGTATGAATGGCTTAATCAAAGTCAAAAGAGTCTTGCACTATCAAAAAGGAAGATGTTGATAAATTAAATGCAAAGGAAAATATCATGGTAATACTCCCCACCACAAAAGGCAGGTTCTCTTGTCCTAGGTTGTTTGAGACACATCTAAAGAAAAAGGGACTAAGCCAATGAAAGGGCTAAGCAAATGTGCAAATGAAAAAGCACCAAAGAAATAAAAATTAAAAAAAGGATCAAAATATGAAGGCGCAAGAATGGATGACAAACAATAGCTCTTCCTAAACACACATGTTGAAGAAAAATCTTAAAAAAAATACTAACTCTTGAAAGTTAAGGATAGGCCAAAGTTCAAACACTCCTTTCTTCCTTATGTACGTAATTCATTTATATACCCTCACTTGAATTAGGTAAACTAAGCTCTGCGTGTTAATTTAGGGTCTCACATGTAAAAGAGTTCCAAGGATCACACAAATGCTAGACTAGAAAGGTGAAACATTATAAATTGATGAGTTGCTTAGGGAAAGTGTGTTTGTAAAGTACATCTTGTGTATTATTATCATGTTAGACTAGCATGGCGTAAGTTTGGACGTTGGTTTATTATTTAATATTATTTCACTAGAGGGGACTTATTACACATGTACTTCGATGTTTGGACATTATTGATGGCTATTAGGCATTATTGGATGAGGCGCTGCACTTAGAGAACATTGCATGTAGTGTTTAGAGAATTTACTTCAGCTCTACAGGAAAACAACAGGAATGGTGGTGAATATAGACAAGTCCAATCTGCTGATAAACCAAATTTCGGAGGAAGACCAAGCCAGAATGCAAACTTTAGTCCCCTTTCCTATGAAATCCATCACAGAAGGTTTCAAATACTTGGGTTTTGTATTAAAACCCAACTCTTATGCTTTCAAGGATTGGCTATGGTTATTTAAAAAGGTGGAAGCTAGGATTTCTTGTTGGGCAAATCGCTTGCTGTCAAGAGGAGGGCGACTAGTGCTGCTGAAGGCAGTCCTACAAAGCATTCCAGTTTATTGGGCGTCTATAGCCTACATCCTGAAAGGCATTTTAACCAAAATCAGAAAGCTTTGCTTCTCCTTTTTATGGATGGCTAGTAAGCAATCAGAAGGTATCCCTTTGGTTAAATGGTCAATCCTGGCCAACCCCAAGGCGTTAGGGGGATGGGGAATCAAAAACCCAGTCCTTTTTTGCCATTCTCTTGCAGCAAAATCTCTGTGGAGGCTCACTCAAAATGCCCATTCAATTTGGGGAAAGGTCGTGATTTCTAAAAATTGTCCTAACTCCTCTTTAGAAGAGTGGCTGAGACTTCCTGTAAAGACCTTCAAGAATGGTTCTGTTGGCTGGAAAGCATTGTCTCTTGCCTTTCCTCTAGTGGGCAATTGGTTGGTATGGAAGGTGGGCAATGGGAAAAGCATCCGGTTAGGCGAAGACCCTTGGAGAGGGGCAGGAAATGATTATATGCTGTCAAGGGATGCTATAGAGTCGCTGAGGGGAAAAGGTTTGAAGATTTTAGCAGATGCTCAGGCCCAGCACCCACAAGCTTGGGGCAGAGAAGGTTGGAAATCCACAGATTCTATCGGCCTGAGTGGTGAAGTAGCCAGGGATTGGTCTTGTTTCGTCAATAAACTTGTGGGGAGTTTTCATCCATATGGACGAGAGCTTGGAGAATTCCTTAGTCTGGTCAAAGAATAGTTTTTCAGGAGAATATACGGCCAAGTTGGGGTATGACTGTGATGAAAGCTGAATTCTGGGGCAGAACTGAATGGTGGTGGTCTAAGCTGTGGAAAGCTTCGGGAATGTTAAAAGCCAAAATTGTTTTGTGGCTTGCTTTGAGCTGTAAATTATTAACCTGGGAAATCTAATTAAACGTGGATGGATTGGGCCAAGCCGGTGCTCAATGTGTCAAAAGGATGATGAAAACATTTCTCACTTATTTGTTTCCTGTTCATATGCAGAGATGGTATGGAGGATTGCATCTAAGGAATTAAAAGCATCCACTAATGAGATCAGTGCGAGTCTGGAGCAGTGCTGTCAACAATGGTGGAACGACCCCGCGGTATGCTCTTTTGATGCTTTCTCGTCTTCTTTCAGTTATGGCATATGGTGGGCAAGAAACACCGCTATCTTCCAGGATCGCTTCATTCCATAGGAACTAACCGCAGCGTTGATTGTGCAGTGGACTTGGGAACACAAGTTGAAGCAGAAGGCAGGCAAAAGAAGAACTACAGTCCCTCCAGCAATCGATAAACAGCAAGCGTGGGCCTTCTTCAATGACGCTAGCCAAGGTACTCCTCTGTTAGGAGGATCGGGGGCAGTATTGTTTAAAACAGAAAGTCACAAAATAAAAATCATTTTTGCCCAAACAGCAAGGCAGAATTGGCAGCTTTATGGGCAGTCTTAAAGGTGGCAATCTCCAGCAACTGTAGCAAGTTGCAGATATTTGGCAATTCTAAGATGGTAATTGACTGGGTAAATCAAGGATCCAAATAAAGTCGCCTCATCTCCAACATCTGCTAGCAGCAATTCAAAGCTTGATGAGGAGTTTCGAATCTTTATCCTTTGAACATGTATACAGAGAGCTTAATACAGAAGCCGATCAACTCTCAAAAAATGCCTTACTACTTGAACCAGGTCAGATGATAATTGAAGATGAAGGGGATGGAATCTCCTGTCCAGTCTATCGGTTCATATGAGATCATAGCTTGAGAATGGAAGGACAAGCTAATTTCAATTTTGCGTTTTGTTTTCGATTTGGACCCTTCGAGATAATGAAGGACTGATGAGAGCCAGGGATGAAAACTCTCACTGATGCAGTTTTGTATGTAAAAATCTTGATGAATAAAAATGAGAATCTTTGCACGAAGATCATGGTTTATATGAGGTGCTGATGTATTGAAATGTAAGCTCATGTAGCAGTGATGTAAGTCCTTCTTGGACAGTCTATGCTATTCGCTATGAATAATAGATTTTTTTCTTTGCAAAAAAAAATGGTGAAGACCCTTGATACTTGGCACATGTTGACTTCTTTAGAGCCTTCCTCATAGATGTTGGGCCTTGGATATCATTTTAGACCATTTCTTCATCATTCTATGCCACTTGCAGATGGATCATTGGACTTCCACGTGTACTTGTGCCACAGGTGTGAGTTTTGGATGAGGTCATTAGGGGTTTTTAGCATGCTTGGACCTTCTTTCACCATTTGGACCCTAGCACTCCTCCTTTGAGGCTAGGTGTTGGTATTTGGGACCATTTTGTCAACACATTTGAACACGCATGGATTTCCTCCCATGGTTTAGCATTTATTGATGGTTTTGAGAGTGGTTTGATGGAGCGCCCTAGGCTATTGGGCCCTTTGGTTGAGGTTTGGACCACACTTGTTAAGGGCGTCCTCTTTCCATGGGTGGTTTTTGTCCCTTGATGGTATTTTTCTCATGGTATTGTGGAGCACCCCCCCTCTCTTAGGGACTTTATTATTATTTGCTCATCTACTGGCCATATTACCTAGTGCACCCTCCCTCATTGAGGATGTTGTTAGGGTTTTGAGCATTATTTTATCATTTTTGAGTATTCCTAGAACAAATCTAGGATTATGGACATGATATTATTATTTTATTGTACTAGAAGTTGAGCTTTTCTCCTATATAAGAGAGCTCACTTCTCATTTTCATTTGTTGTTAATCTTTGAGAGTAATACTATCATACTTGCTCTATCTTTGGCTCTTGTCTCTTGGTGTCTTCATGGTGAGATCAACTTGGTGATTCTAATCGAGGTAACTTATCTAAATTTTATCATTGTTACTTCTATTTGCTAGTCCATTGAAGAGTGGTACTACTACATGGTGTATGTTGCATGTTGAGATATTTGTCATCTTAGGAGGGGTATCCAACAAGTGATATAGGTTAGTGTGTGAACTAGACAACTAGATTGAAGGTGCTTGCATAACTGCCCTTTCTTGATAAATTTGGCAAGCCAAATCAATTCTTGTAGGAATAATTTGTCAAGCTATTTTGCAAAGATTCTACATCAAGCATATTCAAACAAAGATCAAGTGGGAAGATCTAGGACTCCATTAGCCCAAGGATCTAAAAGGCACTAGTCTTTTCTTCCATCCTTCAACCACAAATTCTGAAAAATCTCTTTAATCTTTAGGATAATAAGTAGACAAAAAAATTGGTTAAAAATCCCCAAAAAAGTAGGAAAAAACCAAAAAATATTTTTTCTAATTTTCTGAAAATATTTAGGAATTTCTCTGAATTTTTAGATTAATTTTATGGATTTCCTGTAGATGACCTTTCTATTCTGCAATTTAACAAAAAATTCCAGCCATTCAAAATCCAAAACAAAATCATCTTTGAGAGGGTTCTACTTGTTAAAACTTCACTAAAAACATTTCGGGATATCTGACATGTTTATGCGATGTTTTGGCTGGTTTAAAAATTAAAAGTCACTTAACCCAAATCTGCTATCCATTTTTCTGAATATTGTTTCAACAAATACTTGCTTAATCTCCAGATTGTTTATGGTTCTCAAACACACTTGTAACCAGTGTTGCAAACATCACCGAGAAATCGCCGACATTCCAAGAAATTGCTAGGTTAACTGAAAGCAAATTTTTCGTTAAAAAATCGCCCAATTTTTTCACCGAGATTTCTTCGGGAAATCGCCGAGTCGATGGAAAAAAATGGGGCCGATCGAAAACGGGGGTTTAGAAAGCCGATTTTCACTTTTTTTTGTCATTTGCAAATTATAGCAAGGAGAAGAGCCGAGGAGGAGAGCATCATCACACATTTTCCCAAGGAGGGTTTTGCACTTGAAATCATTCGCCATGGAGGATCGATTTTTTGGATTGGGCATTGCAATTTTGAGTTTTTTCAGCAGTTATCACATTTGAAGGTATGTAAAATATTTGGCCATCATTTCTAATTTTTTCAAGATAGATTTTTATTGTTTTGCAATGTCAATGAGTTTTCCCTCTTCATAACGAAATTTTAATGGATCATAAACCATATTTTTGCTACTATTATGTTAATTTGCAGCAGTAATCTATGTCCGAAAACATTTTTTGAGATTTTCTTGCTCTAGGTCCATAGAAATCCATTCAAAAATGTCAATTTATTCTCCCTCTTCAAAACCAAGTTTGAATGCTAAATGTGTCATTAATTTATCGTTGTTTTTTAAATTTCCATCAATCACATATGTTAAAAAACGTTTTTTCTTGCCCTAGGTTCATTTTTTCCGTATAAAAGATGTCGAAGGCTTTGGATCCATTCTAGGAGTGGGGCACACCTGTTGACCCAGTCAATCGACAGGTTCTTACTTACAATCTATATGGGAAGAAAATGATGGGTGGGATAAGCAGACTAAAATACAACCTTTCACAAATTATAGGGCATGATGTGGGCCCTTGCAACCAAACAACCCCATAACTCATTGTTAAGGCCACACAAGCAATTGAAGGAATTGGAAAAATGAAACAATTCAAGGAGGCGTTGCGAAAAGAAATGGCTTCGAGATCCAAGTCCACAGTGGGAGTGGGGGCTAGTGGGACAAGTACGAATACCCACTCCACACAATTCACAATGCCTTCAGCAACATCACTTTTCTTTGTGCCAAGATCCACACCTAGTGCACAACCTTCTCTAAGATCCATGGTGAAAGTAAAGGAGAAAGAAGAAGCAGACAAACTTGTGGGTCAATGCCTGCTATGGAGTGATATTCCATTCAACTTTGCCAAGAATCCATTCTATGTGTCCATGTTTGAGGTGGATGCTATTGTTGGATTGGGCTATAAGCCCCCCCACAGATGAGGAGTTGAGATGGCCCATCCTTCAGAATGAAAAGGTCGATTGCACTCGCAGGTTGCTGGAGCTTCGGGATTCATTGGAGTTCACAGGATGCACTGTGATGTCAGATGGTTGGATCGATGGGACGAATAGGACCCTTCTCAATTTTTTGGTCCATTGTCCCAGGGGTACTATTTTTTGAAATACATGGATGCATCCGCACATGTCAAAGATGCGGCATTACTATGTGACTTGTTGGATGGGTTCATCCAAGAGATAGGCCCGCAACATGTTGTCCAAGTCATAACGGACAATGCTGCAAATTATGTGGTTGCTGGTAGGATGCTTATGTCCAGGTATCTTCTGTTGTTATGGACTCCTTGTGCCACCCAAGGCCTTGATTTGATTTTAGAGGATATAGGAAAAGTTGATTGGATCATGGATACTATTGATTCAACGCAGAGCATCACAAAATTATATACAATCATGTAGCGGTGCTTAGCTTGATGAGACAGTGCATAGGTGACAAAGAGTTGGTGCGTCCTGCCATCACACGCTTTGCCACTAGCTTTATTTCTCTTCAATCTCTCTTGAGTCCTATGTGGGACTTGCAGGTTATGTTCCTTTCACCTAAGTGGCGTGCTTTATCATTTAGCACTAGACCAGAAGGGCAACCCACAGTTAGGCTAGTTACATACTAGGAGAGCTTCTGGGATGCGATGAAGAAGATGTGCACCATCACCAAACCTTTGGTAAAGGTTCTCCGCTTGGTTGATGGAGACAAGCCCACAATTGGCTACCTGTATGAGGCCATGGATAGGGCCAAAGAATCCATCCATGCCTATTATGAGGACAAGGGAGATCAGGGGCATGAGAGACAACAAATGATATGGGGTATGATTGATGCACAAGGGAACCACACACACCATCGCCCCATTCATTTTGCAGGGTTATAGCTCAACCATGCGTTCTCTTACTCCTATGGCTTTAGGTTTGATGCAGAGGTTATGGTTGGATTCTACGAGTGTGTCCAAAGGATGGTGCCAAGTGCAGCTGACCATACAGAGCTTTCCCAAGAGTTGGAACACTACAAGAGGGCCATGTGAATATTTGGGTTTGATATGGCTTTTAATGACAAGACCAACATAATGCCAAGTAAGCTTCACCTTGTTTCAAGTTTCAAATTTAATTTTCTCTTCTTAAGTTCTTTTTTTGTTTTAAATTTGATTTTTTTATCTTGTGTTTCTCTAAATCATTGTAGATACCTAGTGGGAGAACGATGGCTCCAAAGTACCTATTCTACAGAGGCTTGCCATTTGGGTGCTTAGCCAAACATGTATCTCTTTCGGTTGTGAGTGCAACTAGAGTGTATGTGAAAAAGTACAGGTTAGAGAATTTCAAATTCATTATCAATTATTAAATTGTAATTTATGATTTTGTGCCCTCTTACCTTCTAATTTATTATCCTCCTACAGGTTGGATACCCAACGCCTTAATGATTTGGTCTACGTCTACTACAATATCAGGTTGCGAGTGAAGCAAATTGAGAGAAAATTGACGTGAAGGAAATTTCATTGGATGGGATCGACACCACTGTTGTGTGGAGGGTGGAGGGTGAGGAGCCTGTTCTGGAGGCAACCCCTGATTGGCTAGAGGATGATCATGATATTTATCATGATACAAAGGCTCTGGATGAGGATGTTCCATAGGATTTTTAGTTTCACACCGAGTCTAGGAGTGTGCCATCGTCGGCGCCACAGTCAAAGTTAGAAGTGAGATAGACCCGATGGTAGCACTAGCAATGATAGAGGAGTTTATCAAAGTCTACCTGCTCTACCTTCTTATACAGGACATCAATTTTGAGGGTCTTCTTCAGTTTCTAGAGGACATCATTTTGCAGGGTCTTCTTCTAGAGGACATCATTTTGCAAGGTCTTCTTCTAGAGGACATCAAAGTCCAGTACGAGGCCCACGAGCCTCAAGGGCACCTACTCCTAGTTCTAGAGAAAGAGCCATTTCCACAATGATTACCTTTACTCGTAAAAGGGGTAGAGGGAATCGATAGTTTATTTACTCGATTTCATTGTAGATGACTCATGATTCATGATGATGATCATGAGATACATTTATTATATTTTTTTATGACCCAAGATTCAAGACACAATTCATTTTTTATGTGTGATGTATCACTAGACATCTTACATATATCAGTTTTCTTTCCATAATCATGTGACAATGTGCTTATTTGATGTTCTTGTTGCTTTAGATGTTTAAAAATTTGAAAAACAAATGAAGATTTTTGTATTTTTTTAAGTTTCTCGATATATTGTCAATGTTTGCCAATGTATTCCCGAGATATTTTGAAACAATGTTTTTTGGACCCTAGCAATTTTTTCACCGAGACAATGTTTGCAACATTGCTTTTAACTTCATATGGTATTCTGAAAACTGTCATAAATTGATGAAAGTAATCTCACTGTTATCTATTGCTTGGGGATATGGAATGTGATGGTGAACGCACTAATTAGTAACTCTTAAGTTTGTGAGATTAACAGTAAGCCATTTTAGTTGCAATGATTTCAGTCAATATTAGTGTTGCAAATATCTCCAATTTCTCCCGTTATCTCCCGAGTTTTTCGTGTTGCCAATTTGTCCGATATTTTCATAATTTTCCAGATCTAAGTTTATTTTTGTCGATATTTTCCCCGATATTTCCAATAAGTTTCTTTCCAAACTGTCGGCAATATATTTCCCGACACGATATTTGCAACATTGGTCAATACAACTTAAGTGGACATTTGGGGCGGCCAGGGCTTGGCCCATCCGCCCTTTTCTCCTCTGTACATAGCGTGTTTATGTTGCAGGTTTTGGAAATTATCTTACGGTGATGGCGTCCCGTGGACTCTTCAGGATCTTTGCTCTGGCGTTACTTGAGATGGCGTCGGAGATGGCCCTGACGGTGGCAGTTCTAATGAGGTGCAACCCATGGCAGCGCGCGTTTTGGCCTGCACCCGGTGGTGGCGAGTGAATAAGGTGCTGCTGCTGGACGAGCCGACGAGCGCCCTGGATCCCATCTCGACTGAGCACATCGAGGAGTCGATCGGGAAGCTAAGGAAAGGCAAGGGAATGACGATTATCATGGTCTCCCACAGCGTTAAACAGATTCAGAGAATTGTCGATGTCGTCTTTCTGTTGGTCGACAGACGGATTGTGGAGACACCTGAAGAGCTTTCCATTGCCAACCATCCCATGGCTCGCAGCATTCCCTCCGCATTCTCTCAATGAAACGGTCATGGCGTCTGGACCTTTTGGGCTTGGCTCTGTTTTGACTGTAAATGCATGAATCCTGAGTTTGGGAAAGCAGGAGGCGCCGTCGAGAAGTTCTGAGGCGCCCTCGTCTTCCACCGAAGAGAAGTTCTGAGGCGCCCTCGAGCAGACAGAACCCCAGTCGAGCATTTAAATCGCAGAAATATTTCAAAGGATCTTATATAACCCTGAGCTTTTACATCGCAGAAACATTACAGAGGAGGATATGAATAAGACTGGTTCCTGCCGATCCCATTTCTCGGCCAGAGCGTCCCGGCCAAGCCTGCGGTCCTGCCGATCGCGTTCCAGGATATACACGCCCTGAACCTGACTGGCCGCTTTGCCTGTACACTCTCGGCAGTATGGAATGGAGACGCAGATTCAAGAACCTGTGCAGAGGTTTCTTTATTTTCTGCTCTCCATTCTTTTCAGGCGCCATCCTCTTCGCTCCGTTTTCAGGGATGTCCCCAGTGTCTCTCGCAGCTCGCCGCCCGGCTCGCTGTCAATGAGTTGGAGGGAGCGGTGAGGGGCGAGGGTTCTTGGAGAGAAATTTTGATTGCTGTTTCTGCAGGATGATGGACGGCGTGCGGTGGAGGCATCGCAGGTCCTGGTGTGTAGGGTGTCTGGCCGTTTTCTTCATCAGTAGTTGCTGGCTGAGTTCGCCGGTTTGGGAGATCCAGAGTTTGCTGCTTGTCCACAGACTTGGATCTGTTGTTTCTTCTGCTGAGGGTTTCGGTTTGAAGCACCTGTCTTTGGGTTTCTCTTTATTGTTCACGATTCATCTTCTTGTGGTGAAGTTTTATTGGGTTTATCTTTTTTTTGGTTCAGCTCTTTATAAGCTGTTGTATCTACTAATATGGGACAGAAATATGTGAAAATGTAGGGATCCTTGTGATTCTACTACATCTGCAGAATGTAATTTTAATCATCTTTTTGAAATAAAATTACGGACTTTTTCCCAGGAAAAAAAAAAACTTAAGTGGACATTTTAATGAGTTTGGGTGACACCCTTTTGCAGAGATTTTCATCTCTCCAAAAGGGCCTCATTCAAGTAAATAATTTCATAAACTAATCAAGTTAATTTGTCACCATCAATAATAATTATTTATGGATGAACTGGGGCAATGAGCCATTTAATTTAATGAAGTTTTATCATTGATCTATTGTGGTACATCACTGATTTTTATTTCCATAAGTTATCTCTTTTTATGTTCATGAATGTTTTACTTTGAGCAATGATATGAAAGAATTTATCTCTTGATCATTTTACATTCATTGGTTGAAGTACTTTGTGGGATGCTTAACTTGACTAAACACCTCTAGATCTTTAATAAACTAAACATCCTAAGATCCTCCTAAGAACTTGATAGGGAAGCCTCTCTTGGCCTTTAAAGTAGCCTAAAATGTGGGAAGGCTCAAACTAAGGTGACAGTGGTAGTAGTCTTTCAAAGTTACATTTCTAGGCACTAGTGGATTGAAGCTTTGCCACTAAAGTGCTAAATTGAGCTGTAACACACTGGATCTCATTGTTCACTCCTCCTCCAATAGCCTCGTACCAAACCATCAAATAACAAGCTCCCTGAATTGGGTTTGTGGGTTTGGGGATTTATAAGGCAAAGAAACCTCTAGACTCTAGAGTAGGAAACAATGAATCGAAAGTTAATGTGCCAAACCCTTAGAGGTCGATGCAATGTTAGGGGCAACAAAATAATGGCAAGGATGCTCCTCCTACCACTAATCTACACGACAACCTAATCTTTAGCAATTTTTATTTTGTTGATTACCATCTTTTTGTTATAACTACCATGATAGTAGCCTCAAAACTTGGGACGTATGCTCTTTTTGGTATTCCACTATGTGGTGCTTTGATTTTGATCTTCTGATAATAATAGATAGACAATTAGTGAGGCATTTATTCCATCCAGCAAGTAGTTTTGGGCTACTTATGCAGCCCCATTTTTTGTATTTTATGCTATGTACATTTTGTGATATGTTAATAGCTATGTTGCACGAAACTCCCAAAATGCCTATGTACCGGTACCACGGAAACTTGCAGAAACTCCGAAACTTCTTGGAAACTTCTGGGAAACCTGCAAGGGTCCATGAGCGGCTTGGTACCCATAAGAAATCTAAAAAAAACCTAGTTTATGGAAAATGAAAACAAATTTACCTTGAAATCATTTTTAAACCTACCTACAAATTAACCTCTCATTCTTTATTTTATTGTGAGATAATGTGTTATTCAAAATATATATATATATATATTGCGGTTCCCCCCCGACGTACCCATTTTTGGGGGGGTCATGTTTCCAAGCGTTCCCGTTTCTGAAACTTGTACACGTTTCCAGATTTCATGCAACTTATGTTAATAGATATCTTGAAATCATTTAACACATAAAATCAATTAATTAAATTGATATTAATGTTTTAAAGATGACCAATATTGTCAATAATGGCTCGTCAAGATGGTGAAAGCAGGTAGATAAAATAGCCCCCACCAAGGTTCAAGTCTCACCAAGTGACATGCTAGTGGTTGTGCTTGCACTTGTGGATGCACACCAGCGATTGGGGCCAGGGACACAACAGATGTTGGGGCCAGGTGCAACCCTTCGATATCTTTGGTGGAATAGATACACACCCCAACCACTTGTGGTTGCTTAGACAAAGGTAGCCAAGTTGAATGGTGTTCATGTTTTCCCAGTAATGCTAAATCTGCATGTGCTAGCCTCATCATGAAGAGGAAGCCAGTTCAAGAAAAGAAAAAAAGATGACCAATATAGGCCAATGGGGTTGTAAAAAGATCAAAGTACGATATATGCCAAGGGACTTCCTAGTGCAATGCCAATACAAATAGATACTATGACTAATAAAAAAAAAAAATTATAAATATCAAGTATCAACAAGCAATAAAGGCTAACCAGTTATCTTCATAACCAATAATGAACTTTGTTTTGAACATAACCATTTATCTTCGTATGTTTGTTGATCCTTTAGAGCATAACTTGGCAGAACAAGGAGCCATACACAAGATACTGAGGTTTGAACTTTGAAGCTAAGAGAATTCAATAGAGACATCTGCTCGCCATCATATTTGCATCTCTCTCTGAAATGTTTGATGGCCTTCTCCATTCATATATACCTTCTCACTGCAGAACTTCACAGCAAGAAAAGAAAGAATTGATAGCATTCTACCTCAACACTTCATCCACAATATTATTTGAAGTTGTAAAGTGTACCTAAGTGACACTGGGGGAGCCCAGATATCACTGGGACAGTTCAAGGACATCCAAGTGTCCTAGAGACCTTAAGGACAACCCCTAAAAGGGAGGGACATCCCAGAAAAAAGGAGATGTCCCCTGTGGACAGTGAAATGTTGGAAAATATCTCGCAGGGGTAGGGATTGATGCATCCTCAATGCAACAGAGAAGAAAAATATTAAGATAAATACAGAATCGAATATCTACAGAAATGTACACAAACATGTCCATGATTTGCAGTCAGATGAAAAAAACTAAGCATTTGGTTTAGAGGAGGTAAAAGAACTAAACCCATCTTGTAGGGAATTCTAAATTTCACACTTATTTAAGAAGAATTTTAGTCATCAATGCCAGTAGATATGCCAATTGTTGCGAACACATCCAGAGCAGGATAAATCCAACTCTCAACTGTTTAAAGCCAATAAATGATCTAAGAATGAGCAAAAAAACCTTATTTATGTGATATATTTTAACAATGGAGCTAAACAGGTTCAAATTTCTATTTGATCTTTTCAAAATAATATAAAAAGCTGCATGGATTTCTAATTTATTGTGGCATATGAGATAGACCTGGCACACCGGCTGACCTCAATTTTGATGGTATCTGAATCTTTTTCTTTCCTATCTTTGTCCTCCAAGTTGGTAGGCATTGTCTTTGATGCATCAGACAAACTGTGATCAAAAGGTTTTGCCGGGGCAAGTGCAGTAACAAGAGTCTTCATGGGGGCAAGTGCTCGAGAAGTCAATGGTGTAAATAATTGATGAATCTCTACCATTGGTGGACATAAACGAGCCCTGAAACCTGCAAAATATGTCAAGTTCATAACATTAAGTAAAGTGCAAGTCTAATGGACTAGGTAACCTTGACGATTCCTTTTTCATAATAGAGTAATGGACCTTTGAGCAAAGTATAAATAGTAAAACAAATATTCCTGCATAGCTAGCAAAAAACCCTTGATGACTTTAAAAGTTTAAACAACACTCAATATTAGTGCACAACTAGTAGAGGGGTGCAAAGATACTTCCTAATATACATACAGATCACTTTTACATTTTACTTCAGATTCTAAATACAGACAAAAAAATATAAAACGAATTTGCTAGAAGAAATAGCAATGAACTTATAGTCTGAAACTTGAAAGAGATGACACTGAAACAATTGATTCAACAACTTATCAAATAGTTTATTAAGCAATATCCATTTCATAATAGGCCTATCAAAATTTAACTAGAAATATATACCTTGGAAATTATCCTATTTAGACAGAAAACGATCTTTTTTCTAAATTACCAACCAAGGAACACAGAAATACCTTTGTTTGAGACCGTGTGTACCAAAATGGCAAGGCAAATTGCAAGTGACATTCCACCTCCAACCAAAATGAGGGGTGGTATACCTGCAGTTATCATAGTTGTGAAAATACAGTATCAGCAACCATGCTTGAAGTGTTAACTCAACTTAGCTGTTCAGAAACTTATGCTCAACTTTATTATTTTGCACGTGGACAACAGCCTAAACAGAAACCACAATATTTGTTCGTTCAGATGGATTTCCATGGATTGTAATATAAAAACTCGGTATAAGATACCACTCTTGCCACAATCAAATGAAAAAGTAAGAAATGTCATCTTGAACAATTTCCCTACAATCATTATTTCCAACAAGAATAGAGTCCAAATATTTCCTTACTATCTCTCATACATCCAGAAACCTAATTTGCAAATGAGTAACAACAATGATTACAAATGCGTCTAGCCTTATAAAAAAATCGCTTCCACTTTGTTTTCATAACTAGGATATACTCCACCTAACCACTACAGTATTGAGAAATTTTGACAAGTAAGCCAAACTACCAAACCATTGTATTATGATTTGACTGCATTGGCTGGTTATCCATTAACCACTACAATGCTCACATCTAATTGAGAAATCAGGTATAATTACTAAATGTTTCAGGATATTTATAACATGGATCAGTGCTAAGAGCCCTACAAATTTTGCTATATTTTTCATCAGTATTATACAAGCTACAGATTTCAAAAGCAATGGAAAAAGATGCTGTACAGCCCTTAATAATTTCTTTGTTTGAATTTGAATACACCAGAAATCATTTTCAGCACGTTACATATGTAGAAATCTCACTCACTGAAGGTCTTGCGATTCACTGTACCTCTTATTTCTTCACTTTGTCCTCTTGTGATAAGATTGTTGATGTTGTATGTTTAGAAAACTTCTTTCTGAACATTGTGTGATAAGAACATAACACCCATAAATCAGTTTGAGCTCTTCCAGTATGTTTGTTGGTGTTGTACGTTTAGAAAACTTCGTTCTGAACCTTCTGTGATCACTGATAAGCAAACAGAGCCCAGAAATCATGCAAAGCTCATGAACTTCAAATGCCAGTCCCCATTCCTCAATCTATGAACTTCAAATGCCAGTCCCCATTCCTCAATCTATTTCACTTTCACTCAATATCTCAATACAACTTTCGTTGACTAACAAACTTACTGTCTTTACAATTGAGATGAGTGTTCAAGGTGTTATTCATTTCCCTCCACCAAATGGAAATTTGAACATCATGCTTGAATAAAAATATCAATTTCAATTCAGATTAAAAGCAAAGTGCTCCTCAATCTTTCAAAGCTTGGTTGCTGCTAATAATCCCTAGATGTGTAATAATTTTCCTCAACTTCATCAAAGCTACATCTCTTGAAATGGAATGTCCCTCTCATTGAAGTAACACCCCAATTGTTTGCTTACAAGTAGTTGTAAACACAATAAGTGACTGGGCTTGATATACCACTTTTAAAACTGGTCAGCTTATCAAGTGTTTCAGCTTGTTTATCGCCTTTTAATGATACTTCTAGGATAGCTATATGCAACAAACTAGTAATGCATATTTTTGTTTATAAAGCTCATTCCGAAGCTGCTTTAGCAATAAGATATCCAAAACATGCAAAGCAGCTCATGAACATATTCTTTTACCAAAAATGCAACCATTTTGGGCTAAATTCAGTCAAATAAGGCAAAGAACCAGACTCGCCCTAACTATATGGGGTAGAAAGTAAAACAGAAGTACTGGATGCAACAACATTCATTTCTCACAGACCAGGAAACCCAAGACAAATTGCTTGGAATAATCATAAGGACACTTTTTTTTCATCCAATTTTCAGAAAAACTTGAAAGGAAATTTATATATTTGTATAGCAAAAAAAAATCATTCAGTAGTTATAACTTAGAATTCTTGTGTCGTATAACATGGAATGAACCTCAATATCTTGGTTAACCTATCAACCACTACTAAAGCCTTACTGTTAGGGTATTAGAGGAGTAATGAAATTTTGTGTTTATAGACCCCCTTGTAGTAGTCTGCTGAGATTTACAAGGCTAAAATTATTAACGTCCAACAAATGACCCCAAAAGTAGGTGAATGGAACTAAAAGATACATCCAATGTAAAACAATGTGGGAGTGCAAAAACAACTCGTAGGTAATGTTGAAAACAAGATAAAGAAAGCAAAACAAAAGTGCCAGCATAGATAAGTGTCTATCACTAGGTCTAACCAAAAGATATATAACAATATTTTAAGTGTAGTGATACAATGGGAGAGTCTGAGACTAGAAATGTGAACACCTTGGTGCTGAGCAAGAGAGAGAGATGGAGATGGAAAAAACACCTAATGGAACCCTGGCTACTCCACTGAATCTAGGGGAAACTGCACAGGCAGGAGGAACCCTCCTCTGGCTCTGTCTTAAACTGGCCCATCTATCACTATGCTGATGTGTTGTATGTGGCTAGGTTCAGCACCTCCGAACAAGCCTCGATGATGCCAAAGGACTACTCAAGGTGGGATGTCAAGGGTAGACCAGAGGTCTCACAACTCGATGATCTGAAATACTATGAAGATCTGCTGATCACTCATTACCACAATCTGACGAAGCAACATGAAAGTATAAGGTGATCCTCCCAATGGTCACATGGTGAGGCAAGGCATGCAAGAACTGAGATTTGTGGTTGGGTATCACCCCAATGATGAGGTCTAACCATCTCTGATCACAATACAAGAAGAAAATGGAGAGGGAGCTCCCCAAGTCCCTATAGAGGCAGTAAGAGCAACCTCTGCTCTCATAGTAAGAAGAGGGGCGCATAAAAATGAGGTACATCTCCATCTCTGACTCCTGTAGGTGGCACACCTGGCAAATCCTGTTTGGGCATAGGATATGGTGATCAATCTCCACCAAAAGTCTATCGGAACCCACCCAAAGCTGACCCAAAGGGATCCTGAGTGAGTGCATCTAGTGTCTCCATGTGTATGGGAGGCGGATGATGATGCCATCTAGCAACTCCAAGAACTCTAGATAGAAAGACATCCTCAATCCCAAGCTCCCCAAAGGTGAGGTCCAAGTAACCTAGATGTACAATTTGTAGATGTCCCCTATGATAGCCAAATTCAATTCTTGTCTAATCATCAAGAGATGGCCTGGCACGTCTAGACTCTAGAGAGTACTTGAAGGGGGGAAGATGCTCTAGGAAATGGTCATCGACTAGGGAAGCTGTGAGGCCTCTAAATACAAACCTTGTGCACAAAGTATGTGGCGATCCAAGGTAAGGACCTTTGAGGAGTAGAGTGATAGCTAGGGGCACCTTGCTCTCCCTAAGGTAGGGTATCCAAAGGTTCGGACACTATGTAGGAATGAGACAAAACCAAAGATGACCTCAAGGCAAAAGGGGTAAACTCTGAACTCGGATTGAATAATGGGTTGGGGAACCATACGTTTACACAAGATTATGTGCCTAAGAAGCAGGGTCTAGACTCTCTCAGTCCAAAACTAGTCAATTTGAAAGCAAACTCAATCTCAATATCTCTGAACCATAAAGTATTGTAGGTCTAATAATCATCTCTATGGGATGAACTTTGGATAAGACATCCTAAAAATGATTCTAGAGGCATTGTCTCTCAAGGAGAGCAAGGGAACCATACCCTTTGTTGAGTCAAGGCTAGAGGGCTCAACACATTCTAAAGCAAGACCCCGCAAACTAGAGCCCCAAACAAATTAAGTCATCGTGATCTCAATCTCTTCCCCTGAAAAGTAGAAATGAAGGTGAAAGAAAAAACTCTAAGATGCCAATGTCACCATGCCTTTAAAATAAGGCCTCTTTCGGGACCATGTCAAACACATTCCAAAAGCCCACAAAGCAGCAAAAGACTTTGAAAAGAGTGATCGCAAGCCTCCTCAATAATGGCCCTAAGTGTAAAGATGCATCAATTGTCTAGTACTTCAAGCAAAAACCAATCTACCCTCTAGCCCTAAGTTGTCAACTCTCTAGCTGATTTAAAAGCCACAAGTGCAACACTGTGGCATATAGAATGGAGAATGTGTGTTCAACCATGATACATAGTTGTTTGGATCCGAACTACTCCCTTATTTGTGAATCGAGTGAATGATGTGTCTAGTCCAGGAGTAGGGGAAACCAAAGCAAATAGCATGGTTAAATAAATCAACCATGTGTGAATCAAGAGACCAGATGTAATGTCTGAGGAATTTGGCTAGGAGGCCTTCCTCATCCGTTATTATGCTCGTGCTCATAGCCCTAACTGCTCTCCAAATATCTCTTTCAAAGAAGATATGGCATGACGGAAGGGGGAATGAATACGAGTGGAGGGTTGTCTGAGAATGTTGTAATGGATGTCGTATGGGAGAACATGGAATGGGGGTCTAGATCTAAGTGGATAGTGTGATGTTTACGCAAAACAGTGTGCCAAAAGGTTTTGGGAGAGTAGGGGAGGGCCATGCAAAGTTCATGTCTCCATGACAAGAATGCTCACTTCTTATAGCAGTGGAGGCAACAACAGTTTTGTGCATGCGAGGGAAGGATCAGGGAACCTATAAAGGTGAAGAAAAGGTTCCTATGGATAAGTCTGCATTCTTTGTCAAACCATAGGTTGATGGGGCAAGAGCCAAGGGTGGATGTATGGATGTGTTCTTAAGTGGAATGGGGATAAGAATCATGGACTGCATCCTCTAAGGCCTTGAAGAGAGTCTCATACTTGTAATAAGTCATCACATTGGAATTGTTGAAAAGTTACCAAGGAAGTATTGTTCACCTAGTGTTGCCTTGGGGTGGACAAGAACACTTTAAATAGTGACTCCTAGTCATTTTTAATTAATAAAGTGAGATGCAATTTATAATTTTAAAGTCACTTTCTTAAAAGGTAAAGTCATGGTTTATACTAAGTTCACATTTAATGAAAAGTCAAGTGAGTGATTAATTAAAAGGGGTGCCACTTTATTAAATGACATGAAGTGCACTAAATGTCATTTATTAATTATTTAATTGAACATTTAATGAGAACCCCTCATCTAATCTAATCTGGACCATTAGATTGAAAAGAGGAAGTTGCCATGAACAAAAAGGGGCTTGGGCAAGGTAACCACTTTCATTATTCACTTTTCAAGAGAGGAGTTTTGGAGAGGAGAAGGAGAGAAGAGAAGTCGACTTTGGGAGAAAGAAGACAAACCGTAGCACAGAAATCAAGGAGGATTCTGATGGGCACAAATTCCAAGAATTCGTACAGCAGCAAGTACATCATTTAATGCAGGCCGTACAGGCACAGATTTCGAGTAAGATTGTTGTGCATTTATTGCATGCCATACAGGTTCAGTTTGGCACAGAAATCGAGGTGGCCATACCGCACAGAAATCAAGGAAGGATTTCTGACAGATTTGGCACAGTTTCCAAGGTGTCCGTACAGCATTAATTACTGGCTGTACAGCACAGAAAACGAGGAATATTTCTGGACATGATTTTTTAGGCATTCCGCATCATTAATTACTCACACGTGTGAACCGTACTGCTGTCAGAAAAAGTACAGTTTTTCTGCTGTGTCTTGGGCACACTTTTCAAGATGAAAAGCTGAGATAAGTACTGCTGTTCTGTTTTTTGTAATTTGTTGAAGAAATAAAAATCTCTCTCTCAGTCAGGTTTTCCCTTGGGGGTTTTATCCTGGACCTATTTGGTCAAAAATACCAGCATTAATTTTTATGTGTGTGGGTTGTTATAAATTTCTGAGTTGAGTTTTTTAGGCTGAAAATAAAATTTCTGAGTTTAAAGTTTTGAAAAAGAATGTCATGTGTTTCAAGTTAAAGTCATTTCTATGAATGAAAATGTGCATACTGAGGTTTGGGCATTAAACCGTATGCAGAGAAGCTTTCGAGCTTGAAACCGGGTTGGGGTTCTAAAACGTTCAGGAATATGAGCCAACCAAAGTATATTTCCCTCTATTCTATATAATGTATATCCATCATTGCATGTGTAGCACCTTGCCATGGGAAACAATCAACTTACAACATAAATACATAACGACAATCAATGTACAGTTTACCTCATTAGCATGCATTATTATTAATATTTCTAAAACAATCATCAGACAACAACCATAATACTAACAACAAATGTGTATGTAGTGAGATTTCATCTCCATGACAACAAAGCATTTTTGTTAACTGCAAAGAAATAGCCTATTCATTCATCAAATCTATTCCACGGTGACAATGACATTATATTCCTATGGCAAACTTTGTGACAACAATAGTCTAGCAAGTAGTAGTGAATTTTTTTGCTCAGACCCACAAGAATCTTGAATGTTAGGGCATGCATGATTAGTAGAACAAAAATACCCAAAAACTCAAACTAGGGTAGATAATGTACACTCAAAAACACGCTTTTTTTAAATATTCAACACATTAGCATACAAGCTCAGATATCAAGAAATTCAAATTTCAAATCGTGGGCAAGAATAAAAGGACAATGTTACAAACATGTTTGAAGTAAGAAATCATCACATGCGCCTACATACAAGATGCCACAATTAGATCACAAAGACATACACAGACAACCAAACCAATAGACAGCAAACACACAAGAATCTTGAACGTTAAGGCATGCACGATTAGCAGAACAAAGATACTCAGAAACTCTGCATAGGGCAAAACATGTAGGCTCACAAACACACCTTTTTTAAATATTCAACACAATAACATACTAGAACAAACATCAAGAAATTTGAATCATGCATTGAAATAAAAGGATGTTGTTCCAAACGTTTATGAAGTAAGAAATTGTCACATGTGCCTACATATCATATGCCACAATTAGGGCAAGGAGACATACACAGACAAGTAGACCAGTGGACAATAGAGCCACAAGATTCTTGAACGTTAAGGCTTGCACAATTAGTAGAACATAGATACACAAAAACTCAAACTAGGGAAACATGTAGACTCTCTAGCATGTTTTTTTTAATATTCAACAAATTAGCATACTAGATCAAACATTGAGAAATTTAATTCATGGGCACAAAAAAAGGACATAATTGCAAATGCTTTTTAAGTTTGAAATCCTCACATGTGCCTACATACGATATGCCATTGTTAGGGCACAGAGATATACACAAACAAGCAGATGAGTGAACAGTTATGGGAAAACTAGGCAAAAATTGCCCAAATAGCCAACATAGCAAATTTAACCTAGCCACATGGGATTGACCAACTATAAATATGGCATCAAAAGATGCATACAAAGCTATTTTTTAATTCTTTAAATTTTGAGAGAAAAAATATATTTAGCAAAGCCATAATATTGGCAATTGTTCACAATTACTAAGGAAAAATAAACCATTATGCCAAATATGATAACTTGTAGCACAAAACTGTTCCAAAAAACCTGCTAAAGGCATTTCTAGTTTATTTTGTAGTTTGTGAAACAAAGAAGAAAGAGGTTGATGATGAAACCTTTATGGATACTCATTTTTTTAGCTACCCGCCTACCATAAGTCTAAAGGTAAATGATATAAAAGTTGGATGTTACGTTAAATTTCTTGTCAAGGAGAATCAAGTTGAATCTTACATTCAGCGTAAGGATATGTGAAGGTCATGGTTGTCTAGTGGAATTGTAAGATTGTCCAGGTGGGCTTGGTAGAATTTTGCATTCAAATTGAAGGAGACAAAAGTTTGATATAGCAGCAATGAAGAAACTCTGATATAGAGTTGAATATAAGTTGAAGACACAATGTGTTACCGTATTACAAACCTCGAAAACTAGGAAGCACTACACCTAGTTCCTCAAGTGCCACAATGGTTGGTGGTGTTAAGACACCATCATAACATGAGAGAAAGAGATGGAGAACATATTATTTTTTGAATGAAGGAGTCATCGTCTACATCACCATAAGCTTCTTTAATACCTCCTAAACTAACCTATGCCTTATTGTAACTAACATTAGGACTCTTAGCAATACTAAAAATGTTTTATTCAGTGTTACCACTTCAACATCTCCGTGCCCCCCCCCACAAAAAAAAAAAGAAAAAAAAACTAACACAATACCACTTTTTTCACCTCCTTGAATACAAAATTTATAACATTTTTCAAACAACTAGACAACCTCATAATGACTACAAAATTTGAATAATGTTATTGTTTTGTTTGTAGCAACGTAACATCGATCCATTTCGTCAAGTCCCACTAGCGTCGTTGGTTTCTAACGGGTTCTATTTGTTAGGCAGCCCAGGCTTTGAAACTCCGCGGTGGTGGGAGGAGACACCTAAAATCCAATCATGCTAAGGGTTGGTGTTGCCCAAGCCAGGTGCGATCCCCGGATGATTTTGATGGCTTAGATGCCCCTAGGTCGCGGTTTCTTAGACCACAAGCTAGTCCCGCAAGTTAGGGACACTCTAGCAAACAAAAAAAAGCATCGATCCATTTCTAGGACTTTTCGCAATGTTTAATTTAACTAGCAGAACACTTATTCTGAAGGTAGATCTCTGTTGGACTCCTCTAGACAATCTCTCACTATCAAATTACCATCACCCTCCTTTTTCTGAAGGTAGAGTGAAGTTCGATTTCCTTAGCCCATCAATTAACTTGGCAACCATTCTTCAATACCCTTTGTTTAGAGGTTGAGTTGTAAAGTTGTTGGTTGAAACAAGAAATCTTGATTAGATTCATCATCATCCTCTTTTCTATTTGTCTACATCCCTTAAATCCATAATCATGTTCAACTCTCCTTCTTTTTTACTTTATCTTTGAGTACATCAACTAACTAAATTTTGCACATGCAAGCTCCATGACCTAATTCCCCACAATGGAAGCATTTTCTCCTTTCTTAGTGTTGTGCCTTTGCTACCTTTCTCAGTTTTTTTTACTTTAATAATAATAATAATAATAAAACCTTTCTTAACCCTCCATTTCATCTATTTGTTTTTCTCAGCCACGAGGGTTGAGATCAAGGCCTTTACATTTGTGACAAAATTTCACAAAGAGTATAGTAAGTTGTTATAAGTTTATAACTCATTGGCAACTTGTTTAACAGCATTGCTCTGGCATCATCATCCTCAATATGGATGATGCTTAATTTAGCAAATTGTTGCATCAGTGCTTTAATAGTATTTACATGGATAGACATGGCTTCATAATTGGCCATCCTTTAGCCAAAAATTGACTCTCCTCAACATGGATGATGCCTAATTTAGTAAATCGCTGCATTAATGCTTTAATAGTGTTTACATGGATAGACATGGCTTCATAGTTGGCCATCATTTAGCCAAAAATTGACTTTTCGATGTAAATTTGGCATTTTGGACTTTTGACCCAAATAGTTACTTTAGTTCACCCAAATTTCTTTAGGACTTTTAGCCAAGTCCAAATGATGTAATTTTGTATCAATCATTCTTAGTCCAATGATGTACTTAATTTTATCATCCATTTTAGTATGTTTGACTAATTTATCTTATTATGAGGGATTTTTTCCACCCCACTGACAATGCTCCATATGCCTTAATTTATTAAATGAAGTTGAAATCTTATTTCTCGATATAGAAATTCCTTCAATTATTTTCCAACATAGGTTACTTAGGAAGAAAATAAGTAAAATATTGTATATTTGTGTCAAGGAACTTTAGGACAAACAATTTTTCAAAAACTGATCAATACCCTCATGTTTGCCTTTGCCTCTCTATACATCTGAAAACATGCTCAAGTCAAGGTGTCTTCACTTCTTCTAAACTTTTACATCTCACAAACAATAATTACATTCTTTTGAATAATGATTGTTGCTCTTTCTTCAGCCTCCTACTCAACCAAATTCTACCCAGCAAATCACTTCCTTCTTCATGGTGCTACCCTTAAGAAGGGGCACTAAGGGAAAGACAGATATCAACACAGCCTCGAACTTCATATCAGTGTAGACCCATGGGACCTTCTCCCATCCCCCAAGATATGTCCCCCAAGCCTCAACGACAGGCTACCTCCTCCAAACAACAGCACAATGGGCGGTCCAGACTTTTCACCGATTCTTCTTATAGACATCATATTATTTTGAGTTTCCTTCATTTGGCCTTGGATATTAGGAGAAATGAGTCTATTCCCTGACAAACCTAACTCATTAATTTTGGGTTTTCTTGCTCCTAGATCTTTTCCTCCTGTACATATCCAACCTTGTGGGGTTTCTCATGCTCGGGGCCAAGGATTTTTCATGCTTCAACATAGGCTTCATGCTTTATTCTACTTTACTTCACTTTACTTATTGCATTTTGCCTTTTATAGGAGACCTTTTGGTACTCTTGCTTTCTAATGACACCATTGTACTCAACAGTCCCATTGACCTACTTTTGTGGTCACTAGTCGAACATTAATAAAATTATCTTATCTTTGATTAGCTAGGGTTTTAAATATAATATTTTGTAGTAATCATGGGCATCCTCTGCTTCCATTAATTTTCTACCTTTTATAATAAATACCTTTATATGCAAAAAACTCGGTGTTTATCTTCATGCCATGTATGGTTGTGTGCTCTTAATGCCGATCATTTGGGTTTCACATTGGTATGGCTGTGACTTTGCATTGATGTTCTTCATCTCTATTTTTCTACTTCAAGCTCGTGTTTTGTTGTTTCATGCATGTTGTTACATTTTTTTAAACACTTGAATGTGTCAAGTTTTCTTTTGCATCCGATTGGGTTTTGCTCTTCATTCAAATCTTCACATTGAATATGCTACCACATCAAATATGTTGTTGTGTCATTGGACTATTAGATTGCCTGCATATGGTCGTCATTTTCTTCTCCTCATCATGTTGTTCTTCAAAGGTCAAGGCCCTTCATCTCTCTCGCAGTGTTTCAATTGTTTTCCTTCAATAAAAGTTCATAACTTTCTCTAAAATTCATACTTAGAAAATTTAATAGATATTAACTTGCCTTACTTTTAATTTCAATTGGAAACTTTCTCACATCTCGAACCCTCCTTTTCGGATCTTAGACCCACACAATTGTTTGACTACGAGCCTAAGAATCATCATCACTCCAATACCATGGTCGATATATAAAGACATACTAACATAACATGAGAAAGATAGAAAATATATTATTTATTTAATGGAAGACTCATTGTATGCATCACCATAAGCATCTTTTATACATCAAGTGATAAGTTAACTTTAACTACCTCATAAACTGACCTATATCTAGTGATGGGTCAATAAATTGACCCACTAACATTAGGACTCTTAACAATACTAACACCATTTTATTGGGTGTTATGACTCTAACAAATGGTAGTTCCACATGTGGTATTCAAATTTTGTATTATTCTTGTATTATTTTGAAAATTCCCAAGTTGTAAACTTTTGAACTTTGAGGTGGGGATAAAATCTTTGAATTATTTTCATGTTAAGGGGCGGTGTTGGAGTATTAAGTTTTAACACTCCAACAATATTAGGAGCCATTAATACTTGTCACTTTGTATGTTAGATATGTGACCAATGTAACATTGATATGTTGAGGTTGGTGGATAAGTTGTTAAACTACCATAACCAACATAGGGTGCTATATAATAATGTAACGAGGGATGATTAATTTGAGAGAGTGGTACTTGTATAATGGGTAGATTATCTCGAGCTCGCTTAGATATAATAGTTACAGCAATAATATGTTGACAATTATTATTGTCTCCAAAAGCGATTGTATTAATTGCATTATGTATGCACAGTGCACACATATAAAATCCTACACATTATCTTGGTCTAAGAGTTTTTTTTCCACACCACTAACAATACTCCATATGGTAAAATTCATCAATGCAATTGTGATTTGATTTTCAAAGTACTTAAAATTTCTTCCATTGAACTTTTCTAGTGTAAATTTATAATTTTTTAGGGAAACGTAGTGTTCTCAATATCTATTTTATGCCCATTGTTTCAAGAAGAAAAAGGAAACCCTAGGTCGATCTACCCTCCAATACTAGTACACCACAATATCTATGTTTCCTTTAGCGTGTGGTATGTGTGTGATGCTCAATGTCAATGACCAAGGCATCTTCTACATAGAAACATGCCTACAACAAGTTGTCTTCTCCCTTGCCTAACATTGGGTCTTCCTTCTCACACTCATGATGGCTCTACTCCAAAATATTGCCATAGATCTCTTCTCAAGATGAGATTCTCAAATACACAACCTACAATTCAAAGGTGAGACTACAAACACAAACCTCAATAGGCAACATATGATGGCAAAAATCCAATCCCACATTGGTTGAGAGATGTGATCCACAACAACATATAAGCTCCAATATACCATGATCCCCCTCCCTCTGTGCAAAAATACCAAAAATATCTCTCATTGGTAGTACTCCACAATACCCCTTTCACATGCCTTCCTAAAAATGCCCCTTACTAAGTCAGATACACCTAAAAACTATGCATCTTGGAATTGTTTCTACAATATAAATAGCTCACTAATCATGCTTAGAAGGACACTATCTCCAGATGAGTAGTTTTGTCCCATATTACCTTGCCATGGAAAATCATCACTTATATCAATATGTGATTTAGGCAACCACACTCTCCATGCCCATTGTGCCATTCAATACAAAACATTGAGCACTCAAATTAAGCAATGTTTTAATCTTCAAACATAGCAGCAACACGAGTTTCTAACCCTCTAGTGTTTAAAACAAGCTAAAAAATCTCAAGGCCACATCAAAGACATTGAATG
Organism: Larix kaempferi; assembly: GCA_027924585.1. Lineage (NCBI taxonomy): Eukaryota > Viridiplantae > Streptophyta > Pinopsida > Pinales > Pinaceae > Larix > Larix kaempferi. Next base: position 594,772 of record BSBM01000891.1, read on the forward strand.
TTAGTCCCCCTCAAAATACATGGAAAAAACCAAAAGGAAGAAATGAACCTTGTTTCTTTTACACTACTCTAGATCAACAAATCTTCTCACACCTTTCCAGTGTCTATGGTATCTTCAATTGTGAACATTCATGTCTCACTCTCTCTTATCTGGAAACTTCTCTTGATTTTGTCAACATCCCAAAAAGTTAGTCATTCATTTGTTTCCTTTCTCTCAATGAACTCAACATTGTTGTATTCTAACAATTTCATTCAACCAATTCTTCCAAAAACATTATAATAGCAAAAGGATCTAAAGCTACAAGTACTAATAATTAAAACCCTTGCTTGCCTTCATTGTAAAGCTTTTCTCTTTTTGAAATGCCTCGTCTTTCCTTGGCAAGACCCTCTCGAAACTTAGGCTCCATTCACAAGCTCATAGGCACCAACATTGCTTTGATACCATGTGAATCTTGGATATACACATGATAACCTTGGTTTTACCCAGGTTGACCGTCAACTATCGAAGAACACAGAAGAGTGCAAGTGTCACGTCCCCACCCACCATACCAGTGCAATGGAGAGGATCGTGATGCTAAAATCGGGCATCTAGCCCCATACTTATTAAATAAAACATTCACATAATATAAAAAGACATATGCAAATGTATAATATAAGAAACATAGCGGAAATAGATTCAATTGCACATCCATCATACATTCAGGATATTCATGAGATTCATCAATTAAAGACAATACAGAATTAACACAAGAGAGTACTTATCTTAAAGCAAAGTAGTCCCGAGCAACTGGCTATGCAACTGCAACGTTCCACCCAACCATAGGCCAATTGTGCTTGTCAATCTCACAACACAACCGCCACCCCCCGAGCTGGGCATGATTTCTACGAGGAACCAGGGAACATTAGACTCACACATAGCCAAACATACACCCAAAATGAGCCAAGCCAATCTGCAATTGGGTTTATCAAGCTGCTAAGGAAATGGAAAGGAATGAATTGCAAAGCTAGTGGCTCATCCACAGAGCTATGGACACCCTCTGCAAGATCTATCTAGCTTGGTCCCCACAATACCTACACACCTGGCACAAGGAAGTATTCCCTTCACTATTACACAGTCCCTCAGGACATACCTTCCATCCTAGTGTTCTTCAAGATGTGCATAGAAGAGCAACCAGACCTTTTGATACTCTTGAGAGGCTACCTCCTCACTAGGTTTATCAAGCCATTTCTGGTCCACTTCCACTCCTAATCCTTGCTCACAATTTCAAACCAACACAGGGATGCACCCAACAACAAAAAACACAACTGCTGAGAAACGTGGGCAACCAAAACGAACTGGTAGATGGGGAATAAACCCTAGGAGAGCAATTCGTTTTCAGAAAACGTTTATATGCATTCTAGGGGCAAAAACGACCTCTATAAACCCCCAAAACGTGACGCCCTTTCCCCCAGCCGCTGTGCAACACAAAAACGGGTTTCCAGGCATGGAAAATACAGGAAAAATGATAGAAAACGTGAAGGAGACAGACTCAGCTAGCTCAGACTACATGAGAGAGGAAAGACCATAGGTGAAGAATGGCTTTGGGCACAATTTCATGGGTGTCTTCTTGTCCCAGAAGCAAAAGTATGTTTTTCCAGGTTGATGGCTTGCCCATGCACGAAATTGGCTGCCATACCTCTTCATTCCCAAGGCATTAACTGCCTCAACCAACTCCTGGAAGAATTAAATGATTGGGTGCATAAGTCAGAATGGGTAGTTGGGGTTCATTCATTGACATTTGGCTTATCACCATTGGCTCAAGGGTTTGAATAATTTCCCTCCCTATTCCTTGTAGAATCATGCCCCCATCTCTTTGTTGCATTGCATAGCTAGTTGTGGGTTTTTCATTAAAATTCGTATTTACATGATGTCTTAATTTACATTGTGCCTATCTAGAGCACAAGAACCACAGGCATCTATTTTTAATTGCTGATACATAAAACGCTAAATCAATGGTGAGGCCTTGGCCTTGAGCTCCTCACCATGATTAAATAACAATATTTACATCATTTATGATTTAATGCAAAGGGGGTCAAAATGGGGACGTGACAGCAAGAGGGTCAAGCTATCTCTATAAGCCCTCTGGGGATGAGGCCAAGACGATCACATCATCAGCGAACCATAAGATAGATATCAGGACTTGGTGGAGGTGGCACCCATCGCCTTCCTCGATATGGTCATGTAAAAAGGACTCTAGCTCATCGATGTATATTTCAAAAAGGGTGGGGGACTGGGGTCACCCTTGTTTGACCCCAATGGTACTCCAGATGAAAACAGACATCCCATGCACAGTACGAAAATAACCAAGGACTGACTCATAAAGGCGTATGATGGCGATAAGCAATGTCTTGGAGATGTCAATGCCTCTAAGCCTCTAGAATAAGGCCTCACGGGGGACAAAGTCAAATGCTTTTCTAAAGTCTACAAAACAACAAAAGACTTTCAAAGAGCGGTGTCGCACCTCCTTGATGATGGCTAGGAATGTGAGGATGTGTTCAATGGTCCGATGTGCTAGTCGGAAAGCTGCCTTCCACTAGCTTTGAGGAGTCTCCTCTCAAGATCCTAAGAAAGCGTCAAATGAAGAGTTGTAGCATATAGCTTGGAGAATGTGTGGCCTGTTGTCACCCAAAACTGACATGCGTGTGCTGAAGCCCAAAATGTAGCACACCAGCTGAATGACAACTCTCAGGAGAGAGGCCAATGTCACCACACTTTTCTCCTCTCACTTCAGGTTGGCTCTTCTCCAACTCTAGGGGAGTATCCCTAAGGTAGGATCACTAAGGCAAGTGCAACGAAGGGCAAGGTGAAATGAAGAGGCTGCCTTAGAGAAACAATAGTAACAAAAAAAAAGGTTTTTTACTTGGGTGATGGGAAAGACGAGAGGATCAATCCTCGAAGAAATGCCAGTGTCGATACCAGCAGGGAGAATGGAGTCAAAGAGAACTCAAGGGAGTAGGGCGTTTCACACAAGGGAGATTAGTCTAGGACGCTGCATGATCGAAGACACGAGGAACATAAGTATAACCAACTACATTCTGCTACCCCTAAGATAGTTCGAAAATGTGATGTAAACAAACAACTTGGCAACCGCAAATGTTTTCCCAATGGGCTAGAAACCCTCTACGCTAGATTTACTCTACAACTTGAAATAAAACTCACAACCACATAAAAGATGCTCAATCTTTCCAAAAAGTCCCGTCATGGTATTTTTTCTATTAAGGTCCGAGGGAAAAGCTCCCAAAATTTTCCATCCGTTACAAAGGAGAAAGCTGGTCTTTTATAGACTCAAAAAAGCCTCTCATACCTTTTCTTTTTCAAAAAGATGAAATAAAATAATAAAAAGAAAAAGAAAAGTGAGATCCCAGATCCACTTTTTTCTCAACTTATATCTAGTAGAACTAAAGTGAAAATTCCCTTTATTCTATGGGTATTGGAGGGACCCTTTTTTATTACAGCGAATACTTAGTTGACTAGAGATTTTTTTTGAACTAAGTGACCAATAACGCCCAGATCTGGAGTCGAGTCATGAAATTGGTTTTGATGCAAATCGGTGGCTAACAACACGTGGGTCAACCGACTGATGGGCCTGCTACTCCAAAACTCCAAGTAGAAGTGAAAATACGCCAAGCTACTTCACCATAGCAAACTCATACCACGTGGAGCTGGATGTTGTAAATGTAGGTCAAAAAAAACTCCACAACTGTCTTTTTTCTATCATTCTCTTCAATGGTTTTTTCACAACTGTTGACGCATCCTGGGGTATGCTCCCGATTCTGCCACCAGTCCTCGGCGTTCATTGCAAACTGTATCATTTTTTTATAGCACAGAAAAATAGTGAAACCACTGATGTTGTGATGCGGCTTTCATCCAGAATCCAATTCATAAAACATGCGTTCACGCTTGGCTGTCACAACATCAACAAAAATCACCATGCAATTGGCGAGCAAAAAACGATACGTGGCCCGTGAACTGCTCCAAAACCCCAAATAACCGTGAACTAGGCAGCTAACAAATGACTACCGATATAACCAGACTTCTCGGAATCGTTCGAATTAGGGTTTTTTGGCAGCCAGTCCAAATGAAAATTCGTTAGATTGTATCCACTGTGAAAAGGTGCGTCTGGCTCCTCACATCGTATTGTAGCATCAATTTCTGCGTGTTGATCATTCGATTGAACCCCGAATTCAAAGCTTCATCATTTTACGGATTAGGCCAATCTCAGCAGTTCCGTATCAATTAATTTGTTGTCGTGGCATCATCTTCAGCTTGGAACAGTGGGTGCATTATGGTGCTCTCCAACAGCATCTAAGAAGCAATGTTCCATCTTTTTTGTTTTGTTTACCAAATCGAGCTCGAAATGTAACAATGGGTATTTTCCCCTGAATCGGGCGCCAATGAAAACGCTGCAAATCCATCGTTGTCGAGCTTGGCTGCTTTTGAAGTACCTAATTTTGATGTCAATAGCCAGCAAAAATCAAATTGAAGTGATTCGAGCATAAAACAGTGCGACAAGGCAGCCATTAATGATTCAATGATCCCCTCACAGCTATGGAGTTTCATATCAGTCAACATAGGCATCCGAACAGCCTCAAGAGAGATATTTCTGACACAGTTGAGCAACCTGTTCCCGGGTGATTTTACGATTCTCAAACTTTAAAGATTTCCAAAAGACTTCATGGGCACTGGCAGCCCACCACTGTCTACAAACCATGGTTACTTTGCATAAATCTGAATGGTCCAGGAAAGAAAATACCATATGCAGTAAGTCTTCTGTGAGGTCTATCTTAACTTCACGATCTTCCTTGCTTTCCAGGCAACCTTCATCTCCATCAGAAAATGCTCCTTGTGTCGATGTAACAGATGTTTTTGTTTGTCAATATCCTGCTGCTTAGCAAATACATCCTTCATTTCTTTTATGCTGACCACATATGATCCGCATGACAAATAATTTGCCTGAGCTTTGGGTAACCTTTACTCCTTGGCCTCACTTAAACTATCTGTTTGAGCACAAACCTTCAAAGTATCAGATATCTCTCGATGAAACTATCCTACCCCGGGGAAAATAATGAGCACCCCTCTACTGCAGCAAATGTGAAGACAATTAGCAAGAGAAGTGAAACCCAGTAAGAAAGCAGCAACCTTTGTTGTTCCCCTTTTGATCCTTTGTCTGCAGCAACAAAGTATGTACAAAGCCAAGCCAAATACAGTAAACCATAGAAGAGCAAAAATGAAACCAAGAGCACTAGACATATTCCCTTTGAAGAAACCCTGTTTGCATATCAAATTTCTCTTCAGCTACTACTACCTCCCACATTCTGTTGTCTGCAAATTCTATCTAGCTTCGAAACCACATTCTCTGGGAGGTGGGTGGCTATAATCAGAGAGAATTGAGAGAAGAAAGCAGGATTAGTCTCAAGCAAAGCCTCAGGTGATTCCTCTTCAATATTTGTTCTCTTACATCTTCACCAGAAATACCTGAAACATGATAGCTTCAGATTCAGAATTTTGCCCTTACTTGGTGTGTCCTGAAAGCATACTTTTGATGACAGGTTGGTTGGTCAGCTTTGCAGGTTGCTCTGTATTTTCATCCTATGTGTGACCCTTTCACGGAGTTCTTTAAAGATAAGATGCCTCGGATGCTAAAAAATGCAAATGCATTTTTGAGGGGTAACATGTCCCACCATGATAGTTATGTAGTTATTAAGATCTACACTGGGCCCTGATTTATGGATAGGGTGGATGATGTGATATGACCATGTGCGTGGGAAACCTGTACGGATAACATGGTTAAACAGGTTAGCTAGATAACTCTCCAGGGCAAGAAGACTGTTTTAAGGAACTCTACTTGAAACCCTTCCTCATCCATCGCTTTGTTCGTGTTCATTATCCAAACTACCTCTCGGATGGGCTGGTCAAAGAACAAGCGGCAAGAGGGAGGTGGGGGGGTGGTCACAAGGATCGGGGGTTGTAAGGGGATATCATAAAGAACAAAGGTGTGTGTGAACATGGAAACAAGATCAAGATCCTGTGGAAGAGGAGAGTGGCGAGTAAACATGGTGGGCAAAAAATTTTGGGGGGAATAGATAAGGGAGGCCCACAAGTCACATCACCTATGTGAGATGAAGAGGCATTTCTTATGGCAGAGGCGACGATAAGAGGTTTTTAAGCTAAGATAAGAACTATGGTTATGAGAGAAGGCATGTCAAAGCTAGCTATGGAGAACTTTGCAATCTGTGTCATACCACCAGTTCATGAGGCATGCGCTGGTTTTTGGAGAATGGGAAGTGGAACAAGTGACATGGGGGTAGAAATGAAGGGAAGCTTCTCGAGTGGCAACAAAGATGCACTCGTACTTGGAGGATGCAGAGTCGAGAGATGAAAATTGGGAGTCAAAGGGTAAAATCCGACAAAGGTGCAAAGAAAAGGTATCAAGGTCTCCCTTGTCAAAGAGGATGGTGGTACGGGGTGAGCCCAAGGATGGAAGAGTCAGGGGAGGATTGGGGTCAGTTTAGAGGGAGAATGAGATGAGGGCATGGTCTGCTAAGAGAACTAGGAGTCACTGATAAATAGAGAATGAAGGGAAATAGATCATGGTTGGCTAAGACATAGTCAATTACGCTCACCCCTCCGTTGTGCGAGAAACAAGTGAAGTGCCTAGAGGCTGTAAACTCTCCAACCCCAACCCGATTTCAAGTTTTGTTTGCATAGAGTTTAATGCCCAAACCCCATTAGCTTCTCATAAACAGAAAATTAACAATTTGCTTGAAACACATGAGATTTTTACAACATTTTCATCTTCATAAATTTAAATCAACCACATTACAAATTTAGACAGAGAAATTTTTAGCCAACTTGGCTCAGGAAAAACCCCGAAGGGAAAACCTAATAAGAGAGAAAATTTATTCTTTCAACCAATTACAAAACAAAACAACAGTACGTATCTCAACTTTTCATTTCGAAAAGCGTGTCAAACTTCAGCAAAAAATATGTACCCTTCTGACAGCAGTACGGCCCACACATGTGAGTATTAAATGTTGTTGTATGCCTCGAAAAATGTGCCCAGAATTATGTTTCTCGATTTTTGTGTTGTACGACTAGATTTTAATGTTGTACGGACTGCCTAAATAATGCGTGCCAACACTGACAGAATCTTCCTTGATTTCTGTGGTGTACGACCAGCAATAAATGTTGTACGGCCTCCTCAATTTATGTGCCAAACTCGACCTGTACAGACTTCAATTAATGCAGAACTGCCTTGCCTCGAAATCCGAGCCTATACGGCCTCCTTTACTGTTGTACAGTTGTCTTGAAATTCATGCCCTCCATTTTGATCTTCAACCTGTAACTCAGCCTTCTCAAAAAATTTCTCAAGGGTTTCTTCTCTTCTCTCTTCTCTTTCTCTTCACTTCTTCCTCTCCAAAATCTCTTTGTGAAAGTGAACAATGAATTAGGTTTGATGCCTTTCCACTAGTTTTGTTTGAGGTAACCACCACCCACCAAATCCATGGCTAGGGTTTAATCTTGACTTAATGAGATCTAGGGCCCACATTAATTGCTCATTAATGTCTTATTAAATAAATGAAAAACACTTTTTGCATTCACTTACGTAAGTGAACCTTTTTAATTTAATGTTCACTTAAGTCTCATAAAGTCAAATTAAAATTATAAACTCAAACTCATTTTATAAAGTGACTATAAAAATAAAGTACATCTCACTTTATAAAGTATTAGGGACCTCATTTAATGTTTTTATGTCCACCCCAAGGCACCACAAGGTGAACGACATCTCCTAGGTAACTTTTCAACACTCCCTCTTACCGAGGAAGGTGTTCTTCACCACTCCCAACTTGTCTCCGAAGTAAACATGCTTCCCTCTACCCAAAGATTTTGTTAGGATATCTGCAATATGCTCCTCAGTGGAAATGTACTGTAACTCAACAGCTCCTCTCTGAACATAGTCTCTGATGAAGTGATATCTGATCTCAATATGCTTTGACCTGTCATGAAATACCGGATTCTCAAAGAGCTTGATGCAACTCTGATTATCACAATAAACCATTGTAGGTCTCAACTCCTTATCAAATAAACCAACCAATAACTTGCGAAGCCACAATGCCTCACAACTAGCCTGACTGGATGCCATATACTCAGCCTCTGTAGAACTCAATGCAACTGACTTTTGCTTTCGATTGAACCATGACACTACTGCCAAGCCCAAACTGAAGCAACAACCGAAAGTGCTCTTCCGGTCCGCTACACTGCCTACCCAATCTGAATCTGTGAAGCCAATCAAACCAACTCCATCTGACCTCCTGTAGTCCAGACCATAGTCCATTGTCCCAGCAAGGTACCTCAGTACATGTTTTGCGGCCATCCAGTGCACTCTCCTAGGCTCCATCATGAACTGACTGAGAGTGCTCATCGCAAAACACAAATCTGGTCGAGTGTTGACCAGATACATCAATGAACCTATGAGCTAACGATATAAGGTAGGATCCACCAACTCTCCCTCGGAAGCATGAAGCTTCTTCCAATTGGTGATCATAGGTGTGGACATAGGTTAGCAGCCCTCCATCTGAGATCTCCTCAGAACATCAGCTGCATATTTTCCTTGCCCCGAAAAAACATGTCCATCCTCCTGCCAAATCTCCATCCCCAAATAATAGTGCATCATCCCAAGATCAGTCATCTCAAACTCTGAAGCAAGATCCTTCGTGCAAGCTACAATCAGATGCTCCTCTCCTATGATAAACAAGTCATCAACATATAGCAGAAGAATGAGCAAATCACCTCCAACCACAATGAAGTATAGGTTGGAATCAGCCTCACTCTTCTGAAATCCAATCGATAGCAAGTAAGAATCAATCCTCGAATACCAAGCTCGAGGAGCTTGCTTCCGTCCATACAAGGCCTTTTTTAGCCTGCACACATGAGAATCTCTCCCATGAATCTCAAATCCTTGTGGCTGCTCTAAGTAAACCTCCTCCTGTAGAAGACCATTGAGAAAAGCGGTCTTCACATCCATCTGGTAGATCCTCCAACCCAACTCTGCTACTATGGAGATCACTGCTCTGATCGAGGAATATCGAGCAACCGGCGCAAAGGTCTCATCATAATCTACTCCCTCTACCTGTGAGAACCCTCGTGCCAGAAAAGAGCCTTGTACTTTTCAATGCTGCCATCTGCAGCATGTTTGATCTTGTAGGGCCACTTGGAAGTCACAACTGACTTCCCCTCCGGTCTCGGAACTATCTCCCACACATCATTCTTCATGATGGAATTGTACTCTTCCATCATGGCATCTCTCCAAACCTGATGTGGGGTAGCCTCCTCAAAAGTAATAGACTCTGACTCACGCAAGCTAGTCACCATCGCCATGTAACTGGAAAATCTCTCTGGTTCTCTACTCTCTCTGACCTCCCTCTTGGGTGGCCCCATAGAATCCTCAGCTTCCTTCACAAGCTCCTTAAGCCAACTTGGCTTTCTTTTCCTGGAAGTAGCTTCCTATGGTAGGCCCTCCTCATGAACATCTTCATCTGGCAATTGTCTACCTGAAGAAGTACCTGTGGCCTGAGATCTTGTGCCTGGTGAACCAAAACCATGTGAACCCAAATCACGTGATGGTGAAAACTGTGAACCTGTGACCTGAGAACCTGTCCTTGTACCAGAAGTCTCTGTAGACTGAGTCCTTGAACCTGTAGGTACTGAAACCTATGGACCATTCACCCCTTAAACCTGTGACCCTGCACTCTAACTGGTTGAACTCTGAGATGCTGCCACCTATGGAGTAACAACCTATTGCTCCACCATATCTGTGTCACAAGACTTCCTGAAGGCCCGCTCCTCCTCAAATTTCACCTCCCTCCTCACCACAACTTTCCTCTATGTAGGAAGGTATAAGCAGAAGGCCTTTGAAGTCTCATCATAACCAACAAAGATGCCTTTCTCTGCAGTGGGCTCTAACTTTGTCCTCTTCTCAGAAGGGACATGAGAAAATGTGAGGCATCCAAATATGCGGAAGTGGCCTATCTCAAGCCTCTTACCGGTGAACATCTCCTCATGAGTTTTACACCCCAAAGCACAGTGTGGACTCCTGTTCTGTACATAAACAGCAGTACTACAGGCCTCAACCCATAGAAAGAAAGGAAGACTCTGATCATGCAGCATGGCTCTAGCTGCTCCCACTATAGCTCTGTTCTTCCTTTCGACAACTCCATTCTGTTGTGGAGTATATGGAACGATCAACTGCCTCCTAATGCCCTCTTATCTACAAAACTCATCAAACTCCTTGGAGGTATACTCACCCCCATTGTCTGACCTGAGTGCATGAATCTTCCTCCCTGTTTGGTTCTACACAAGATCCTTGAACTCTTGGAACCTCTTCAAGACTTCCTCAGGATTCTTGTTTCTCAGGAAGTAGATCCAGGTCTTCCTAGAGTGATCATCAATGAAACTGATATAATACTCAAAACCTGTCAACGAAGCAGAAGACATGGGTCCACATAAATCAGAATGTATCAAATCCAGTACTCCTCCTGATCCATTATCACTGCTCAAAAAAACAATCTTGGTGTACTTTCCCAAAGCACACCCTTTGCACAAACCACTATGCTCTGTATTGAACTGCAGTAAACCTGTAGACATCTCCCTCAGCAATCTCAAAGCTGAATGATGAAGGTGGGCCATCCTCCTGTACCATAACTCACACATCTCGTTGCTATTGCTAGTGTGGGCCAATGCATGATGAGGCTGGAAGAGACGCTTGTACAGTTTCCCACATCTAACTCCAATGGCACATGAAGTAGATGGTCCTGCTGCTCTGGGAAAAACATACACTTTCCCATCTAGGACACACGCTCCAAAGCCCCTATCCTTAATAGTGAAAAGTAAAACAAGGTTCTTCTTCAGCCCAGGGACGTACAAGATATCCCTCAATGTCATGGACTACATGGACTGCCTCTGAAAGGTGATAGTCCCTCGCCCAACTGTTCTCAAAACAATGTCATCACCCAACACTACCTCTAGACTCAAGCCGGTCGCAGTCATCTCAGTGAACATATCTCAAACAACTATCATATGGCTCGAAGCCCCACTATAAATGTACCAAGTGGAAGGAGTGGTGGAAGCACTCAACGAATGACTAACCAATAAGGAATATTGCATCTGATCCTCCACATCACTGCTGGTGATAGATGCCCTCTCTATACAACCAGCATATAGAGAAAACTCTCCCTCAAATCGTGTAGCAAAATCATCAATATCTATTGTTGTTGCCGTCTACTGTCCCTTCTTCTTCTTGTTTGGACACTATCCAGCATAGTGTCCAAACTTCTGGCAAGCAAAGCACTTGACTTTGCTCATATCTCTCTTTTGCTCGCCACTGTGTTGTTTGGCCCAACCCTTAGGGCCCTTCTTGAACTTCTTCTTCTTTCCCTTTGTTGCCAATGCTACATTGTCTTCATCCTCCCTGTTATGTGATGAACTACCCTATACATATCCCTGTATGAAGTCGTGCCAAAGACGATTCTAGGAAGTCATATGCTCACAAGCAACCATAGTCTGCACGAAGATACCCCATGGTGGTGTCACGCCATTCAAGGTTGTCCGCACCAACTCACTACCATGTACAACCTCCCCAACAATTGCAAGTGCATCTCTCACATGTGTGATCCTAGTAAGGTAGGAAGCCATGCCTTCACCCTTACTCATGTGAACACTTTTCAACTTTTCTCTCAACACCATCTTCCTGTTTTCATTCGAACTTTGGTGAAGATTAGTTAAAGTTGTCCACATCTAAAAGGCATGGGCTTTTGCTGAAATATGTGGGATCACATGATCCTTCACAGCATCAAGTATGATCCGTCTTGCTTTTACATCCTTTTTCATAAAAGCAGCCCTATTTGTAGCATCGATAGGAACTGTGACTAGATTTGCTGCGGTACTGTACACTATTTCCCATAGTTCATTCTCCTTCAGTATCAACATTATCCTAGCCTTCCATGGGCTAAAATTTGCATCCCCATCCAATCTATCCTCTACTCTAAGTCCAGTGACCATGACTACAACCTGTTCAAGAACTTGTTCTTCTCAAAACAAATTGTTCTCCCTTCTTTCCCAAATCTGAAATTTCAATCTCTGATTTTAATTATGGCCTTTCCATAGGCTCTGATACCATGTAAATTTTCCAACCCAACCCGGTTTCAAGTTTTGTTTGCATAGAGTTTAATGCCCAAACCCCATTAGCTTCTCATAAACAGAAAATTAACAATTTGCTTGAAACACATAAGATTTTCACAACATTTTCATCTTCAAAAATTTAAATCAGCCACATTAAAAATTTAGACACAAAAAATTTTAGCCAATTTGGCTCAGGAAAAACCCCAAAGGGAAAACCTAATAAGAGAGAAAATTTTGTTCTTTCAACAAATTACAAAACAGAACAACAGTACTTATCTCAGCTTTTCATCTCGAAAAGCATGTCAAACTTTAGCAAAAAAATTGTACCCTTCTTACAACAGTACTGCCCACACATGTGAGTATTAAATGTTGTTGTATGCATCAAAAAACATGCCCATAATTTTGTTTCTCAATTTGTGTTGTACGGCTAGATTTTAATGTTGTACAGACTACCTAAATAATGCGTACCAACACTGACAGAATCTTCCTTGATTTCTGTGTTGTATAGCCAGCAATAAATGTTGTACGGCCTCCACGATTTTTGTGCCAAACTCAACCTGTACGGACTGCAATTAATGCAGAACTGCCTTGCCTAGAAATTCGAGCCTCTACAGCCTCCTTTAATGTTGTACCTGTTGTCGTACAGATGTCTTGAAATTTGTGCCCTCCATTTTGATCTTCAGCCTATAACTCAGCCTTCTCAAAAAATTTCTCAAGAAATTTCTTCTCTTCTCTCTTCTATTTCTCTTCACTTCTTCCTCTCCAAAATCTCTTTGTGAAAGTGAACAATGAATTAGGTTTGATGCCTTTCCTCTAGTTTTGTTTGAGGTAACCACCACCCACCAAATCCATGGCTAGGATTTAATCTTGACTTAATGAGATCTAGGGCCCACATTAATTGCTCATTAATGTCTTATTAAATAAATGAAAAACACTTTTTCCATTCACTTCCGTAAGTGACCCTTTTTAATTTAATGTTCACTTAAGTCTCATAAAGTCAAATTAAAATTATAAAATCAAACTCACTTTATAAAGTGACTATAAAAATAAAGCACATCTCACTTTACAAAGTACTAGGGACCTCATTTAATGTTTTTATGTCCACCACAAGGTGAACAACATCTCCTAGGAAACTTTTCAACAGAGGCAGGGAAGCAAGGGAGTCCATTCAAGATCAACAGTGCATGGGATTCCCCCAGCTGTAAGAGGTACCTGTCGTAAGCTGTAATGGACCCCAAGGCATCATCTGACTATCTATAAAGTCCCATTGTCTCGAGGTTCGTCTCACATGTACAAAATGCATCCTCTGAAAGCTCATGAAGAGGGATCTGGAGGGCCTAGGTACGAGCGTTAAAATCACCCAAAAGAAGACTTACCCTATCTTTGAATATTGGGTAATATAGGCATATAGATCCAGGTAGGTACCCCCATCTGGGTCACTCTGGATGACAAAAGCTAACAAGGCTAGAGGGAAGTTGTAAACTACTATATAGATGTCCCTTGGCAAAGGCTCTGATCCGAATCCACGTGAACCTGGTTGACTCGTCTAAAGATGCCATGGACATCCTGCTTCAAAAAGGGAGTCTAGAAACAAACAAGCAACCCCCCCGGACCCTCTAACCCCACCTAAACATCTGGTCTCATGTCTACAAACTGAGAACCAATGGTATCCAACAATGTTCGAGAGTGGTCTGATAGGGCTTGCATGGGTCTCAGTAACGAAGAGGATGTCAAAAGATCCAAGAGCATGATAGGACATGCCTGATGACCAAAGGAACCCATTCCTGTTCCAACAGCCTACCAAGATGCATCCCCCCTGTCACCTCTCCCGGCCCATCATTTGGAAAACCTCAACTGTCATTCCTAGCCTAGAGGGAAGGAGTCCCTAATGATGGGCTTCAAGTTCATGATGACTACCCATTTACCTGCTTGTCGAGCTGCCATGACCAACTCCCTAGAGCGTTTAAGCTCTGCGACCTGTGCCCTGGTGAGATCTTCTCTAGATAGATCTTGCCTGGAAGAGAGAAAAGCTTTCGTTTGGCTTTAAGGACTCGAATCCGATCATTTGCAGACCTAAACCTGATGAAGAGAGTGGAGTCGAATCCAACCCATGCCCTATCTAATGTCACGTCATGGAGGTCAAGGCTATAACAGAGAAACCTAGAACCGATCTCCATAGGGTCCAAGATGGATGAGGTAAAGGGATCCCTCTCACCTTCAGGTTGAGCTCCTTGGGCCACCTAGAACACTCCTCAATGAGCTTGCCCTAGACCACCTCTTCCACTACTACAAGGGGGGAGGGCCATTGTCCTTCCCACGAACTACCTGTGCCCATGATTTGATGTGTGTTTTAGTCTCATGTTTAAAGGTGGCTTGCTAATGTATTACCTCATCCTGCTTGTTTTTACAGTCCAGAAGTTCGGCATGGAGGGCATCATTAAGGGGATGAAGAGCTTCTTGAGTTCTATTTCCGTTCAACAATTCTTTGAGGGATAATATTTTGGTTCAACTACAGAGACTCTATTTGAGAGGATGAGAATCTCCTTCTGAATCTGTTCTAGCATCTTAGCAAAATTATCAACCTGGGAAGCTAATAGAATTGGATCTGTGGCCATGAAACAAATCATTGGGACACATGGCCACACTCATATTTCGCTTTGTAGAGGTGATTGCATGTGTAAGGGTTGTCATACTTGCCTTAGCACACCTCATTTTGCTCACTTGGACCTATTGTTTTGATATAAAACCCCTCCTCTTGGTCTCCAAACCCAAAAACGTCATTCCTTAAAGAAGAAGCCTACATTGTTAAGAAAGGAGGGCGTTGAGGGAAAAGCATTTGTTGGGGTTAGTTGGGGCATGACGCCCTCCTTTTAGCTCACCTTGCACTTGGTGGAACCTAATTGCACATTTTTATTGTTATTTTATGTCATTGTGTGGTTTAGTCCCCAGTTTGTGGGTGCACTAACCTAAAATTTTATAATTTGTCATTAACTTTGTAGGCTTCAATTTGTAAAAGGTTGAGAGTTGTCTCATATAAATAAGACAACCTCACCTCATTTGTAAGGACAAGGGTTCAAATATGAGATCTTTTCTTTTTCTCTTAGTATATTGGAGTACTTGAGCTATGCACACCTTTCTTGGATGTCTATTTTTGCTTGAAGGATGAATGGAATGCCTTCTAGGGTTTGATTTTGCACATGACAAGTTGATGCTAAGACTAGTTGTAACAACTCATGCTCAAGGGTGACCCACTTTCTTGCTCACTCTTGATTAATGTTGGTAAGTTTCTCTCCTAACCCTAGTTTAATGTTGCTCTTTGTTACCAGACAAACTAGCAGGGCTAGTGTCCAATAGACAAATGTAAGGAGAGTGTGACCACTGTCACCTCAGCCACACCTCCAACTTCTTAGGAGTGTCGTAACCTCCAAGGGGAGAGCCCTTCTGCAAGACACTAGGAGAAAACAACTGTATCCTCTATACAATGATATTAGTGACCAGTGCCTTTAATGAGATCAACCTCAGAATGAAGAAGACATACTATTTAAATTAGAGTGTTGTAGATGCCCAACCAATGTATCAATGTAGACAAAGGCATTCAATGGTAAATCCAATAGTAGATTTATGACAGCAGAAGATATTCAAGTAGCTAACCAACAATGTAATCATTCACCATTAATAAGAAGACAAATATAGGAATGTTGTAACTTCAACAGTAGTCACCACTTATGATCACAATATATAGTCTAGTTATGATAATAAATGCACCATTAAATAGTAAACCAATTGTCAAGTAAAGAAGATATATTTGTACACCAAATTGACTTTGACTTTAAACTTTTAATTTCCAGCAGTATTAGCAACTTGTCAAAGTCTGATATGTGTCATTATGGTATGCAAACAGTAGCAAAATCAGTCCTTTCATCAAACAGTAATCAATGTATGTCTGGCTAACCTCTTTAAATGTTTTTGTATTGTCATTGCAATAGGTGTTAAGGGCTGCAAAAAGGTGACAGACTGCAATTTATTGCAAACCTCAAAACCGGGTTTTAAGAGCAGCCAAGAAGCTGCTACAGCCTTGTAAAAGGTTGGTCGAGCTTAGGGCATGCCTATAAAAGGAGGGTCGAGCCCTTAAGGGAGAGGCCGAGGGTTTTTTAGGGAAGGCCGAGGGTAGGAGAGAGGGATAAGAGGAAGGTCGAGGGGTTTAGGACTATGTCGAGGTCAAAATGAAGGAGGTTGAGCCCAAAGGTGGAGAGGGCAAAGGTTTTGGAGATGAATGGGAGGAGGTCGTGAGGCCTAAAAGGAAGAGGAGTAGGATTGTTTTAGGGCTTTTTAGGGTTTTATATTTTTAGATTATTGTAATAATAAACAAAAATAAACCCTAATATAAACAGTAAACAAATTCAGCGCTGACCTAATTTACCATGAAATCTAATATTTACACATATACATGCAAGAGTAATTAGGTAAAAAGAATGATAACTTAGGGTTTTTATGGATGAGACCCCTTAACCCTAGCCCTAAAGGAAGGTGACCGACCTTCCTCTTGGAGTATTTTCTCCTTGTCTACTAAATTAGGGCTTCTTATAATAATCTCTAGGGTTCATTATAAGAGCCTAATCTAGCGGCAAAATTGGAGATCCAAGGCTAAACTTGGGAAAACCTCCTCTAGGAAACGTTTTCCACCATGCAAAAAGGATAGAAGGCAGACAAAAGGCCCTATTTAGAAAAAATGAAGCCCTAAGGCCACCATTCAATCATTTAAGAAGCAAGAATTCACCTACCTTTCACCAAACAAGGCTAAAAACTAGACTTACTTGAGAATGTGTTCCTCCAACAATTCTAGCATCCACCAAGCATGAGCAAACCAAAGAGAAGTATCCAATTTCATCCACAAGAGCAAAAGAGAGCCTACTTCAAGAGGTGTGCATCACTCCAAGAGAGCTATCTAGGGTAAAAAAGAAACATAATAGTGTTTTGTACCATGTGTTATGATTTACAAATGAAGTGAGGAGTTTAATTTATAGTGTTCTCAACTCACTTTACAAAAATAACCAGGTCGACAGGCCAAATAAATGTCAATGTAAAAATATTACATGAAAAAACATAAAATAATCTAAAGATGGCCTAAAGTAGGCTTAAAGTAGGCTACCTAGGGTATTCTCCCCCTAGGTGCCTAAAACTGCTAAAAATGACTAAAGCTGAGAAGAAAGCTTCACTCTGAGAGGCGGAGTAAGCAGGGGGGATCATCATGCCCCATCTAACCCCAATAATGTTGAAAATCCCTCAAGGTTCCCCCTCTGTAAGCCTGTGGGCCTAGTGACCAAAGGTGACGTCGTCAAGGAAACTGGACTAAGGAAGGAGGGCACTCTGCTGGAAAGGGACCAGGATGGGTGCATAAGGTGACCGAAAGGGGAGGCAAGAGCCTCAGAGCTAGAATGTTGTAACCAGTGTATAAAACAAGTAGGGGGTCATGTGACCTAGAGACCTACCCCTAGGAGCACCAGACACCAACGTCAGGGCTACAAGCCTTAGAATGAGGCAGTCAGCAATGCCACTAAGCCATAGTACTCCTAAAGGAAGGACCAAAGGGTCTTGCCATAACCACCTCTCAAAAAGTACTGGTAACACCCCATCATGGTCCTGAAGAAAAAGAACGACCCCTCTCCTTGGCCAAACATCTGAAGGTGCGTTGTTACTGGTACCACGTAACACTCTTGAAGTGCTTTGGACTAAGTTAGGGCTTGTTAGCTAGCATTTTATCAACTTGCTTAAGGAGACCATCCTACCAAGAAGCTCTCCATTGTTTTATTGGGCCCTAGACTTTTGTATTTTCCTTCATTGGGGTTTTGCTATCGAACCCTTAAGGTTGCTAGTTTACCCCTAGTTGCAAGTATTGAATTGCCATCTTAAGAGGAGGGACGTTAGCCTCAATCTCTCATAGCCCTAGGGTTCGAGACAAGAATCTAATACCCTATCCTCTAGCTCTCTCTCTTTATCAAATTTTTACGTGTTTTATTTTATGCAAAAAACAAATAAAAATACTATATTGCTGAAAAACCCTAAAAATTTAAATATATCCAAAAATCCAAAAATATATGAGATTTGGCATTTCTAGTCCACCCTAAAAGTTCATCCTAGGGTTTTCTCCATAAACCCTAGAAAGTGTCTCCTTTTGAGCAAGAGCATTGGGATATATGAAATTGCCTAAAATCAATAATTATTTTGTTTAGTATTTTCGGTTCATCCTACAAGTGTGCCTTGGTGTGAAGATCTTCTAACCCTAGGGAGCACACCTTTCTAAGGATTTGCCTTGGGAAGGGTGAATTGTCTTGGGATTTATGATAAGTTTTTGGGAGTTGTGATAAAGAGGAAACTCCATTATCGTATGATTATTGTGCCTTGCTTAATATTGTTTGACTTCAATAAGGCACTCATCATAGCCATTAGGGCTTGGTGGAAGGTATTTGTGGTTTCTTGGTGGTTGCAGGTATCTTTCATTGATTAGGGTCTCCCCTTAAGTTTTGGAGTTACCAAAAGTGTTGAGAGGTTAAATAATGGTGACAATGGGTTTAACCCCTCCTGAGCTTACTGTCTCTAGCACTGGGTCTATATAGCCTTTCTTTGCAAAGGGGTGTTAGTTCAAGAGATAACACTATCTATGGTTTACCTACGAGGCTACGACCAGAATGGCTACTACATAATCTCCTACTTCCTTTATTCTGCCCTACTCTCCACTCTCGTGCTATTGCTCGACTATGGAACAATACATTACATCAAAAGAATGGAACTCCTCCTTTTCTTTGTGCCCTGGTATTTAACATAGCTCAATAGCCATCTAGGGTTAGTATTTAGTGTTTTTGCATACCCAAACTCCCGAGTAGGGTTAGGGTTTTGGACCTTCTAGAATGTTCTTTAAAGTCCACAAGTGACTAGCTTTACATGTGTGAGAAACAAGAGCTGACGTGGAATCCACTTGGTACCATGGTGGTCAATTAGATAGGTTAACTTTCAAGAGGCATAACTTCCTCATACGGACTCCGATTGAGGTGATTCTCACACCATTGGATAGGTCTCGATGTGTAGAATATGGAATATTGGTACTATATATAGTTTGGACCAAAACAATGTCGTTTACGCCCTCAAAATGGCTCGAAAAAGTTTCGGACGATTTTTACCCCAAATCTAAAAAGTAAGACCTACCCCTAAAATGGGCCCTATAAACCAACTAATCCAATCTTTCCACCCATAAAGCACCCAAATAGATGACATTATATATTGATCCACTTCGAATCATAAAGTTACACCATCTCCTTGAAGAAAAGTTGTGTTATAGTTCACATCATGAGTCTTCTTACAAGGCAAGAAATGTGCCATCTTTGAAAACTTGTCAACCATAATAAACACTACATACACTAGACACAATGTTATCAACAATCCAAGTATATTCCCAAGGCATCTTCAAATTGGCAATGATCTTATCTTGTCTTGTGACACACTACCTTTCCCATCTTGCAAATCCTACACTATACAGAAAAGTTGTGTTATAGTTCACATCATGAATCTTATTATAACGCAAGAAATGTGCCATCTTCGAAAACTTGTCAACCATAATAAACACTACATATACTAGACACAATGTTCTCAATGCTCCAAGTACCAGCATAGATCCATCTTAAACCCGTATCTATCAAGCACCGAGAGGGACCCAATTTCTTGAGGTGTATTTCTTTTTTTAAATTTAAACTCAAGAAATTTGATCTCTCTTGATTGATAGATCCGGGTTTAAGTTTTAAGTTTTTATTTTATAAACAAACATCTATTTTTTAATTACTTTTCATAATATTTTATTTTATGAACCAACATGGGTTTTTTTAAATACTTTCAAGAATTTTTTATTTTATGAGCCGACATGAATTTTTTTAATTATTTTTTAATTATTTTGTTAGTAACAAACGTTACAACATCTCCCCCATACTGGGCTGTAGAGCACCTCGTTTCTCTCGGTGCAATAAAATCCATTGCTATGTCTTCCCAAGGCATTCAAATTGGCAATGAGCTTATCTTGTCTTGTGACCCACTACCTTTCCCATCTTGCAAATCCTACACTATACCAAAAATATGTTCACTTCCTCATTCATGCTCAACCAATTATATCTCTGTCCTCCAACCAAGCCTATGTTTTTTTGCAACCAAAATGTCCTAAGTCGTCACTATGCAATACTTTCATCAAATTCTCCCATTGATCCTTCAAAGATACACAACTACTTTTCCTTGAATAAGTAACCACCTTAGATAATAATGATAAAAACCACTTGTGTTTGTTTTAACTTGCATCAACGAGGTGCTAGACATCGTCGCAACATGAGTAAAATCCTTCTTGCTCTTAGAGATCTTTGATCTGTTCAAATCCAACTATCCCATTCTTCATTGTCGCCAACACCAACGTTCTTCTACTAAGCACATCTATGACCTTGTTCTCTTTCCCTGACTTGTCCTTCAATAGAAATGTATATCTATGCAAAAACTCCACCCATCTCATGTGTCAATTCAACTTCACCTAAATAATTAATGAACTTCAATACCTTATGGCCTAAGCACAAGATGAATTTTGGTAACAAGCAACACCTCCAATGCTTTAGTACCTACAAAATAGCATAAAACTCCAAATCATAAGTAGAATCCATGATGGATACAACTTCTCGATAAAAAAATGTTATCAACCTTCTTGTTTAACTAACACTAATTCAAAAGTCATCACACTTGCATCACAATCAACTTGGAACATTTTGTTAAAAGCTAGTAATGCCAACATAGATGTTTTTACAATTTTCTTATTCAATGTCTCAAAATTGCACTACATTGTCGCACTACATTAGAAACATACACTCTGTCATCATTATAAGTACCAGTATAGATCCAAATCCTAGGCTCTATCAAGCTCCCAGAGGGATCAAATCTCGAGAGGTGCAAACCTCTCCTTGAATAGCTCCTTGAGTGCAATACCTAAGCCACCTAATCCTAAGCTCTAAAGTCTCTAGTTTAAGTCTCATATTTACTTTTTACTTTGTATTATTCTTTTTTGTTTATGGCCCACATAATATTTATTACATTTTACTTTATATTATTCTTTTTTGTTTACTTTGTATTATTTTGTTACTCGGCTTGTTTATGACCGATATAATATTTATCACCTAATCCTAAGCTCTAAAGTCTCTAGTTTAAGTCTTATATATACTTTTTACTTTGTATTATTCTTTTTTGTTTATGGCCGACATAATATTTATTACTTTTTACTTTGTATTATTCTTTTTTGTTTACTTTGTATTATTTTGTTTATGGCTGACAATATCGACAAACACTCGACTTACAAGATCTCCCTCATACAAATGTTTAATTTATGGCCGACAATATCGACAAACACTCGACTTACAAGATCTCCCTCATACAAATGTTATTTATGGCCGACAATACCGACAAACACTCGACTAACAAGATCTCCCTCATACTAGGCTGTAGAGCGCCTCTCGGCGCAATTATGTTGAATCATATGATGAAGTTCTTATAAATTAGCAATGCGATGAAAACTTCTCACCATTATGATATTGTGCAATGAGGGCCATTCCAAATCACATTCACCTGTTTGAAACCCATGCACAACTTGTCCTTGGACACAACTAACCCAAGGTAAATCAATTTCTCCTTGAGGATTTTGCATTTCTTTCATTAAATGTGTAATCGGTTCTTCCTTATTGCTCAAATACCAACTCAAATGTTGTATAGATGTTCCTCTCAACTCTTACCAAAACTCAAAATATCATTCAAGTAAACAACCACAAACTTTACCAATGTACGATCACAATACCTCTATCATTGACCTCATAAAATTGCATGGTTGCTAGCTACTCCAGACAACATAACCAACCATTTGCACAATTCGTTCTTGGGTCTTGAATGCATTTTTCCACTCGTCATCCTCTCTAATCCTAACATGGTTATATCCACTCCTCACACATTTGGGAAGTGTATGGTGTCCATCAAATTGTCCATCTTCTGCAATGAGAATTTGTATCTAATTGTGATCTTGTTCAACACTTTGAACTTGAAATCTATCCCATTCACCACAATCCATCCTTCTTGAATGTAATCAATGTTTAATATGCATGCAAACTCAACCTCTCCCTCTTTAGTGTTAGAGAATAAAAGCATTAGGTAAATTACAAAGCTAGTACTCCAAGAGAGAGGTGGTGTCTAAAGAGATCGGTATACTACTTAAGCACAACCAAGAATAGCTCAACATACATAGTAGTGTACAAAACCAAAAGATTTCCATACACAATATTTATCACACATGTGAGATCAACCAATACGGTCATCTTATATAACACCAAACCATAGCCCAACTCCCTTGAAGTTAAGAAGACAAGGTACACATAGATTGGTTAGGGTGCATAACAAACTCCTTGATTTCTACCTTGCTCTGCACATCAATTGACTATTCTATTCTAACTGTCCGACCAATCGAATGCTTAGCCAACCATCCAGTCGGTCGCTTATTAGACCACTCAGTCAACCATTCAATTGACTATGGATTATCTACTCACTATTTGCAAAAGATCTAGAGGTGTGATCAACCTGCATAGCTTATTGTTCCAATACCCTCCATCAACACAACACTTTGAAGATTCCAAAGATGAAAGTACTTTTGTACACCCCCCCATAATTGCGCCTTCCTAAATCCCTAGCATAGCCCAATATTTTACAAACTTATCTCCTGAGAGAAGCATCATAAAGAAGATTCCCAACACTTTCTTGTACTACCTATCTCAAACAATGAGCATGAAGCTCTACATGCTTTATTTTGCTATGTGCAATAGGATTTTCTGCAACCTATATTAACTTTGGTTGTCACAATATACAACAGTAGATGACTTGACTAGAAAACCAAGTTCGCCCATGAGATGTCAAATCCATCCCACCTTTGTGCCAGCATGCGCACTGCACCACGATATTTTGCTTCTGCGGTCAATAAACAGACCACCTTCTACTTTTTACAAGACCAAACAATGGGTTCAAAGACAAGTTGAAACACATAATCATGTAGTCACTTTGAAGATTCCAAAGATGAAAGTACTTTTGTACACCCCCCCATAATTGCGCCTTCCTAAATCCCTAGCATAGCCCGATATTTTACAAACTTATCTCTTGAGAGAAGCTTCATAAAGAAGATTCCCAACACTTTCTTGTACTACCTATCTCAAACAATGAGCATGAAGCTCTACATGCTTTATTTTGCTATGTGCAATAGGATTTTCTGCAACCTATATTAACTTTGATTGTCACAATATACAACAGTAGATGACTTGACTAGAAAACCAAGTTCGCCCATGAGATGTCAATCCATCCCACCTTTGTTCCAGCATGCGCACTGCACCACGATATTTTGCTTCTGCGGTCAATAAACAGACCACCTTCTACTTTTTACAAGACCAAACAATGGGTTCAAAGACAAGTTGAAACACATAATCATGTAGTCTTCCTGTTGTCGCCATCTTCAGCCCAATCCGAGACAATGTAACTGATTAAATGTGAGAAATATGAAAAAACTTGCCATTAAAAGCTTGCCCTGCCTGAATCCTAAGAAACATCTGTTTGTCACCCATATGCAAGGATTAAGCCAATTTTATGAGATACTGTGTAATCTGGACCTTGGCATATAGGGTTTTGTGGGTGAATCTGGCATATAAAATGGTCCAAATTACATTCATGAGGTCTAGTCATAAAATGGCAAGTCTACAATCAAATCCGCAGAATTTGGCAAACTTAATCGCCAGTCGTTACAATTCGCAGACTCCAAACATAATCAGTGAACCCAGTCGGTATGCCTTCGTCTTATGAGCTAGATCCAAGGTGCAATTAGTCTGACACAATTGTCCGAGACTTGCACCCAACCTCATCCCTTTGAGACTAATGCCATTCGGGTAGGGCCAACCACATTTATAATGGAACCCTAGTGTACGAGTTAATACTCCGTTGACCTTGCCAGTGAGCCAAGGCCTGTTAGCAAGTTCCAGTGGCATTTAAGTTAATCAGAAAGCACTTGTTCTTTTATCGATTCGGCACGACATCTCTTAGGAGGCATAAATAAATCCATCTAAATTAAACCAAATGCTTCGACATTAACATGTCCTCGTAACACTTTGAGACCTCCTTCAAGAAATTACAGTCACAAAATGTAATTTAACACAGCAGATTATATTTTACACGGTAATTAATTTGCAGTAACAGTAAGAGACTCGTCAGATTTAAGATAATGTAGGTACCTTTTTTCTTCTCCCTCTTGAAACTACCTTCACCATGTGACCATCCGCCATGAGCATCGCACTGAAAAGGCTCTGTATTCAACCAGGACTTGCAGGTAACTGTCCTATTACGGCGCCCAATGCCAGGCCTCCCGACCGTGTTAGGGTTCCATTTCCCGGCCAGACCAGGGGGAACAAGCCGAACCCCTTGCCCTAGAATGCACCTTTTATCTAACAGCACAGGCGCCTGCAATGTACAAGCCATTCTGTAAACCCTGGATTTAACCTCCTAGGCTTAAGAGCTGTGTGTACTCCTCCAAGGATGACGGTTCTGCATGTACCGCCCTAGCCCCTGGTTCACACTAGGATAAACGCCATTAAAATAGAAGATTTCGCTCGCCTGCAATTCAATTCTCAAACCTGCGGAGAATTCGGTATGGGTTTGGACAAGAAACAGTAAAGATAATATACAAGGCAGATCTGCTAAGCATCGCGCAACTTTCAGCGAGAAAACAAATAATGATGTTTTCGGGTGCATGGATCGCATCGACGAAGATAAAAATGATCGACTTTTAACGCCCTCGACAACATAGAATAACTTAGGGGACTTGTATGCTTTGGGGAACCCACACCCACCACATTGATTTCGGTAACAAAACTTGCGGCGGTGCCATCTAGGCATGCCACATCAGACCATTTTGACGTGGGCGTTGAGATTTTTGCTTATGTGTCATTTGCTCCTGCAAAGGGATAGAATTGATATGGACCAATGCTGTAAATCATATTTCACTGCAATGTCAAGGATAAATCATTGTATGCCCATGGCTATTTGTTGGTGGGAGACTCACTCTTGCTATCTCTGTGCTTCAAAGTATTCTTATGTATTGGTTTTCTCTCACAATAATACATGTTGCGGTTATTACTCACGTAGTCTAAAAGTTCTACGATTTCAAACAGAAAAAATTGATTTATACGGCATAATTTTGAAAAACTCCGACATAAATTCTTTAAAATCCTAGTTACAACTCTCAAACTTTGAAATTTTGGGTAACAGGGGTTGTTGAGTCCATTTCTACCATCAAAATCGCCAGTGCATTTCTACCATCAAAATCACCATTAAAACATAGTTAAATTCAGATTTTGCAAAATAAAAAACGTCAAATTCCGGTGAAAAGCCCTCATCCAGCGAAATCATCAAATTTTTAGACAACTTCGTTATTATTACCATTAGAGAATAATCTTTCAATTCCTTTGGGCAGGTACTATGGATACATTTAAATTTCATCTTACATCATGGGAGAACATTTTCAAGCCCAAAAAGTTTGGCGGCTGGGGGATCAAAAATTTGGAATGGTTTAATATTGCTCTCTGTGCAAAACGTTTTTGGCAATGTTTGTTCAATGGGGGTTTGTGGGGAAAAATGACTAAAGCTAAGTACATTAAGACCTCCCCATTGATTCTTTGGCTGCATGATCTGATGAAGAAGTATTGCAATGCTTATATCATTTGACGGGGTTTTATGAGATCTTTTCCTGTTATAAGCAATTCTCTATGTTGGAAAATCAGTCGCGAGACTCAGGTGTACATTGGCATTGATCCATTTATTGGATCCAATGAGGATTTCAAGCTGTTGGAAGGTTTAATCTCAAAACTTCATCAACAAAATATCATGGTTTTTGCTCACATCAAAAGGAATGTTGACTATGTGGGGGGTTATTGGTTGTTCGCCAAGGACTTGCATTTATCTGTTGGGGTTTTTGAAGAATGGAACAGATTTGTGTCTTCCTTGTATCGTGCTAGTATATTTCTTGTTGACTGTGAAGATAAATTGGTATGAGAGAAGAACAGGTTTAATGGCGTTGTTACAGCAAAGCAAGCTTACGATGCATTGTTGGTTGATGAGGCTATATGCTTTCAAAAGTGGTGGTCTAGATGACTTTGGAGATGGAGAGTTCCCTTGAAGATACAATGTTTCAGTTGGTTGAGCATTCATAAAAAAATCCTTACAAGGAACCTTTGTAAGCGAGGTTCCAGTGGACTTGGTTTATGTTGTTTATGCAGTGCTGACGGGGAAACGGTCTCTCACATCTTCTGCCACTTTTTTTTTTAAATCAGTATGGAATGAATTACACAAAGTCTTGTACTCACTGGAATTGTAGGGTGTGACCAGCTTCAAGGATTCTCTTTCTAATTGGTTCAGAAAGAAAGTAAAGTTTAAGGAAATTCCCCTATTTCCAATATGGGAGATTTGGAAAACTAGGAACATGTGTATTTTTCTTGACATTAAGCCTTCTGTGATCCATACTTGTTCTAGAATTATTGCATATTTCTCTTAATACTGCAAGGATCGGAAAGTGGAAGTGCCTAAATTTCATGCTATGCCCATTTTGGATGAACACATCTCCATTGGCTATTTTGATGGGGCTGAAAAGGAGGGCTTGTGTGGCATTGGCATGGTGTTATGTATTAAGAGGGAACATGTTGTCAGATTATGGATGGGTGTTGGTCATGGTTCTAACACTTAGGAAGAATTATTGGCTCTTTGGGGACTGCTTTGGTTTGCCCATATAAGAGGCATTTTTGCCATTCAAGTGCTCGGTGACTCCAAAGTTATCATCAACTGGGCAAATGGTCTTTCATCAATCCAGTCACTTGGTCTAGAGTATTGGATTGATAGACTTAGGAGGATGATTCATACTTTTGCTCATATTTCTTTTGTACATGTCTAGCAGGAGTTTAATACCGAGGCGGATGGCCTCTCCAAAAAAGTTGTTAGTGACATGGATGGTCTCTTATTTTTTTAGGACACCAGAGATGGGGTTGTTGTAGACTCTGGTACAATTTCGGTGTTCTGAGTTTGGTGGTTCATTTTTGTCTTATGGAAGATAGAAATGCTAGACTTTTTAGGACGCTGATTCGGAGCACTATTTTTCTCCTTTAGATGATACTTCTGGTTGTTGCAGTTTGTCATTTTATCATCCAGCTTATCTTTTGGTGGTTTGATTTTGGAGAGACTAGTTGTATTATGGTTTTGGCTTGTGGTCCTCCATAAGCATGATGACATGATGATGTAACTTTAATTCTTTGTTAATAACAAGTTACTTTTTTTTCGATGTGAAAAAATCATTGTATGCCCGCGTCAATCCTTGGTGACACATATATGGGGTATTTCAATGGGAGTTATGCGAAGTTATGGCATGGCATTGATCAAAATGAAATGCGAAGATTGATTGTAAGAATAGGTAGGGTGTTAAGGCAAGAAGGTCTAAGGTCTAAATTAACGGTAATGAACACCGATTGTTAGGGGAAAGGGGTTTTAGTGCGTTTACTTCCACATTTGCTTTGGTAAAGGGGTTTTTAAGGCATTGACTTGGCATGCATCAACAATGGCACTACACACTCCACACGATAACCATACCGAGCATCTATCTATTAGTGATTATATTCAAAGAAACCCAACTGACCATCTACATTAATATGTTGAATCTCACCTGAACTTCGTTCATGTATGCCTCTCTATGAAGGATTTGTAGGGCAATATATCGCAACAACATTATATCACATTATATGTAGCAAGGAATGGAACACAAAGCAAATTTAGTTTGTTGATTATCAAACTATTGGTGGGGATAGTTGATATTCCCTTGATATTGAACTAACTCTTCTCTACAGGAAAATAATTGTCCTTACAACATATGAGGACATAATGTTTCCAAACTCAACAAGAGTGACTATGTTGGCATGCATAATCATATAGAGGATGGACCCATCAAGCATTTTGTGTAGGTGTGGGTGCTTCATGTAAGCATAGATGATGCATAAGGTGTTTGTAGTAGTAATCCTAACTAGCATAACACAAAATCTAATGAATTGAAGTTGTTGTTGTTCCCTTTGAATGTTTTAACAACTTAAATATGAGAATTGAGTCATCCGAACTAGAAAATGGCACTAGCTATGACGTTAAAGAAAAAACTGAAGGTCATGTATAATGTTGGCATCAATCCAAAGAATCCAAGGAATGCAAAAACCCTTGCATTTCTTGCAACATTTCACATAAATATTCTCTTGGATTGTTTAATTTTAACTCATAATTCCACTTGAAATAAACCAACGTTGCGTTTGTGTTGTGTCATTCCAATTTTGATGACAATGATGGTTATTAATATCACTAAGACCAACTTTGGTCTATCAAACCTTAAAAATATATATTTTATTTTAGAATTTTAGTTTTGTGCTATAAAAGCTTTAAGTGAAGCATTCCGCGATCGCCATAGTTGTGATGACTTAAAAGGAAAGGAATGTCAACTTTGTAACAAATATTTTGAAATTGCAATCTAATGTGGGTGTACACACAACATTCTAAGAAAAAATGATTTTCATTTTCAACCCTCACAGTGTCATAAAGACAACAAATTCTTTCATCCCACGACGTTAAAGAATTGTCCGACACCTCGTTGCATTGTAGAACTCGTGAGAGTATGTTCTTATTTTAGCGATATTGATTTTCTCCTTTATGTTAGTTAAAACATAGAGACACTTTTGATCTTCTAGATTAGGGCTTATCACCTCTTCATAATATCTTAATTTCTCTTATCCTCCAATTATTTATCTCACCGCAACTTTTACTTAAATTTAGATGTAATAATATTTTTAATATTATCACTATTATAGAGAGTGACCTCTTCCTTGACCCCCTAATGATTTAGATAAGACTTGTCATATTTATGCTAACCTCACTTGAGTCGTAGGTGGTGTTGACTATAGTTTAAAGCAATTTTAGGACACTTCTTATCTCCCATGGCCATGGATACAAAGCCTATTGAAGAAGAAAATGAAGATAATCATAAATAAAAGTTAGATTCAAAAGAAGAAGATATTGATGAAGAAAACGAAGACAAACAAAAAGAAAAAATAGAAGAATAAGAATAATAAATTGATGGATAAGTGAATCTTGAGGCTGAACTCACTTGTGCCTTGGAAGAAATAAAGAAGTTGAAGAAAAAGAATATAAAGCGGAGGGAACAACTGCAAAAAAATGAAAAAAAAAGGTTCACGATCTTGATGAAATAGAATGGACAATTGTCAGCCTAGAGACTCAACTAGAAGAGGCAAAAAAGATAGAAGAAGTAGTGAGAAGTCAACTCAAGTAAAAAGAAGAAATCTGTGAGAAGTTAGAGTGATCTAATTAAGAGGTGAGGCTCAAAGAGGAGCCTCACCTCTTAAGCTAAAAACTAAACACTTGAACTCATAATGGAAAACAAAAACTCAATACACAATGCACATGAGAGGAACTCGAAGACTAACTTGTATTACCATGAGGCTTAAGGGTCCTTTAATAATATTATATGAAGGTCCACTTAGGACAAAGTCAATAGAGATCTAACTAACTCTGTTTTATTTAATAATATAGTATAACTAATCTAACTAGTTATCTCTAACTAACATGTGTGAACAGGTGCCCAATACAATAAGTGGGATGGATGATTCGTCATTCATCCCAATCCTCTCGGTTGAAGCGAAAAGTGTCCTTGCTTTCCTCCTTTGAGTTGAAGTGTGAGAACACTGAAACCAAGTATGAAAAGATTGTTGTTGAACTGTGCTGCAAAATGATGAATACACTGAATAGTGTGCTAGTGTTGATTGAAGCAGCTGCCTACACAGACTAGGGTGGGAGGGCACATCTCCAAATAAACTCGATCTGGATGCTACTGTGAAGAGTTGTTGAACTTAGAAGGTGCCATATAGACCAAGGTGGGAAGGCATGTCTCCAAATGAACCTGATATGAATGTTGTCAGTAAGAATTGCTAAGCAAGTGCCTACATAGACTGAGGTCGGAGGGCATGTCTCCAAATGAACCCGATACAGATGCAACTGTGAAGAGATGTTGAACTAAGTAGGTGCCTACATAGACCAGGGTGGGAGGGCATGTCTCCAAAAGAACTCAATCTAAAAGTTGTCGAGTTGATGTAAGTGAAGCAAGTGCCACATAAACTGGAGTGGGAGTGCATGTTTCCAAATGAACCCGATATGAATGTTGGTTAACTATGAAATTTGGGTGGGGCGCGGAGCTGGACCGAACACCAGAGCTACCTCTAAAGATAACAAGAAACGAAACTGATCTAAAACCAAAAAGAAACCCATGAGTTGAGTGGAGTTGCAAAGGTGAAGGTCGGAGATGTTGGCATGTGTCCTGGCTATATCTATCGTGGAGTAGATGTATGAGCTGAAACATGTGTACAGAAGTGTTGAAAGTATTATATGCATAAGAGTGAACTGAGATATGAAGTTGTTTGCTAAAGATGTATTGGTTGAGTTGTTGAGTCAAAGAAAACAAATCCACTAAAGGAATATTAGTGTTGCGCGGAGTTGCTGCAAACTGGAAATTGTGTAGAGATTGGCTGCTACTACTGTTGGCTGGAACATAGGAAAATGAAACCCAATCTGAAGTGGGCAACTATATTGCTACTATTGTGCTAGAAGCGAGTTGATGACTGTAAAATATATCTTTAATGTGGTATTGTGGGTTGGTTGGAGTAGATAGGCAAGTGATCATGGTAGAGGATGGAAGGCAGTGGAGGCGGAAAGCATTAAGAGGCATGTAGGGGTATTTAATACCAGGGTCCAGTGGCGTTGAGTAAAACAATGGCTCAAGTGATATTAGAGCAGCAATAAAAAAGTTAGAGCACTTGAGAGCAACAAAGGGGTGTTGGAGCAATAAAGGTGAGGACCAGGAGTTGGAATAGGAGGAACGGGCTATGGTAAGTGAAATGCTAGGAAAAAATACTATAGAAAATGAACCAAAAGGCTAGGATGTTGTCATAGAGAAGTGGTTGCATGTGGGGGAGCTGAGCAACACAAAAAAAAACATAGTCTTGTCTCTTGAACATATGGCAAGGCAACCATCCCCACGAATGCAAATTCCATGAATTTCTTCATCGTGGCCTCATATCTCACACCATAGATGATATGGACTTGAGTTTGTTGCCATTGGTCTGATTCACTCTGCAGAAGATAGAGCCAAACAAGTGGGAACTATGCAGAGAATATCACATGATCCAATGTGTTGTTGAAGGTGATCGTTGAGAGTTGCAATTGTTGCTCACCATCTTCAATGAATCCACGAGCCACAAAAGCAAAGAACACTTGTTAGAGGAGGAGTAGAGCTTACTAACTTTTTAACAATAGGTTGGAGCCAACATGAATATATCAATATAAGTTTTTGTGGTTCTATCTCGAAAGGGTTTACACGTTAAATTATGTATACTGTGATTTGAGCTTATGTGTATTTATTGTTTCAAAGTAAATGAATAATTGATGAATGTTTAAAGTAAGAAAAAGTATATTATATTGATTCACACCCCCTCTTAGTATAAGCATAAGTTCAACAAGAAGTCCAACTTTCTCTGTAACATCTCCATCAATCAATCCAACCAGTGGAGGGGAGATTTACGAATTAAAGGGGTTCTAAATTTCACCCCATGGCCATATTACAAAATTCATGAACAATAAGAATGCGTGTGCAGATGTATAAATAAAAATATAGCAGAAAAAAAAAACTCTATCCACACACACCTAGCATGCATTTACAAGCATAATCATCTCATACATCAAATAGAAACATTGCACATTGAAATACAGGAGAATACTTATCTTTAAACAAAGAAGATCCAAACAACTAGCTATGTAAGAACGATTTTCCACCCAATTGTAGGCACTCTCTCAAGCGCATACTTTTTCTGCTGAGAGGCCACCCCCAAGTTGGTCTATTAGGCCACCATGGAAAAGGGAACTCATACATGCTTCTCTCTCTTATCCCACAACCCATTATTCTCTATGTGCTTATCCAAATGCTTATAGAGAGCTCTATAGGGATCTCACTAAGCCCTCACAGCCTTGGCCCCAACCATACCTGCCCCACACAACACCCTTATCGGCTCAGGAATCCCATTCACTGATTCATGGTTCGCTTGGACGGTCCATCTTCCCAGGTTCTTCCAGTGTGTGCATAGAAGGAGTCCAACCTGATATATGCTATTGGAGAACTATGTGTAGCCTTAATTCATGGCTTCTCAAGCATGCTAAAATAGTAGAACTAAATGGGTAAAGGTCCCTAGCTCAGCCAACCTCTATGCTCACCTACAACCATCTCTATTTCCTTCAAAAACATAGCTTTGTATTCCCATTTGAATTTATGGGTTTGCGCAGTTTGGTAATTGGTAATGAACAACAAAAATGACAATTTCATGTAGTGTCTAAAACTACTGGTAAAAATATGCATAAAGAATAATGGACAATACACTCCAAAAAGAAAAGAGAGAACGGTGGAAAAGAAAATTGACATAACTTTTGAAACTGAGATAGAGGACTCTTATAGCATTCATGGAAGTACATTCATCCCATGCTTCCATAACTACATGAGAAGACTCTCCCACCAACCTCTCGCATGCATCCAATGATTGGATGTGCAATACCCCAATTTTGACCCTTGTGATATATTGGCTTTTATGTAAATATTGTGTACATGCAATATATGTTTTCCTAGCGTGGAGCTCAAGGCCAAGGCCCCACTAGTGTATGCGCGAATTTTATTTAAAAAGCAAGTATTTGATATTTGGTTACCCATGTGCTATTAAGCCATGGAATATTGTAAATTGATGTAAATATTTAATATTGCAATAAAATACCAAAACTGGCTATGAGAGCAACGAATGAGAAGGGGCCATGTGTATTCCACTAGGGAGTGGTGAGGGGATTGTGGGATTGAACCATATGCTTCCAAATGTCACCTTGTGAACCCATTTGACTTTCCTTGCTGACATTTAATTCTGTTGTAAGGAAGTGGTTGAAGAATTCAGTCCATGGCTTCAATGGAGCATGGGCAGCCCAAAAATTCGTATGGTAGGTATGGGCTCTGTTTTTCTTGTACCACAAGTCACCCTACCTCGTGGGAGTTGCTTCTTCCTCATTCCCATTCCATTGTAAAAGATCTCAGCATCAGCTTTCATCCATTTTACGAATTCCCAGCAGTGAGCAAAACCAGAAATCGCAACTTTGCAAGAACCCACGTTTTGAAGAGCCATAAACGCCCAGAATTTGGTATTGACAGTAAAATCCAATGGGGGATCCATAGATATGAACCTTGGGGCGAATTTTAGAGCATTAGATACCCCGAAATCCATAGAAAAACCCAGTTTTTATAGCCCATAAATCCAGTGACGGGATTGAGTTATTTGATGACAAAATTGTGAGAAATCCAAGTGTGAATGATTGAACAGAGGTTAGGTTTGCTTGATAAACCCAGTGAAGGCTGAAATCTCAAGGAAATAACATCTGGACCTTTCTATGCCCACCCTAAATAACACTGGAGGGAAGGGACGCCTAAGGGACTATGTAGCAGAGAATGGGACCTTCCTTGTGTTGAGTGTGGTAAGTACCGTGGGTTCCTTGACTATTTGAATGATCTTGAGATGCATGTAGCTCTATGGTTGAGCTCACTGGCTTAGCATTGCCCTCCTTTGGCTTTCGTATGCTTGATAAACCCAACTGTGTGTTGGCTTAGCATAGCTGTTGAGTGAAACCATGGCTGTGAGTGAGCCCATCTAGTTCCTCCTTAGTGGATGCACAACCCAGCTCGGAGGTGATCTCTCAGTTGAAAGAATATAGGCTGGACAAAGATCTATGGTCTGGTAGAACGTTGCTCTCACATAGCCAGTTGTTTGGACAACTTCATCTCAAAGATAAGTGTTATTTGTGTTTAAATTACATGCATTATGTGTTTTGCAATGTGTTAATTCTGAATGATAATTATTCATGTTAATGGAATTGATACGAAGTCTGTGTATAGCATGAGAAGGGGATTGATTCTCTGCATATTGAATCATCATCCACTTGTGATAGATATGTTAATGCATTATAGTGCTAATTTTTTAGCCTTAATTCAACATACTCTAGGATCTTTACTTGGAGAATAACATGTACAGCATATCAAGCATATCAATCACAACAAGCAATCACATGAGACAATAGACACACAGAGTTTCCTCGGGGAAAACCAAGAAGGTGAAAAACCCCAATAACTTCCTCAGAGATAGATAGAGCAATGATACAAAACCCAAGCATAAGAGATAGTCTCCTAGCAACAGCTTCTCCTCCTCCACTAGTGCGCCACTCTCCAATGAGTGTATAAGTGAGAAAGTGAATGATCAAATAGACTGCCTCCCGCACTCTATTTATACATGACTTGACTTGCCTAATAACCTTACTAGGTCGGCCTCAACTTAACCACTTAACATAATGCTGACAGGGCCGACCCCCAATAGGGTGGTCTAATAACCCTTTAACCCACATGACTTATACAGGGTCGACCCCATCAAGGTGGTCTAATAACCCATCAAGTATAAGTTACGACACTTACAATATAAATGACGACACTTCCGTATAGAGGAATAATAACATCTATATAGGAATACAATATACATATGTGAAATACATTCCGAAGTTACATATACATCAACACTTCCTCTTAACTAGGAAGGTATTTCTCGACATAGATCTGCTAGCACAAGTCTTCTTCTCTGGATCATCGTCATCATTGATGCTGCTGCTATCTCAATCAATCTCCAATCTACTCGTCATAGGAAGTTATACAGAGCCAGCCCTTTTTCATGCTAGATGTAGGCCCACCACATGTAGGTCTTCATCAGCATTGGCCATACTGTGGAATCCTCAGGACTTATTACGTGCGTTACAAAACCTCGAAAGAGCATCCCAGGACTGATTACGAGCACACAGCTCAACCTATCGAATCTCCCAGGACCCTTTTACATGCCACTACACAACCTGTCCACGGCCATAGAGTATCATCCTGATACTCATGATCATACTGATCATAACATCGTTCACGAAGCACAACCCAGATGTACATCACACAACACTTACATTCACCGACATGGGAAGACACACTTCAACCATTCGTGAAAGGCTCAGCACTTATATCTACGCCATGGGAAGACACACTTCAACCATGCTAGAATGGCATTGCACTTATATCGCAACCATGGGAAGACACACTTCAATCATGCTCGAATGGCACAACACTTATATCACAGCCATGGGAAGACACACTTCAACCATGCTCGAATAGCACAACACTTATATCGCAGCCATGGGAAGACACACTTCAACCATGCTCGAATGGCACAACTCTTACATCAACAACCATGGGAAGACACACTTCAACCATGTCAGAATGGCACCAGCCCTTACATCTGCACCATGGTAGAACACATCTACCACCATGTGAGAATGGATCCGACAATTACATCACGACCATGGGAGAAAACATCTACAACCATGTCCAAAAATCCCATGTGCATTTGTGTCTTCGGAACTCATCACACATAATCCAACTGATTATGTAATGTATCCACCTGATACATATCGTCACATATGATCATCCTGATCATCATCATAGCATCATCCTGATGCATATCATCCAGAGTATCATCCTGATACTCATCTCACATGATCATCATCACTGCATCGTCCTGATGCATATACATATACATGATCCAATTGAACATAACAGGCATCCAACTGATGCATATACATATACATTATCCAACTGATCATATCAAGCATCCAACCGATGCATATACATGATCCGACTGATCATATTAAGCAGTAACTGGAGCATCGTCCTGATGCTCATCACACAAAGCTTACGTCCACAGCCATGGGAAGGATCCTCCTCTCACCATGCTTGGAATGGCTCCTGCAGATGTATCCATCACTTTTTCCTTGAAGTGTCATCAATCTGAAGAACACCAAGCCTCTCTTTGAAGTACTCAAACTTCACTTTGGCTAGTGGTTTCGTCAACACATCTGCAACCTGCTCATCCATCACAACATACAGGAGCTTCACTACTCCTCTCTGCACCATATCCCTGATATAGTGATATTTGATCTCAATTTGCTTCGACCTGTCGTGGAACACTGGGTTCTCAGACAGCTTCACACAACTCTGGTTGTCACAAAAGATACCAGTAGCATCCAACGGGAGATCAAATAACTCAGACAGTAGCTTCTGGAGCCATACTGCCTCACAACTAGCCGAACAAGCTACAACATACTCTGCTTCGGCTGTACTTAGTGCTACGCAGGACTGCTTTCTGCTAAACCAAGAGATCACACCTGATCCCATACTGAAGCAGCACCCAGAAGTGCTCTTCCTATCTGCAGCACTGCCTGCCCAGTCCGAATCAACATAACCCTGCAGGTTAAACTTTTGATTCGCATCATACTTGAGCCCATAATCAATCATACCCTTCAGGTACCTCATAATATGATTTACAGCAACTAGGTGAACACCTTTGGGATCTGTCAGGAACTGGCTCAATGTGTTCACCGCAAAGCAAATATCTGGTCTCGTGTTCGTCAGGTACATCAAGGACCTAATCATCTGACGATACACCGTGACATCAACCGGCTCAGATGAAGCATCACATAGAAGCTTCAGGTTCGATGCCATAGGTGTGGCCATGGCCTTGCAGTCCATCATCCCAAACCTCTTCAGGATCTTTACTGCATACTTCCCTTGTCCAAGGAAGATCCCATCTGCACTCTGCCACACCTCCATGCCTAGAAAATAGTGCATCATCCCCAAGTCCTATCTGAAATTGGGCAGCAAGCTTCCTCTTCGTATCGACGATCAATCTATCCTCACCTGTAACAAAGAGGTCATCCACATACAAAAGTAGTATCATTGGATTGCCTTCCTCAACCTTGTAGTAAAGGTTGGAATCCGCTTTACTCTTGGTAAAGCCCAAACTGGATAGAAAGCTATCTATCCTACCATACCAAGTCCTAGGAGCTTGCTTCAAGCCATACAAGGCTTTCTTCAATCTGCACACATATGACTCTCTGTCACGTGTCTCAAAACCAAGTGGCTGCTCCACATACACTTCCTCCTCGACTACACCATTCAAGAAAGCTGTTTTGACATCCATCTGGTGTATCTTCCATTTCATCACTGCAGCCATAACAAGTATTGTTCTGATGGAAATGTATCTGGCTATAGGAGCAAAAGACTCTTCATAGTCTATTCCCTCTTTCTGGGAGAAGCCACGAGCTACAAACCTCGCTTTGTATTTTTCTGTGCTGCGATTTGCAACATGCTTGAGCTTATAGATCCACTTGGAAGTCACAACAGACTTCCCATCTGGTCTTGGGACCGCATCTCAAACATCATTCTTCATGATCGACTGATATTCCTCGATCATGGCATTCTTCCATTACTGTATCTCGAATCTTGGGAACTTTAGATTCTTCAGTAGATAACTTTGTTGCTAGAATAAATGTTGTAGTCCTTCTTTTGTAGGTGATGGTATACGATCTTTCCTACAAGACAAGTTAAATTGCATGATTAGAAACATCTCATAGTTTTCAAAACAAATTCTTATACATAAAGAAATATGTCATATAGTTATGCAATTATTTTAGCCAATGCTTCAATACAACATTTATCCATATCCCGTAACTTTCTAGATGCCTTCCAATCTCTACCAAAACATTGTTAAGAGTGTGCACAACTACCAACATGCCAGCTAAGAGGTTTCATTTTAGATAAGTAGCAATGGAATGTTGTACAATGCCATAGGCCACTTACCCATCACATGCATATTAGTAGTATACTGTTCATTAATGCAATTATGCATAATACACAACCTAAGTCTAGGAACATAAGCATATACATCATTGAACAATATTATTTAAACAATCAAATATACAAGAAATGACAATTCAAATACTTATCTTTGTTTGTTGTTGGGTGGACTCCCTCTCAATATTTGCTTCCTTGCAGGAACTACTGGAGTGTGCTCCCTCTTGATCTTTGCTTCCTGGATTACTTGTCCTTGAACTTATATTCATCCTGGACCACTATGCATGATTGTGCCATCCTCAAGATCTCATACATAATCATACATTCATTAGTATAATCTTAATACTATCAAAACACAAAAATCTTAAACATGTATAGTCACGATCATTTCAAACACAGATAATAAGCATTAGTATTCAAGGTTTCAAGGAGTACTTCTTTTACTTATGCATATTCTTATTTGACCATAGAACTCTTCTAGTTAGTCATATCATCAATCAAGGTAAGAGACATAATATGCATAAACCCTTGATTACTTAAATTTCTAACTTCGTGAATAATCATATACAAAAGTATAAGATCCTAACATAGAGTAGGATTCTAACTTGATATAGGAAAACATACCTGGTCATCATATTTGCTAGTTATGTCTAGCAATGTTTTCTTGTTCTCTTCAATGACCTGCATAATTCATAAGTTGACCATTGTAGAACCAAAATATACATACCTCTATGTGATCCATGATTATGGATGAGTCTTTGTCTTCATGTCACCATGGTCTTGATCTAGAACTTGATTTGTACCTTCATGTTAGCGGATAACATTATCCTCATACAAAACCACAGTGTATTAGTACAATCATAATACAATCATAAGTGTCATAACCCTAATCAATGAAAGTCTTCTATCATGCATTCATACTTTTACTAGAGTGATAAGACAAGTCTAAAATTAAACAAGATTGTTACTAAACTCAATAACATGAAGACAATCATATTATAAACTTAATCATGAACAGATTTCAAAACATACCTGTAAGTCATACCTGTCAGATTGCTTGTAGTAGTTGTTGTTGTTGTTCCTTTTGTTCTTAGGACAATCTGAGGAAAAGTGTCCTCTTCTTGGTGTGAGCTGTGAGAGCTTGAACTTCATTCCCCATCTTTTCTTCTCGAGCTATAATTCGAGCTTCTTCCTGTGAGCATTCTTCCCACATCCTACTGAATGAGATAAGTTTCTTCCTAGCACAAATTCCTTGGATGAAGGAATCCCATGACCTAGGAAGGCCATTAAGAGTGGTCATTACCACTTCTCCATTCTCTATAATTTCTCCCACAGCTTCAAGTTGTTCTTTTATCTGGGAGACCCTTGAGAAATAAGACTGCATGGTCTCCGCATTCTGGAACTTGATATTCTTCAATTGATTCCTCAAGGTCATCTTCTGATTTATATTATTCCCTTCAAATAGCTTGGTCAAGGAATCAAACATCTCCTTAGGTGTCTTCAGAGATGACACATGTGGCATGAGATGGTTTTTGATAGAATCAACAATGATCCTCTTAGCCTTGACTAAGTTCCTCTTGTGTAAGGCCTTAGTCTCTTCTCCCTCTGGGACAGGAACCCCTTCACTTATGTAGGTGTCCAACTCACTCTCTTCTAGAATTAACCCAATCCACTTGATTTGCCGAAATTTGGATCTAGAGCTAGATTAG
This sequence comes from Larix kaempferi, assembly GCA_027924585.1. Taxonomy (NCBI): domain Eukaryota; kingdom Viridiplantae; phylum Streptophyta; class Pinopsida; order Pinales; family Pinaceae; genus Larix; species Larix kaempferi. Next base: position 634,657 of record BSBM01000891.1, read on the forward strand.
GGTCTGTCAAAGAAACCCTAAAAATTCAAACTTTGAATTTCAAACTTTTGAAAGGATAGAAAGATGCGCCTTGGTGAGCTGATCAAGTTGGTATACTCAGAATTTGAAAACTGCAAAGTTTCACCCCTCAAATTTGCTTTTCAAACTTTCGGATTCACTTGGGAGGACCCTGAATTAGGGTTTGATTTTCCCGGAGCTTCATCCATCCAAAAATTTCGATCTTGGTCTCTTAACTTCAATTTTTCAGAGGAGCTTCCAGCCATGGTCTTAGATTTCAGAAATTCCAACTTTTGTAGAAGCCCTAATTTCCGGCTTCACTTGAGAGGACCTGAAACTAGGGTTTGATTTTCCCGGAGCTTCACCCAACCAAAAAATTCGATCCAAATCTCTAAACTTCGATTTTTCCAAGGAGCTTCCAGCCATGGTCTCAGATTTCAGAAATTCCTATTTTTGAGGAAACCCTCATTTTTAGGGCCAAAAATGAAAGTGCCGAGAATTGAATTCTGATTGGACAGAAAGATGTGCCTTGCTGAAGAGAGTCAATATACCCTACTGCCTTTCAAGATCTGTGGAGAGAAACCCAAAAACAAGAAGCCCTAGCTTCCGCAACTGCACAATGTCTTCTTCTCAGGTTAGCTCTGATACCATGTTAATTTTTGAGCATTAATTCAACATACTCTAGGATCTTTACTGAGAGAATAACATGTACAACATATCAAGCATATCAATCACAACAAGCAATCACATGAGACAATAGACACACAGAGTTTCCTTGGGGAAAACCAAGAAGGTGAAAAACCCCAATAACTTCCTCAGAGATAGATAGAGCAATGATACAAAACCCAAGCATAAGAGATAGTCTCCTAGCAGCAGCTTCTCCTCCTCCACTAGTGCGCCACTCTCCAATGAGTGTATGAGTGAGAAAGTGAATGATCAAATAGAGTGCCTCCCGCACTCTATTTATACATGACTTGACTTTCCTAATAACCTTACTAGGTCGGCCTCAACTTAACCACTTAACATAATGCTGACAGGGCCGACCCCAATAGGGTGGTCTAATAACCCTTTCACCCACATGACTTATACAGGGCCGACCCCATCAAGGTGGTCTAATAACCCATCAAGTATAAGTTACGACATTTACAATATAAATGACGACACTTATGTATAGAGAAATAATAACATCTATATAGGAATACAATATACATATGTGAAATACATTCCGAAGTGACATATACATCAACATATAGTTGTGTGTGTGCAAATATGATTTAATTCTGTTGTGTTTATATTGAGTATGAACTTGCACATAGAAGTTTTTATTTATCCATGAGTTTCTTAGTAATGTATGGGGCTGAGATTGTCAAATAAGCCCGGTATGTTTGGTCATGTTTCCTCCCTTGCATCGGATTGACGGGAGGAGACATGACAAGGTGAAACAATAAAAAGGAAGTAATTGGATCATTTGAGGAGAATAGTAACAAATGGAAGAGTTCTAAGGTTTACACTTGGCAATCGAGGATTTAGTCTCCCATAGGCCCTGTTTCTTCTTCCCCTCTAGTGCTCTTTACACAACCGTCTTGGACCATTATATTATTTTCCAACATAAAATTTACATAGCATTTCGAATTGGCATGATAAGAAAACCACATAGTCCATATAAAAATATTTACATTATACATGCCTAGCCATTCACTAGTCTGGCCTTGGCCTTGAACTCCACACTAGGAATCCATACTAGAATATTTACATAATTGACATGATTTGGTTTAATATATTCCAAATCAAAACTGGGGGTATTACAATCCCCTCCCCCTTGGAATAACATTGTCTTCAGTGTTTGCTCAAAATCAAAACAAAAATGGACATGCCTCTTTCATGGCATCCTCCAAATCCCATGTAGCCTCATCGAGATCAAAGTGCTTCAATTGCACCTTTACCTGTTCGATGGCTCGGTTGTAGAGCAATGTTATCTTCCTGTCGAGGATGCGTAGTGGCTCTGTTTGGAACTCTCCCTTGGGTTCCCCTTGAATTACATGGTTAGGATCATGTGCATATTTCTTAAGCAAATAAACATGAAAAACATTATGAACTCTAGTGTTAGTAGGAAATGCAATTCTATATTCAAATAGCCCTATCCTTTCCAACACTTCAAATGGACCACAATATCTTGGTGATAGCTTGGCACAAATTCCAAGCTTCAAGGAACTTTTTCTTAGCCTCACTCTGAGGTAAACATGATCCCTAACATGAAACTCCCTATGTACTCTATTCTTATTTGCAAAGCTTTTCTGTCTATCTTGGGATGATTTTAAATTTTGCCTAATTCTTGCAACCTCTTGTTCCATTTCCTTGAGTGATTCTAGCCTAGGAATAATTTGTTCACTGGATTATACCAAGTCACTCATGTCCTGTACCTTTTTCCATACGAAGCTTCAAATGGAATCATTCCCAATGATGCTTGTTGTCCTCCCCGAATGTGGGTGTTGACATGGGAGATCCAAGCTACGTGTAGCCATAAGGGAGGGACATGGATGATGTGTTGTGATTCTGGATTAAGGAGGAGGCATGTGCTAAGGAGAATGGCTTTAATGACAAGAGGAGGGAAGTACCAGTCGAATACGCCTTCAGGGGGTATGATACTAGAGAGTACGACTGTAGATGGAAATTTAAGTCTGAAGCGTGGGTGAGGATGTATTGATAAGATGAGAGATTTCCCGAAGGTACAATCCTCATGCACTGCCTAGGGAACATTGGTCGGGTTTTCATGATCATTTATGGGGTTAAGAATTTAAATTTCGGCAATGTTTCGGTGAGTCAAGGTCTTAAATTGATGATGTGATGATCTTTTGGTTACTACGTGAGTTGCAGCGGCAGTCCATTAGCAAAAATATGGTATTTGAGTGACGGGCTAATGGAAAATTGGGGGAAGGGTTCTCACCAAGAGAGTAAGGGGAAGCAGACTCAGGATCTGCAGCAAGCCAACAGTGTAAGAGAAAGCAACTCAAGCTACAATCAATTTCAAAGAGTGTGTCCCTAAGGAGATTCAACTAGAGATTGCAGGGATGGAGAATGATTTGTGGAAGGAGCTTGATTTTTACTTGCCAATAGGGGAAAAGGAAACCTTAGCAGATTGGATCCAGGATCCTGGTTCAATGCTTGCTCACATGGTGCTCTATGATAGGTCGGTGGCGAAGTTTTGGGTAGCAAAGGGTTTGTTGGTGTGAGTCTTGATGGAGAGAGAGGAGAAAGCTAAGGGGGGGGTCGAACCAGTCAAGTACTGGTAGGATCATTATGAGGATGCCCATTTAATGAGATTGACTTGATCATTGGTAATTTGGGCATGTGTATGGCTCCTCGAGCTAGAGATGAGGTGGGTTAATCACCGTCGATGCAACATTCTGGAACCGCTGGTCCGTCAACGCCTTCGGGAGCGAATTTAGCTGCCCAGTCTGGAAAATCCCAGGTTCCCTAAGAAAGTCTATGTGTTCATGTTGTTTTTGTTGGTCTTTTCGTGCTGTTTTGAAAGCACAGTAGTTATCCGGTTATCTAAAAGTATGGTACCGAGTGTTAGTCATATGTCTAATTAGGTGGTATGGTAGCAAGTGGAGTTTATTTCTTATTTTGTAACTGACAAACAAATGGTTAGCCCTGTTTTCCCTCTCGGGGGAGGGGTGTTTTGTGCCTTATAGCTTGATAGTAAACAAGTTTTGAGTCCAAAACCGGAATTCATGCTGTATTCTGTAATGTCCCCATTCAGATAAATCTCAAAAAGAGGAAATTCCACCAATCTACTAGTTTCCTAGGCTGGGGTGGAAACATTAGATTTGGAATAAGGGAACTATAAAACCCCAAATGGACATTAGCTTGACCAAATATATTAAATGAGGAATAAATAAATAATTAAGATAGGAAAATAAGGTGGCACTTGGTCATGAGGGCACATTGGAGGTGTGGGGCCCACTTAAGAAAGATTCCCCATGCCACATGGCATTCCACTCTCACCCATTCGAATCTTAGGTGGTGTCCAACATTCTTGGGAAGTTGGAAGGGCATAATATTTGGAATGAGTCAATGAGGTTCGAAATTGAGAGTAAGAGTAACTCCCATGGAAGAGGAAGAGGCATCTTGGATTTATTGGGACACTTGGGCTAGATTCCCTAGCTTCTATGACAACAATGATGAAGATGCTATGACACTTATGACACAAATCAGACCTAAATGCTGGCATCTGACATATATGACATGCCAAGGCTAAAAACAGCCTCCAAGAAGACGCACAAGGGAGTTAGGGCATCCAAAGAGACACCCATTCGAATTGAGAGAAGTTGGAGACTAGGAATTGCTGGACAAGTGGCACACATTGGAATCTCTTCCCAACTTGAGTTGGCATGAGGATTTTGGAAGGAATTCGAACCATGGAGGACTTGAGAAGTTTATAAAATACAAGAACAAATAAGGAGAGTGGCTTTTGATCATTTCTCATTTTGCATATTGGAGAGCATAGCTTGTCCATGCTTGTGGAGTGTTTACTCTACTTGCCTTAGTACCAATTTCGAGGGTGAAAGATTCCCATACTAATTGGAAATTGGAGAGGCCATTAAAACCTTTCATTTGGAGCTACAATGGATTCATTTGTTGTAGGTTGAAGCTATAGGGCTGCTCGTGACATTCTCTTCTTCAACTTGTTTCCACAGCTTTCTCACTTTTCTCTTCATATTTTGGCTCTTGGAGGAAGGGCGCACTAGGTGAGATGCTGATCTCTTTGGGGGAGCTCTTGTGGCCCCATTTATTTTTAATCTAATGTATTTACTCTGTATTTGTTGTTCATAATATCCTTAGGTCGAAATACCAAGTGAAACTATGTCAAAATACCAAACAATGTATAAATGGTGCCATTTTCCTCATATCTTGTTATGAAAGCTTGAAGTTGCTTTATTTCAACTTGTATCAGTTCATCTCTGTAATTTTTATGATGCATGGAGAGTCATTAATGTCATGAAGAAGTTTCATATACATTACCTAAGCCTTTGGAACATAAATATCGAATTTCATAGCAAATGGTGAAGTTTCCTATCATTTCCTCCTAAGTGAAGACATGTCCACAAACCTCTGATTTATGGGAGTTGCAGCAGCCTTTAGGAACTGATTAATGATGCATTTGGGACCCCATTGAAGTAATTTAACAATTCCATGTCTGTTCTGAAATTTGGGAGGGTCGTACTGCATTTGGGAAGCCATTTTTGTCCCCTACCCTTGGGGGTTTTGAACCTCGAATTGACTAGTAAATTTCCCTATTTTCTCCTGATTGTAAATGAAGATTGTAGAAGTCTTTTTAGAGTGTCCAAGCATCCATCAACCTCACTTTTATGTCTTAATACCTTTCAAACACCTTCAAACCTAATTCAGAAGCATTTGGAGCCATTTGGAAGCATTTGAGTCATTACTAGTCTAAGGGTTGAATTGGCCAAAAAGTGCAATTTTTCCAATTTTACCAAATTTATTAAAAAGGGACACTACATATTCTGAGGATCCAGGAAGGTGGATAATGTAATACTATGTAAATTCTATGTGATAATATAATGTGATACTTACTTTAGAAAAATAAATGATGCTTGTTTCCCATTGTTATATGCAAACTCTACCAAGTGTAGATAATCTTCCCAATTGGATGGTTTGTCCATCACATACATGCGTAGCATGTCTTAAAGCACTTGGTTTACTCTTTTTGTTTTCCCATCTGTTTGCGGATGGTATGCAGTACTCAAATTTAGTTGTGTACCCAAATATGAAAACAAACTTTTCTAGAAATTAGAAGTGAACTTGGTATCCACGTCCAAAATTATTGCCTTAGGAAACCCATGCAATATGAAGATCTCCTTCATAAAAATATTTGTAATCGCACCTGTTTTATATGCGGAATTAACTAGTATGAAATGCATTGCCATTGTTAACTTTTCCACGACCACCATGATCGAGTCATGTTGTCTCAATGTCATTGGAAAACCTATAGTAAAATCCATGGAAATCACTTCCCATTTCCATTATGGAATTGGCAATGGTTGCAATAAACCTATTGGGTGTTTATGCTCAACCTTCACTTGCTGATATTTCATACATTTAGAAATGTACTCATAAATATATTTCTTCATCCCATGCCAAAAATATTGCTTCCTGGTTGTAGAAATTGTTTTCAGGTATCCTAGGTAACCAGAATATGGCATTTTATGGATTTCATCCATAACAATTCTCCTCAAATCCGCCACATTCAAAATATACATTTTATTTTTGTAAATTAGAAGTCCATCATGTGCCACATGATAACCTTCATACCTCTTTTCTAATTTGGCTGTCATAATTTATTTTTTATTTGCACATATTGTTCATCTCCAATAAGAAATTCAAGAATCTGTTGTCTCAGATATGATTGGCAATCGTTGATGGCTTCCAAATGCATTGCATGCATTTTTTATACTAAGTGCATCAACCACTTTATTTTGTTTCTCTTTTATGTGTTTGATCTCAAAATCAAATTCACATAAAAACTCCATCCATATAGCTTTCCTGGAATTTAACGTTGGCTACTCAAATAAATATTTCAGACCACAGTGGTTTGTTCTCAGCTTGAATTTCCTACACATTAAATGATGCATCGACATTTTTAATGTGTGCTCTATGACAATGAGTTCTAAGTCATGTGTATCGTAATTCTTTTCATGCTCTTTTAGCTTTCTTGACTGATAACATACTACCTGATTTTCTTGCATGAGAACTCCTCCAATTCCATGTATACATGCATCAATACACACTAGGAAATCATTTTTTGGGTCTGCAATTTTCAGAATTGGAGCACTTGTGAGAAGCTTTGTCAACAACTGGAAGCTTCTTTCACATTTCAATGCCCATTCAAATTTTATTCCCTTCTTTTGCAAAGAGGTAAGAGGGTGTGCAACCTTGGAGAATCCCTCAATGAACCTCCTGTAATAACCAACAAGACTCGTTAAAGATCTCACATTTGTCACATTCCTTGGAGTTGTCCAATTCATGATGGCTTCAATCTTCTTGGGATCCACCGATATTCCCTCTTCTAAAATAACGTGACACAAATAATGAATTTCCTTTTAATAGAAATCACATTTATTTAGAGTTGCGTACATTTGGTGCTTTCTTAGCACTAGGCTATTCTCAAATGATCTTCGTGTTCTTCTTCATTCTTAGAGTAAATAAGAATGTCATCTAAAAACACCAACACAAATTTATCCATATATTGGCTGAACACTCTGTTCAACAGCTCTTGCAATTGCGTTTTCAACTCTATAAATTATGGTGTACTCATTATGTAAGGTGTCTTAGACACTGTTGATGGGCATATATGACATGCTCGCCAACAAAGCAGAAGCAACCTAAAAAGGGTCCTTAAAGCAGTTCCCAATCACTTTGGAATAGCTGCTTCTCATGGGAATAACAACCCCATTGCCAATGATTGATGGTTTGCTCCCTGATGGCAGACTTCAACGTGAAGGTGATCCTAATTTTCTAAATTCAAAACTACTTTAAATGAAATGAAAACTAACTCTAAATTCAATTTTAGTAGTTGCATAAAAATAAGTTTTGTGGCTACGAAAAACCAGTTTCATAGCTATGAAAACTTGTAGCTTCAGCTACGAAAAAAGCCTGCTAAATATTTTAGAGCTAAATTTCATTGTATATAATCTAATTTCTATCTCGGCCGAGAGCAAAGCTTGATTTAACTAAAATAGTTAAATAGATTTAAGTGAAAGATAACCATGTTTCAATCACATTTAATAATAAAAATCAAACCATAATTAAAACATAATATAATTTTCAACAAGATACCCAAACAAAATAACAAAACAATTATTATTATATTCAAATATCAAATTATTTACTTCTAATCTATAAAACAAGTGATAAACAACTGAATAAATATATGTAAACATCAATATGAAAAAGATTGTGAACACAGTAACCATAAACATTAGAGAAAAAGAGAGAGGTTTACAAACTAAATTTGAAAGTATTTATATTGCTCGAGAAACTGTAATCAACACAACAATTATGTAAAAGAGTTATGAATGTAATACAGTGACTGTCCTTGATTTCTCCAACCTATCCAATGTTCTGTGTCTTTCGACCATTACAAAAAGAGACAAGACAAAATATTGGGAAAAATAAAAGTTTCCTCAATTTCCTAGAGAGCCCCCCCCCTCACTAGTACATTTGGACCAAATTCCGATGAAAGGATTCCAACAGTACGAACTAAATCGACCGTATTGTCGGAAAATTCAAGAGAAAATGTCAAATTTGTAAAAAAAAATTATGTCCTCCCCAATATCGTCGGTCTTGCGACGAACGAATCCCCGGTCGTCAGTATTGCCACAATAGATAACTATTCGTCACTATAGCGACGACACAAAACAATGTGTCTCAATTGTGACGTTACATAACAATTCGTCTCAATTGCGACAAAACCAAAAATAGTTGTTCCCTTTTCAAACGGTCAGCCATGGTTTGAGGAAGTCAACGTTGACTTGGTTAAATTTTGTTGGAATTCCTACGGTTTAAAATTTATAAATATCCTCCATTTTAAAGATGTTACGACAATTTTGCTATAACAACGACGGTTCAGAAAGGGTGTGAGGTCCTCTTGTCAAGCGAAAAGCGGATTTGTTTTTATTAACATCATTGCATTTTTGTGGGGAGAATGTCAGAAAATATTAGAGGTGGGGAAAGAAATGAAGAGGGTGAAAAAGGGTGACGATAGATTTTTTTCCTCTTGCAATAGTTGTTTTATGAGACGTCCCGTGATAATTTTAATAGCAACAACTAGAAAACATTGTTGGAAATATGGTCACATGGACGGGGGATTGCATGAATATTGTCCCATGGTAATTAGCTCTCTCTATATTCATTATATTTCTTGATATTGATTGTATTTGTAAAATTTTATATTTTTTTAGTATTTATTATACATGCACTAATTTTGCATGATTGCTCGTAATTATAAAGTTAGAGTTGCCTCTATCTTTCTGCAGAATGCCCCAAGTAGTAGTAGAAATGATGTTGTACAAGCTGAGGAACATCAAGCGAATAATTAAGATCAAGTTAATGATCCCATGGAAGTAGATGACGACCATAACATAGTTGAAGACGATGGGACAAATCAAATGATCCAAGACTTGTTCGGTCAGCTAGATGAGGATGGGGACAGTGATGGTATTTATGATGAACATTTGATGGAAAAGGAAAATAAATGACTTTATAAAGGGTCAAGAGCAAATCTTATCTCCGCTACATTGCTTCTGATGAACTTAAAGGTTATGAATCATTTGTCGAACACTTATATGATACAAATCCTAAGGTATGTAATATGTTTCATCATATATACATAAAGGTTGACTTTTTAGCCTTTTTTTAGCGTTAATTAAAGTGTTAAATAAGAATGCAATATTTACGATTAATATTCTTTACATTATCTAGTTATTTTTTATGTTCTAGATTGTTAGGTAAATTTTTGTTACCATCGTCAAATATTTTACCTCGCACATATTAAGATTTACTTGCCATTATGAAAGACATTGGAATGGAGTATCAAAGTATAGATGCATGTCCTAACGATCATATTATATATTATGGATAACATGCGTCGAAAACTAAATGCCCAGAATGCCATATTAGTAGATATTGAACCGACCAAGTAACAAAATGGTGCCTCAAAAGGTTCTTCGTCATATTCCCATAATTCCACGTTTGCAGCGACTGTTCAGGTGCAAAAGCATAGCACAGTTTATGGATTACCATGCTATGAACATAAGTGGAGACGGTGTTCTTCGGATGCCTGCAGATGGATATGCATTTAGGGAAATTGATGAAAAATGGCCAAATTTTAAAGACGAACCTTGTAATATTAGGCTTTCATTGGAAGCTAACAGTGTTAATCCATTCAGAGAGCTTAGATCTATTTACTCAGAATGGCCTATTTTTGTTATCAACAATAACATTCCTCCTTGGATGTCAATAAAGAGGAAGCACATAATGTTGATAGTGATTGTTCTAGGTATTTGTCTATATTAATTTTTCGAATGTGACATTTTCATTTGTCTTATTTTTTTTGTAGACTATCATTTATTTATTTATTATGTCCTTGACATTATGCAACCATTTTGCACCTATTAGTTCATTATGCAACCATTTTGCACCTATTAGTTTAGTTGCACGAAATCCAAAAAATCCATTTTCCAATTAGCAAAGTTACAACTTTGGTGTTAATTTTTATATTAATTTTTATTTTTTTTATTTAAATTCCCATTGGTTGTGACTAGATGATGTCACCTTTGGAATTTGAAGCGGGGATTTGGTTTTCCATCTGTCCACTATCCATAATTGCTATCATGTCAGGTTTCTTGAGTGCTTTGTACATAGCTCACCTAGATATACCGCCTCCACAACGGACATATAACGTCCGCAGGCTTACATTAATCTAACCCGTACCGTGCAAATTTTTACATATCCTAAGTTTGGGCTATAGTTTCATGGTGATTTGATGGAGGTCAGGGCTGCCATATGACACCTGCCATGTAATGATGCCAGCCGCATTAATGTCAGGGTGGTACGATGGGTGCAAAAAGTAATGGATTTTAAATGTCACGGGGTTTCAAGTTTTAGTTTGTGTTGGGTCCACAAGGCTTCACCCTAGATCGCATTTAATGTTATTGGAAATATAAACTAGATCCAATGGTGGTAATTTCATCCAGGTGTAAATTCCCATATCACAATGCATGTTGGAGTGACTAGTCATTTACTCTTGAAGGTATGTAGTAGCATTTTGGCGATGTTGGACATGCCACCTGTGATAGAGTACATCAATTTGACTTGATTGCATCTAGGGTCTATTGGGGACACCGATGTAATTAGTAATTGCACATCATCCTAAGTCATGGTAATGCTCTGCTAATCTCTTGGAAAATTATTGTGGAACGGTCGAGACTAAATGCTCTCTAGGTAACCTCGTTACAATCAAGTGTAAATCCTATTGTTTTTGCTTGGTTTTGTGCATTATCCAATCCAATGAATTATGGAATTGTAACTCTATTGCAACTGTATGCTGTTGTCTTTTATTCTCTTCTCATGGCCATTCACACTGAATGGCCATTGCATACATGGAAACAAACTATTCATTGTGGAATATAATCAAAACCAAAGATTTTTGCAATTTAGTTACTATTACTAACATGATTATTACTAACATGATTATAATATGGGAATCGTTGCAGTTACTCCAACAAAAAGCGTCATATGATGAAAGGTTTCCGAGACAGTATAATATACCCGGATTCCATAAACACTCTTCTATTGTATCACCGAAGATTCTACAAGTTGTTATTATTATTAGTCATCTCCTTCAATATGGAATTGAGCTTATTATGTCTTATTTATGTTTTATAGGAAGCAGTTGTTCTATAATTCAAGCCCAAGAAGACGGTCACAGTGCAACAAAATCTTATGGCTTCGGGAAAGTGTCCTCTAACATTAGTCTGTCATGCGTAATAGAGTTTGGAGTATGAACGATGTCATGCGTAATATAGTTTGGAGTATGAACGCTCTGCCTTCTAGGTCTAGCCAGCTGAGTCTAGTTTATATGCATCTCCATATTTTAATCTTCTACTTTATGCATCGTATAAACACAATATAGATTTCCTTGTTCTCTTTATGTTTTGTCTTTGTAAACTTTTGTCTTTAGAAACAGTTTATAAACGCAATATAGATTTCTCAATTTTCAGCTAGGGTATGCCAAGGTCTTTGAGTCTGTGAAACAGATTGGGGCAACAATGTCTAAAGGAAGCAATGGAACACACAAAGATGAGCGGACTGAGGCGACGGAGAAGCAATCAGATCCCACGTCATTTCTAGCGTCAAAGCAAGCCAACGATCTAATTAATCCCAGCTATACCAGCTAGCCAGCAAGTGATATATGCTTACTAGGAAACAATCCAAGCAAAAGCCGTACGCTGCTTCATGAAACCGCCCAAGCCATCGATGCATTCCCAGCAATTCGAAGTATGCACGCGAGCTTCGTTGCAGCATTAGTTTGAAGCGTTTTAAAATGCCCTTTGTTTTAAAGTAAAATGTAACTTTGGATGTTTAGTTAGTATGGTATCAAAAATAAAAATATCGTTTCCAGCGGGTGAAAATGGCCATAGAATCAATTTATATCAATACTCTCCCTGTAGCCACGATCCCAGCTATTAGAAGAAGTAGCTAGAGAATGAGTCCGAGGGAGGAAAGGCTGGATGGAATGGATGTAAAAACCTTACGTGCATTGAATCAACGAGTTTCCTATAGCAAAATTTGAGTTATTGGGACGTCGTATAAGAAGAAGAAAGTAGCATTCTACAAGCTTTTCTCGTTTGCAGATGGTTGGGATTACCTTTTAATGGCTATTGGCCTTGTGGGAGCTTGTGCTCATGGGGCCTCGGTGGTCATCTGGTTCATTTTCTTTGGGAAGCTCATTAATTGTCTAGGCCTTGCTTATTTGGATCCTCCGGCTGTTTCTGGCCAGGTTACCAATGTATGTTATCTCCTCCGAGTCCCATTACCCTCAAATTTTTGAGCTGAATCCATAACTAGGGTGAAATAATGATGCCAAGAACTTATTTGTGTGTATGTATGGTGTTGGTGCAGTATGCGTTGGATTTCGTTTATTTGGCAGCTGTAGTTCTATTCTCGTCATGGACTGGTAAGGGAGCTTTGTTTTGAATCTCGTTTCTGTTGATTTATAAAGAAATTCTCTGTGACATTGATTCTATTGGTGGAAGAGGTGGCTTGTTGGATGTATACCGGAGAAGGGCAGGCTACTCGCATGCGACTGGCATACATGCAGGCGATGTTGAATCAGGATGTGAGCTTATTTGACACCGATGCCACAAGTGGGCAAGTGGTGTCTGCAATCACCAACGACGTTATTATAGTGCAGGATTCCATTTATGAGAAGCTAAGGTGAATTGATGAGTATATACTGGTTCTCTCATTGTTTGTGGGTCTGATTTGGTTTCAGGGAATTATTGCAGGTTGGGAATTTTTTTCATTTCATCAGTCGTTTCGTAGTGGGTTTCTCGACGTTGTGGCAGCTGAGTCTGGTCACGTTGGTGATAGTACCTCTGATTGCACTTGCAGGGGGCATGTATGCCTTTGTTGTGAACAGTCTCACGAGTTGCAGTCGAAAGGATTACATCAAGGCAGGGGGGATTGCTGAAGAGGTGTTCTTGTCCTGGGCTTTGTTGCTCTGGTACACAAGCCTTATCATACACAATGGGGTAATAGATGGCGGCGAAGCATTCGCCACCATGCTCAATGTTGTCATCAGTGGAATGTAAGTAAAGAGGTGTACACATGTAACCTCCTCACGTCACCAAGTTCCAGGCATGTACATGAACCATAATAATTTGCTCCAGATGTTTTCCCGTCAGTTTATGGTTTTTCGACTTGCAAACGCTTCAAGGGGAGTCAAGCTTTTCGAGGGTTCTTCTTCGTGTTTTTTGTCTAAGTTGGTTTTTTTAAGTGTAATGTAGATGTTAACTAACTTGCTTCTCGTTATAGTTGCAGGCTACTTGGAAAGCATACTGCTAACCATACCCTACAGGTACCCTGTTCCTCCTCCAAAATTCATTCATGGCTTACCTTCTTAATCTATTACGGTGATAATCCAGTTTTGTTTGTTTCGGTTCTAGTTCTAATATTTCCCTCTGTTCTTGCCTACGAGTTTGTTGCAGGTGTCCTCCGAGGACAGGGTCGAGTTGTCTCCTTAGCCATGCAAACTCCACATACATTTGGGCCCCTGTAAGTCCTATATGTGGATCATAAATGCGTGCTTAGTTTAGGGCCCTTGTATTTTAATAATATTGTTGAGTGATTGATTAAGTATAGCGGCCCTTCTCCTATTGTGGGGTTTATATTTTTGTAAAGTAGGTTCATCCTTGGCCTAGTACTGGTTTGTTGGTTTAGCAAGCTTATCCTGGCAATTATAATTTTATTAATGTCACAGGAATGTATTAATCAATTATGATATGTGTGTTTGGATTCCATAATAAATTTCTTACTGGCTTCATAGGATTATAATTCTAAGCTTTCTATTTCCTTCATATATAAAATGAATCGATAGCTCTACAATATTTTTATGTTATACTTGTCGATTAACTCTTTTAAGTTTATTAAGTTTAAATTTGTCTAAAATTTTGTTTCTGCACATATAATTCATAATCCACACTATACCTTCTGGTATATACATTTTCTCATGAAGTAGTTTTAAGTCCTGCTTTGGTGCTAAGACTTTGAAATTCTAAGTTCTAACTAATAATTTATTCCCTTCTACAGTTTTCTATACAAAATTAGAAGTAGTATTTTACTCTGTACTATCTTCTTCTTTATATTCGCAATCATAAGGTATCTACAAAATTAGAAGTGGTATTTTACTTTGTACTATCTGCTTCTTTATATTTGCAATCATAAGGTAGATATTACTTCTCACCAAAAGTTTGTCTTGCTTGGCAGGTTACAAAGTTACTGCATTGTCTCTCAATCAACTTTTGTTTATTAGATTGTCATTCTGCAACGGCAGCTCCTCTAGTTTGTCTCAGATAGGCACAACTTTCAACTTGTATTTGATAGTATCTGACATCAGTATCCTACATTGACTTACAACTTTCAACTTGTTTTATTGATATGCTTAAATATCCAGTCCAACAATCGACGAAGCTTAACTTGACAAGCACATAGGCAGATTATTTCCAGTGATGATGCCCATAATATATTATACCGAAAGCTCATTATGCCAACTCTCCTTGTTGCTGCGATGACTTCTCACGTCATTCTCATTTTGAGATATGTTATATTTTAACCAAGGATCCTTCTTTTGAAAGCCATTCTCATTACTCGTTTAATGTGTAGCCTGTAAGAATATCTTGAACATAAGTAGTACACCAAATTTGAAGGGCATCAGTCCATGTGACATCATTTGAACCCACATTTCTCTCTACCTTCAACAAATTATGATCTTTAACTATTTTAATCCCTATTATCTCTACGATGGGTAAACATTTTTATTCCTTTTTCCATAGGAAACTTTGAGCTCACCACAGCATAACATCATGAAACAACACAACACCACGAGTTTGTCTTCCTTCGTAGGTTACAAAGGTACCACATTGTCTCTCATTCAATTTTTGTTTATTATATTGTCGCTCTTTGCTTAACTCTTCTCTTTATAGATTTAAGTGGGTCTAGTCTACTAAGTTCATAGCTTAAAGATTCAATTTCGTACCTTAGTTTCCTTAAATACATACCTGGATTTTAATCTCCAAATATCGCATCTACAATGGCGGATCCTCTAGTTATCATCCTTGGCAAATGATATATCAAAAGTACCCCTGACATAACCACAAGAATTACAGGTCCCTTGGATGCATTTACAACTTGGGAAGTAAGTTGTTGCGCAGGTAATAACAAACTTGTTATGTATAAAGACTCTGCCTCCAATGATAAGTCTCCACCTACTATTAACAATGTTGCATCTACATTGATTGCTTTATGGACAGCCTCAGGTAATAAATTGTCATTTCCAATGCATGTAACATTTGCACAGCCAGGGGCGTAGAGTGTTTGAGTATGCTGAAAAGCATTCAAAGGGGGTTGAGTACGTACTCGGAATGCCTACAAACAATAGTCAAAGCAGATTCAATGGTCTATAGATCTGATCTGGTCAATACATCCATGCTTCTTTTGCTTGTTTTTCCTGTTTTTCCATGTTTTTTACTCATTTATCTCTGGCTATTGTCAAGGACATTGCCACTTGTGGCTCTTGTTTACTTATATATACATATCATGGTAGTAATTATGTGTAATTTCAAACAATTAGGTAAGTACCAAGTTAAATACATGAATGTATATATCGAGCCTCTTATCGATGAGCTAATACAATTATGGAATTGTATCGCTATGTATGACATCTGTAAACCTATCGTGCAAAAGAAATTTCAATTACTTGGAATGCTTGTATGGACAATTCATGATGCCCCAGGACTAACACATTTTTGTGGTATGTATTAACATTTCGTTGCACTTTAATACTATATAATTATTTTTAAGATATCATGCATGTTTTTTTAATAATCCATCGTATAATTGATATTAATCCGTATGTTGCAGGTCTTCAAACAAAGGGTAAATTTGCATGTCCAGTTAGTGGTCCTAAGATGAAGTGTCATTATTCAAAATATTTAGGAAAGATTGTGTATGATGAGTATAGGCACTTCCTCTCAAAGACCCATAGGTTTCGTACTACTGAAAAACATATATATATATTTTTTAACTAGAACGTATATTGTATAAAAAAAATCTGTGGTTGTGAACCAAATCGGTAGATTATAGCGAGCAATTTCCAGCATCAACACTTTTACAAATTGATGGCAAATTGGCATTCGGTAGTTGGAGGGTCCTGCTGTAAATGAATAATGCAGAGCAAAAACTGATTAAGTCTAGAGCACTCAATCAACGTAGAGTGGGCATGCTGGCACTCAATCAGCATAGAGAGCACTCGATCAATGAATAAAATAAGAATGGAAAGAGTGTATAGTGGGGATGCTGATTAATATGAGTAGAGATAGAGCACGATCAAGTTCGACCAATCTGAGATTCTAAATACTTGCAAAGATCAATAAAATTTGAATGCTATGATCAACGTGCAGTCTGCAGTGGATGGTGAAACACGACCTGTAGTGATCCAGTGATGTAATTTCAGTATACTTTCAGATTCAACATGAGTATCATTCACTAAAAAGTTCATTGATATTGTGCATTCTGACTTTCTGGAGTTTCAATTGCTGAGGAAGGCTTAACTTTCTTCCAATTTCTGAAGGATGGAGAGCATGTTTGTAATAAGGGAATCTTATTTGATGGAAATCCGAGTGCCCTGTTCAAGGGATTTGATGTGATTCAATGTCATTGTTGGTTAGATTAAGAATGCCTTGGTTGAGACTAGCTCCAATATTTGCTTCGGTATCAGCTTCATCATTTAAATTTCTTAAAATGTGAAAATCCCTGAACTGGGTGAATGTGCTCGAAATTTGTCTTATATGCTGCATTATTCGATATAGAGCTAGATTGTTGAGATTAGTATTTGTATTTAGGGCTTTGATAATGAGCAAAGAATCTCCGAACACTTGTAATTTGTTGATCATTTGTTCTTTGGCGATCTGACAACCTTTCAACAAGGCTAAGGCTTCTACTATATTGTTTGAGCAGATGCCCAAGCCCCAACTGTACTTCAATCTTATTTTTCCATCACTTGTCCACAAGACTCCCCCTGCACTAGCTACACCGAGATTATTCTTTGAGGCACCATCGAAATGTAGGTTGCCTATAGCTTGATTATTTCTCCATTCTTGAAAATCAGGGCTAGTAAGTCTGATTTGCCAAGCTGGTTGGTGATGAGGTCGAATATATTTACTCGAACTAGGGAGGGTGGATCCTATCCAATTCATTTCTTTCATGCTGAGAGTTGCATCAGTCTTGTAGTTGGAGTTGTTTAGGCATTTGATCAGTAAACCTTTGGCTTGAACTGCGATTTGCAAAGGGGTGTAGTACCTTTCATGGAAAATGGAACTCTTTCTTGCAGTCCATATTTTCCAGCATGTATATTTGGGAATGGAAAACCAAATATGATGCCAGAGTTTCTTTATGGGAAGGGGAGTGGGATAAGTAGATCTCCAATCTTGAAAGAGCTGGGTGATAGAGGTGAAGGATGGCAGGGTAATGTTCAGATCAAGGAGAATAAGTTTCCAGACAAGCTTAGTAAAATGATAGTCCAGAAAGAGATGGTTAAGCGTTTCGAGATTGCTGTGACATAGAGGACACCAAAAAGGCCCGTGAAATCCTCTCTTGTTGAGTTTGTTGCCAGTAAGTACTTTGTAATGGATTAAATTCCACATAAAGAAATTGATTTTAGGGAGTCCAAATGGATCCCATGCGATTTTCCATAAATCTTTTCCTGCGTCATCATGGGTTTGAAGGGCTTTGTAACCGAGAACAAAGGTATAAGAACCTGTGGGACCCCATCCTCGTTCGTCTTTGGCCATAAGGTGTATGGGAGCGCATCCTTTCAGGTTGTCAATGAGTATGTTTTTGGTAGACTCAAGATGGAAAGGCATGGCTGTGTTTTTCCAGCTTTTCCAGTTGCCATGAAATTCCCAGGAGCTGAATTCTTTTAGAGTGGTGATTCCATGTTGCTTTAGCCATGCTGCTATATTGTGTAACTCATGGATGTTATGGAGTGCTTCATTGTCCATGATCTTGTCCGTAAACATGTCAATTTTCCTGCCAATGCCGGGTACCCAGTAGAGGCCTTTTGAAAAAAACTCCCAAGCTGCCTTGCATAGCGTCTAGATGCTGGAGCCTTTGGAGGTTGGCTTTTGATCAAGACATCTTAAATTGGTCCCATATAAATATTTCTTTCTGAGTACTTGACTGACTTGATGGCGTTTTTTGTGTAGGATTTTCCCAAGAAGCTTACCGCCCAATGCCAAGTTTGTGTGGAGTGGATCTCGAATTTGTAGGCCTCCTGAGGATTTTGGCTGCTTTATGGTCTCCCAATTCACAAGGTGGATTTTGTTTCCGTTCTTTTTCCCACCAGAGCAAGAAAATATCTCAATAATTTACTTATCTGATCATATACTCCTTTTGGAGCTAGGAGTATGGAAGATTGATAGATTGGTAGTGCGGAGAGTACGGAATTCACTAAGATTAGTTTTCTAGCTTTGCTAAGCCAATGCCCTCCCCATCTTCTTATTCTGCTTTTTATTTTGTTAATCGTGTCTTCCCAATTTCCAGTGTTTGAGTTACCATATGTGATTGGAAGACCCAGATAATTAAATTTGTCCCAATGGTTGTGAACTTTGATGCCAAGGATTCTGCTAATTTTGGCTGCCACGTTGTTGTTTAGATTCCAACAATAGACAACACTTTTATGCAAGTTGATTTTGCCACCGGATGCATTGCAATACAGATTTAGATTGCGCTTGAATTTTTGGGCTATGATGGAGGAGGCTCCACCCAATAGTAGAGAGTCATCAGTGAAAAGGGTATGATTTAGGGGATGGGAGTCGGGGGTTAGACGAAGGCCAGGTAGGGAGCCATAAATCATTTCATGATTTATTTTTCGATTGAGTGAGTCTGCCATGATGATATAGAGGAGGGAGGAGAGAGGACAACCTTTCCTGATGCCACGTGAGGCTTGGAAGAAATCTGTGGGGCGACCATTAATTAAGGGAGTGATCTATGGTTTTCTTATGCAGGCTGAGATCTAGCTAATGAAAGCGTCTTCGAATCCAAAACATTTCATAATGTTAAAGAGGAAAGAATGCTTGACGCGGTCAAATGCATTGGCCATGTCAAGCTTTATTAACATACCTTTTTCCTTTCGTGATCTGTTGGAGTGGATAGCTTCTTGTACAAGGATGACGTTGTCAAGTATTTGCCTCCCTTCCAGGAAGCCACCTTGATTGTCAGAAATAATTTTGTTGAGTAAAGGCTTCATCCTAGTCGCAAGCATCTTGGAAATGATTTTGTAGGAGGAATTGCAAAGTGAAATCAGTTTGAATCTGTTGAAGGAGCTGGGATTCATATCTTTTGGTATGAGGGACAGGAACATGGTGTTTGTGCAGCCACCGATTTTTTCCTTTGAGTGGAAATTCCTAATCATTCTCATAAAATCTTTTTTGATATATATCCAACATGCTTTGTATAAATTCATTGAGAATCCGTTGGGACCCTGTGCTTTGTCAGATTCGGAGGAGTGAATTGCGTTGAGAACCTCCTGTTTTGTAAAAGGTTTGTGAATGCTGAGATTATCCTCCGGCGTGATGCTCTTTGGGATGTGCTCCAGTAGTGCAAGCTCCTCTTCTCCTTCAGCATTACCATCTTCTGCGTATAGCTTGGAGAAGTGCACGTGGGCAACGTTTTTGATGCTCTTATTTCCTGTAACTATCATTCCATTCTCTGTTTTGATTTCAGCGATGTGATTGGAGGAATGTCTAATGATGAATTGCTTGTGAAAATAATTAGTGTTCTTATCACCATTTTTGAGCCAGATGCTTCGTGACTTCAATCTCCAATACTCCTCTTCAGTTCGAAAGGCGTGATAGACTTTGGATTGCTGTGTGACTTCTTCCTGAAGTGTGGTGGCTTCAATAGAGTGATTTTCCATAGCGAATTGGATGTTTTCTAGAGTATTCACTGCAGAATTTCTGGATTTGGAGGGGGTTGGGTAATTGGATTTAGCCCACTTCTTGAGTGCGAATTTGGTGTTTTTGAGCTTCTGTTCCCAAATGTAGCAGGGGGAACCAGAGATGGGGATGCTCCAGGATTTTTTCGAGTTCTCCAGAAACTGGTATGGTCAATCCATTGGGGCTGAACCTGAAGGGGATTGGGCCAAGGTCCTCATTGTCTTGAAACATGAGTTGGAGGGTTTATGATTAGAGGCAATATTGGCTAGGATGCTGGAGGAGATGTTTTGGGCATTAGACAAGAGGCTGTTGTGGACGAGGAATCTGTCAAGTTTGGCCATGATGTTTCCCTTGCCAATATGCTTATTCGACCAGGTGTATTTCCCTTTTTTGGGCTTGATGTCGATGAGGTCTCTTGCTTGGATAAGGGATTCAACTTGGGATTTGAAGAAATCATTTCCAGTGAGGTTTTTTTTTTTCTTTTTTTTGATTTGGTGAGGGTGATGTTCATATCACCGGCTAGAATGATGTCCTGAGCGCTATAGGCATCCAAAAAATCTTCAAGTAGACTCCAACAGTCTTTCTTCTCAGAATAGAGATTGGGTATGTACATGTTGAAGAGAGCGATGTGCTTGTTGCTTTGAATATGGGTGAGCTTAGTATATATCCAGTGTTGCGTAGTGAAGGAGTTGTGGAGATGGAATTTTTCGGATGTCCATAAGGTTGCTAGTCCACTAGAAGCTCCTCTAGTGATGACTGCGTAACGTGTTTTTTTTTTCCATTTTTCATTTTCGATGGATAAGACTGTGCTATCATCGATTTTGGTCTCTTGGAGTAGTAGAAGATCAGGGATATCAATTCTTTGAAGGTCTTTTACTGCTTCAATTTTGCAGGGATTGCGTAAACCTCTATAATTCCAAGAGACTAGCTTTATCATTTGGGATTGATGGAGGAGGGGGTCCCTCTTGCTAAATCTCCATATTTATTTCATGCTCCTCTGGCCCTAGTATTTCTGCTGAAAACCATGTCTATTGTGGCTTGGGATCCTTGGACTTTCTCACGCTCAACTTCTTCTTCCCTCAAATATTTGATGGATTTCCGACCTGGATTTTTGGAGGATTTGTCGATGGGTTCTTCTGAGGAGGAGGGGGAATTGGGAGGTCTTACTTTAGTGATTTCAGCGTAGGAGGGAGCATCTCTGATCAAGTTAGATCTGTTGGGATTGGAGGAATTCAGAGGCAGGGGGATCTTCGGGGCTTCATGGGCGAGAGGAGTTGCTTGAGAGTCTTGTTGTTCACGCAATTCACCTTCTTATTCGGCCTCAGGGATGTCTTGGATTTTGGTTGTTTCTAGGATTTTGAATCTGTTCCTGTTGTTCGAGGCCATCGAATATTGGTGTTGTTGATCTTCTTTCTGTATATTTGGAATTTTTGAGTGGGGTTTCGTACCTGATTTGCCATTTTTTTGAATGGTCGTCCATTGTTCTTTTTTTCGTTCTGATTCTGGATTTGTTGGCTTCTTTTTGCATGATCGAGCGAAGTGGCTGTATTCATGGCAGAACTTGCATTTGAAGGGGATTTGTTCGTAGTCGAGTTCTTGAATATGTGACCAATCTGCTACGGTTAGATTTATTGCTTACGGGAGTCTGTGTTCCAGATCTACTTCAACGCAGATTCTCGCGCAAGAGTATTGGTCTTTCCGATCAACTTTGTCAATGTATTTTCCCAGTGCATTTCCGATGGCTTCTAAAGACTCGGTGTTCCA
Organism: Larix kaempferi; assembly: GCA_027924585.1. Lineage (NCBI taxonomy): Eukaryota > Viridiplantae > Streptophyta > Pinopsida > Pinales > Pinaceae > Larix > Larix kaempferi. Next base: position 656,715 of record BSBM01000891.1, read on the forward strand.
GCAATGGAGGGGTAGATGAGGGAGTCACCCAAACATGGACAATAGAGGGGATGTCATGGGATGGATCGAAACTCAGAGTCCATTTGTTCATATAGAGTCCTTGTGGTCCCATAAAGTAGGGTTTGTTCCTGAAGATGAGCTTGCGGTCCTGTTTGCGTTCGAAAATGAAAGCAAAGAATCCTTTTCCCAGGAAGAAGGATTTGACATCTTCAGTGATCAAGGGTCTCCAATTTTTCTGCACCCAGTATTCGGTGGACTTCGGAGAAGGCCAAAGGATTGTGAACTTGCCGATCAAAATTCATTCCGACAGGTGAGAGCTGTCTTACAGGGTAGGTCAACCGGTAAAGAAACAGTTGGAATCTCGTCGAGTTTCTTCACGAAATTTTGTTGAGAGGAGGATCGATGCTTCTTTCCTTGAGCGGCTAAAAGCTTCAAGAAGTTAACAAGGTTGGGGGGAGGGCTTTCAGCATCCGAAGCCATTGGAGGCAGAGGGAGCAAGCCTAAGGTTCAGTGAGGCGGACGGGGAGGGGAGGAGAGAAGGGGTTCCAGGGGGGGAATCCTTCAAGGAGGTAGAGAGAGATCAGAAGGTGGACAAGGGCGAGAAGGGATCTAGGAGGGCCAGGGGCAGGGCTAGAGAAGTGCCGGACAGAAGCACAACATGCAACCAATCACCGAACAGAACTGTCAAAGCCGACAGCACGCAGCCAGTGAATGCATGCCTAACACTGCACGCAGCCAATCACCAATCTTCCATTAAAATTAATTCTACCTTCATTACCATATCTACTATTGAAAAACATATTTTCAATGGGAAAGAAGAGATTGGATTAAAACCACGAAGAATGACACCTCACCTATGGAGGTTGGAGTATAACAGAAATCGTCAAGGTACGCAATTTGTTTATGTATCGTATATGTAATATTGTTTTAAATTTGAAATTCTATTTTAAGTATTAAATTTATTTTACCGTGTTTGATCATTATTGTTGTCATTTGTTTGATGCTTCATCAAGGCCGTCATCATGAAGGTAGTAATAATGGGATTCCACGAGGAATGAATTGTTATCCCACTCAATTCATGAGGTTTCCCTACTTTGAGCAGCTAAAAATAGCTCATTTGTTTGATACGATGCATATTGGGAAGAATGTGATAGAAACATTATGGAGAATCATAGATGGCAAGACGGATAAAGAAAAAATTGTCAAAATTTGTATTGACATTGAGGAATCCAATCATGCAATGCAAAGTGTGATCCGATCAAATAGTGATGGAGACCGAAATAACTTCCAATGTTATTTACAGAGCGACAAAGCAATGATGCAAAAGAGGTCATTCAAATAATTAAATTTCCCATAGGTTTTTCTTCAAACATAAATAATATCTTAACCAAGAAAGGTGAATTTGGTGGGGTGAAAACCCATGATTGGCATACCTTCATTAAGGTAATAATTTTGGTATTCATATTTATTTATTAGTCGTATTTATCTTTTAGTATTTTTGTTTTTTTTTGTCTACTTTTGAAACAAATAACGTTTCTTTTTTATTGTTACAGTATGTTCTACCTCTATATCTCCCAAACTTGACTTTGACAACAACGTCAAACAAGTTATATATGATCTTGGAAAATACATGAGGTAAGTAGAGATGAGTCATTTATATCCATTTTTTTTTCAATTTGTTGTTGTACTTAATGACATGTGTTTTACTTGTATTGTAATATATATTATGTTTTGTTGGAACATGTTATTGTCTTGCAACATAATCTGTAGATGGTTATCATTGAAATAAATCCATCAAGAAGATATAAAGTATTGGAAGAGAGAAATTCCTCAGCTAATGTGTGAAATGCAAAAGTATCTACCTACAACATATTTCAATGCACAAGAACACTACCTCAGACACCAAGTAGAGGAGATTGAAATGTGTGGACCTGTACACACAAGGTCAATGTGGATGGTGGAGAGGGACTTGAAATCATTGAAGGCTTTGGTTAGACATAGAGCACATCCCGAGGGTTCTATGGTGAGGGGATATATGGTATATCAATCCATGATGTATATTAGTCACTATCTTCCTAAGTTATCATCGTGATCTATGCATGCAGTGGATTGTATTTGGGATGTGATCTCCATCAAACTTTTTGAAGGGGAGCACCTGTTGGGGAAAGGAAGAATGAAGAAAGTGAGAGGTAATTAAATTGTGGAGAGTTATGATACATACAAATTTTTTATTTTGTATATATGTTCATACTCATTTAATACGTATTATTTCATCATTTATTAATATTTACCATGGTTATAACTAATATCTAATATGGTTGAATTATGATTTTTTGGGTCAGATCATCGAGATTGGGAGGCACTACATTTATACATTGCAAACAATTTCGATTGGATTAAGGTATGGATTGAAAGATGTAAAGAACATCATGGTGGTAGGTTATCATGGCAACAACTGTCTGAATTCATTAGAGAAGCTTGTTGTAATGGAGATGGTGATGTTACACAGAGGGAAATATATTTAACATATGGTCTGAAAGATGACAAGGAGAGAAAATGCACCCATTTTATTCAGTTATTTTATATTATATTAATGTGTTTGCAGGTGTGTTATTTTCAGATACTTTCCAATTTATATAAATATGTTAATTAATTGTCAATCCATCTTTTACATGTCTCGCATATTGCAGTTGAAACACCACAAGGCTTGTGGTGCAATGGCCATAAATTTCACATCAAAAAGTTGGATGAAACCAGGAAAACTTCTGATAGTGGGATAACTGTAGTATTCCAAGTTACAAATGTTTCCTCTAGTAGAGACAGACATCCCTGAGAAACTGAAAATGAATACTATGGGTAATTTGGAAGATATAATTGAGTGTGACTTTAATTCCTTCAAATTAGTTATGTTCGATGTTAAATGGTATAGATTACTACTACATGGAGGTGATGAGGAGAGAACTGATATTCAACATGCAAATGGATTTTTGATGATTAAAACAACAATGTTTGAAAATAAAAATGATCGCTACATTTTTCCAATCCATTGTGAATAGGTATTTTACTCAAAGGTTCCTGGTAATAGGTATTGGTCATTTGTTTCTAGATATGATCCAAGGAAGGCCAGTAAAGTATATTGTAGAGGAAGAAGATGATATTGAAGAAGATCAAGATGATGCAGATCAACTGGAGCGGGAATATGGATCAACAGACGAAGAAGATGGAGAAGATGAACTAGGCATAGGAGATGATGTAGTACCAAATCTTGATGAAGATATGCTAAAAAATGACAGTGATGACGATGATGATATCATCAATCCTTTCAATACTGTTTCTGAATCGGATGATGATACATATGTTGAGTTGGATGAAGAAGAAGATACAAAAGAAGAATGATATATATGTTGAGTTGGACGAGGTACGTAGCTATATATTTTAATTTGTATGAATTATTCTCTTTAAATAATTTAAATATGTGGGTTTATTACATGTTTGTAAGTTTTATGCCATTTTTTTATATCCTATGTTACATGTTGTTGTTCATGTGAATCCTAGAAATAGTGGCCATAACGTACGTCATCGTGCTAAACCAAAATTATAATTTACAAACACATGATATGTTGCTTTTGATTATTTTCTATTTTGTAGATTGGGTGTTGGGGAATTGAGAGTGATGTGAGGGGGAGGGGAGGGGCCATATGAGATTCCACCTTCACGTGGTTGGCCTTGTTCAATAAAGAAAAAAATATTTTTGAAACCAAGAGAAGCTCATTCATCTTTATACCATTCAACTTTGGCGATAGAGGACATTTCATCTTGAAATAATGGGTTCGTACTCCTTTGTATGGAGAAAAAAACTTAGATGAGAGCAAAAAACAAAGACAATAAATGTCCTTGTTTATCGACATTATTTCCCTTGCACTAGATGCGGGAATGTGCATCTCGAACCAACTTTAAAAGGCACAGCTAAAAGACATTGTACTGTGAGTAGACGTGGCCAACAGTGACCTCTGAACGAGGCCAATGTTGAAATTTCCACAAATTGTTTATGTATGCATTGAAATTTGACATGGGAAGACTGTTTGCATGCCTTCACGATATGGGAGGCTTTCCGGACTAAAAAATGACTCACCCACCAAATTGTACTCTATATCACTGATGACATGCGAATGGGGACAACGTTGAGATTTTTTCAATTTATGCTTGTATGAACTGAAATTTGACATGGTTAGAGTAGATGCATGCATTGACGGTATGGGAGGGTTTCGAGACTCAAACATGACTCACACAAACAATTAGACAATCAAGAAACAAACTCATATAGTAAATGCGTGAAGGAGATGAAATACATAAATCTGACAACAAATTTCCATATGAATCCTAATTCCTCTACGAATATGAATAACACTTAAAATTATTCCATGTTAAACTTTTGAAGTAGCTGGTTAAGATAACAATTATGCTAGGAAACATAGATCCCATTTTTTAGATTGTTTAATTTAAATACCAACAATATAATGAAAAATGCCTAAACTAGGCATCTTAAAATGGGTGATAATTAGATTATATTTCACATACTATGATCTAGTGGTGATTACCCATAGTGATAAGTAGGTCATTGTCATACTGGAAAAGGATGAGGAGGTCACAATATACATTTTTAGTGTAGACATTGGGATCAAGTTAACACCTAAAAAAACCATAACCAAGAAGAAAATCATCCATCTTTCCATGCCATGCTCGAGGAGATTTCTTGAGACCATAAAGTGACTTATTGAGGTTACAAACAAGAGAGGATTCACCCTAATCAAAGCTAAGAGGTTGTTCCATGTACATTTCTTCATCCAATCCCTTTAATGTTGAAAATAATTTTTGACATACATTTGATGCACATACATTTATATCTATGTTTGATGCAAGTGCAAGTGTATGAGCATTTGTTTAAACTCTATCATGAGTAGGAAATTTGCATAGATGAGATGTCCTTAGCACTAGACAATTTAATTGAGTTTAGTATACTATGTGGTGAGCCTTAGTTATGTGCTTTGATCGTCAAGCTCGATACACACAGTCAATTTTAATAAATATGAAAGATTTCATGAAATTTGTGATAGGATGTTATGTAATGGTATATTAGATGGAATGATGTGTAAGGGTATGGTAATACTTGTAAGCCATTTTGTTGGAATAATGATAGGATCTATAATATATAACATTATTAAATACTTGAATATGTATTGGAACAAACATGGGGAACACGTTAGGTTTTAGACTAACATATGCCAAAAATGAGACTTCAGTACACTTTTTTTGTTTGTAAAGTTGCAGAGAAATAATTAATTACTATAGCTGAAAAAAGTGGCAGAGATTACACAGGTGTCAAAACTATTGTGAGCCGGCTGGGGAGGCCTCAGGTGATGAAGCCGCCATCCCAACCTCTCGAAAATATTGTAGAAACTGACATTATACAAAAAAAAATACCTTATAGAAGAGGCCTGCCCAATTATGGTGTTGGGTCTTGTTCAAAAAATACATAGTCTGTACACTGAAAGTTCTGCAAAACAGACTATAACAAAAATTGAAACAAAAAAGCTGGAAATCATAGTAATAACCCAGTGCCTTAGGAGGCCGATTAGGGAGTAGCTACGGCATGGAACGTGTCCGATTCTTCTTTAATTATAGGGCAACTGCCAAAATAATCTTCCACTAACCCAAGGGAAGGGAGAGCAGGGGATGGAGGTCTGGTGCTGCTTTCTAGGAGCGTGTTGCCATTCTCTGCCTCCTCAGTGCCGCATTTTTGTGCAGAGCTGGGTGTGGCCAACGTTATAGGAGGATGACCGCCGCCCGCCCTGACTTGTTCATCCACCACTTTCGTAGCATCCTCTTGTCCAGTCGGGTCTTCATTGCCATTGTTCTTTTGGAGTGTTTCTAGTTCATTGATGTTCCCAAGGGAAAAATTATCCCAGCTCAAGCTAGTGTCCATAATGTTCAGACCATCTCCAATTTCAGTCAGGTAGGTATTGAAGTTCCTTAGCGTGCTTCTGTTGGTGGACCAATTGGCCGTAACTTCCTCCACCAGGGTGCTCATCATGTTCTTAATTAACCGGTAGTGGTTAATGTTTCCACCATTTCTTCTGGAGGAGAGCATGGCCGTGACTCTAAGAGCGTCCTAGCTGTCTATGAGACTGCGGGTGGGTGCAGAGATGCCCTTCGCATATCCATCCATTGCTGTCCAGTCAGTGATGTTTCTGGGTCTCTAGTCGGAACCTTTCCTTCTACCGCCTCGCCGAGGAGTGCCTTTGGGCCTTGTCATGGTATTGGGGCAGCCGAAATTGTCTTGACTCAGAGCCGAGGCAAGAACAATACAGTGCCGAGCGGGAGCCAGAGCGGTGGGATAATCACAAATGCCGACGGTGAAATGCAGGAAGCTTTGCTTGCTTGCTTTATCCCTACGGAAGGAGTTAATGAATTATGCAACCATTATTGAGAAGGGTGGCGAATTAAAGGTTGAAGTGCCTTCCAGCACCATCTTCTTACGTCGAGGTGCGTTCTGCATGAGGCCAAGTTAATGCAGTTCCTTGAAGCGGGTCCTCGCGACTTAACTCCCAGCCATCATCTTGGTGAGTGTGCTGACAGGTGGAGGGTTCGACAGGTCGAAGTCCTGTCATATGGTTGTTTTGCTCATGAGGGTGGCGGGCTCCAGAGGGGACTTGGCTCATGCGAGCAATATTGTCACCTGAATCCGGAGGAGACTTCAGTACACTTAGTTTGATAGTGTAATCTAGTTTATGTATGGATATAATGAATGACTCCATAGTGTGTGGACATGGAATACATGATGATTCCTTGTGTTTACCTACTCGATGGAAACCTAATACAAATAATATACTAAGTTTTAATTGTTATTATACATGAGGTAATGGTTATGCTTACTTTCTATGAATTACAATACCTTGAAAAATGGATAAGTCTTAGGATGCGAAATAAAAGGTTGTAAGGGATTATTATTAGGGTAAACTAACTATATTTCCTTATTCCATTAATCTTATGCCTTAGAATGAATAAAAAGTAAAAATAGTTTAGTGGCTTATTAATAGTGAATCAACAATTGTAGGTTGAAAACTTATTAAGAAAAGAAAGGGATATTACTCTAGCATATGTTCTTTAAATCCTTGTCCCTAATTCATACTTAGAAATTCCACATACATGAGGAATGGGTGTAATGTAGATTTAATTGATGTTCATAGTAATTACAATAAAAGAGTATAAGGGAAAGTAATTGGTTAATTTATATTTAAAGGATAAACTATTGGTTAGTGGTTATTCTTGTATTTGAATACTTAAGTGTAAAAATGGAATAATCTATCCAAGTCTAGGAACAAACTTAATCTCTCCCATCTACAACATCCAATGCATAATTAAGTCGTATTGTATATTATTTAAGTGTATTGTATATTGGATATAGAATTTTGAGGAAAAAATGAAGATAGCAATAGATTCTAAATGACATTCAAAACTCTCTAGGTTTTCCAACCTTATTCGTGTTAGCTTGTTAAGTCAAATTAGTAAGGTGGTCAAAAAAGAGTTTGAGAATAGTAAATTAGTAAATTTAAATTAATAGCATCCATTCTTTATTATAGAATCTCCCAACCAAAACAAATAAGGGTTCATCAACTTTTGCAAGGTAACTCATTTTGGAAGGCTTCCAAGTTTTAGAATGGGTACATCAAGACCCTGCATGCCTTCCTGGGTGCATAAGATACAAAGTGAGTAATTCATGTGGTTTGTATTGATGCAATGGGAAATAATATTTGAACTTCATTGGTTTTCATATGATGTAAAATACTTGTGACACATCATTCCCCTGACAAGATTATTGACCTTCCAATATTAAGGGATAATTAATCCTTTAATTGCTCATGAAGGACCTACAATTTGTTGATCAATTTTGTATAAGTCAACTTGTTATTACTTATTGTCTCCTAAGAAAACCAATGGAAAGATGTTAGGTTTCATTTCTATCTCCTACTATCTCAAGGTATTTCTTTATAGCTCTAAACCAAATATAGGGTAATATGTTTTCCCATCTCGTTAGGCCCAACTAGCTCAATGTATGTCTTATTTCTTGGCTCCCAACCAAACTAATGAAATTATATCAATATCCCTATATATCCCCAACTAGATCAATAACTTTTTTAGTAGTTCCAACACCAAGGGAGGACACATCGATATGCCATTCTAACCCCAACTAGATCAATATGTTTTTTGTTGTCTCTAATCACACCTAGGAAAAAGACATCAATCAACTTTACTATCCCTAACTATACCATATATCCTTGTAATAGCTGGTGCCATTGCAGTACAAGAACAAAAGTCCTTCTTTATAGATGAAGATGCCATAACATGATATGGTGGATCCATAAGGGTGGATGCTTTACTTCTAGGTTTCCTTTTGGAACTAGAAGTTACCTCCACATCATCATCTTCACGGGCCATGCCATTTTGGCTAAAGAAGGTGCCCTTTGCATCTGCATCCATTTCCATCCTTAAAAGCTCAGATCTTTGAAGCATGGTTAATTTGCACATATATTAACCCATTTTACACCTATGCCAAAAAGGTGTTGCCTAACCCAACTATAACTTCCAACCCAAGGATGGCCACAAATATTATATGTCCAATGACATGACCCAACACTTCATTTTCCTAGTTTTTTTGCTAGGTCGGGGCCCAAATACTTTGGTTACATATAACAAAAGTGGTTGAGGGTTGGCACTAGCTTAACTATCCAAATGAGTAGACATGGATGAGGTGGTAGTTGCACCCCCACTTTCAACTTGTTCCCACTCCCAAATTGACCCTCTACTTGGGCATTATAATCAGAATCACTGTCATTACCACTGCTATAACTGAAATGACTCATCTTCACTTGGTTTTATGAACATGATTTTAATTATTGGCAACTTGTGGCAAGGATTTATAGTTAATAATAATTTTTCATGGTTGGTGATATTCCCAAAGGTGGGGAGTGAAGGATGGAAGTGTTCAACACCAAATGAAAACAAAAAAAACACTACCTATAAATTAAAAAATAGGAAAAAGCCTAAAAACAATGCCTAGAAATTTAAAAACACCATGAAAAACTAAAGAAACACGCCCAAAAATTTAAGAACAATAAGTATGAACACCGTTGACCTTAAGTTTACACCACTGGATGAAGAAATGTTGAAGACAAACAAAAATACAACCCAAATTTGTACTTAGTTGTTCAAGGGAAATCTATCCAAGCAAAGTGTTACTCTAGATAGTAAGATGAAATGCTGAAGCTTAAACCCTTGCTCCAACTTTCAAACATTAAAATCACCCCTTCAATTATGAAATTGCTCCAACTTGCTTCGCTTCCAACCTCCTAACATGCAACTAGTTCTCTCCAAGAGAAAAACACCTTGCATAGAATGACAAATAACTTGATTAAGAGTACATTGGGCCTTAGCTTGTGGAAACAAGTAAAATAGTAAGTTAGGTTTTATGTTTAGAATGTTTTATGAGTTTTTTTTAATAAATTTCATGAAAATAAAAATAAAAATTTGGGTTGGGGGGAGCAATAACATGATATAATACAAATAGGATTTTTAAGACAAGAGACATTAACGATGAATTGCATTCTTATACATATTTATTTTTTATGCACATTAAAACATGACGAATGAGATGGGCTAGTGGTCAGATAATGTGCCCATTGTAACAAACATGAACTACCCTTCCACCAACAACATCAAAAGAAAATGATTTTTTTATTATCAAAGATCATAACTCTATCTAGTCTCTTCATCACCTGCCCATGCCTTTTTGTAGAAATTATTACATGTAAACCAAAACTCCACAAAATTCCAAAATATGTTAGGGTTGTAGAGCCCTAGTTTAGGTTCCATATCAAACCACACTTCCTTCTCTCTAGGTGAAATTTGCACTAGTAATGTCCTTTTATCTTGTTCGTTCTCAACCATATTATTGTCACCCCAAGATAGCTAAAGGGTTATAGCAAATCATCAATCATCCTTCTCAAGCATATTTCTCTTTCTCTTAATCATGAGGCATCAATGTTGTTTAGTCCGTATGTTTGACTACTTAAATTAAGAAAAGTCCAAATAAACCTTTGAGTGGTGTTTATCCCTCACCCTATGAATATAGAACCAAACTAAGTATATATTGAAGTAGTTTATCACTCACCCTATGAGCCTTATGGTTGACACCTCACAAGGAAATAATGGGTATTGAGTAATGGGGGTGCAGAATGGGCCTTTTTAATAGAGGGATTGAGGCTTGATAGAAATAATTGGCACCATGGCTTCGTTGAGAGGAGCCTTTAAAGCACTATTTTATTCTTTATTTTGGTTATTCCTACAAGCCACTCATGTTTACTCACCATCATTATCAACATTGGCTTGAGAATTATATTGTACTTGAGTAATATAGGAAGTCGAGGTTGTCCGAGGTTCATATTTGACCAATGATGAACATTCATGCATTTTATCATCAATGCTTTGGAAGTGAAAATGAAATATTCAAATAATGGAGATGTAACATATTTACACACTGTTGTACCGAGCCCATTCCTTTTCCAAACTCAAGAAAGAAAAATACATTAAGGTTAGATGTGTAGGTGCCTTCCAACAATAAACAATAGTGGAAGACAACAAAGAGTTGGGAGCACTTGTGAACCCAAGCATTGGAATGCACTTGCAACTCATAAAAGATGGAGGAAGTCATTTCAATGTAATTGGTACTCGAACAAGATTTGATTGTACTGATAATAGATGAATTAATATTACAAGTGGGGAGGAAGGCTCGTTCTAATATAAATGTCAACTAACAACCCTCCTCTAACTTAGGGGCAGGTCATTAACAAGCTTAACTAATATCTTTGATCTAACTTAATGATGAGCCATTGATATAACTTACTATTCTCAAAGAATTTAATAGCCTAAGTTAGATTCATGAGCTTAGAAATGAAATAACTCGTGTACATGATATGTTGTGTATAGGTACACAATAAATAATCAATGTTTGGCAATATTTATGCATCTAATAATCCATGTTAGCATTTTGTCCCCAACCCTAATCACAATAGTTTCTTTTAGGTATTTAGATAGTTTGACTCTAAGACACACCCTTCTTTAAGGCATAGGGCTAAAAAGATGCGAGGGCTCATGGAAAATAAATCCATTGACATGCACATAAATACGCTTCATGAAAGGCCAAAGCTGCATATATAGGCCTACTAATTCTACCCAAAGTAGACCAGATAACTAGATCCTTTAGTCCATTGAGACCCATCATCCCATAAGGAAAACACAGTAAATGTGTTCTAGCAAACCCAAGCATCATGAGTGATAAATTAATGTACATGGGCTACACCAACAAATTGAAATAGAAAATAACCATTTCTAAGGCTCTAGGCAATGATATAATGCCACCCATGTGATTCCTAAACCTCCTTGACCCAACTCCCAAATCCTAATGACCAATTCATGCATAACGTAACCCACGAAATATTATATCATTAAGGTTTCTTCCATAAAAACAACACAAATTTTATCATATTTAGAGATTGAAATATCAACCAAAGTTTCCTTATAGTTAGAGTTACCCTACAATGGAATTTTGGAGCAAGCTTTTCGATGCCTTTTGGGGTACCATTAATTGTTGCTTATGCTAGGGTTCCCACTACAAACAAATCCAAAAATTGAATCAATAGATCTGGGCAAGGCAAACACGCATTCCATTTGCATAGTTAACCTGGGAGACTGCGAGTTCCATTTGCATAGTTAACCCGGGAGACTGCAGGTTCCATTTGCATAGTTAACCTGGGAGACTGCGGGTTCCATTTTCATAGTTAACCCAACTCTACGACCCCGTGTTCCATATGCACAGACCTCGGCCATGCGCTAGACCTGTCACAACTCGCGGGTTCCATTTGCATGACTCTGAGACCCCGTGTTCCATATGCACATACCCTACGTGCTAGACCTGTCATAATGGAGCAAAGGAGACTGCGCTAACCCTATCACAACAAAGTAGAGGAGTCTCATTTCATCAAGGATCAAGCAGAGGAGACCATGATAGCCCTCATTTCGTCGATCATTGAGCATATGAGATTGAGGAGACTGTGGAGACCGTGCTAGCCATCATTATGTCAAGCATCGAGTAGAGGAGACCGAGGAGATCGTGCTAGCCCTCATTCCGTCCAACATCGAGTAGAGGAGACCATGATATCAGAGGAGACTGCAATAGCCTCACAATGCCAGGAAATTTGGTAAGTTCATCAACTTCCCATCTACACGAGTTCATTGCTTATTTTTGCATACTCCATAACCCTAATTTTCCACACAAGTTTGGAACATTAGTTCAATTCGGTCGGGGATAGGGTTTCACTTCCTTGTGCATCCCCATACTAGCGATTAGTATATAAAACCAACTCTAGGGATCGAATCCCCAATTAAATTCCAAGGAACAAGTCCATTACCATCCAAAATCTTTATAGTCTAGTGCATAAGGTCAAGACCAAAAAGGAAACCACCAGTAGTGAACACATTAATAAGGAATATAATAGAGTATTGCGCTAGACACTGGATTCTCAAGGAGCCAATCCACCCACTACTCTCTCACAATGGATTTATATTGGGATACCAATGAGATGAGTGCATATCACATGGAGAGCATGCCAATGAAATACAATACTATTATGAACAATGTTACGAGTTAATTACACCAACTAAATGATAATTATTATCACCTCCTCGTGTCCATTCAAGGTTCTTTAAAGGGACCAAAAGACAATGAGGAACTAGGTTCCCATGAAGATTTTGATGCTACTAACACAAACTTAGAGATTGGAGCAGAAACTAACAACCAATATCCATCTTCCTAGTAGAATCGTATTCCTAGGTGAGTGTATTAGATATTTCAACCTTAGGTTAATTAATTTGTACAATCATATTCCTATGTTTATCCACCCAACTAACTTGGATTCCCTTTTGCATTATTATGACCTTCTACCCCCTCCTTACCATTGGAAGTTGGAGGAGAAGAATGTTCAAATCCTTGAGATCACCTTAACCACTTGCCTAGACTTTAAAGGACAATCCTTTAGAACATTCTTCCCTTTGGAAGGGTCCAACTCACATGAATATTTGTCATATATAATTCACACCATTAAAAATTTACAAGACCACATGCTCTCCCTTGAACAAATGTTGTCAAGTAAAGCTCATCTTTAGAATTCCTTGGAGCTCTCTTACCTAAAACCTCATTGTGATGTATTCGTCACCTGTGACCAAGATTTTGGGTGTGAAATAGCCATGATCATATCATGATCCTCAATAATTTCCTTGCATCTCGTGCCTCAACCACTATCATCCATGAAACTAACCAACAATCTATTTCCAAGATTATTATTTGCCTCATGGATCTCACCCTCATGTATACAATATTGAACTACAAAATAGCCATGTGGGGATTGACAATGATGCTCTACCCTTTACTTGATGATGAAAGGTTTTATTATATTTCCACTAGCAAGAAATTGAGCCTTAACATCAAAGATTAAATGTTCCCTTGACAATTTTCCTGACCCAACCAAACTAATGACTTTGAGAGGCATTTCTTTGATCCCATGTTTGACTTGGATGAAGTCAAGAGAATTGGAAAAAACATGCATGACGCACTTTATGTTTTTCTCATTTTATTTTGATGACAAGGATGAGTTCAAAGGCATTCCCATTTTCTCCAACAACTTGTTTCAATTCTAAATTCATCCTTTTGAGGATGATGACCTCAGGGTTGATGAGGTGGAGGCAATCTTGGTTTGCGATGACTATCCTATGCTTGACTTCATAAAAAAAGGCAAAAAAACTTGATGTCATTGGCCATTCCCCTTTTCAGAAGCAAGAACAAATTAGGAAGACATGCATTAAAGCTCTGATTATGATTCTTGATGTGCATGATCACTCTGACTGTTCTTAACAAAAAATTTCATGATGAATTTAACATTTGGCATATCTTGCAAGTGCATGACCGATATCTTGGGGACTTGGTAAGCTGACCTCATTACCCACATGTCTCTATTGATTGGAATATTGGTTGAAATTCCTCTCATGATCCTTTCCATATTAGGAACCCCTCATGTAGGGCCAAGTATGCATTCATGTATGTAAAGTTTCATTTCCATTGAATATTGAATGGCTGCCTCTTCCCCCTTCTACATATTAAATAAATAAATAAAATTTTAAAACAAAAACAATAATAAAATAATAATAGATTAGGTTTTTTATTTGTTTCAGATTGTTTGTTTTTATTTATTACTTTCATCTGAATTTGAGCTGCTCTAAACTGCATTTTCTTGTATAAAAATTGCATGCATCACTTTACTTTTTTTTCTTTCTTTTTCACATACTATTTTTGTTGCTTTTTACTTTTTTTTTTCTTTAATCACTTTTAACTTCGTTAGATGGACTTGAGTAAGACAATGGTCTATGAATTAAATGATATTTGCATATATAACTAATGACTAATAAGGTTTTGATGGATATAGGCATACCGATGAACCGCATGATCTTGTTGTATGTTGAAATTCTCACTTTTTCGACATTCTATCCACCAAAAGAGATTCTCGCTTAAAACAAATTGTCAAATCCTTCCCTTTTCTTCCCTTTCCCCCTTCTTCATCCCCTCATCTTTGACATAAGCTATATCACACATGCAATGGATGTCCTATTTTACTATAGGTATTTCTTTCAACATGCATCCATGAAACTCAATCAGCTTCCAAGTCTTACCTGAGATATTCTAATGAACCTTCATAGTCCTCCATGATCATGCTTTTGATAAACCTTCATGATCCTTGATTATCACACATTTCAAGACATCGATCTACAAAACCATAGCTATTTTAAGTTTGCATGCCACTTAAGTGACACATCTTTGTTGGTTGGCATTTTTTGACCTATTTTCTTGTTAACAGTTAAGAGTTTTTCATCCCTCTCTTGCTAGAGCGATCTCTTCCATCTGCTGCCCGTTCCACACCTGTGAGACGCACTTTGTTTAGGTCTGCATTTGTTATCTTTTAGTGAGGTCTTTGTCTTGTTGGATTAATCTGTTGCTTTGTTGGACTGATCTTCCTGATTTGTGATAATTTTGGTCTGTATGCCTGCCCCGTGGACTGATCCGTGAGCTTTTTGGCCTGTATGCCTGCCCCGTGGACTGAGCCGTGAGTCTTGTGGTTTGTTTTCTCCCATCCATGGACTGTTCAGCCTGTTTTGAAGGTGGTCATAGCCCTAGGGATGTCTATTACTCCACTGTGGACTAATTTTTAAGTGGCCACAACTTGCTAAAGGCTGATATAACTATGTCTAACTAGTTATACTACTGTTGTTGTTCTTTACATGTCATTGTTACTATATGTTTCAAATTTAACACAGGGACCTCTTTGGTAGTGTTAAAGTTGAAAGAGATGAAAATTATGTTTTAATTTATCTTTCTTTGCTACAACTGTACTATTATGCTTCTAGTACTAATTTAGAAATTTATTTTTTTGCATTAAAGTATACATTTTTTAATTTTCTACTCCAAACCCTAACCTAACCCTAAATTCAACACTTTTAGCATGTACTTTTGACTAGAAATGGAACAAACAAACTGGAGGGAATAAGAGAGGAAAGAACAAAAATTCTAAGCAAGGGTCTAGAAATGATAATAATAATAATGCTGGTGGGGGGAAAGGAGAAGAAAAAAACAATTTTTCTTGTATGTTATGTCAATATGACCATCTAATCAATTAATGCCTAAAAATGGAGGAATCTCAATGTTTGTTATCATAATGGGAATATCCAGAATAACCCATTGTTCTCACCAATCCTTTACCTCCTTAGGGACAATAGTCGATTGTTGGTGTTTCAAATAATCGTGTACCTCACAAGGGGGTGATGAAGGGGCCCCTCCCCAAGTGGAAAATCCATCGAGCATGAATGTATACATGCATGAGTGAGAAATCAATGTTGATACTAGGAATTGTAACTATGATTCTCCTTGCTTTAGATCAAAGTAAACATAAGTGTACATCATAAAATAATTCCCCTCTCTAGATAGATAAACTGGTAGTTGATATGATGCCTCTCCCTCCAAAGGGTGTGTTAAGAAGGTTTTTGCATAATCCTAATTCCTAGGCTATCCAAAACTAGTAAATAAATTTTGATTGCATACTTTTGCTTCTTGGTGGTCTTCTTCCTAACAAAGATATAGAGTGGCATATTCCAATCTTAGGTTGGTAACCAAAGTCTTCACAACCTCAATATGCTCCTATGTTGTCAATCCAATAATTTAGTGTTACTTAACTTGCTGTCTATGGGCGCTCACCAACAACAAATTAAGTGGTTGTGCTATTATTAACAAGAGAAACCCTTCAGGAATACAATAAAGCTATAACATACTTCTTTCTTGGAATGCAAAGGGAGACATCTTTCCCCAATAAGGTTAATTTGAAAAATGTCATAGAAAAATAGAAGCTAGTTCTTATTTTTATATAAGAGGTTAAATTATATGACTTAACACTCTGTAACAAGTTCAATTATATGTCATTGATATGCCCTTATTTGAATTTTAGCTAACTATATATTTGATTCGATTGACTGAAGGTAGAACCAAATAGGTACCTGTCAGATATTTCTTCATCGAGGGAGGGAAGCTCAGGACAAATAGAGGGAAATGCAACTGCATCTAGTATATCTGATAGGTGAACAACGACCAGAGGTGAAAAGGTCAAAAGAAAATTCCGTAGACGTATGGAATTTTTTCTTGCCGAGAGGATCATGCTCCTACGATGATGAGAGCATAAGAGACATCGAGGTGCCACTCAGGTATCAACATCTGGTGAAACAATGGGTACCTAAGGAACTACCTCCGTTGGACATTGACTTCAGTGTCAACAATATGATGTATCACATTGCACCATCCTCCCTGCATGGCCTTGGCCTATTTTCCATGGATGGAATAACTGTAACATACAAT
Source organism: Larix kaempferi (assembly GCA_027924585.1). Lineage (NCBI taxonomy): Eukaryota > Viridiplantae > Streptophyta > Pinopsida > Pinales > Pinaceae > Larix > Larix kaempferi. Next base: position 673,777 of record BSBM01000891.1, read on the forward strand.
ACAGTAACTGAATTGATGGACTATGTTGGACCGTGTTACAATTACAACGATTGGATGTTGTTGGTTCGTTACATGTGAAGTATGCAAAGATATGCACTCGCCACAAACTATATACATGTAAAAGACAACGATAAAAATAAGGGGGAAACTATCTATATTGATGGAAGGCCTAAAGCTTCCGGAAATATCGCAGGGTTTATAAACAACACACGACCCGGGACAACAAACAAGCAACCAAATTGCATATATGAGGTAGGTGAAGGAAATCGGATAGTCATGTGCGCAATAAAAAAGATAGCTCACGGGGAAGAGTTATTAGTGGATTACTATTTGAATTGACTAGATTCATCGAAAAATAGTGTGCAGGTACTTATTCAACACCTATTTAAGCAACCTATACTTATTGCATTATTTTTTTTTAATCTTTAGTAATGTTTTAAATATTTCATGGTTCTAATTTCATTGTATTGTGGCAGTCTAATCATGGAAAAGGAATTTCCTCATAACAAGTAAACAATTAACAATTTTGTTTTTCATTTAACATGAATTTTATTATTTGTTTATATAATTTTATATTTGTGGCGATCAATTTGTTTGTTATCTTTAACAATTTTTTATACTTTCACGGTTGTAATTATGTTATAACGTGGTAGGATGATCGAGGAAAAGGAATAACCTCAGAACTGGTAAACAATTAACAATTTTGATTTCCATTTATTATGAATTTTATTATTTGTTTATATAATTTAATTTGTCCGGCGATAAGTTTTTTTTTCTCCATTTTTTTTAAAAATATTTTGCGATTCTAATTATATTATAATGTGACGGGATGATTGTGGAAAAGGGCCAGCCGTAGAACATGTAAACTGGTGACAATTTCGACTTACATTTAGTGTCATTATATTATTTGTTTATATAATCTTATTCGTGTGCCAATCAGTTATTTTATTTAAAAAAAACTAAAATAATATTTATTTTGTTGAAATATATAGTCTGCGGCCATGATGCCCATGATTCGCTTGGCCAAGCAGATTTGTACTCATCCCCCGACCCAATGGTACTAATAAAGAAAAAGATCACTAAAGCAAACAAGGAACTTGATCGCTTGTTGGACATTGTAGATCAAACTCCATAAACCGAAGAAAGGATATTTCTAGTTATGACACAACTTAACACATATAAGGTAATAACCATAATTTAAAGTGATATTTTTATTTTGTAGAAAAATTATGAAAGTTTTTCTTAAACTTTTACATTATCTAAATGAAGAAACATTTTTCTTTCTTATACAGATATTTTTGCAACTTGTTGACCTCGGCATGCATGGTCTCGGTAGTAGTGGGACTACGCAAATGCCACAAATTCCAAACACAAGCACTCATATACCTACTAGGCTATTCAGTTCTCGACCTTCCACACCTGTAGTTGGGATCCATGACAAGCACCCCCAGGAAGCCACACAGCCAAGCTCTGGAGGTGCTGACAGAGATGAGGCTGATGATTTGACCGATTATATGGTTTCATTTCCTGGAGCGAGACGGGTTACCTCCACGGGGACCCTTTCGGGCACATTTATGGTCAATGATGAAGGACTTCCATTAAAGCAAGTAAAACTACCAGGTAATTTTTAATATTTTAACTGTTTCACGTTGTCCGTCTCAAACATAAATCTAGATTGTTATTTTTAAATTAATGATGATATATTTTTGTGTGTAGGAAACAATGATTTTTATAAGCACTTGGAGACCAAGGCGTTGGTGATTTTTGGGCCCACCATATGCATGAGGTGGAATTCACAGAATTCCAAACTCAAAAAAGAACTTTTGGATTATCTTGAAGGCCTCTTTGGGGTGGACACATTTAATAAAACCGCGGTCAGCTCCGTAGTTGGCCAACATTTAAAATATACGCGCGACGGTTATAGGGTTCACTTGGAGAATAACCCTAGGTATGAGCGTCCGCTCATGATTCCAAAGAGGGAGTGGAAGGCACTAGTTGAAGATGCAAAAGAGAAGAAATTTAGAAAAGAAGGAAAAACACCACCTGGTCCCGCAAGGTAAATTACATATTGAATTGAATACCTTTAATTTTATTTATAAAGTAAATAAAAGTGTGGTGCATAACATACTTGAAACTTTTGATGATAGGTTGCCTTACACTTCGAATGAAATAAAAGCAAGGATTTCCAAAGATGGATAGCACAAGCTAGGCCAGGGCGGTTACTTGAAGTTACAATCACGAGTTGTAATTACCCAACTACCTTAACAATATTATTTGTATCGCCTTCCAACTTTCGGGTAATTGCAGCCAATAACATAAAAAATACATACTCTTATGCAATGTAGGGTGATGACTTCAGAACTGCAACCACAGAGGAAGACCTCAAGCTTGGTTACAATTCCGGCTATCAAGCCGTCGTTGAACGACGAAACAACTTGGGGAAGATCCCAAGATCTAGTGTGCAAGATAAGGTAAATAAAAATCAATCCACATTAACCTTTCATCACTTATAAAAAAACGTTCATGTTTGATATTGTCCATATAAAATTTAATGTGTTACGTCTTTGTTTTAATAAGGGGAGCATCACTATGAACGAGCCCATAAGTACTGGAGAGTAGTGCGCTGATAGTGGAGTGCCGCCAGAAGATGGTGATCCCATGCAGCCCCACGATGGTGCTACGACCGAGGTCCATGCCAGTAATATGGCTAGATATTAATCATATACTTAATAATTTCGTAGTTATCAATTTTCTACTTTTTTTTAAACTTTTATATATAGGATTGTGTCCTTAAATAGTTTGTGCTTTCAATGGCGGAGAATGTTGTAATGGAGGGCCCTATAATTGAAGAGGATTACGGGGCATCGATTACAACGATGTCGACTAGTGCACCAGGTAAATAATTACATTGTAAAGGTTTTTTTAACGTTACTGAACTACTTCGTTGAAATTTAAAACCGGCCTTATAAATTTAACATTTTTGTTTTTCTAGGCGATGCCCTGTCACAGCGGCCTCCACGCTGCGAGTATCATACCACACGTGCATTGCCTGAGAGGTCGCAAGCACAAACAACTTCTGAAGAGCACCCACAAAATGAAGACGACATTGATGATGATGAATTAATTAAGAAGTATAGGAAGAGGGCTAATATTTGATGATGTATGATATTATTATAAGATAGACAGATGTATGATATGAATTCTTGCATACTTTTTGTTGCATTGCCTTTGAATGAGTTATTGCATACTTTTTTGTACTGATTAAGGTAAAATATGAAATATAGATGGTTAGTACTTAATTATGTTCAAAGCAAAATGAAATCCAACAACTTTTTACTTTATTTTATCTCAAAGTTCTTGCTTAGCTTTACAATCACATTTTATCAATTTTGTATCTCTTTAATGCATATTTTCTAGTAGAATATAGATTGGATATTGGGGAATTGAGAGAGATGTGAGGGGGGGGGGGGCGGGGGGCATACGAGCTTCCGCCTTCATGTGGCCGGCCCTGTTCAGTACATAATAATTTATTGTAGCCGTTTAATCTTGGAGCAAACCTACCTCGATCAAATGGAGTAGCAACAAAGTCAGTGTTGACTTCGTTGCTACTCCAGATCGAGGGAGGTTTGCTCCAATATTAGACGTCTCCAATAAATTATTCTCGAAACCAAGAGGAGCTTATTCATGAGTGTTATTTAGTTATTTATCTATCGGGTTTGTATTTTGTTCTCATCGAGTAAATCCATGTTTGAATCTAGGATGACGAGGGGCTAGTCCAAAAAAAGGCTTAGAAGGTGATTGGAAGCATTGTAAAGGTATGTTTTGACATTCTCATAAAAATGCATCTTAGACTAGTAAATAATGGTACAAATATGACTTGTATTGATTTTGTATATATTTATGGAGGTTGAATGATTTGGCACTGTAGGTACTAGACAAACATAACGATGGATGACCTATGATGAGGGGATCGGGTATGTTGTTTCCATATTCATTCTAGATTATGTTCATGTTATGTATTTCATTCTAGATTATGTTCATGTTATGTATTTCATTCCAGATTATATTCATGTAGACAATAGCCTTAAGCATCCTTTGCAAACATATTAGTCATTTTTATTTCATTAATACAATTCAATAAGTCAAAGAATAGTAGTCTTTGGGTTACTTTTGGCAACGTTGTCTAGGGAAGTCTTAGACTAATTAGAAATTGAATAGTTTTGTAGGTGAATTACAATGATCAAGGTATGCATGCTCAATATTTTTTTGCAAAGTGATTCATTTTCATTTTCTTGCTTTTGTTAGTAATAATATAGAGTGGATTTAATACAAAAAGAATCCCTTGAAAACAATTGTTCTCTTCGTAATAAACCCAATAGTCAAAATCATTGAGATTGTACATATATTATAGGTGTTTTGAAAGTTTACATTTATGGGTTGATAAATTAAATTAGGTTCTACTATAGTTTTGGATCATATATCCCTATCATTATTTTAATTGTCAGGAATCTTGGAGCATACAAAAAAATACTGTAACATCCCGAAAATACCAATTTTTATTATTATTATTTATAATAGCAATAATTATCAGAATTATTTAATGCGGAACATATAAACTAAATCGAAATCTTAACTAAGATAAATGAATGATGATGACACGTCATCATCCTCAAATAAATATAGTTGTAATTTCTACTTCATGTATAAACGGATGTTAACCTCTTTAACGAAAGATCTTTGTATGCTTATGTAAACAAGTACAGTTTACAATTTTGTTTAAGTTCTTGGTTAATATTACATGCTGATACAGTTTGTACTGCTTTAATATTCTTGATGGATTGCTGACAGTTTGTTTGTTTGTTAATAAAGGGGTTCTATGAGGCACCCTGGAGCTTACTTAGCTACGTTTAGCTAAGGCATTTGAAACTTGTTTCCATGTGCAGACTGCAGGTAAGAAATCTACAAGACAACATAATATTTAGAGTACTTGTGTTTTTCAATTCATCATCAATGTAAAATGTTAAGTGCTTCCTTGCGACATTAAAAACTGAAGGTATGGATACAAGGATTCTACTCCTAGCGTAAGTAATGTTTTACAAAGCTCCTTAATGTTATCAATCCATGTCGTCCAAGCTTTCTAATATGATGTTACATTTATTGTCACGAGACTACTGTCAGTGATATTAATACAACAATACTATTATCTATTTAAGTGTGCAATTATGAGATTTGTAGGAATTTACACCTTCAAACTATCATTATAGTTGGCGTCTTACAAAATCTTAGACTATTCTATGTCTAGTATTTAGCATTTCAGTACACATACAAACTATAGAGATGAAGTAGCTATGTATGTTATAGCTACCATTTATTTACATAATGCATGGTATAATACTCGATTATTTCGATACCAATTTAAACTTTGGGATTATATAAAACATGCACTACATATTACTATATAATATGATGTGGTTTTTACTATACCAAGCTATGAAAAACAAAAGCAATATTGTGCTTTACTATATGAAATCCTAACTATACCCTTAGCACCAAAGGATATTATCCTATACCAACCACGAATACGATCATAACAACTTTATTAAGATCGTGGCTTAAGTGGTAATTTGAACTATGCTGTAAGTATGAGCTCGTTCCCTAAGTGTTAATGTTAAAAGTAAATGTATTTGCCCAAGTCTCGACGTTAATGTGATGAAATGACGGGTATTAACTTCTATTTGCAGGTTGATAGAGTTACGGTTTGTGAATTAAATGCACTCCATAGTGGAATGGGTGGTTGTAATCCCACGTAGTCTAACCTCGTGAACTTTGATTGATATTGTAGTTGGGAGTTCTACCTGGCAATGATGCCCTGTCGCCTCTCCTCCACGCTGTACACCGTATCGTTCCTTGGCAAGAAGGGTTGGCAACTCTGATGGTTGTTGGAATTTAATGAGATATTAATGTGAGGTTGCTCGGCTTTCAACGTAGCACTATTGGCTCTTTTCTATCCGTTGATCGCTCCAGATCTTGGTCGTTGGTTTGTGTAACCCTAATCCGTGTTGTTTGTATTGATGGCAAGTTTCTCAGCCCTTCATTGTTTTGTTGTAATGAGGCTGACAAGCTGCCAAATTTTTAGGGTTAGAGGAGGTGTTCTTCTAGGGTTTCGACCCTGTGACTTATGAGAGAAAGTGTTGCAGGCTTGGCTTCGTGTCATAGAGCCGTGATGTCGTAGTATGAAGGGTAGATAATCATCAGCTGTTGAGAGTAGTTGGTAGTTTGCCCTTTGGCTCTTTCGAATGGTAGTAACGCCTTCTGGTTTTTCCTGCGTGTATGAAAGTTTACAGTCGACCTTTGGTTTCACCATTGATATTTGGAATAACACTCTACAGGGTAAGTAAGTAAGAAATTACACGAATGTTGCTAACATAGATTTTGCATTCTGAAAAGTGTTATTAGCTTTTAACCACTCGCATTGTGCTTTGGCAGGTGCTCGCTTCGTTAGAGGGTTTCTATGCCACGATTTTGGAAAGGAAAGCTACTACGGCTTCCTGGTAAGCTCCGGTGGTTCTTACATGCCTTGTAGGTACCTTGATGTGTTTTCTGTGTGCCGAGAAATGGAAATCTTCGACTTGTAACAGTGATGGCCGCAAGCAAGGTTTTAAGCTTGTCTTGTTTTGTTTTATTTTGTACAGAGGGCAAACTCTCAGTAATTTAAGTTACCTATTGGCAATTTGATGCCTGGTTATGTTATCGATAGAGACTCCGAACCTTCTTTTGTTTTGCTAGATGTGTTAAGGGAAAAAAAACTGTACAGTCTTCGTTATTTCATGATTCTATATTATGTTTTTAGTTGATGAGGGCAAGTCCCGTGTACTGTGAAACCTTGACAGGTTTAAAGTGTAATTTTCGGTTGTAGTTTTAAATGGAAGTCAAGAACCAAGGGTTCTCTTTGTACTTATAACTATGGTTCGTTTTTCTTAAAATAAAACACTATAATTTTTGAAAAATGTTGTTGAGAACATTGTGTAAATGAATGTTAAGTTTTGCCGAGCCACAATGGTTGTCTTCTGGCCGAGGGTTTATAGTTACAAATCTGTATGCATGTTCTTCGTTCTCGTTGTTGGTAAAAATGTTTGGAAAACCACTGTAGTAGTTTGATTGTTAAAAGTGTTGAGAGGGTTTTGCCTCTGTGTTCTAGTTTCGTTGATGGACCCTCTACCTGTAATATCCAATTGCTATTGGGTTTGTGGGTTTGTATCCAAGGCTTAATCGTTGTGGTGAAAATCTCGATAATGTATTTGTTTAAATGTTAGGATGTGAGCTAATGTTTAAACATGAATATGTAAATGTGCCTTTGACTAACTGTTAGATAATTCTTAGATAGTAAAATTACCATAAATAAAAGATAGTATGGTTATGGAAAGTAATGTCTAGGGTTTAATAAGTCATAAAAGTTATCATTCTTTGAATAATGTCTACAGTTTGTCTTTGAGATAGAAATATAATGTATGAATACAAAACTAGGGTTTGCAATGTATTAGGTTTTGATACCACTGAAATAAATAATTGATACATGAAATCAAACAGGAACCAGTGAAGAAATAAAGTATGTATAAAGATAAGAAAACTATATATTGATTAATTCTTGCAGCTGTTAAAATCCTTGGAAATACTATTACTTGGAAAACATGATGTGTATGATTTTTAATTGCATTTGTTTGCTATTTTAAATGAATAGAGATACAGAAGTTAGACTATATTTTTCTTTTATGAAGTAACAACAAAATCCTATATTACCGTCGATACTATACAATAAATTTTTACTATGTTAGATATAGGACAGAATTATGAATATAGCGCTTACTGTAATTATTTGTCCAATCAATGGCAATCTGCCTATCTCTCATCTATCATTTAATTTGCTTCTCTATATTAGAGTACGATGCAAATAACAACATGTGGAAAAATATAGAGATGATTATCTAATCAGATCTTTAACAAGCTTTATCATTCATACTTAAACATAAATCAAAAAATAAATTCATTGCAAAACAGAGTTTTATGATTTTACTAAATATAAACATTAAACTGTAAACAAAATAGGAACAACAAAACCTGGTTAATCTGTAGGGAAACAAACAGCCCAAGGAGCCCGTTCCACCCAACCAATTCCTGAAGACAGCTAAGTTACTTGCCTTAGGACCCTCGAGCCTGTTCACTGAACCACCAGGAGGAAGAAACTTAGAAGCTTAGGACCTCAACTTGCAGTAGCAATAGTTATCCAGTCTTTAAGACTTAGTAGTCGAAGGGACCTGCACCAACACCTTTGGTTCTCCTTCTCGGAATAATTTGCAGACTTACAGTTGCACTCTCACATAGCCTCCCTATTCAAATCTCTCAGCGATCACCTGATGCACATGAGGAATATAGTTGCAGAAAATATTGTGTGTCAGCGCTGCCTGCTCAATTCGAATTTGCCTTATGTAGGCTGCCTAGTCCTTTCAGTTGTTAATTGGTCATCAAATGAGCTGCCTGCTCACTCCCACCACCTGGGGGATAATGCCATATTTTTAGGGGTAGTTGTCCCATAACCAACAGCTAGTGGTGAAGTACAATTGCTGCCATCTGTCCCATGCCTTTTAACAGCTTCCATTCCTCCTAGTGGGTCAGTGAAGACTCATTTAACAGTTCCCTTGGGTGTTTGTCTCCTACTTTTAATTTATTAAATAATAATAATCAGTAATTACATTCATCCTTGACCAAACTTGGTCATAATTACAAAACTTTGTAATTAAAATTTAACATAAAGTATTTTTGTCAATAAAATAATATTTTCAGAATTTGGGTAGGTGACAAATACTCTTCCACGTGTCTATCCACAACATCAAACCTTTGCAGTAACCATTAAATGGCATATGAGCAAGCCACAATTTCTTTTCAAATGTAATGTTGTGGAAACTAGATCATTGAATGATGTGGTTCATTTGAAGTTCATCTAGATTATCATCAAACACACCTTGGACTAGTTGGTAATACAAGGAATGCTTGTATGATTCACATAATTGGTGCTCGTTCTTGTCATTATTTAAGCTTGTATAATGAGAAATATCAATATAGATCATAGTATACATTTTCTCATTATGGTTCAGGAAAAAGTGCCAACCTTTTTCCCTTCTTCCCCATTCATTTATTAGGATACTTGAAGACTTGTCACAACCATCCACAACAAAATTTTTAACCTCATTAGTATGCTAGAACAATTCCATCATTGATGTAAAACTCTTATCTACAAGTTAGGTTGATAGTGATAGAGGGTTGATGCAAGACTTAGGGAAAATTTCATAATTTAGACGTGAATATAGATCAAAATTTGGAGCATGAGCTATCTCAACCAATCACATATAAGAAAAATTCGATGTTTTAATTAGTTATCCCAATCAGGAAAGGAAATGAGAGGAAGTTTATGCATAATTTATGACAAAACACATATGGAATTTTCATGCAAAACACCTCCTTTGTACTACCACTCGAGGGGAAAATTCAATTTTGGAAGTTGAATTTTAATTGGGTACTTATTGTATTAAAGCAACTACAATACCCATAGGAAAAGGAATCTGACAATGATTTTGGTTTCAACAAAGGATCTAGGATTCTAGATTTAGTAGTAGAATGCTTCGAATGGGGACAAGCCAACTAGGTGGTTATTTAAATAACACTAAAACGTAGTTGGTAGTGGAAAATTGATTTTAATGCCAAGTTCTCATGGATTTTGAATTCCTCAAATGGGATAGCTTCACATGTGTAGGAATCATTTTATTCATCCTAATGGATCACTGCGTTGTGGGTCCCACTAATTGAATGTAAATAGGAGGAAGTTTCTTTAAGTCATGTTGTTATGTATGTTAACAACCTAATTCCTTACTCCACAACTTGTCAAATTAAATATGGTGGGTACCACCATCAATCATTGGGGATTTAAATAAAAAGAAAAAAGAAGGTGGGCCCCACAACATGCATCCGAGACTTTAAGGTGATCCCATAGCTCCATTAATCTTTATATAAAATAAAATCCATTAGGTTTATATAAATGAAAATAGGTTCATGTGAAGGGAGGGAACCCTTGGTTTGATTAATGTATTGTTCCTAGTCTACCAATCGTAGTAAGGTTAGAAAATAAAAAATAAAAAATGGGAAGGATATCTACTTTAGGTATGAGAGTGTTGAGGGCTCAATATTTGGTGCTCCCTCATAATTTCCACTACTCGTAGATAAGTCAAATGCATGTAGATGGAAATGTTTTCACTCAATACTCTTGGTATTTGACATTGGATATATTGTAAAATTAAAGACAAGTGTTATAAGTTAGAAGTATGTGTTGAATTATGGTCATTATGAGTATATACTAAGATAGATTTCCCCGATGAACCATGAGGCCATATCACTTTGAATTTACATACTATAGGGTCAAAGAGGAGTGAAAAATTGTTGAATGAAAATAAAATAAAATAGAATGCATGGTTACAAAGACAAAAATCCTGGTGGGCTAGCTCAAGTGATTGAGTGCTGTAAGTTGTCAGCAAAAGGTCTCGGGGTCAAATCCCCGGGTGGCTATACATTGCTATATAAGGGCCTCACTTGATGTCCCCATCGAGTTAGCTCCGTAATCATAGCGAACGGGGTGTTATCCTTCGGGTGGCCCCCTTGTGATTTCTTATTGTGGACGTAGCAACCCCACTGGGTGGTTTGTGAACCACATGTGAAAAAAATGATTACAAAGACCAAAAACCAAAACATTGTTGAGACATATAAACTTAATTAATTCTAGAGATAAACTGTGTGTTTGACTATGGAGTCACCTTACTCCTCATTTGGCCATGTTGGCATATGACCTTTGAAACAACATGGATAGTTTTATTAAGGAACCAAGATCAGTCCCAAAACTTTAACCAAGACAATCAATAGGATATGGACAACTCACAACAATCCTCAATAAACAATGGTAGCCTCAAAACAGTGACCAACAACCGTGGCAGCCCTAAACTTAGTGCAACCAGTAGTGGTCATCCCTAAACATAGTCCAAACAGCAGTGGGTAGCCCTAAACACAGTCCAAACATCAGTGGGAAGCCCTAAACACCATCTAATACACATAGTTAGGTTTATTTTGGTCTTGTATATCTCAGGTCTGCTTTATTTCAGATTTCACTTGTGAAATTCTAAATAGTCTTGCTTGCTTGTCTTAAACATTGTAGTTCAATATATCAGCTTCGATTAACATGAATTGAATAATAGCTTTTCCTTTTAGCAAAATGATCTTTTGATTGTATGTACTTCTCTCCCTACATATCAACATTCCAAACTTGTCACCAGCTGTGTTGATTAAGATCTTCCTGTACATTTCCTCTTTTAAGAAATTGCAGTTATTTTGTTTGAGGGATGGTTATAAAGGTGTCAATTCATTTGAAAGTCACGTGCATCCTTAAAGCATAAAGTTTGGTTACTACTTCATTATATATTAGTTATCGAAAGTAGGTTGCACATAGTTGGCATTACTAGTTGAACTAGTGTAGTGTGCAGTAAGGAGGAGACATTGTTGAACTAATGTAGTGTGCAGTAAGGAGGAGACATTGCAACATGTTTTTTTGAAATGTTAGTTTTCCAAAGTTTTTTTGTTAGGGTTTCAAGCAGAATTTCAATCTCAGTTTGTAACTCTACTCTGCTCTCCTTTTTTGTTTTGTTTTTTAGGTTATATTGCTTGCTTTCATTGGAGCCACCTTCATGCGCCCACTTTGTTTTGATATCATGGTGCCACATAGTCCCATTAACCTACTTTTGTGGTAATTTGTTGGACATTAATAAAATATATTATCTGATCTTATCTCCTAGAAAGGGCCCCTCCTTGGGGACACTTGGATGGTTAGGGAAAATTACAAATTACTTTGGATGTTAGTTCTTTTGGTTGAAATTATTTTTTTGTAGAAACATCATTGTAAAGTTACTTTCAATAAAGTTCCCCATCCCCTTTCTCTTGAGGATTTCTATTCTTCCTTGATATTGAGTCCCTCCTTGTGGGGGCTCGAGCTCATATGATGGCCCTTTTCTCCTTTGTGGATGGGGATTTTCCTAATTTCCCTATTTCTATGATGTAACTCTTTTGAACTTTGATGTCCTTATTTGTCCTCTAGACAACTAGATTGAGCATGTTTTGACATATGATGTCCAAGGTTGATAAGCCGTAAGTAATCCTTTTATAAATAAAATGAGTATATTTTTTTCATAAAACAAATGCATAGAATATTTTTGAACCAAATTATTTCAACTGAACTCTTCACTCATAATCATGGTGCAAATGATACATATTTCGTCAAGGTGAAATCTACACTAATCTCTCTATCATTCACACCTGCATGATAAGTGAAGAATTCACTCAAGAGTCAAAACACATTGGTTCAAATATATTCTACATAGTGAAACCAAAATCATTTCAGAGTTGAATATGAGAAACCACAAAATACTCCATCTGGAACTGTTTACATCTAATTTACTTTATGCTAGTTTTTGGCTGATCTAGGGATAGGGTTTGGCTCATTAATCCAAACTTTCCAAAAGTCTATCCAAGTGTGCATCGAACAATAGTTAGGGGAATCAAACAACAGATGTGGAACTTTTATCATAAATTTTAGTATAAATTTAGATAGCACATGCAAGTCAACACGCATGCACACTTCTCAAATGTTAGTCTTCATGATGAAAGAAGAAAAGACCTTGTTACTCATAGAACCAAAGGCTTGATCCAACAAAAATATGCAATTTTTGTTCTATTTTGATGTGAATGGCAATCAATTGGTGTGTGTGGTTTCCATGGCCACTCTTTCATGGGGTGCACAACAATGTTAGTTTTTCGCAATTTAATTCAATATGATCTAGGATCTTAACTGAGAGAATAACATGCACAACAAATCAAACAAAAGAGACAAAAGACACAAAGCATTTCACCAGGGAAACCATAAAGGAGAAAACCCCACAATTTCCTCAGAGATAGAATGAGCAATAATACAAAACCCCAAAACAAAGAGATGGTCTTCAGCAGCTTCCTCCTCCTCCACTTGTGCGAACTTCTCTCTCTCTCACTTATGCAAATTGAGTGAGTGAGTGAATGAACAAATAAGAGAGGCACCCTCTCTATTTATACTTTATCTTTCACTTGACTTTTACCCAACTAGGTCGGCCCCTAGTTGTTCTTGACTGGGCCGACTTCTCTAGAAGAGTATAATAACCCATAGGCAACTTAACTCTGGGGTCTAATGCCCCGACATACAAAGGAGGGTTAACATCAATGAATTTACATGACTCAATTACAATAAAGACTCTCCCGACCGGAGGAATAAACATCTACGTCGGAGGTACAATAATAAAATACAAATACAATATAAAATATACAAGTGAATATCTTCCGAAGTTACAATTACATTAACACTCCCTCTTAACTAGGAAGGTATTCTCTTGACACAGTTCATCAGCACAAGTCTTCATCACTGGATCATCATCAAAGCTATATCATCATCATCGCTGCTACTGCTATCTTGACCATCAGTCTCCAATCTACCTGTCATAGGAAGTTCTACAGAGCCAACCCTTTTTCATGCTGGATGTAGGCCTAGCCTCCATGTAGGTCTTCATCATCTCTGTGAGCAATCCATCAAGTAGGTACATATCATGACTTATTATATGCCTTTGCAAAACCTGCAAGATCTCCCAGGACTGATTATATGCCTTTGCAAAACCTGAAGGAGCATCCCAGGACTGATTATATGCCACTTGCAAAACCTGCAAGATCTCCCAGGACTGATTATATGCTACTGCAAAACCTGAAGGAGCATCCCAGGACTAATTATATGCCACTTGCAAAACCTGCAAGATCTCCTAGGACTTATTATATGCTACTGCAAAACCTGAAGGAGCATCCCAGGACTGATTATATGCCACTTGCAAAACCTGCAAGATCTCCCAGGACTGATTATATGCTATTGCAAAACCTAAAGGCGCATCCCAGGACTGATTATATGCCACTGCAAAACTTTTGTACCCTACTGTCACCTTACCATCTTCAGATCATCTCATCGTCAACGGAGCACAACCTAGATGCACATAACACAACACTTACATCAACCGACATGGGAGGAATTTCCTACCACCATTCGGGAAAGGCTCAACAATTACATCAACGACCATGGCAGGACCAACCTACCACCATGTCAGAAAAGATTCAACAATTACATCAACGACCATGGGAGGACCAACCTACCACCATGTCGAAAAAGCTCGGCAATTACATCAACGACCATGGGAGGACCAACCTACCACCATGTCGAAAAATCCCATGTGAATCTACGTCTTCTGGACTCATCACTTCCCCTTGGAAGGAACCTCGATCTGATGTACACCAAGCTTCTCTCCGAAGTATTCAAACTTCACTCTAGCTAGCGGCCTGGTCAATACATCGGCTATCTGCTCGTCCGTCGCAACATACTAGAGCTTCACTACTCCTCTCTGCACCATATCCCTGATATAGTGATACTTGATCTCAATGTGCTTTGACTTGTCATGGAACACTGGGTTCTCAGACAACTTCACATAACTCTGGTTGTCGCAATATATACAAGTCGCGTCCAACTGGAGATCAAACAAATCAGATAGTAGCTTCCTCAACCATACTGCCTCACAACTAGCCGAACAAGCTGCGACATACTCTGCTTCGGCTGTACTTAGTGCCACGTAGGACTGCTCCCTGCTAAACCAAGAGATCATGGTGGGTCCCAGACAATAACATCCACCTGAGGTGCTCTTCCTGTCTGAGACACTTCCGGCCCAATCTGCATCTATATAACCATACAATCTGTGGTCATGATCTCCAACATAGTAGAGACCAAAGTCTATCATACCTTTTAGGTACCTCATCACATGCTTTGCAACTGCCAGGTGAACACGTCTAGGCTCAACTAGATACTGACTTAGGGTGTTCGCAGCAAGGCATATATCTGTCGTGGTATTCGTCAAATATATCAATGAACCAATCATCTGTCTGTAAACTGTAGAAACCATTGTCCATCCTCCCAGATCTCTACTTCACATTTTCCTTGGCTAAGGAAAAATCTCATCTGATCTCAGCCACATATCTAATCACAAGAATCATGCCAATATTCTTTAACTCTGAGATCTACTCCTTCTGAAGTGGAGTTTTCTATATCTGAGTATTGTCCTCCCTCTGTGACTGAACATCATTCACACTCTGCATTGAGTGATCTTTTGCATATCTATCCGTCCCATATCTCGTCATATGGGTCTACTGAGATGAGCCTCAAGATCACTCGAACTCTATGGTGAGTTCCTTCTTTCATCCATCTATATATAGAAACCATATTCAACCTTGTAGCAAAGGTTGAAATCTGCATCACCCATGGTGATCATCAAGCTCATCAAATGACTATCGATCCTGGGTACCTATTGAACCCGTACAAAGCCTTCTTCAATCATGTGATTCTCTATTGAATCCTGGGATTTTGCTAGATATGCACTTCTTCTAATTACACCATTCAAGAGAATGGTCTTGTCATCCATGGGTGTAATCTATCTCTGGAAGTGTGTCTAGCCACTAGATCAAACATCTTGTCATGATCCTCTCCCTCTTTCTAAGAGAATCCTCTAGCCACGAGCCTTCCTTTGTACTTCTATAGTATGTTTGATTTGTAAGTCTTCTTGTTGAACAATCATCACTTGTTCTTCTGAACAAGTGTTCATCATCCTTCTTTTGTAGATCATAGCACACTATCTTTCCTACAAATCAAATTCGATTACATGATTAGTAACACTTCATAATGATAAAATCATGTTGACATTTCAATGATAACCTATTATGCATACTGATATGATTCACATAGTTATGCAACTATCTTGACCAATACTTTGGCACAACACTTTTCCATATCCTGTATGCATACAGTGGCTATCTAGATGCCTTCCATCTCTACCAGAACATACTATCAAAAGCGTGCACAAATCCCAACATGTTAGGAAAGAGGTTTCATTCTAGACAAGCAACAATGGAATGTTTGTCCAACTTACCCATCATATGCATATTAGTAGTATAATGTTCAATGCTATATGAATGCTTACACTATGCATGTTATATTTCCTGATTCTAGGAATACAAATATGCATACAACTATTACGAGCAATATCATTAACTATTCAGAGATTCAAGAAGTAATTCAAATATAAACTCAAATACTTATCTTTTATGTTTGTGTGGTTGCCTCCCTCTTGATCTCTATTTCCCTTTATGATAGCATCATGATTATATGTCTTTGAACTTCTATCCATCCTGTACCACTATGCATGCTTAAGTGTGCACTAGTTTCATCATTGTGTCATCCTCAAGATCTCATACATAATCATACATTCATTAGTATAATCTCAATACTATCAAAACATTATAATCCTAAATGATCATTTCATACGTAGGTAATTTATCACAAGCATTAGTATTCAAGGTTTCAGGGAGTACTCCTTTTACTCATGCATATTCTTATTTGACCATAGGACTCTTCTAGTTTGTCATATCATTAATCAAATTAAGAAACATAAAACCCTTGATTACTTAAACTTCTAACTTCAAGAATAATCATTATCAATCATACAAAAGTATACTTATCTAAGATCCTAACACAAAGTATGATTCTTACTCGATATAGGAAAACATACCTGGATTAGCATGCTTGCTAGTTATGTCTAACATACTCAAACAATATCTTCTTTGTTCTCTTCAATGATTTAGAGACCTTGTGCTAGTAACCTGCATATCTCATAAGTTAAGCATAGTAGAACCAAATCATACATACCTCGTAAGTAGAGCTTCTATGTGATCAAAGACTATGGATGAGTCTTTGTCTTCATGTCATCATGGTCATATATTCTTGATCTAGAACTTGATTTGTCTTTCTTGATGTACCTTTCATGTTAGCAGACAAAATCATCCTCATACAACACCACAAGTGCATTAGTACAATCATAAGTGTCATAACCCTAATCAATGAATGTATTCAATCATTCACATGCATTCATACTTTTACTAAGGTGATCAGACAAGTCTAAAATTAATCATGATTGTACTAAACTCAATAATATAAAGACAAACATATCATGAACTTAATCTTCAGATAAATGAAACAGATTTCAAAACATACCTGCATCTCCTCAAGTCATACCTGTTGAGATTGCATGTAGTCTTCTCTATAAGGGTAAAACCCTAATCATCCAAGGTAGATAAATTGTAAACATATTATATAGGTTCATGGTGCTAGGATGATATAATGTCAGTGCCATTTAAACCTCCTTCATTTCTTCCCTATGAGTCTCCCAACCTTGTTAGGGTTTCTTCTTACTTGGAAACCCTAATTTTCAATCTCCTTCCTTAAACAACATTTTGATGGAAGATTAATATCTATGATGAATGGATTCCAAATCCATTTTCAAAGTTTCCAATGTTGCATCAGGTGTCTCCAACATTGTATCAGGTCCTTCCATACCTAAAAACCGAAAACCCTAAGTGAGAGCTTCTTCCTCTTCTTCTTTGATTTCCTCCGTTGAGCCATTTCAGATGTGCCATATTATTTCTGGTGTCTCTCTGAAATTTTGGATCCTCAGGGTCTGAAACTTCGGATTATGGTAGCCTGACCTGTCACCTTTCCAACACCACATTTTTTAGCTTCATTTGATTCCTCATGAGAGAGATATGATAATTTTCCCAACATGACCTGTTTATGGGATGAAACAACATAGTGAACTTGTATGGAGTGCCACGTGTCACTGTTTCAACTTCGACCTCTGATACTTGTACTTGTGAAACTACAGTCTGTTCCCTAACTGTCACTTTTTACGGAATTCCATTTGGAGCTTCCTATCCCGAGATATGACCTTTTTACCTAGGTCACCTGTTTAGGGCTTCATTTTGGAAGAGGAAGAAACCCTAACTTGTACGGATCATATCTCAGAAAGTACAACGAATCTGAGGTTGAAACTCAGACACAAGGTACAGAAACGTGTCATCTTCGGCCTGTCCAAGTTTCATATCCTGAACCTTCTCCAAAAGTGATTTATAGCGAAAGTTCCACGATGACTAGTTTTTTCTATACAAAGCCCTAACTTTCAAATTGTCACAAGTGAAACAAGTGTCGTAAGTGCCATACATTACATTCCTTCAGGCTAGCTATGATACCATGTTATTTTTTCAAAATTTACTTCAATATGATATAGGATCTTAACTGAGAGAATAACATGCACAACAAATCAAACACAAGAGACAAGAGACACAAAGCATTTCACCAGGGAAACCATAAAGGAGAAAACCCCGCAAATTCCGCAGAGATAGAATGAGCAATAATACAAAACCGCAAAACAAAGAGATGGTCTTCAGTAGCTTCCTCCTCCTCCACTTGTGCGAACTTCTCTCTCTCTCACTTATGCGAATTGAGTGAGTGAGTGAATGAACAAACAAGAGAGGCACCCTCTCTATTTATACTTTATCTTTCACTTGACTTTTACCCAACTAGGTCAGCCCCTAGTTGTACTTGACTGGGCCGACTTCTCTAGAAGAGTCTAATAACCCATAGACAACTTAACTCTGGGGTCTAATGCACCAACACACAAAGGAGGGTTAACCTCAATGACTTTACATGACTCAATTACAATAAAGACTCTCCCGACCGGAGGAATAAACATCTCCGCCGGAGGTACAATAATAAAATACAAATACAATATAAAATATACAAGTGAATATCTTCTGAAGTTACAATTACATTAACAAACAAAGGTGGCTACCAAGAACTAGTTTCATCATCATTGTATCCCATCTCTAGAGTTATGGTTGTCTGGCATGTATCCATGTTGTATGGAATCAAGTCCCTCGATCACATGGATTCATAGGGTGGATACTTTGGTGGTAAGATTCCATTTTTGCACATAGAATTAGAAGGAAACATAATAAGTAGTTACTTTGATCCCCTTGTGATGACAATAAGAAAATGTGTTCAATAAAGTTATGGCCTCTACTTTGGGTGGATAATGTTCTCTAGGTGGAGGTGCTCAAATCCATGAATAATTAAAATAGGTGACTAGCCCACCAAATCCTTCTTCA
This sequence comes from Larix kaempferi, assembly GCA_027924585.1. Classification (NCBI taxonomy): domain Eukaryota; kingdom Viridiplantae; phylum Streptophyta; class Pinopsida; order Pinales; family Pinaceae; genus Larix; species Larix kaempferi. The sequence continues at coordinate 692,968 of BSBM01000891.1, forward strand.
AAGCACTAACCACCAAATAGGTGAGTGAGTGAATCCAGATGCTTAAATTAGATCATGGTTGCATCACAAATGTTGAATCCATTGGAGTTGAGCTTGTTTATCACTATAAAGAAGTCTTTTAGGACCAAGCTCTCATTGAACAAAGGTTAGAAACTATTTAGAATTTCCTTGACATTACTTCCTACAAAGTTTCAGAGGATCTATTATTCTTGTGATGTGTTGTTGTCACTTGATGAGATCAAATTCATCCTCGTGATATGGGAAATGGAAAAGTCCCTACATTAGATGGATTTCCATGTGAATTACACAAAACCACTTAGGAGTGTGTGGGGCTAGAGTTACTCAAATTCATTATGTAGTTATTGCATTTCAACCCCTATGAACCATATTAGTCTCATCAAATTCATCCCCAAAGGCTAGTGATGCAATTCTTATTACCTTATAGAGACTCATTACCTTAACTTGTCATACAAAATTTTGGGCAAGGCATTGGCTTTGAGGATCAAACACTTGTTGTTGAAAATTACTTGACCTAAATAAACATGCTTCATTAAAGGGTGTTACATTTTCTCTTGTTTGTCATTGTATTTACTTGAGATGTAGGGTTTCTCTCGTCAGAATTTCACCCAATACTGTAATTGATAATTTGACATACCATCCTACTGGTATGGAATTGATATTTAAAGCTCACATTCTAACATTTATAGCATGTTATAATCAAGTGGATTTTCTTAATGCAATTATGCACAATGGAAGAAAAAATGTTGCTCATTCACTAAGAATATATTCTTGTTTCTTGTGATCTCCTATACAGTCATATAATATTCTTTTGATAATTGCAAATTTGCAACATGGAAAAGTAGGTCATAGCCAAAGTTGGAAAATTGGGAAGTTGGATTTAAGGGTCATATATTTACATTTTTATATTCTTTTATTTATAGCAGGTTATGATCAGGTTGATTTTCTAATTTCAGTTCTCCAGGATGGAAGGAAAATGATTCTCATTAATTTAGAACTTGTTCTCGTTTCCTATGATTTTTTGTATAGTATTGTAATCTTATTTTGAGAATTGAAAATATGAAGTGTGTAACAATGAATAGTATATGATGGCCAAAATTTGCAAATTGGGACATATTCTTATCTAGCACATCATTATAGTTTGTTGTCTATATGGATAAATGGATGGGGAGCTCAACCATAAAGATATTGGGCATCCATTGTCCTATGGATATTGCACTATACTTTTAATAACACACCGCTATAACTTAATAAAACATTTTCACATCATCGATGTCTGATGCATTTCATAAACATAGAACACCTTTAGGTGCGGTCAAATATACAAATGCATCGATGCTAGTAAACACCTAGAGTATTTCTTAACCGATGCTTTCTACATTGCTAGATGCACCGCTGAATTAACAAAAAAGTAATTTAATTATTCACTACATACATCGGTGTTCCATAATAACACTTCCTCACTGCCGGGTCAGTGCGCTTATGTTTAACTTACGCACCAACATGGCCTTATGAAAAAATATTTTTTCATTTCATTCTGTGGTATTTTCACACAAAGTTGCACTGATTATAGTGCACTCTAAATAATCGTGTGCATCGTGAACATTGCGAACACCTATTCGTAAAGCATCAGTGCTCCCAAATGAGGGATGCACTGATATAAAATATTTCTTAAAAATTTTGGTGCATTTTAGTATCACACACACACCATCTACGGTGTTTTTTGGTCTCACATAGCATTGGTGCATTAAATTTAGAAAGCACGCCGTAGAAAGCACACCGCTTATTTTTATTGTCAAGTGAATTTTTGACATGATAGTGCATTAGGGTCACATTAGCGCAGCATGCACAATGCTTATGTAGTTTGTAATGCACTATTAATGGTGCACTCTAGATATAAAAGGCGCCACTAGCGATACTTTACTATTATATGGGCGCACCGCTTATTAAATTAATTTATTATGAGAAAAAATTTATTGTTTGATATTAACAAATAAAATGACCATTTAAAGAATTTTTTTATGTTTTAAATATACATATGTGTGTTTGTGTATGAGACCGATGGAATTTATATATGAATTAGAGACGTTAGCGGTGAGAGCTACAGTAAGCCCAAGATTTGAAATCTTGGAACCTTTCAAAAACCTCATATTTCTTCCTTATAAAATAGAACCATGTCATTATGGAGAAATCATCTATGGAAGAGACATAATACTAGGATACCCCTAGTGATGGGATCGATACTAGTCCAAACACATCACTATGTATTAACTCCAATATTTCCTTGGTCCTTGTGGCCCCACATGGGAAACTTACATGACTCTGTTTACCATAAATACAATGTTTATAGAAGTCTAATTCTAAATAAAAATCAGGGAGACCTTCAACCATACCTTTGTTGTGCATAGCACAAAGACCTTTCTTCACTAATATGTCCCATCTACTGATGCCATCACATGGTTGAGTTGACTAGACAAGAATATATGTTGTTGAATTCGGGAAATACTATATTGACACATCCATTGGTGTATGTTCTTCCCAATAGCTTGTACAGTTTTCTAGTATGAACTCCTCTCATCAGTACCATCGCTACTCGCACCATTTTACATGAACCTTTCTCAAATATAGACTGCACATCTGCATTTTCCATCTTGCTTACAGATATTGAGTTTCAAGCCAAACTTAGAATATGCAACACTCCTGGAAGAGTTCCTATCCTTCCATATTTTAGTATATGCTGAACTTTATCTTGTCCAACAATCATGTTCGATGAATCATCGCCTAGAAGAACATCACCACTGTTGTATTTCTCATATTCACAAAACCACTCTTTGCGTGGTGTCATATGATACGATGCACTAGATTCGATCAACCAAGAGTCAAGATCTGACTGTGTACTTGTTGAATCCAAATACACATCCCCCTTTTCTTTAGTCGAAGGATTACCTTCAGTCGGCTACACTTCCTCATATCCGTTGCTCTTCTTGACTCTCACTGACTTAAAATATCTCTTATAATGCCCACTTTTACCACATTGCCTACATTTTCTCATCGTTGGACTAGGGTATTTAGATTTGATCTTAGATCTACCCATCGAATTTGATTTTCTATTGGGGGTTTTACATTTTCCTCTATCTATCGGTCGACCTCTTACCATTAGGGCATCATGGGTTGATCTTTCCATGTTCTTCCACATCATCTCTTCTAACAACATAGATGCAGTGTAACATACTCGTTACCCTCAATATCCAGTTGGGGTATGGGGTATGCAATTTTTCCTTCAAACTTAAACATGATTAGTTATCATATTCAACAAAAGATAAAACCCAAAGTTTCCATAATTATACATTAAAATTCTCACTTATGCATCAACATGGTTCTCTGTTATGAGATTAATAATAGATAAGTGGCTTTCAATATTAAAACAAAACTATTCATGATATCTACACCTCATTGTTAACACCCAAAAATTGTTTTCCTTGCTCGTTACCTAGCCACACTACATCCCCTACATCATACCGACTTTCATTCCTACCATTGTAACCTTCACATATCCAAAAATCCCAAAGTTGCAAGTTAATTTGGACCATAATTAATGTATTTTGGATATTCCCCCTTTTTCCACAAAAAGAGAGAAGTTAATACATCCCCATAAAAGATAAATTCCCCCAAATAAAGGAAAATTCCCCCAAAAGTCAACATAAGCGAGAAAAATTTCAAATCAAAAGAGGGAAAGCCCAATGCTTATCCAAACACTAGTGGTCAACCAATACCAGGGGTACCCTAAAATCATCAATTGTTTTTCTGCCCAAATTCCAAGGGAAAAACAATCAATCTTTTTTTTCTATATAATAACTGTGAAGGTCCCCCATTTCTAGAACTTCTCCATCCATTTTCCTTACCATCACTTTGCCAAAAATTTATCCCGAACCTTGGAACCCTTGAGTGTTCTATTTTTGACCTTTTACTGGAGGATTTTACACCTTGTGACAAGTCCATTGGAGAACACCACGTTGCCAAGAGACCTGGAGCATTCTACTTCAAATGTCTGCAAGGGCCCATTGCCATCATTATTTTGAGGTACCTTTTGCTCTATATACAACCCATTTATGGAAATATGACAAAATCATTCTTTTATTTTACATGTTTGTTGCAAATGCTAACTTACTTTTACTCCATGCATGTACTCAGTTTAGCTTTTAATATTTGTAATTTATTTTATGTTTTTCTCCATTCCAACCTCTACTCAGATTTCTCTAAATCTTAGTAGGTGCCTTTTGGCACATGTTGGTGTTAAAGAAACAACAAGTTTTGGCGAGTCCTACCGGGTCGATCTCCATCGATCTGTGGTTTGGTTTGACCACCCTTTCCTAATTTGTCCTGTTTTTTTTTTCCAGTTTGTATTTCCCAATTTAGTTTATTTTCAGGTTATCTGTTACCATGTATTAGATACGGCTCAGAAAAATGGCCTAAATCTCCTCGCCTAGCCCCTGCTGGAGCTCTGTTTTTTGAAAAATTCTTCTCCCAGGCCGAGGTCGTGCCTGTTTACCTAGTAAGGGCGACCCAAGTTGCTCTTTCTGCCTCCTTTTGAGTGACATGTTTCACTATTTACCTCGATAGGTGCAACTTGCCTCCTCTAGGCCCAGGTCGCCCTTGTATGATCTTTAAGAGCGACCCAGGTTGCCTCCCGTGTTAAGTTAAGTATGACTTGTCGCACTTAGAACCCCGGAAGGTGATACTTGCTCTTCCCAGGCCCAATCCGCTTATGTATTTTATTTTAGAGTGACACGGGTCTCACAGTTTGCTTAGTTAAGTGCAACCTGTCACACATAAGCCCCTGATAAGGGCGAACCACCTGTTTTTCTATTTTTTTACACTTCGATCGTGATTGTTTTCTAGTCTTGTGTGACTCAAATCGCTTATGTCCCTTCAATAGGTGCGATTTGCGATTGTTTTTGCTTTTTTGAGTTGTTTTCAGCCCTCTAGACCCTTTGTCCCACCTCTGGACTTTGCAAGTTGCTATATTTTTCCATCCTATTAGTTTGTAGTAGCCTTTTCATTCTGCTTACTGCCATTTGCTTGCTGTAATAGTTTGTAGATCTACACTTGAGAGGTCCCCGTAGTAGAGAAAATTCCACTTGTTTGAGTATTTGCTGCATTCTTGGGTGACTTTTAGATCTGTTAGGACTGTATTATTTCTCTTTTAGTAAGCTATGTGTTGGAAATATTAGTGCTCATTTTTGCTTTAGAATTAAATGCTTAGCCTCCATTGAAGTGATTGCAAAAGGAAAAAGTTTTTATTTTGTTTTGTTTATCATTTCAGTTCAGCATTATACTTGGGTACACACCGCTTGTGCACACTTTCCACACCTCAAATTAAATGCTTGGTCCATGACCCCAAGCTTAGCCTTAAAATTAACCCTAACTCAACACATATTAACCTCACTTGAGGACCAAAAAATAATCTTGTAGTTAGGTAGGATATTGGGGATATGCATCCAAATAATTCCCCTTTGTCATTTACATATGAGACATAGTTGTTTTCGTTAGGGGACCAAAATCCTCTAGTATTTGTGGGCATGGTTGAGACCGATTTATGGGGGGGTTCTTGTCTAACAAGGGAAAGTGGAAATAATGGAACCGAATGACTGGGTGGAATGCCGCACTCCACTTAGTACTAAAGCTCATCGAGATTGTTGTATTTGGACTGAAGTTGTAGGTAACCTTTCCCGACGTGTCCTGAATGAATTAACCTAGAAGCCTTTCTTTTATGACTCTTTTACCCAGGTTCCCTTTCGGTAGAGGGATATCCTTGAGCCATATTGGTCTTATATATATATATATATATATATATATATATATATATATTTTTTTTTTTTTTTTTTGACTGCGTATTTCATCATCCTATAGGGGAAATTATTTGTGAGGGCTTCCATCTTCTAGCTAGGTTACTGCTTGCTCCTTTATCTGATAGGTTAGCGGGTCATTTTTTTTATAGGAATGCTGCTTGTTGACTTTTTGGCCCTTTTGTTGTAGCACACAATTGTAGTGGGTTTTTTGAACCGGTTATTGGCCTAAGCGCCTCTTTGTTGTGCTCTCTTCTTGCACATTCGGTTGCATTGCTATTTTCTATCCTTTTTCGAGACTGATATTATACCTATTCAAAATTTCATGATCCTTTCACTATAACTCCTCCGAGGTACTATTGTAGACTTTGGGGCAGTCACCACAGTTAGTTTCTTATAGCATACATGTAATAACCTATTCGATGCACTCCATAGTCTTAGGAACCATTTTTTGAGACATTTGAGTTGATTTTGATTCCTCCCAATCAAATTCACCTACACGCTCACCCACACACTCACCGACGCCCAACTGGATGGTATGAAATATCCCAACCCCTTTTGTTGGGGTAACCGTTGGTGGCAGAAGTGGTGGTGGCCCGATAATTGCTGCCATGACAACACAATCATTGGTTCCATGGGAACCACCATTCTTGGTTCCATAGTGATCCCCCTAGGTGGAAGTATCCCCATTATCCTAGTCATGACCACCACACTTTGTGGGTCCATGGTCGCATCCACATCCAACGTAGTTGTTGGTCCTACCATGTCTTATCCTGGTTTGGATAGACTGACCAATGATCATATTAAACATGATCCTACTTGCCCTCGCATGTCTACCAAGATCCCATCATACATCCCTAAGTTTGAAGGGAAGGCTATGGAATATCCCCATAACCACATCATATCCTTCCACTTATGGTGTTCCTCCAACACCATAGTGGACGATTCCGTTAGATTGTGTCTCTATTTGAGAACTCTTACTAGAGTTGCAACTAAGTGGTATATCGATCAACCACATGGGGCATACCCCAATTTCGTGTCCTTAGCCTCCAATTTCCTACAGTTCTTTCAGTTTCCTATCTGGTACGATGTCGAAGTTGAGATCCTCTTGTCTTGTCGACAGAATTCCACTACACACATTACGGAGCACATCCATGAATTGTGTAGATGTCGTAGTTCATGTAATATCAAACTCGACGATAGGATATTCTTAGACTAGTTCATCAAGTCCCTCCTTCCCCCCATCGCCAAAGACATGGCTTCTGAATTCCCGCAATATGAGGAAGAAGCAATCCTCAAGGTACAATGATTTGACCTAATATATGCACAATCAGGTTATTTATACACACTCCTCGTAGAGACTCCTCTTATAACGATCCACCGGGGGCATCTCATGCAACAGATGGTGTCATTGGCATTGTTGGATCCCATCCTAGACCCCATACATCTTTACCCCCCACAATGATCACTTGCATATACAACAATTCCCCTAGCATTCCGTAGCCCCACATGAGCTCATTTCCCACACCAGGTTATGGCCTTGATCTATCCCATGCATCAACTCATTCTAGAGCGACACCCTCTTATGTTCCTCTGAACCCTACACCTTATGTCCACATACCTTCCTATTAAGGACCTGCATATGGTGGTACTCCTCAAGGGTACGCACCACCCCCACCCATCAACCCCTATTATCCCCCTCCTAGCACACCACAAGTAGCTCCCACACAAGCTCCTACCTAAGCTCCACCTTTTCCACAAGGGAAAGTCTATGCCCAACAAAACCAACTACAAACCCAACAAGCCCCCAATAACCAACAAGGGTAACCTAACTGAAGAAAAGGTAGGAACAGAGGGAATAAAGAACACTAGGGAGGGCATGGACCACCGCCAAACACCTCTAATAATAATGGAGCTAATCCTACCAACTACAACCGCCTAACCAGGGAAAGAAACCACAGCTACAGACCAATCATCCATGTTCTTTCTGCAATGACTATGGACATTACACTCGTCATTTCCCCCATTTGGCTAAAGCACACTAGCTTTAGGATGAGGCTAATCGACGAGATGCCGCTATCGCCCCTCAGGCGCAGCCTAAACCACCTCAACTTGTTCAACAATCGATGGTGTTTTAAAACCCTTTTCCCACCCAAGGGGTAGTTATGACACAACCCCCCGTTACATATGTCACATCATCTAGTTAACCCATTGATTCCGGAGTGCAACACCTTCTAATGTTGTCATTTGATATCAAACTTCAGACCCGACGCAACCAATATGGGTCGGTCACCAAAACCACCCCTGTTGATAAGGCCACCGACTCCACCCTTGTGGATCAGTCTCTGTATCTACCTAGACCCTCGACTGATGGGGATCCCAAAGTCCCAAAATTCCCTTTGCATCGCATTGTGAACAATCCCAATGCTCGAGCCACTCTCAATTACAACATTGTGGATGATTTGTCCCAATATCCTACCGCCATGTCAACCTTGGAAGTTCTCTGGAACTACCTCACACAACACAAAGCCTTACTATCGGCTTTAGGTGCGATTGATCCATCTGATTCATGTTTGATCACATTTGACTTGGATGAGTCAGAGCCCCGCATGCCTTCATCCATCATGTTCCAGATTCCCGTGTCGATCCAGAGCTTAGTTATCCATCGATGCATCGTTGACCAGTGTTCCTCCACATGCATTATTTCAACCTTTGTTTGGTAGAATCTTGGGTCCCCTAAGTTACAACCATCCACGATAGCATTAAGCGCTTATGATGGTCACACTTCCCAAACTAAGGGAATTCTCCGGAATGTTCCTGTCGAGTTGGCCAACAAAACTGTCCTAATTGACATTGAGGTCGTCAATGCTCAGCTTGATTACAATCTCCTCCTTGGTAATAACTACATGTACTATATGAAAGTCGTCGTTTCCTTAGTCTTCCAACTCATAATGTTCCCTCATGAAGGGAAGGTCGTCAAAATTGACCAGTTGACTTACTACAATCCCAAGGGGCTGTCCACTCCAGAAAATGTCCTCCCCATGTTTGAAAATACTATCTCCAATGATTCCATCCCCTCGCTTATGGCTATAGGGACTGGTATTTTTTGTGAATATCCCATGACTGCCACCTTTAAGGCCTTATCCCCACCCCCCTCCACTACAGAGGTGCCGGATTTATGCACCATTTCCTCAAGGAAATTAGTGCCTCAACCTACGCCTCAACCACAACCCCAACCACAATCCTAGCCACAAACAATATCAGTGCCCATCCATGTGGGAGATACTCCTATACACATGATCCCATTCTTGTTTCCACCGTTGGGAGTTGTCAACATGCTTGTGATGGGAACTCTTAACCTTCCTGGATTGATGCTGGATATTCCCATTTGGTACCCACCTACACCAAACCCACCACTAAGCCCACAATTTCTTTTGCAACTTGTGCAACCGATTGATACTGCCACTCATCCTCCTCCTGATTTGTCCATGGAAACACCCTCTGCCCCCACACCTCCTCCAACTAAGAAGGTTGGGGGAAATACTATGAAGGAAACCACTCTAGAAATGATGAACAAAGCTGTGAAGCCTCCTCCAATTGCCTCAAATTGAGCACCCTCGCCTTGTGCTTTGTGCGATACCTTGGGTCACTCTACCCAAAACTATCAAGAGTTTCCCATCCTATGTACTCATATGCAGACGTTGGATGATGGCAAAAACCTTCTAGTGGTCCAAGTGCCTGACCCTCCCCATCCTTGCAACAAGTCCTTGCACATGAACCATTCTTATGCGGTTTATGGACTTTACATCCATTACTCCCACCTCTGTCTAGATCTCCCCGAATGCCAATCCGTGCTGGCTAACCTGCGTAAACTCTCCTTGGAGTCTCAAGTCATCGTCATCAAAGGAGTCCACCACGAGGCCTCTTCTTTGAGTGGGACAAAAACCATTTGTTTCATCTCATTTTCTGATGAGCGTTCTTCATCATCCCATACCTCTATGATTGTGTTGTCAGGTATGAGTTCCTTCAACCTATCTGCTCGAACGTTCCAAACCGGTGAGGAAATCCAATGTCCTTAACATGGGTGAAAACCCCTAAGCTTGCCTCCTCCTCCTCATCATTCTCGTTGCTATCCAAACTCGTGATATTGGGGGCATCCAACCTGCATGTGCAATCCCCCATCACCATCTCACTAAGTTAGTATGCCACCATGGCTATCCACCTCATGGAACACCCCCTGTCAGTAGCTGATCGATGCCCTATTAGTACCTCCCTGGGAGAGCATCCATACCGCATTGACACCTCTAGGATGGTGGGAATAATAGATTACCTTTACCTTGGGATAGGGGGCATGCTCAATCATTTTGACCTTGCCCCATCACATCTCTCTTGATATTTCAATGAGCCCATAACTCAATCCAACACATATGTGATCCATAATCACAAACCCCATGCCCATAGCATGGGGACAAGACCTTAACCCTGCTCACTTTTTCACATGCATGATCTCAACCATTTCCGAGGTCACATGTCACTTGTGTATTTGGTTTGATTTCTAGACACACATTTTATGCTTGGGTATCGTTTCCATGTGTACAGGTTCAAGTTGCGTTGAGCTCCACTTGTTTTAGTCAATGTCCGCCCCTGCAGGTATAACCTCTTAACTGGAATATATGTCATCTTCTCCCATAGAGTATCTTATGCATTGATCCAATTTTCTCCTTTTTTTCCTATAGGACCGCCCATGTCCGAGTAAGTGGCCCAACCCAGCCATCTTTTCGTTCTCCCTTGCTCGGGAGTAGAGCCTACCTTACATTGGTGACCATTTTAGTACCCCCTGCATTTGGCACCCATGTCATCTATATCCCCATAGAATCGAGAGTCCTTATAGTTTGACATTCAGAAATGAAGCCGCGTGTATTCCTTCACATTGTCACTCATTGGCCATTCCCTGTAAACGGACTCCCATTATGTAGTTTACTTTAAGCCCTTTTCTGACTCCTTAAAGAATGAAAAGATTGACGAACAAACTTGCTTGCTTTCATGCTCGTTAAAGTATTTGAAAGCACGTCCATTTGTTATGCCTTTTACCCCTTTTTTCGGACCGAATGGAATAATTACGAAAAATGTATACTCTAGTCTCTTTTGGCTAGAAGAGTTCTCCCCTGTACACTTTTATGCCTTTTCAGGCATCAGAGACTAAGTTTATGAAAACTAGTAGTTATGGAGTTTTCTTTATGTTTTCAAGGTCGATAAAATTGAAAACTCCAGTGAGCATTCGCCGTATTGGGCTTGACCAAAATCCACGAGACAATATCATATCAAGCACACTTCTGTCCCTTCTTTGAGCTCGTTAAATAATGAAGAAGCCCTGAATGGTTCCTCTTGGCACCCTTGCAGATCACATATAGTCCCTTATCATGGAAACATCCGTAGTATGGTTGCCTTTGTTCAGAGTATTATACAATAATTCATCCTTGGAGTCCCCTTGATGTCATGTATTTGTCCCCCTCTCCGAGTATACCCCATTGCAATCATCCCCACCAGGTCACCCCAACTATGGTCCCCTCACTGAGGTCAGTTTCATATGCTTCCAGGTCAGCCCTGTCGTTATACTTTGACCAAAGGAATTTCCAGTCCCCTCACTCATCCGCCCTTGTATCCCCTAGTAGTGTCTTAGTCCCATGTCCATTTCCAACACTCCTTGGTTGTATCCCTCATGTTCCTTTCAAGGAACCATCATTTCCTTGGTAGTTGTAGGTATCCCTCTGTCGATGTTAACACATTTATTCCAAAGGATAGAACCAGAGGTTGCTGTACCTTGGCCTCATTACCATCATCGATGAGCCCCTTGGACCACCTAAGGGGAGCTGTTAGCACTCAAATTTACCTTGTCAAAATTTCTCCCGAAACTTTGAACCCCCTTGAGTGTTCTAGTTTCACCTTTTACCGGAGGATTTTACACCTTGTGACAATTCCATTGGAGAACACCAAGCTTCTAGTAGACCTAGAGCATTCTACTTCAAATGGATGCAAGGGCCCATTGCCACCACTATTTTGAGGTACCTTTTACTCTATATACAACCCATTTATGGAAATATAACAAAACCATTATTTTATTTTACATGTTTGTTGCAAATGTTAAATTAGTTTTACTCCATGCATGTACTTAGTTTAGCTTTTAATCTCTGTAATTTATTTTATGTTTTTCTCCATTTCGAACTCTACTCAGATTTCTCTAAATCTTAGTAGGTGCCTTTTGGCACGTGCTGGTATGAAAGCACTAACAACACTAATGAAAGATATCATAAGTTTCTCAATGAGTACTTGTTTAAGAGGATTCTACTTTCTTAATTGAGCATCATCTAATAACTTAATATAATTAGTTGTACCCAAAATCTCATAATAATACAAACAAATTATATCTGTGAAGCTTAAGGCACTAGCCTCTTTCTTCAATAGTGTTATTCATTAAATATGACTACAAGACATCACCTAACAATTTATCTTACAATACAAAGTAAAAAGTTAAACTATAAGCAACCTCTAGTTATTTAGATTATTTAGCGATGATATAAAGTAACACTGATACTATGATCTCTTCTACAATTATAGACAATAAGTATAACAATCTCTAATAGAGAAAGACACACTAGTTTATCATGCATACATATGTAGACATTTTCTTAATGGTGTTCAAGGGTCAGCGCTCACAAAGCTTGCACCCTAGCTTCTACAAAAAAGATTAATAAAAGGCATGCCGATCCTTTTCTCAAGGGTCTCACAACAAGAAACATATACATAGAATAAATATTACCATTAGAGAATATAAGGGATCGCCTCTCTTTTCAAAGAGGCAGTGCTTCGACCCTTCTCATGTAGTAATGAATTATATCAATCATAGTTTCTCCTTTACAAAATAAAAGTAAGTGCAATCACATACTAGCAGTGGAGTTCCTAAAAGGTACCATAATGTGATTGACATCAATCTTCCGATAGGTCATCATCTCCTTCCACACATGGTGGTGAACTACCCAAAATGAAATCAGTGACCAACTCCCCTCCTTCCAGAGAGAGATACCCTTTCTTCTTTTTTTTAACAAAAATATGATGGAAATTAGATGGAATCGTTATCTTTACACCACCGCTGCTCTTTATTAGAACCCTAACTTTATTCTTCTAACAAATCTAACCCATAATTGTTTATAACGAAAATTGTAACTTTAACTCTCCATCTTTATGAAGGGTTAAACAAGCCCTTTGATTCCCAATGTGGTTGAATAACAGGGGTTGTATCTTCTTCAAAAAAGAGTTGAAAAAGCTTGTAACTGCAATATCAATAAAATAGTTAACATAGAGAATAACCTTAAATATTACATCATAAATGTAATATGATGGACACATGAGGAAATTCGATTGCTCAATCAACTTACGAATATTATACACATGAATGTATATGCAAGGATATTCACCCAAGAATAAAATAAAAATAACACTATGTTCAAGCACATCAGCTTGTTGTCATAGTAATAATAGAAATAGTAACAATACACCTTCTTTTCTTGTATCAACCAACATAGATCCATCTTAAACCCGTATCTATCAAGCACCGAGAGGGATCCAATTTCTTGAGGTGAATTTCTTTTTTTAAATTTAAACTCAAGAAATTTGATCTCTCTTGATTGATAGATCCGGGTTTAAGTTTTAAGTATTTATTTTATAAACGAACATCTATTTTTTAATTACTTTTCATAATATTTTATTTTATGAACCAACATAGATTTTTTTTTAAATACTTTCCATAATTTTTTTTATTTTATGAGCCGACATGATTTTTTTTAATGTTGTAACGTTACATCACACACGTTACAACATCTCCCCCATACTGGATTGTAGAGCACCTCGTTTCACTCGGTGCAATTATTAGGGTTTGATTATATTAATACCTCGAATAGGATCTGTTAACGCCTAAAAGTCACACACATGTGACATTTCGACGATTCATCCAGTAAAGCGTCATAAACATAAAGAATGCATGTCACCATGGGAATCCTCAACAGATATAGAACACAACATGAGTCCACAAGTGTCAAGAAATAATCAAAACAAGGGGTAGCATGGGTATTACCCAGTTAACCCGCGCTATAGTGCATATTACCTGAACAATGCCTGCGCTACACCCACACGGATTTTCCTTTGATAGCTGCGCTATTATCAAAACGACGGGACCAATCACGCCCAACGACGCATTAAAGACTCAATCCTCCCCAAGGATCATAATTCGGCTCCTCTCACACACTTGGGGGCATTAATCATCCCCCCTTGTGTACCTTGGAACTAGTTCATGAAGGAGGAGAGTTCACATTTGGATCTAGTTGTTTGATGGCCACCTCTTGGCCTATAAAAGGAAGCCATTGGCATGCATTTGGTAGAAAAATTAGAGCAAGGTTATGTTGCTGGATTTGAGTTGGAGCTTCCTCATAGCTCACCATTTCCTACCATTGTAAGCATTTCCAAGCTTGCTTGCCACCTACCATCAAGGGGCAAGTGTTTCTATCCATTGTTCTTCCACCTACTTAGCATTTAGTTTGGACAAGAAAGGCCTCCGTAAGGGAGATTGTTGGCTTCCCTTTAAGCCTTCACCTTCTAGGTGTTGTACAACTATTCCATTGGGAAATACAAGAGTGGTTTAGCACACCTTTGGGTTGTTTTTGGAGTTTGCAGCCTTCCCCCATCTCTTTTATTTTATTTTCATCAATATTTTCATGTTTGAATGTGAACTACACTAACAATATCTTGCAGGATCACTTGGAGGAATACCCACCATCAAAGGGGCTCCAAGGACCGAGGCCTTGCATCAACCTACAAGGATTATCCCCTCGCCAAGTGGAAGAGTGCAATTCTGCAATTTTTCCATAACAGTTCTAATGGCGACCATACTTATTTTTGTTCATTTCTTTTTAAACTAGGTTGTTTTATGCTAAGTATCTAATTCTGGGTGTTATTCATTTGCAAGAGAGTAGGTATTCCACCTCTTGCTTCCAGAATTTGGCCCCATCACGGTCATAGCTTATTTTTTCCATAGACGTGTGGTTCCCGACGTCTCTGCCGCGCTGATAGCGCGGATTCGACTCGGACAGTCGTGCACATAGCTCATGTTACCAGTTTCATACATGTGCTACACCGCTCATCACACCCGCGCAGAAGGTTAGTGTATTACTCACACTACAACACGTCTGTTTTGTATTAACCCACGTGGTACGTGGGGCAAAGTTTGGTTTAGTCACGCTACTGTTATTTATTTTCTTTTTATTTGCATAACTTAGTTTGGTATCCCAATTGCTGCTTACTAATGAACTTAAATTAATGCTAATTCTTTTTTTTTAACAAGAACGGTTATAGAGATTGTATTAAAAAAGAGTCTTCAAAAATACAGCCATAGAGATTCTGGTTTTCCTCTGTGAGGGACCAACATTCAAGTTTTCCTTTTCTGTTTTGGTAATTCTTCTCCTAGCTCTAACAGGTCTGAAGCTAGTGCTACAAAACTTAACAAATTGTCCCAAAATGAGCTTACAAAAGCAATACATTACAAAAACTGGATATAGAATCCATTAAAACTGAGAATACCCATTAAAACTAAACCAGAGTTTCTTCTAGACTATAGCAGAAAGATAAAGTATAACCGGCAAAAAAGAAGAACCAGCAAGCTGAGTCATTTCTGGCGCTGTCGAGGAGGTTCTGGGCTTTCCATGGAGTCGTCCGGGTTGGAGCTAGAGCCTGTAGTGTCCTGGAACCTTGGAATGCAGCGGGTCAAATCTTCTCTGAGCCTATCCACCTTTCCTTCAACGTATGAAATATTCCTGTAGTTATCGTCCACCTTGGAGTCCACATTTGATATACTGTTTGCTGTGTAGTCCACCGCTTCCGACATGGAGGAAATTCGGCCATTCATTAGGTCATTGTTATGCCTAATCTCGGTGCTGAGAGAGTGCAGGAGGGTAAAAATTCTCGTCATATTCTTCTTTATGTCTGCCACCTCAATTCTTATCCTGTTCACCTGCGCTTCCATGGTTTTGACCACTGAACCTTGTAGAGTTGTAGGGGAGGAAGAGTCAAGGGTTACTAGCTCCTCTTCGCACAGACTGAGGGACGAAAGATCCACGAGCAGAGTGCGTAAAGGCTCCAGGATCTTTGCTTCAGGGAGAGAGATGCCCTGGGAGGGGAGCAAGGGCTTGTCACAGAGCGAACAAGAGAGCAATGGAGGAGAAATGGCAGATTTGGCACCCAGGGAAGGAGCAAAGCAAGCAGTGGAGCGAGCATCCATTCTCAGGGCAGAGGTTAACAAAGAGAAGTTCTGGAAGTGTCTAAGCGAAGAGGTAATTAGAGCGTGTGAAGGAGTGGAGGTAGGTGAGGAGAGGCCATGTGAAGGCATTAAATGCTTCCATTGGACCTTGAATAAAGAGACAAGTGTTTGCATGTAGAAGCAAGGGTGGCCGCTATCAAAGGTGGCGAGGGGTGAGAGAGAAGGAGGCCAAGGTGGAAAGGGAGCACCCCAAGGGAGAGAGTGGTTAGGGAATCCAATAAGGAGTGGGATCATCACCATCGTAGGATAGAAAACCAAAACATTGGAGCACCCCTTTATCAGCCATTTCATCGGTGTGGTGATTATTTGAGCGCTGAACATGGAGGAATTTAAGGGTATTTAAGTCTTTGCTGACAAATTTGAGGAGGTGGTGATACTTATTTGATGGGGTGGAACGTTTCCGAATGAGATTGCGGGCTTCTCGGATTATAAAAAGAGAATCCCCAACATCTATAAGATCTTTTATCCCGACCTTGATGGCGATTTCTAGACCTTTAAGTAAGGTGATCCATTCAGCGTCGTTATTGGTCTTGATTCCAATTCCCCAGGAATAACTTTTCATTCTGTTTCCCCCAGCGTAAAAAATGACCCCTCTCGCACCTGCCAACCCAAGGCTAACTCACCCAATTACTTACTTTTTTTTAGTAATTAGTCCACCTACACCAATATTAGGAAGTAAAGAGTACATATCTCTTGAAAATTAACTAGGCAACCAATTTTGAGGCTTTCAACGGGCCCCATTGTTGTCACTAGTATTCAGGACCATTTCTTATTTATGCATCAAATCGACATGTTGTTTTTAGTAGTATTGCTAGTGTAGAAAACACTTTTTGCACACAAGCAAGGACCTAAAGACACTTGTCTCTCAAAGTATGCTCTTCACCTCGCACTTCATGTGAGCTCGGTGAATCAGAAAAAGGGTGAGAAGTGTGAAATACCTCGATTGCACATTTTTCTATTAGATAGATTAATTCGATTTTGCGAAGCACCATGAGCATCTCTTATATTTAAAAGTACATATTGCTCGATATACTCTTTTAGTTAATTTTCCAATGAATCATTTGTTTTTGTTTTTATCACATGTGTTTGCTCCACTATCACACAATAAAAGTCCTAAAGACTCTTCCAATCCAAAGTATGCTCTTCACCTCGCACTTCATGTGATCTTGGTGAATAAAAAAGGTAGGAATTGTGAAATACCCCTCTTACACTCCATAAGTGAAACATACAAACCCCTTAAAATCAACATTGTAATTGTCTTAGGAAACTAAAATCCTCCACAGGAGGTCACAAAACAATATTTTAGTTAGGTAGGATTGATTGGGATAGTCATCCATTAATGCCCACCAATCTAGTTTCATTAGGAATATTTTGAAACATAGCATTGTTTTCCTGTAGGGTACTTACAAAATCCTGTTATAATCAAGTGTTAAAAGAGAACCCGGATCAGAAGTGCATCGCTACAAGGAGGTGAACGCTGAGGTATAGCTTCCCTGCTCTCCCCTACAAGCCAGTCAACTTGTTGTAGGGAGACAACACTATACCGTGCAAGCCGAACCACTAATCCACACTTGACACAAGGTATCTTAGTGGCCCAACTTAAGATATCACCAAGGAGCAATTGTGAGTGCAATTGAATCCCGAAGTTAGCTATTGCCGTTGGGTGGTGTTTCCAAGTCTTCTTGATTGGATCATTGGCCCCATCACCGATAGAACTAGCTCTTTGTTACCTAAACTAGTCGATTGGTGTGTGGATACCATTATCACCATCAATTGTGCTTTTGGGAGGCCTATTTACATTTGAGAGGAAGAACATTAGGTTGTCTAGGGAATTTACATTTATTTTCTTTTTAACTACAAGTTCACTAACTCGTAATAAAAAGAACCTACATGTGGGAACTCATGCATTAAAACCAATATTGCACATATCTCTCACTTGTCGCACCATTTTGCATATATTGTGGTTGGCATATTTTTGCATTTGTTCAATTGTGTTTATTCCATTATCACTCTCATATTGACACACAACCTTCACTATTGAGGAACAAAACAACATCCTAAGACAATCTCGTAGATTGCAAGGCCTATCCCCTCTCTTGAGGGGTGTTTTCACACCTTCCCCCCGTATTCCACACAGAGGGAATTCAAGCCGGGATCGTTCCCAGGCAGCATTGATAGGGTCATCTGGTCGAGGCCAAACCTTGCTAGACACATTTTCTCGCCTCAGAGAGTCTATCAATTACGCAACTTCTTCCCCCATCGTAAGTAGTATCCTGTTGGCTTCTCCCCAAGGAGATCCCTCGAATCCCTTTGACCCATCCTCTCTCATAGGAGGTCAAACATTTTTCACAACACCACTTGGGTCTCCCCCTCGTGGAAATGACATCCCAAATAGAATGGAAAGACCCGTTGTCCCTACCTTACCATTTATGGCTAGTTTAAATCTACGCCAAACTGACAAATGACGCCATTGCTCATGATGCGACATGGCCGACTATGCCAAACAAGCTTCCTTATGATATTCCCAAATTTGAAGGAAAACAGGGAGACGATCCCACCAACCATGTTATGTCTTTCCACTTATGGTGTTCATCTAACAACATAGTGGATGACCCTGTGATATTTCCCCTATTCTATCTTACCCTCACCGAAACAACAACAAAATGGTATGTAAACCTAGAAAGTGTCACCCATTCCACATTTGTGACATTGGCCACCAAATTTCTTATGTACTTTCAACTGCCAATCCGACATGATCTAGGCCTCGAAATTCTCACCGATTTTCATCAAAATACTTCCACCCACATCGCGGACCATATCCATGAGTGGCATAGACACCGCACACTATGGAAGATCGAAATACAACCTCCCTTTTTGTTGGATAGGTTTATTAAATCTCTCCAACTTTCCATAGCTAAAGATGTCGCCACCTCATATATCTCTCCACCTCATATATGCACAGTATGTATATATTTACACAATCCTCCCTGATGCCCTACGACATCGGTCATTGGATCCTACACCTTTGGGCTCATCACATTTGGTGGATGGGATTATTGGGTCCATTTCCCATTTAGGAAAGGTTCCTCCCACCGCATAGGTTCCATTCAACATGGTTCAATATTACCCATCCATGCCACCTGCATCGGTACCCCCTACACCAGTACTAACACCATCAGTTGGTCAATTACAATATGGACCATATAGTCCTACATACCCAAATGTTAGCCAAACAATGGCGGTTCCTACACTTCCATTGGCGCTAGTCGCTCCTACATCCACCTCTTACAGAGCGCAAACGAAATTTATTCCACCACCGGGATATAATACGTATTATCCTTTCCCATGCCAAACTGGTCAACAACCTTCCCCCCACATGGGGTTTAACCTAGTTCAACCTACTTATGTTCAACAAGCTCAACACTTTGAGCAAATGAACCCCACAAACCCCCATAATACACATACTCAGGGGAAGAATAAAGGTAAGAACATACATTACTAGTATCCGGGACAAGGGGGAAATCCCCCTCCCCCAAAAAACTAGAATACGAGTGATCCAAATGCAAGGACTAACAATCCCCCCAAACAAGGTAAGAATCCTCCCTTGAGAACCAATTATTGCTACTCAATTTGTGGCGATTATGGTCACTACACACATCATTGTCCTCTTCTCCCCGACTGTCAACAGTTGGTGGAAGCTAAAAAGAAGATGGTGACGAAACCTCCTCAGGCAACGAATCCTCCCCAACCACAAACAACAGTGTTACAACAACCCTTCTCCAATCAAGGGGCAGTTACACAAGAACAAGATCCTCATCCACCTGGAGATGAGTCTTTCCAAAATATCTATATGTTGGATATAAACCTCCAAACGCGAGCCAAGGGTTATGATGGGCCTTCCACCCCCCAAGTGGAATACGTTCCTATCCCCTCGGGGGGCCCTCTACAAATACCACACCTGAATACTGGGAAAATCCCACAGATTATAAAATTACCACTCAGGCATACCCTAATAACCCCCATATGAAATCCGCCCACAATTACAACATTGTGGATGACTTGGCTCGATCCCCTGCAGCTATGTCCACATTAGAAGTGTTACAGTCTTGACCAACACAATAGAAAGCATTACTCAACGGACTCGGTGCGGTCGACCCATCCGACTCGCACATAATGAACTTTGATCTTGATAAAGGTGACCCATAACTACCATCAACAGTCACATTTCAAGTTCCAGTCATGGTTAAAAACGTCATGATCCATCACTGTATCATCGACGAAGGTGCATCCACTTGCGTTATGTCCGTAAAAGTATGGAAATGATTAGGATCCCCTGAGCTGGTCCCCTTATCTATCTCTCTTCATGCATATGATGGGAGACCATACCAGCCAAGAGGATTGTACCAAAATGTCCCCATAGAGCTGCGTGGCAAGATGGTTATGATTGATATCGAAGTAATCCATGCTGAGCTCGACTACAACATCCTCTTGGGGCGTAGTGACATGTACGCCATGAAGGCGGTAGCCTCCTCAGTCTTTCGTATCATGATGTTCCCCTTAAATGGGAAAGTAGTTACCCTCAACCAGCTTAACTATTATGACCCTAATACCACAAGCAATCCCGACAACGTCCTACCAACTATACTGGGCGATGATCAACCGTATGTTGACATCGCCCCCGGTATGTACAAAGACTCCAATTTGTTAGGATCATATTAGTGACCACCACCAAATATCCCTACATATAACGATGGCCTAATGTGCACAATTTTCACCACTGAAAATTGAGGCGCCTCCACCTCAACATAGTCATCAGCACCACCGTTGAGTCATGGAATTGAACAAACGTTGAGTCCATCGGTGCCACCAATTTTTTAAATCCCCTTCTTGTATCCTCCCATAGGTGTACAAGGGACACTAGTTATGGCTCAATTAACTCTTCTTGGGCTAACTTTGGGAATCCCAGTGTGGTACCTTACACCACCCTTCCTAGAGATGGCTTCCAAACTAGTCGCCCATTATGATTTTGTACTTGTTTCGACTAGTACGACTACAAGGCCAGTAACACGAACAATTACGGCATCCCAACCTATGAAAACCGCAACTACCCCACAATCGGTCATCGCTAAGACCGCCAATGAGGGCACCAAACAACCAAAGTTGAAAGGTACCCTATTACCAAACCCTACATCTAATTTGGTAGAAACCTTGAAGCCTAAAGCAGGGGGAATCAACCATCAGAAGTTGAAAGCCCCAGTAAAGATCAATACTCCCAATCAAAGGGTCACACTGCCATGTTCTCTTTGCAGGCAACAAGGCCACGAAAAAAACCTATGTCCTACTCTACCAGAGCTAACACATTTTCTTAACACCCTCGTCAGTGTCACCCATGCTCCACCAACGATGAAAGGGGGCACACCTCCCTCGCCCACAACTAAATCCAAAACATTGCATATGAATCACGCATGTTCCATATGCGCTCAATATGGGCACTACACACATCATTTCCCCGAACACCCTCGATATCGGGAGGCATTGGAAACCGTTCGTCTCACTCAAGTGATGATTGAGGAACCTCTCTCCTCATCCCAAGAATCCACATCTATTAATGTGGTCTCCAAGTTAGCATCACCGTCAATCGACCCTCTCACATAAGTTTCACCAGCTGCCGAAATTGTGATAGAGCCTACAACATTGCAAGAACTGTCTAGTCTTACAACAATGCCGCCACACAATGAATGTTCGTCATGTGGACATTCCACACACATACTTCCTCCTAGCGCCATTGCATGCATAATGGAGAAAATCAACACCCAGGAAGTCCAAGAATGCTTCCATCCATGTGTACCAAGACCTTTCTGATCTTGTGGAGATACCACTCGCTTCTCATTTCAGTGCCCCATTTTGAGTGTCGAACGAGAAGCTCATCTTGAACTATTGATATTGTAAGGTCAACATGCTCCCGTCCATGTGACCCCGCAAAGGCCAAATACCGAGGAGGTAACACCTACCTTACTAGAGACCATTGATACCGCATCATATTTGGATGGTTTAATCACTAGTGATGATTCATCATCTTTCGACGAAGACTTGGATCCTTCACAACCATTACATGTTGCATAACATAAGGGAAAGGTGCACTATGTTTCTGGTTATTATTTTTGCATCGTCAATACATTGGTCATGTTCTTTACTCCACTTGGGTATGTGCGTCATATGTGCAGGATTACAACTGAGACATGCAGGAGAATCCTATTTTTCCATTATAAGAACAATACTCCATCCCTCAGCAATGGTGTCAAGCCTCTCTCATGGGTATCATTTCGAAACTAGAATATAGGAAATGTTTTCCCTCTACTTACAATTCATTTACCAGTATTCCAGCTGATAACCATAGGGCCCCTAAATTCCAGCCTTGACGTTCCATCAACGTCAAAATGGGAAATAACATGATTACCCATGGGTATGCATACCATTTCCATCCCAGTCATCAATTGAAATCCATGATGTCGATCCCCCACAAGTGCGAGGAATCTGATCCATCTTGAAAAGAATCCCCCTTAGAGTATCATTTTATAGTTGTGCATTTACTCTACCAAGTATCCCTCATCAAATTCCTTGACACATGTTACGAGAATGATTCATAGAGTCCCCTCATAACTCCATGAGCACTTTACCTTCCGTAATATTCCTCGTATCATCACCCCCACAAAGACACCTATGGGGGCCCCACCCTCTGAAGTAACCAGTTCCATTCATTTATCCCGCAGGAATACACTGCATGGTATTGTTTCATGGGGTACCCGTATTTGCGTGTGCATGTTAGCCATCACTTCATCATTGGAAAGTGTCCCCCGATCCACTCAAAACCGTGGGGACTCTTCCCATCATCAAATTGGTCCCTCGACACACCCAAAACTGTGGGGAACCCACCAACATTCTTTATGTACAAATAGTCCCCCCATCACCTCACATTGCAAGAACACCACATATTTTTTGCAGCAACCCATGGTCACCTTTGATCGATGTATTTGAGTCTCCATATGTTCAGCAATATTTATTTTTCCAATTACCATTACCCTTTGTTTTCTATCTCCATCAAATCCATTTCAGTTACAGTTTGTCTCCATCCGTTTCAATCTATGTCGTTCCGAAAGAAAAGCTGTCGTCATCCACTCTCCATATTGACATCGATCAAAGGAAGTTATGAGCCTCACTCTTATCAACCGGTCTTGTGTCAGGTCTGTCCATCCACAAGTCAGTTATAATATCATCTCAGTTCTCAGTATAAGACTCTTGTTCTATCATGTACTTCAGCTCTCGTCGGCATCAAAACACTACATTCTGAGAGCTGCAGTTATACCTTGGGATCCCTTTCAATCACTATAAGGGATCACCTAGAACTTAGTAGGGAGAGTCATTAATGCTCCCTAACAAAGTGGTTTCCCTTATGCTCGACGTAAACACATCATCGCATCAGGGTGAAACATACTTTTGAAGGTAGCAGTGTTCACATTTGGATATCATGATAGCAGTCTATTCGGTACGGTGAAGCCCTCAAGCAGATTTACATACCAAGCTTAGTCCCCCACCACAGTGGGTTCATCATGGTTACTAGCAGTTCTACTTCTTCAATATTTCGCAGCATCTCCGGGGGCGTTTAATCTAACATGTATTGAATCCACCTTCATCCATGTCCCAAGAGTATAGTAGAGTCGACACCTTTTTCCTCTCTCATTGTAATCACTTTGACAACATTTCACGAGCATGGGTATGCCTGCCTTGTTTGTATAAAAAATATTCTTTATTACATCTCCAACGGTCGTCACCAACACTCTTCCCCCATGGGAGAACCTTGTTTTGTCCAAATATGCTTCGTCCTACATAACATGAGAGAAACAACAGAAAACATGATGCATTATCGACTCTACAGTACCTTTCGAACCTCATACATTAGGGGGCATCTATTAACGCCTAAAAGTCGCACACATGTAACATTTCAATGATTAATCCAGTAAAGCGTCATCAACATAAATAATGCATCTCACAACAAGCATCCTCAACAGATATAGAACACAACATGAGTCCACAAGTGCCAAGAAATAGTCAAAACAAGGGGTAGCACAGGTATTACACAGTTGACCCGTGCTATAGCGCAAGTATTACACAGTTGACCCGTGCTATAGCGTAGGTTATCTGAACAATAGCCACGCTAGGCCCACCCGAATTTTCCTTCGATAGCCACACTACTATCAAAAGGTCAGGACCACTCAAACCCAATGGTACATTAAAGACTCAATCCTCCCCAAGGATCAGAATTAGGATCCTCACACACTTGGGGGCATTAATCATCCCCCCTTGTGTACCTTGGAACTAGGTCATGAAGGAGGAGATTTCACATTTGGATCTAGTTTTTTGATGGCCACCTCTTTGCCTATAAAAGGAAGCCATTGGCATGCATTTGGTAGAGAAAAATTAGAGCAAGGTTTTGCTGCTGGATTTGAGTCAGAGCTTCCTCATAGCCCACCATTTCCTACCATTGTAAGCATTTCCAAGCTTACTTGCCCCCTACCATCAAGGGGAAAGTATTTCTCTCCATTGTTCTTCCACCTACTTAGCATTTAGTTTGGACAAGAAATGCCTCCCTAAAGGATATTGTTGGCTTCCCTTGAAGCCTTCACCTCCTAGGTGTTGTACAACTATTCCATTGGGAAATACAAGAGTGGTTTAACATACCTTTGGGTTGTTGTTGGAGTTTGCATCTTTCCCCCATCTATTTTATTTTATTTTCATCAATATTTTCATGTTTGAATGTGAACTACACTAACAATCTCTTGCATGATCACTTGGAGGAATACCAACCATCCAAAAGGGACTCCAAGGACTGAGGCCTTGAAGCAACCTATAAGGCTTAGCCCCTCACCAAGTGGAAGAGTGCAATTGTGCAATTTTTTCCATAACAGGATCCTCAATATAATAATATTAATAGTTGTTTTGTATGCATAAGCAGACAATACTCTATATGCTTCCTCATGTGAACAATGCATTTGTCTTATAACACTCAAAGGATAATTGCAAGTTCATAATCATACTTATGGGATTTTAGGCTAAAAGGTGAACAACTTGCTTCCCTTTCTACACCCAAGGGAGCAACGATGACACCTCATCATCATTAGTTATATTCTCAATGCTTCACAAGCCTTCAACTACCCCCTCCCAGTGGATATCGTTTCCCCTCTTTTCAGTTACATTGCACATTGAGTCCCCTAGATATATTTTCATTATTTCATTACTGCATTTTACACATAACATCACCATGCTTTTAGCTAGCGCATGGATTTATCATAAGATCACAATGCCGTCTAATGCTACAATGTTCACTAGAGGGGCCTTGGACTTGAGATCCTCTCCATGAACCGATACTGACACATATTTACATCACATATTTTCAATTACAACATTAGGGATCAAGGACAAGAGATATTACATGCAACCACATAGTTGATCTTCAATGTGGTGTTATTGATTCCAACAACCATGACCAGGATATCCCATGGGTCTGGAAAATAACATAGTAGAATGATACATTTCTCCTCCTCCGTGATTTTGATATCCACAGATAGTAATTGACTAACAACAACATTGAAGGAATTCAAGTGCTATGTTATTGAGTCACCCTCATTCATCCTTAGAAGATATAGCTTCTCCCGAAGAAATAAGTTGTTAACCAAATATTTTGAGTGGTACAAGTTCCCCAACTTATCCTACAGTTTCTTTGGAATGTGTTCTCCCGAGACATTCAACAATACAAAATATGCTAAACAAAGTCGAATTGTACTCCTTGCTTTTCTGTTGAGTTTCTTCCAATCTTTCGACGACATACAACATACTTACACATATTTACATCACATATTTTCAATTACAACATTAGGGATCAATGACAAGGGATATTACATGCAACCACATAGTTTATCTTCAATGTGGTTTTATTGATTCCAACAACCATGACCAAGCTATCCCATGAGTCTGGAAAAGAACACAATAGACTGATACATTTCTCCTACTCTGTGATTTTGATATCCACAGAAAATAACTGACTAACAAAAACATTGAAGGCATTCAACTTCTATGTTACTGATTCACCCTCATTCATCCTTAGAATATATAGCTTCTCCCGAAGAAATAACTTGTTAACTAGAGATTTTGAGTGGTACAAGTTCCCAACTTATCCTAAAGTTTCTTTGCAATGTCTTCTCCCAAGACATTCAACAATACATAATCTGCTAAACAAAGTTGGATTGTACTCCTTGCTTTTCTGTTGAGTTTCTCCCAATCTTTCGACGACATACTTGTTGGAGTTGTTCTGGGGCTCACAACAACTCACTAGCCTCAATCTACAAGGAGATGCTCCATTATGAGCTTCCAAATCTCAAAATTATGTCCATTAAACTTTTCAATTTCTATCCTTGAATTGTTGGCCATTCTAACTAAGATTCAAGTTTCTAGAACTCCCATTGAAACTAGACATTCTTTAGATCTAGGATCAATCTAAAAAACCCTCAACAACGAAGGCATCCCCTTGAATCCAAATATAACTCTTATACCATGTTAAGATTTCAATTCCTTTCATAGTGATTATGCATAATGATTTTAACAGTTAGACATAATCAAATTTAACAATGCCACAAACACAGTCACATAATACACATAAATTATCCTGGAAAACCCTTTACAAGGAAAAACCAACAAACTAGTGATCTATACCACTCATCTATTATCAACACTCTTAACCAATGTTTACAACAATGATTTACTAGATCATATTTTACGACACTCTACTTTTTGACTCGTACACGTACATACAAGTTCTCACAAGTATACCTTAGTTTGTTACATTGCATCATATTTATAGATGCATACACTAGCTCTTGATACTCAAGTTAGTTACAACTAACTACTCCATTAATGTCGATCCATAACTTCTTAGATAAATACAATTTTTCTGTTATAGTTGAGTTGACTGAGTCAACCTTAGTCGACCACCAGTTGAGCTTCTTGTCATCTAGGTGGTTGTTGAATTCTTGTCCGCTTTATGGTCATCGACTTCCCATCGACCAGTCAACCATTCTAGTCGTCCAATCAATTAGGCTTCCATCTACTGACTTCAATTGTATTCAACTGGTTAACTAGTCAACTATCGAATTTGACCGTTGATTTACATGCAAAGAATATAACATACCCAACAGTCAAGAAGTTGTTATCCTCAATACATAAAAATAGTAGAAAACTTTATCTCCAACAAAATTGGAAAGATTCCACAAAATTAGTAATAGGTATCATGTGAAGAACCTGCAACAATTAATTGCTGAAATACATGATATATCAAATCACATAATATTTTTATTGATCGCAAGCCACTTCGAGGGGGAAACCTCCTTTGAGCAAGCTCAATACAAAATAACTTCACAGTGCCTTCATTAGCCTCAACACAAACTTATATACTAAGTCTAGGCACCAATACTATGGGTCAAAACCACGGGCCAATATAAACTATGGATCAACAAATACTACGGGACGACTTACAAAGCATATGCATCCAACAACAATAATTGTTCGGCGTGGCCCAGGTAGGCACAATTTTGATGAAGTACAAGTTTTGGGAACTGCGCAGTTCGGACTGTGAAGTCAAATGGCACAGTTTTGCGGAGTGCGCAGTTCGAATTGCGTAGTCAAAGATGCGAAGTAATGCTGATGCGCAGAGCCAGCGCAACAACTATTTTGGGTAAAGAGTATAATGGAAGGTCGAGCTGTGAAGGCGACCTATTTTGGGTAGCTGACTCCAGGATTCCCGACAGTTGGGAAAGGATCATAGTGGAGATAGAGGAAAGCGACCTGTTAATGAGAGTGGCGGAAAATAGTTATAAGCTGAGCTACGAGGACGACAACAACGGGTAGGCTAAAGGGGTGGAAAGCGATAGGCCACGATGCAGTCGTAACCATTTTGGTGATGATTGCGGCTGTCAGAAGAGAGTGTGAGCCACAAGTGGCCCAGCAAGGCGGCCTAAAGCAAGCAGAGCAAGCTGTCGACGATAGGGTAATTTTTAAGGATTCTAATATTATAATTAAGTATAGTATTATAGGCGATTATTTTGGATTGAAAAAAACATAAATATACATAGGTAGGCGAATATTAAATATGAAACATACAATTTACTACTAAAAATTGTGAATTTTGGCGAATATTATGATAAAAAAACATATTTTATGTAAATATAGGCGATATTAGAGACTAAAAATGATCAAATAGTGAATTTATTTTTTGAAAAAAAGCCCAAAAATAGCCAATTGGCGAAATTTCGTCCCTAAAAATTTCCCTGGTTGACGACGAAAGGTAGGGTGACGGGTAACCGCATCAGTTTTGGGTAACCTTAGGGTTTTGGCCCACTTGATTGTAAAGACGTGACCTACGGGCATGATCTATAAAAGGGCACATTTTGTAAGGGAAAGGGTTAATCTCTAATTGTGAATTGCTAAATCTTGAGTAATACTTGTTTTTGTATTGACGAATGCTATTGTAAAAGGATCTGCAGCTGCATGCATAGAGACCTACTGAAGAGAGAAGAGAGTCTGCAGCTGAGTGCACAGACTGGAACTGTTGTACCCTTCCCAAAGATAATATAACAACAGTTCCCGTGGACGTAGCTCCGATACTGGGGGTGAACCACGTTAAATTCTGTGTTATGTGATTGCTTATGTGCTTGAAGCTGTGTATTTGCTTATGTTGAATGGTTAAGATCTGGTTTATGAGCTCATGTGTTCTTGCTTTTATATGTGTTCGACATAAGGATAATGATGGGAATAATATGTTAAGTATCCACATATGTGAATGTATGCTAACTGCATAAGTATTTCTAAGTCTGTTGAATGCATAAGTCAATCGGGTAGACACTTAGTCCGCGAAGTCGGTATAGTGCAATTCCTTGAGCACAGCACCGGAAGTGCGCAGTTACTTAGTTGTTTGTTATAGTGTATAAGTTCACAAAGGTTGCAGGCTATTATGCTATCGAATGCATCTTTTTACACTGAATAAGATCTATTGAATTTGCATAAGTGTTGAGAGGAAGCGCAGTCCTCAGTGGCGCTGTCCGATCGTCGAGAACCATCCCACATTGTGCAGCCCTTAGATGCGCGATAGTCTAAGTGTTAGCCGCAAAGAAGATGAACTTCGCGCAGTCCGAAGTTCGCAGCAAGAGTCCCGTAGCGTGCCGCCCGCCAATCTATTTAAACACTAATCATCTGGTTGTGGAAACCTGATTCGACAACCCCCCCATTCACTTCGCCTCAGGTGAGACCTCAGTCTGTTCGCAGATTGTTGCCGAAAGGGCCGGTGAAAAGGGGTGTTGTTGGTTCCTCGAACCGCGCAGAACCTCGATCTTTCTAGAAAACCTCAAGAATAGAATAAGCAACCAACAATAATAAAAACTATGGATCAAAAAATACTACAGGACGACTTACAAAGCATATGCGTCCAACAACAATATACTAACAAATTAAAGAGAAGGGTTGGCATGGGTTCCTAACATCCCCTCCCCCTTAGAAAAATATTTGTCCTCAAAGCTTTAGATGTGGAAATTGTTACTGAATCTGAAGGAGTGGTTCCCATGTAGCATCCTCTGGTTGCATTTCGTGCCACTGAATTAAGACCCCCATGATAGAGCGAGAGTGAAGCTAATGAGTGTGCTTATTGAGGACAACGTCCGGCTCCAAAAGTATGGATCCTTCATTATCCCGCTCTGATAAAATAGTTTGTCCTCTGATGTTGGTGCCAAGAACTTTCTTCATACAAGAGACATGAAATACTGGATGAATGCAGGAAGAAGGAGGAAGTTCCAATTTATAAGCAACGGACCCAATCTTCTAAAGAATCTTATATGGCCCATAGAACTTTGGAGTGAGCTTATGACACCCTTTGAGTTTCAAGGAGGATTTCTTGTAAGGTTGGAGACGAAGAAAAACCATATCACCTGCTTGAAAAGTGTGCTCAGAACGGTGCTGATCGGCTTGTTGCTTCATGCGATTTCTTTCCATGTGAAGATTGTCCCGCAAAATGCGAAGAATATGATCGCGGTTCCGAAGGATCGTGTCAACTGCCTGAACTGGTGAATTGCTGGGGGTGTATGGAATAAAAACTGGCAGTTCCTGACCATAGAATGCTTCATATGCAGTCATTTTAGAGGCCGTGTGGTAAGAGGTATTGTCCCACCATTTAGCTAGAGGTAGCCACTTTTCCCACTGATGTTGTTGTTCAGAGGTGAAGCAACGAAGAAAAGTTTCCAATCATTTATTGATAATTTCAGTCTGACCATATGTTTGTGGGTGATACCTTGAAATCATCTTCAGTTTGGTGCCAGTGTGGCAAAATAATTCTTTCCAAAAATGACTGGTGAAAGTCGCATCATCATCCGAGACAATGGAAGAAGGGATTCCATGAAGGTGAAAGATTTGGTTCAGGAAAATTTGAGCGTTTGAGGATGCTGTATAGGGATGGTTGAGAGCACAAAAATGACTATATTTAGAGAGGTGATCAACCGCAACCAAAATCACTGTCTTCCCGCCATATTTAGGGAGCCCTTTAATGAAATCCATAGAAATATCTGTCCAAATCCGTGTAGGTATGGGAAAGGGTTCGAGCAATCCTGAAAGGAGTGTCGTTTCACCCTTATTGCGCTGGCAGGTATCACATTTAATCACCCTCTGTTAAATTGTCCTTTTCATTTCCTGCCAAAATAAGTTACGTTGTGCCCGCTCATATGTTTGAGGAACCCAGAGTGCCTTGTCGATGGAGAAACATGGAGTTCATAGAAGACAGCCTGTTGAAGATCTGTGCTCTGGGGAAGCACCAAACGACCCTTGTATCTCAGGGAAGCACCATCCCAAGAGTAATGTGGTACAACATAAGGGTTGTTGGCCAAGCATTGGATGATTGAGACAATGAAGAGTCATTGACATAGCCCTGTTGAACAGATTGCAACCAATTTGGAACAAACATAGAAATAGCTGAAAGAGAATCGTGGTCATCAAATGTGCGAGAAAGAGCATCCGCCACAATATTGTCCTTACCCTTCTTGTAAGTGATCTCATAGTCATAACCCATGAGTTTTCTAACCCATTTATGTTGTGCTGGGGAGGATACATGCTGTTCCAGGAAATATTTCAGACTTTGGTGATCAGTTTTGATGCATAAATGATTCCCTAATAGGTAGGGTCACCACTTCTGGACTGCATGCAAAATAACCATCATTTCCTTCTCATATGTAGAGGTAGCTAAATTATTACTTGAAAGGGCTTTGTTGGTGAACGCAATGGGGTGTTCATCTTGAAGGAGAACAACACCAAGTCCATTTCCGCAAGCATCATTCTCAATAGCGAAGGGCTTGGTAAAATCGGGCATAGCTAGAATAGGTGTAGTACACATAGCTTGTTTAAGTTTGGAAAATGCACACTCAGTAGCAGGTGTCCATGTAAAAGCATCATTTTCCAATAGAGCAGTTAATGGAGCTGCAATCTGCTATGAATATTATATGTATGTTAGTTAAAGTTATTAGTTATTAAAGTGAAAGGGTGTAACCCTTCACTATACACGCTCAAGCCTATAAAAGCGAGCCTCATTGTAATTATTAATCATCTTTATCATCATCAATTATATATTATTATCAAATGGAGTTATTTTCCATTGGAGGATTATTCGCTTAAATAATCATTGAGTATATCCGGACACGGATATAGCATTGGTATCAGAGCCTCTCGGCCCTGGACTTTGGCCACCCATTTCAGAGTTTCTCTGTGCACTTGGTCTTTGACCCGTCTTGGCTTTTGGCCATTTTTTCAGATTTCAATTGAATGGAAGAAAATTCCCTGGCTGCTCCTCATATCTCTTTCTCATAGCACGTCATTCCTTCACTCACGCAACCAATTATCCCACTCTCGCAGCCCTCATCATCTCCCTCCAATACCCTCGCCCTTCTTATGCTTCATTCACGTCATCCCCACTGCCGCGCTGCACATTCCCCACGCCTTCCTGCCATTTTCTCATAGCTCCCTTCGCATCCCCTTCCCTCTCTCCGCCTGCAAACTCACCCCGCGTCCCTCCCTTTGCTCCAGCGCTCATCCCTGTACCTCCCTCCTCCCAGCAACCCGCGCATCCACAACTCCCCCTCCACCAGCTACCTCTCCATCTCCGCGCCCTCCACCACCGCGCTCCATCACCTCCCTCCTGCGCAGCACTTACACCTGCTGCCCCACACCACCCCCACGCGCTTCCGCTCCTATCCATACCTCTCCGCCCTTCTGCGCCCTCACCCCACCTGCGCCTCCCTCTCTGCACTTCACTTACACCCTTGTCTCCACGCCATCCCTCCCTTCGCGTCCCTCCAATTTTCCTTGCTTCCCCTTCCAATCTTCTCCGGCCTCCTCCGCGATTGACACCGCCTCCTTCCCTTCCATCGTGCTCGCCTGCTCCACTCCCCACCTGCGCCCACCTTCCGCCCACATCCCGCTCTCTCTCCCTTCCTCCTCACGCGCCACCAGCTCTCCCTTTCAGGCCTCGGCTCCGCCACTCCCTTCTCCTGCACTCTTCCGCGCCACCTAAGTCGTCGCGGCTGCTATCCCCGTGCCTCCTGCTCCATACACCACGTCTACCCCCACTCCCGCCCTCATCCACGCACCACGCGTCTACCTCCACCATGCGCCACCCTGCATCCATCTCCTTTCCCTCCACCGCCTCCTCACCGATCACCTCTCGCGCCTCCACCCTAATCCACCAACTTCCGCCACCATCGACCACCCCTTTCACTCCACGAAAACTTAATTTAAATTTTTTTTAATATTAAACATTATTATATTTGTTTAATATTTTTAATATTTGAAAAAAAAAAACTATATATGTATATAGTTTATAAAAAATATTATTAATAATAATATTATGAAATAATAATAATTATTATTAAAAATAGTAATTATTTTTTTGGAAAAAAAAGGTTATTTAACCTAATAAGAGAAGAACAAAATTAAAGAAAAAACAACATCAAAGAAGTCAAAGGAAGACTCGTTGGTCAAAAGAAGTCAAAGACCAAATTGAAAAAGTCCAAGCAAGACTCCTTATTATAAAAAAAGTCGAAGAACACTTATCATCAAAGAAATCAAGTCAAGAACAAATCAAGAAGAATTCAAAGCAATCATCAAGAAGTCGAGATGCGCTATCATCATAAAAATCAAAATCAAAGAAGATCATTCCACCGTCGAAGAAGACAGACACCATGGAAGCTGATTTGCGAGAGAAATTAGAAGCCAAGTTAAATCGTTATCAAAAAGACAATGAAGAATTACGAGACATTAATAGACAATCAGAAATAAAGATTGAACTACATAAGATACAAGAACGGTTCAATGAACAAATAATGTCCAACCAGAAAAATCACATAGAAAAATTATGTGCGCAAATCAAGGAATTAAAAGATGAAAGTGATTTCAATCAGAGATTGAAAAATCAAGATATAAAGAAGGAAATAAATAACTACGAAGCAGAAATAATACGCTTGAACAAAATCGTTAGCGACAAAGATGAAGAACTAATGCAGTTACGACAAAAATTAGAAAGTCAAGAATCAAAGGTCGGCCAGTGTCGACAACAGATAAAAGTTCTTCAACAACAAAATGACGACTCTAAAAAGACACATAAGTCAGAGATCGCGAAGAGTAATAAAGCATTATCTAACAATGCTGAAGAAATTTTTAGACTAAGAAATCATAACAAGATACTAGTCACAAAAATTAAGAAGTTAAAAAATAGCCGAAAGATAGAACAATCTATGGACGACATTGAAGGGAAACTTCTAGACAAACAGGAAGAAAATAGTTGTATCAGAATTCATAATGAAGATCTTAAGGAACAACTTAAGACATCTGAAGATGACAGAAAATCGCAAGTCGAATTGATTAAGAAGTTTCAAAATGATAATAGGCAGTTAGAAAACAAGTTGGAAAAGATACAGAACAAAAACTTAAATCCTCAAGAGACGAAAATACAACTTCCAACTCAGATCAATGATCTAAAGGCGACATTCGTAAACGAAAATGACATCGTGAAAGTTCCTTATCGACACCCCAACCATAAAAACCGATATTTGAAAAAGTGGGAAATGTCGAAAAATAATGGTACTAATGTGATCAAATCTCCTGACGACATATCAGTAGGAAATCCCATCAGTCCACAACAAATCAATTTGGGATGGATTGATCCGTCGATGTATCGGAAGTTATGCTCTACACTTAGCAGTTCGTATCGACATGTTTCAACAGCCATGGCATCGCAAAGAACAATGCAACAAAATTATAAGGCGTTGAGGACAAAGCCTTTCCAAGAGAGTGGCAATGCTATGAATATTATATGTATGTTAGTTAAAGTTATTAGTTATTAAAGTGAAAGGGTGTAACCCTTCACTATACACGCTCAAGCCTATAAAAGCGAGCCTCATTGTAATTATTAATCATCTTTATCATCATCAATTATATATTATTATCAAATGGACTTATTTTCCATTGGAGGATTATTCGCTTGAATAATCATTGAGTATATCCGGACACGGATATAGTATATCCGGACACGGATATAGTATATCCGGACACGGACATTGAGTATATCTTTCCATAATCCTTGACAAACTTGCGGTAGTAACCAGTCAACCCCAAAAAACCATGAAGTCTCTTGAGTGTCTGCGGATGCGGCGAATTGTTCATGGCAACGATTTTGGTAGGATCCACGTGAACCCCTTGTGTTGAAATAATGTGCCCGAGATACTCTACTTCCTTCTGTCCAAAAACAAATTTAGACTGTTTGGCGTGGAGATGATGGTCAGAGAAAAGTTGCATTACAATATCTAGATACTGGAGATGTTTAGCCCATGTTTTACTGTAGATGAGGATATCATCAAAGAAGACCAGAATGAATTTCCGCAAGTACGACCATAATATTTTATTCATCAAGGCCTGGAAGGTTAAAGGAGCATTAGTGAGGCCAAAGGGAATGACAAAAAACTCATAGTGGCCATCATTTGTGCGGAAAGCTGTTTTAGGGATATCATCCTCATGAACCCGAATTTGATGATACCCAAAACGAAGATCCAACTTGGAGAAAAATTGAGCACCATGAAGCTCATCAACAACATGAATTGGAAACTTATCCTTGATTGTGAGGTGATTAAGTGCTCGGAAGTCAATGTAGAGGCGCCATGACCCATCTTTTTTTGCATACAAGAAGAACTGGTGAAGAAAAGGAACTTGTGCTTGGGCGAATAATACCTTGCTTTAGTAAGTCTCGAATGAGCATTTCAATCTCTGTTTTTGGTGAAATGGGTAGCGATATGGCCTGATGTTGGGAGGAACGCTTGCAGGAAGGAGTGGAATACAATGGTCCTCTGGCCTTGAAGGTGGCAATCCCACTGGTTCAACAAAGACACGTGTATATCGATCCGAAATTTGTTTTAGATCCAAAGGAGTAGTGGAGACCGCTGAAGGTTGCATTTGAATGGAATGGAGCTGAGAGATGACACCATGTGAATTATTCTTAAGGAGTTTTTCCATGCGATGTGAACTGATGATGCTGAGAAACCCTGGTTGTAAGCCTGTCAATGTGTGTTTTTTTCCATTGGGTGAAAACTGCATCCAAAGTTTAGCAAAATCCCATAAGATGGGGCCAAGTGTGCGTAGCCATTGAGCACCCAAAACCACATCACATCCGCCTAAGGTCAAGGCAAGCATGTCAGAGCGTAGGTTATAATCTCCCATAGAGATACACAAATTGCGACACTTCCCTTTGCAAGGTAAGGTGCCCCCATTGGAAACCATGACTTCAAAGTTGGAGCAAGGATGGACAAAAAGCCTGTTTGGCGATCTGAGGGTCAATGAAGTTATGAGTGCTACTAGAATCAATGAGTATTGTAAGAGGAAGCTTCTTGAAGTAACCCCTGACCCGCATTTTTTGGGGGGTGGTGATTCCGATTAAAGCATGGAGAGATATCTCTGGGTGGTCTTCCTGAGACAGAGGGTCAATAGGTGGCTCCTGAATGTCGACCTAATCATCCATTGTATCTGGAGCTTCTTCACCAATTTCAGAGGCAGGCGGAGAATCCACATCCAAGAGATAGAGCTTTTGTTGAACACATCTATGTCCCCGAGTGAATTTCTCATCACAATTATAACAAATCTCTTTTTCTCTGCGTGCCTGCATCTCTGTTTCAGACAAATGCTTGATAGGAGTTGGTCGAGGAGCTAGTGGGATGGGAGGTCGTTGAGAACCCATATTTTGGAAGGGAACAAAAGTGGGTTTGGAGCATTATTGGGATGCAATCTTGTCTTCTTCCAACTTAGCCAACCCCAGGGCTTCCATCATTGTGTTGTGACAAAATTTTTTGACCTTAGAGCGGATTGCATCCTTTAGACCACTGATAAAACAACTCCGGTAGAAGTCATCAGGCAATCCTTCGGTGCGGTTGGCTAGTTTCTCAAATTCGGTTTGATACTCTCTCACAGTGCCAATTTGGCGAAGTTTAGTGAGGGATCCTATGAAGTCATCAAAAGCACTAGGACCAAATCGTTGCAAAAGGAGTTGGCAAAAATTTGGCCATTTTAGCTCTTCATGAGCCTTGCTTGATGTACCAACGGTACCATTGAAGAGCTTCCTGTTCCAAATGAAAGGATTCAGGTGCAACTTTGTTGACATCAAAAGTATTATGTAGACTGAAATATTGTTTTGCACGATAAATCCATCCAGTCGGATCAGTACCATTGAAGCGAGGAAAATCAAGCTTCGGAACACGGAAATTGCTGGAAGAAGATAACGCATTGTCTAATGAAGACTCGGACTGTCATTTGTTGTTCATGGATGAATGCTCAAGATGGAGGCTGAGAAATTTTTCATCCAGATCCTGGAGTTTGGTTTGGATGGCTGCAAGTGCTTCCTCCATGGTTTTTGCTACTGCGCAGGTGACAACCATAACCAGGAGTTTTTTTTTTTGAGTGGGTAGAAAAACAAAAACATAAACTGTTTCAGTAAAGGAAAATATGGATTTGGGAAAAAAATATGATGGGTAATTTGGGTTTAACTAGGTTTTGGACACTTTCGAATGGACAGGGAATCAGAAAAGGAGGATTTCAGAAGCGGGGTGAAAGAATGAGAAAATTTGGCAGAGAGGGACAAAGAAGCAGAAATAAGACAGGAACTCAGTGGTAAAATTTGAAGGCGATTGGGTGAAAGTTGAAGAAGTTATGGAAAACCATCAAAATAGACAAATGTGGGATTTCTGGCTTTAAGAAGTGGAATTTGGGATAGGATCCTCAGGAATGAAAGATGCTGAATGGGATTACAGGGTTGTCAGGGAAGTTTCAAGGGAAACAGAGTGAAAATAAGGGAGATATGGCAAAAAAACAAAATTATTTATTTACTTTTATTTTTTTTCATTTTTCAGAATGGATCTGCTACGACGCAGAAGCACAGGGGCTTCACTAGAAGGCAATATAATACCACGCTCATTCATATTGCGGTATTAATTATTCATGAAAACCTAAAAATTATATTGCTTATATATTAAGGGGCAAAGGTTTTTTTTATTTATTTAATGTAACAATACAAAAATACTTTGGGGTCTTTTTTATATGGGCGGGTTGACAAATATCCGCCAAATGGAGATGGCGGGATCACAGCCGGATGAGAAATTGGGGTGACGCAAGGCTCGGGCTTACTAGTACGCAGGGAAATCGCATCTTGAGGCATGCTTGAGGCCAGGGGTTTCGTGGTGAAGTGGGTTTCTAGTCAATTATAGTCGAGAGATAGTGGTCAATGACAACCAATTGTTACCAATAGCACTGAGCTAGTTGTTACCAATAGCCTTGGGAGGCTCTAAGCCTCTAGGTCCTATTATAGGCCCTTGATAGGCCTTGGGGGCTTGAATACCCAACCACTCGTGCCTATTACAGGCCTTGGGAGGTTTAGTCAGCCTCTTAGAGCTTGTTATAGGCCATAGGGGCTTGGATACCTAGCCCACAATAGGCTTAGTCAGCGATTGGGGAACTACAACATGCAATCTAAATGTTGCACTATGTGCATTGGCTCTAGTGACATACAAGAAGTGATCTCCTATCTCTTCATTAGACCATTAGATGTTGCAAATCATAATGATATGTGGTTGAGTAATTGCATTGTGGGTGAAGTAACGTGCATCCACGATATACATCGAAAGAAGCAAGGTGCATTGTAGAATGCATGTGGGGTCATAAGAGGGGTATCATATCAATATACTAGGCAGAAATATAAAGGGGTATAAAAAATGTTAATGAAAAAATTGATACATACAATATCTAGTGAAAATAGGGTTTTTTTTAAATTGGGAAGGCATATTGGGAGGGGGTTAAAAAAATGATTTTGGAAGGTATTTTCCAATATTTAGTGAAATTAGAGGTATTGTTTCATATGCCACGATCGAATGTGATATGATAGCTGCTTATTGAGTGAAGCCCCCGTGCGCAAAAGGGATTGGAAACAGATGGATTTGCAACGACGCGGAAGTGATTAGCAATAGACAGATCTGCAACGACGCAGAAGTGATCGACAACAGTTCGGGACGAAGGAAATCTGCGATTTATCGACTAAAAATAGATATGGACCCCAGGTATGCTTGGCTTCCTAACGGTTAAGGGGATTCACTCGGCCACCAATGCTGTCTGACGGCTTGCATATTGGGGCAGTACCCCTCACTCCACCACTCAGGTAAAACTGATAACCACTTTGCCACACACAACAGCTCTTAGTTTACCTCACGGGTGGGAACTAGTCAATCAGGTAGGGGTCGTTGCCCTTTCCGCTGGCAGGTCCTATCAATGGGCCGGCTACTTCAGGGTTCCTGTGGTACTCCTCACAATGAGTTTTAGGGATTATGCTCGAGTACTTCCCACAGTTAAGCGGATAGGGATTATTCCCAGATCCGAACCTGCAACAAATGCGAAATTTTTTTTTGGCAGAAAGTTCACCCAGTGAGCCTAAGAAAGTGCTCTGATACCAGATGTGAAGACCTGCAACAATTAGTTGATGAAATACACGATATATCAGATCACATAATATTTTTATTGATCGCAGGCCACTTCGAGGGGTAAACCTTCTTTGAGAAATCTCAATACAAAATAACTTCACAGTGTCTTCATTGGCCTCAACACAAAGTTATGTACTAAGTCTAGGCTCCAATGCTATGGGTCAAAACCATGGGCCAGTACAAACTATGGATAAACAAATACTACAGGACGACTTACAAAGCATATGCATCCAACAACAATAATACAAACTATGGATCAACAAATACTACGGGACGACTTACAAAGCATATGCGTCCAACAACAATATACTAACAAAGTAAAGAGAAGGGTTGACATGGGTTCCTAACATATCATTAATTAGTTGTGTTAAAAGAAAAACAAGAAGGCCTCTGAGAAGATAAAAGGGGAATTCAAATGGAGAGAGGGTGTGGTCAGAGAAGCGAGATACAAGGGAGTTAGGAGGAGGAGACAAAAGG
The DNA here is from genome assembly GCA_027924585.1 of Larix kaempferi. Classification (NCBI taxonomy): domain Eukaryota; kingdom Viridiplantae; phylum Streptophyta; class Pinopsida; order Pinales; family Pinaceae; genus Larix; species Larix kaempferi. The sequence continues at coordinate 732,810 of BSBM01000891.1, forward strand.
GAGGAAAATTGTAAACATCAAGAACTAGTTTTTACATCCAGAAATTACCTCACAGGTTTATGTTTTGTACCAAAGTGGCTAGTTACTTGCACAAAAGGTTTAGTCAAAGCTGAAAAAGAAAAATCTTTATGTTTATATTGAAGAGCACTTGTTAGTGTTGTATGAGGCATGAATTAAGAGTGAAGGAAATTGTAGGACCGATAAAAGAACATGTGCATGCTCTAATCAATACTAAATGCTCTCTATGTTCACCTTGAAGAGGACCTATTGGTGTTATATGAGCAGGTATTGCGACTGGTTCTAATTATAAGAAAGATTCTAGAAAACTTAGTATAAATTGCTAGACTACCTCTAAATCCTAAGTTGTTTCCCAGTAATACCATGGATTAGTTTGGGGGTGGCTATTGAGGCAAAACAAATCAAGTTGCCTAAGGATTTCCTATGGTTGGGTGGAACGTGGACCTACCTAGTATAGTTTTTGGAAGAAATTACAGATAAGTGATCCTTAATTTGTTTTCTTTAATATGATATTGTTTAAAAGAAGTTAACAGTGTGATCCTAGTTTAATTGTGCAAGTCAAATATGTTTACATTATTAGAAATAAGAAAAAAAATAGTATGGTTTAATGTTTCTAGAAGTGTATTTTGTATTTTATTACATGTTTTCGACAGAGATGGTAAATAGCTTAGTTATATAGTAAAAGAATAATAGATCCATAAAATAACAACATTTATCTCCATGTTTCCTTAAAATATAGCACGCGCGCACACACATATTGTGTATCTTTTCTTTCATTCTATTATAATTGAGGACTACAACAAGAAAAGTTGAGCCTTATAGATTATTATTGTTTCTATTATTAAAAATGTGGTTAGACTATCCTAAATGTTTTAAATATAACGCAAGATATTTTTTGTACATAGAGACAAGAAATCATTTATTAAATAAATTATATTTAGTTTATGTTATAAATAATCATAAATCATAAATCTTGCTGGAAACATAATGTATAATAACATACACCATTTTCATACTTTAATCCTACAATTGTTAATTTAAATCACTTCACATTATCATCAAGAAAAAACTAGTACTACTTCACTGAATATTTAATCAAAAAGCTATAAGACAAGGTTCTTATATGTACAGTAGTCTACAATAGTGTTACAATAATCACATAAATAAACATAAAAACTATATACAAAGTGATAAAAACCCTATGTCTAGAGACGGGAAATAGCTCCTTTGATATGCCTGACAATAATAACAGAAGTAATAACGATAATCACAGTTACGTCGAAATTCTGTGACTGTCCCGAAATTGGTTATTATTAGATGACTAATGGATCACAAGGGTTTATTTTTATACTTGTCCAACTAGTTGAATAGAGCAGGGTTTTATACGACCCTATATTTTGCCAAGCGGAAATCTATTCTTCTTAAGCAAATTGTTGGGAATTCTTTGACGATTATTGATTGGGCGTGTGGCCGCTGTTCACTACATTCTTTGGCGCTCTCCCCTTGGATGGATATGGTGGAATCATTTTTAGAAGATTTTCGGCACTTGTCCATCAACCATTTATATCGTGAGCACAGCTTGCAGGCAGATTTACTATCTAAGTGGGCTCTGTCGACGGTTGGTGGATGTATCCATTTTGAGTTTTGGTCCCACTCACTTCTTTCTTCTTGTGGGAGCATCCCACTATCTGCGTCCTCATGCTGGTAGCTGGGGTCTATTTTTGGTGGCTGGCGGCTTTTTGCGGCTATTTTTTTTAGTCCTCTCATCCTTTTTCTTTATTTTCAGCATACTATTTTTTTGGGCTCCATATTCCATAAGATTGGCAAGCTGTGCCTCTTGTGGTTTGTCATTTCCCTTAGTTTTTATTAGCTTTTCCGGATGTTGTGGACATTGGGTGATTGAGTCTCTTTTCGCCTTGATCTTTGTCCACCAGAGTATGATTATCTCCATGTAGAGGATTGTATGGACACTTATATATTTTTATTATAAGAATATAGCTATTTTTCTTGTTGAAAAAAGAGAGCAAGATTTTATAGAACAACCCCGTGACATAATAAGAAATAATTATTAAGTGATTTCTTAAGCAATTTCTTCTTGCAAATAAAAAGAATAAAGGAATTGGAACGAATTTCTACTTGGACAAGTAAGAGATCATAACCACCCGTAACCTTGGAATGAAAAATACCAAGTTGATAAGCTAGAAACCTTTCAGTATGAGAATGTAAAGAAAATTTGACAAAGTAAAAAAATCATACCTTAGTTATTGTACGAGAACTTCATAAAATTGGTAACATTTGAAGTTATGAATTTTTGAATCACTAAAATTGGTAACATTTGAAGTTATGAATTTTTGAATCACTAGCTAATAATAATTCAGATTTTATATATATATGGACACCTTTCGCACTTGTGTGTACATATACATACACACATTTAGTGATGATGATGATTAATGTCTACTGAGACTAACTTTGGTCTATCGGACCGTAAGAAGGTTATTACATGGTTTGCTTTAAAATTTTGTTCCTATGCTCATAAAGCTTAGAAAGAAGCTTTCCAAGATCATTATAGTTTTGGCAAGTCAGGAGGTTATAAAGGTTTGTATTGTAACAAATACTATGAAACTCATATCTGATGTGGGTGTAAGCAGGACACTCAAAGATAAAGTGATTTTCATCCTCAACGCTCATAGACTCACAAAGATGGCAAACCCTTTCCTCCAACGAACTTTTGGGAATAGACCAACGCCTTGTTTCGCTATGGAGCTCACGAGAGTTCGTTCTAATCTTAGTTATATTCATTTTCTTCTTTGAACTAGTTACTATCGAGAGATAATTCTGATCTTCCAAATTAGGGATAATGACCTCCTTATAGTATCTTAGTTTTCTCTTAATCGCTAAATTTTCCTCGCACCACAATTTCTCTTTAAACTTAGAAGAAATAATATTTTTGACATTATCGATATTCTACAAAGTGTCATTTTCATGAATGCTCCAATGATCTAACCAAGCCATTGTATCTTTACACCAACTCCGCTTGAGGCGTAATTGGTTTTGACTTGAATTTACACCCCCGCGTACACACACATCTACTAATATTCTTGACGAAATATATGACCAAATGAAGTAAAAGTAAAGCAATGAGTTATTCTAAAAAAGCCTGAAGAAAAACAATGTAATGGAGTGAATTCCTTTCCGGGGATATTCCCTTTCATAAATTTCACTTTACAGGGTACAACCATGGCCAAGAAATAGGTTGTAGAAGAACCAGTAACTAAATTTAAGGGAAACCCTACACGAAAAGAAGAATCCGATGAAACTTTACCAATATTCCAAAAATAATTAGTGAATCAACCTCACTCTCAATCACAATGGTAATGGCATTCCAATAAACACTTGGGAATACACATTTTAAAAGAAAAGTATACATACCAGATTACGAGCTGACTGGTGAACAAATTCTTTGTTCATCCCTTTTCGTTGACATCTACCATTAAAACACCATCACTTACATGTTAACTAGGGCCAAAACTAAACACACAAATCTAAAAACACTCATGTCGCTTGGTCGCAACTTTAGTGGTATTCCAACTCATTATGGAAACCGCAAGCAAATTTTCCTTACCATTCAAGTGACAAAATGAACAATAATGCCATAGTTATGTACCTCTAATACAACTGTACATAAATTACTTCATCGAGAATTCTAGATATGTTTTATTGAGCCAACCGATACATTATAATGAACCTTAATTGCACAAAAACCTCTAGTTATTAGCATTATATGCTTCATAGTATATCAATCAAATGTAAGATTTGAACTCGAGGGCCAAATACATAGTCCTTATCCTTACTCTTAGATGGATTGAAGTAGGGTTAGATTATTTGGATTTAGGTTTTTAGCTAAGCAAATAACTAGATCATCATAAAACTAAGTTATTATTTTGGTAACTAAACCTCGAATACCAAGAAGATGACTAATGTGGCCTAGTATCTATTGCTATGGCCTAGATAAAATGTTTTTCCTGGCTCTCTTTGGATAACAACATCTTGACATGGAACAACTATATTCGCAGAGGGGGTTGTGGCTGTGGCCCTAACAAATGCCCTCTATGTTGTCAAAATGAGGAATTAGTAGATTACTTGTTTACACAGTGTATTGTTTCGACACATCTTTGGCACGCTACTGGTTTGTCTACGAGGTGGCGTAACCTTTCTTTTAAAGATAGCCTTTGGCATTGGATTGGCAGCAAGAAGGATTGGACATCTATTCCTTGTTTTGTGGCCTGGGAGATTTGGAGGGCTCGCAACCTCCTATTATTTGAAGATAAACAACCTAATATGGCGAAGTTATGTAGTAGGGTAATCACCTCTTTCAAAGAGTTTAACAATTCTTCGACAAATCCAATTAAAAATTCAGACAGAGCCTTACACTCACTCCCTTTATTGTCGAAGCAATTCCCCTGTGGCTATTTTGAGGGAGCCTCACAGAATGAGGCAACCACAAGTGGGGGCTAGGGCAGTATTGTTTATCAGTGACAATCACCATTACAATATTTGGATGAATGTTGCTCATGGAAACAACACACGTAGCGAATTGTTGGCACTTTGGTTGCTCCTCCACTTTGCTTAGTCAAAGGGTTTCACCACCCTTTAGGTAATGGGTGACTCAAAAGTGATAATAAATTGGGCAATGGACTCTACATCTATCAATGTTTTGCAGGTGGATTTTTGGCTAAAGGAGACCAGATGCCTCATTTCAAGTTTTGAGAGAATCCCCTTCTCTCATGTTTTCAGAGAACAAAACTTTCAAGATGATGAGTTATCAAAGAAAGCTTTATTAGCTCAGGAGGGCCATTATTTCTAGGAGGAATGGTGCGAGGATCAACATATTTCCCAAGGACTTGAGGACTTTTTTTAGAGCTAGTTCTTTTTCCATTTATCCATTTTTTATTTTTTATTTTATTTGCGGCAGTATTATACTTTTTTTTAGATGAATAGTTTTCGAGATCCCAACACCTTGTTGGATTTTTGGTTTATCTTCTCTCGCAGCTATTGAGGAAGATCCTGCTATGGGTCGTCCTTTTTGGGTTGATTTATCTTAGGCTTGGGTGTTCATTCCCCACTTTTTGGCAGTCTGTTTTATTGGTATCCTGATACTTGGTTTTTATGGACTACTATGCTTGGAGGCCGTTTATCACTTGGGAGGTGGTGCCTCTTTGTTTCAGTACTACGCTCGGTGTATTCAGAACTATATTGTCTATTTGATCTATCATTTGATGATAGTCGCTGTTATTGCTGGACACTGCTGTCATATTTTCGGACTAGATGCTTCGATATTTTCATATTATGCTAGCTTTTGAGAAGCCTCTCTGATGTATCATTTTATACTATTTTCTATATTAATAATATGTTATTTTTTCAAATGAAAAGAAAGTCAAGTCAAATAATAGTATTTTTAAAGAGATAAACAACGATTTGAAATAAATAACAATATTTTTATTAATAAAACATTATATAAATAAAATAAATATATCTATCAACAACACTAATGTTTTAAAAACACATAAGTCATTATGGTAGTGTTGAATTACACCATAATTTCCAAACACATTTAAAAACAATATTCAACTAGTGATAAACCATAATCATAATATGATTTTATTAAATAAGTTAAGTCAAATAATAATATTTTGAAAGAGATAAGCAATGATGTGAATTAAATAAAAATATTTTTATTAATAAAAACATTATGTAAATAAAATAAATATATCTACCAACAACACTAATGTTGTAAAAACATATAAGTCAGTATGGTAGTGTAATTACACCATAGTTTCTAAGCACATTTGAAGACAGTATTCACTTGGTGATAAATTATAATCCTAATATGATTTTATTAGATAAGTGAAGTTAAATAATAATATTTTGAAAGAGAAAAATAATGATTTGAAATAAATAACAATATTTTTTATTATGATGATGATGATGATTAATGAAAACAACTTTGTTAGGGTATTACTTGGTGCTTTCTGAGCTCACTATAATTTTGGCAAGTTAGGAGGTTAGAAATATTTGTATTGTAGCAAATATTATGAAACTTAGATTTAATGTGAGTGTAAGCAGGGAACTCTAAAAGAAAGTGATTTTCATCCTCAACGCTCATAAACTCACAAAGATAGAAAACCCTTTCCACCCATAAAGTAGAACAATACCCTATTATATAAACAAAATAAATATATCTACTAACAACACTAATCTTGTAAAAACACATCAATCATTATGATGTTGTGTAATTACACCATAGTTTCTAATCAAGCACATTTAAACACAATATTCAACCTGTGATAAATAATAATCATAATATGATTTTATTAAATAAGTCGAGTCAAATAATATTATTTCTGAAAGATATCATAATATGATTTTTATTAAACGTTTGTCTTTTTTTTTTTTGGACTAATTCATGACAAGTTTGTGGGTACTTTAATGTGGAGGTGGACTATAGACCTCATCACCCGATGAGATCTCAATCATTCACTTTATCAGGGGGATTTAAGATAGATATTAATGGTAAGCTTCTTCCCATTTGTAGGTCTATTTCTGTTATATCTTCAGCATTTTTTGGTAAATTTGATGGGGCCTCCCAGGAATCAGGCTTGCTTTGTGGGGCGGGTGGAGTCATTACATTAAACTACGGTTGTTTTTTTAATATATGGATGAATTTTGGTTCGGGGACTAATACCAAAAGTGAAATCTGTACACTTTGGATTATCCTTCATTTTGAGTCTGGGCGTAACCTAGAGCTGCGGCAAATTGCGGGTGATTCACAAATAGTCATCAACTGGATTAACCATAATGGGCGTATCAATGCCATCGCACTTTCTTCTTGGCTTGACAAGATCAGGTCTTTGCAACAACATTTTCAGGGTATCCAGTTTGTGCATGTTCCACGTGCCGAGAATGGACGTGCAGACTCTCTCTCGAAGAGAGCTTTGCATTCGGTGAAAGGTACTATGTTTTTTGAATTTTGGGATGTCGATATTATTCGGGAAGCTGACAGCTTCTACTTGTATTGATCCTTGGTTTTTCCTGATTTGTTTTGGTTTGAGAACTGCTCTATCCATTTGGTACTTCTTGGTTGGTGGTCTTTGTTCTCTAGATTGGAGGAGGTCTTTTTCTTGGTTTGTGTTTTGGGCTCATTTGGCTGGGCGGGTTCTCCTCTTTGTGGCTGGGTGCAGCTTTGTTTCTATGGGGTTTTGAGTCTTTGCCCAGGAGTTTGGGCGTAATCTTTAGTTTGATGGGACGGTTTCATATTGTTCTTCCTCTTGTGGAGGGTTGTTTGTGTACTACCTATCTTATACTTGTCAATAAAGTATAGCTATTTTTCTGATTGAAAAAAAAAACCATTCACTTTACCACTTTTTGTTTCTATTCCAATTAAATCCACAAAATCTTGACCATTTGTGCTATCCTGGTTGATATTGAAATCCAAAGTCAATTAATGGTGGCGTAAAAAACACACTCTTCTTTTAAAAGACATTTAAGATGATTCGTTGATAATGAATTAAAAGTCAATCATATACATATATTTAATATGAGCAGAAAAATGTATCTATTTTTCTTTATAGAGAATTATGATATGTGTATTAAAAAAAAATATTTAATATATTTTTAAAAATCTATGTGAGAGCAATATACAAATTCTCTCTTTGAAACGACCCATAAAATGGTTCTATATTTTTATATAAAAGATTTAAAATTACATATTAATATTTTAATTTAAAAGTTAATTTTTATATATATCTTGGAATCTAAGTAAGTGAAAACAGATTATTTTAAAAAATTGCAATTTAAGATAATTCATTCATTTAAAAATATTTAATGAAAATGTTATATTTTAAAAAATTATTAATCTTTTTATTTATATTTTTTAAAATTTAATATAGGTTAACAATGTTTGAGAAATATTTCAAATTGAGAAATTTGTAAATCGAGAGCCAACAACATAATTATATTTAAAATCGTCACTGATTACATCTTATTATTCATCATTACATATAGTTTATTATTGTTGGAATTTTTTTATTTAAAATTAAAAAAACAAATAGCTTATATAATACCACATTTATAGAGAATAGAAGGTATAACCAAACTTACATGCACAATAATAGGTTTTATGATACTTTTTATGAGTAATTTAATATGATTTTATGCTGATACTTTTATGGATAATTTAATATGATTTCATTGTGAATAAAGAGATTGATATATGTGTATCTTGAGTCAAGAAAACAAAATTAGAGTCAAGAGAGTACAAAATAAATATAGTATTAGTAAACAAATAAGATTAAAAAATTATTCTAAAATTGTCATGGTTACATCTTATTGTTATTTTTACGTATAGTTTATTATTGTTGAATTTGTTTTTTTTTTTACCCGTAAAAAAGCATATTATTGATATTCAACCTTGAATCAAATAGTATATAATTGTCTTGAGTTCACTGACCAGAATTCAGCCTCCCTTATGAGAGAGCATTTCAGAAATTAAAATATACAGATATAGCCAAAAACAGACCTATAGTCCTTGGCAAAGCCAAAAGCTTTCAAAATAGTTACAGTAGCAGATGAACAAAGATTTTTATCAAAATGATCTAGATCATCCCAAATAGTAATAGCTGCCAGAATCAATACACTGATTCTCTAAGATTTCCTCCCAAACTATGTAAGCCTCTTCACCATCCAAAGCCTGTTTAGAGAGTAGGTCAGCCTGTACATTATGCTCTCTATAAATATGCTCCAAAGTAACCTGTCCCAGCTTATGTAATTCCACCTTTGTTCTGTCACACCAGTATGTCAAATGTAATACATTAAGATCACACTCCCCCTTTGCCCACTTTATGGTCACACGAGAGTCGCCAAATATCTTCACATTCGACAACCCAAAACAATTAGCCACCTTTGTAACACACCATAATGCCAATAGTTCCGCTTTCATGTTAGAACCCCTTCCACATTTCATCTTCAGTGTAAAATAATGCTCCTTATTGAGATAAATAATTCCCCCAGCCCCACGTTCCCCCAAAACAGCAGCACCATCAAAAAACAAAATTGGGACAGTAATCTCATAATTGAACTGCCCAATGTTCCTGTGACCCCTGGGCTTCTCCATCACTTGAAAATTTGAGTAGTGGCTGATAACAGACTTCGTCAAATGTTGCAGATGAGGTCTGGTGTCTTCAAATAAGGCCTTGTTCCTTATCCCCCAAATCGCCCAACAAATATAGATAGGGAGAGTCTGATGTTCCTTACACTCCGAGCACCAAAGTTTCAGAGAAGTAGCAATATTTAATCCACCCCATCTAGCTTTTATGTCCAAAATATGATATAATTGCTCCCATAGTGCCAAGGTGAATGTACACTCCATAAATAGATGCCTAGTAGATTCCGAATTGCATCGACATAGGATGCACATACTGGGACTGACCCACCCCATTAAAATGAGGTTCTCCCATGACTTCAACCGTTCCTGAAGAACAAACCAAAAGAAACATTTTAATTTAAGTGGTAAATGCCAATGCCAAAGTTTGTCATACCACCATTGTCTTGGATAAATACATCTTCCTTTAATCAAATAGCAGTAGGCCGAGCTTGCAGTAACAGTCCTGGTGGCTTCATTCCCTCCCCAGACTATAGTATTAGCATTTGCATTGAGTCAGATACCATTAGTATTGAGATTATAAATATAGTCCTGCCATTCCACAACATTATCTGGGCTTAACTGGAGATCAACATCTGAAGACCAATAACCTGAATAAATATTTCCAATAGAACTCAAGGTATAGAAACCCGCAATTTTCAGTTGATGTAGTAGATTTGGTGATAAACAATAGGACTCTTTCATCCCCACAATAGGATCAACCCCAATAGCTACCTCCTCCCCACATCCTACTTTCCAGGATAATTCAAAAGCCAACCATTTATATACTTTCATGAATCCGTTCCATATAGGTGATACACCTCTCACTTTCTTAGCCGGTGTCCTGAGCCAATGCGAAACCTCCATTTTGATATACTTCTGGTGAATGAGCCTCGACCACAATGTGATGCCAAAGATAGCACGCCACAAACTCTTCAACCTCAACGCTGCACTAAACACAGTCAAGTCTTTAATACCCCAGCCACCAGCATCCAACGGTAATGAGATTTTCTCCCAACCCACCATCACCAGGCTGTTCTTATTGAGGCCTCCCGTCCATAAGAAATTAAACATTAACCTTCTCAGGGAATTGATCACAGTGCAGGGAATGGGCAATAATGAGAACCAGTACACAGGAGTTCCCATCAACACAGACTTTACCAATGTTAATTTGCCACCAATCGAAAGCAGCCGATACGTCCAGTTAGAGATCCGATTCTCAAACTTTTTAATTAGCCATTCCCAATCCTTTATTAAATATCCATTAGGCTTAAGATGGAACCCGAGATACGTAAAACCTTCATTGATACAACAAAATTTATAGGGCAATAAGTTCTGAATCTCCAGGATCCGGTCGACCTCAATAAGGTTACCATAAAAGCACGATTTTTCAAACTTACACTCATTCCTGAGGCCTTACATAATATAGAGATAATCTTCTGAAATTGTCTCCATTCTAAAATTGTTTCCACTCCAGCCAGAAGAACGTCATCTACAAACAGAACATGTGTGATGTAGAAATCTTTTGCAACTTTGATACCAATGATTTTACCTTCCTGCTTAGCTTGTAGAATCATTCTGCTCAACCCTTCTATTACCAAAAGAAACAGTAGTGGTGAAAGTGAACATCCTTGACGAATGCCCCTGGAACAGCTGAAAAATGGTGTAGGTGCTCCATTCACCAGTACTGCTATATTAGTAGTGTCCACACAAGTCATAATCCATTTAAGAGCCAATGCCGGGACACCTATTTGTATTAGTATTAACCGGAGAAAATCCCAGTTAACTCTATCATAAGCTTTTTCTAAATCCATTTTAAGAAAGATAGCTTTTTTCTTCCTACATTTAACAGAATGTAGAATTTCCTGTGTGATACCCACTGCATCATGTATTTGTCTATCCTGTAAAAAGCCAAATTGTTCCTTTGAAATGTACCTTGAGAGAACCGGCTTAAGCCTCCCAGCAATGATCTTTGAAACAATCTTATAAACCAAATTGCATAAGGCAATTGGCCTGAAATCACCAAAATGCTTCGGGTCATTCACTTTGGGAATTAAGGTTAAAAAAGTAGAGTTTAATGCCCCAGACATATAGCCCTCCAGCCAGGTGAAATCCACCATTCTGACAATCTCTTCTCCCATTATATCAAAGAAATGTAAAAACAATTCAACTGTCCAGCCATCCGGGCTTGGACTTTTTTCCTTGGCGAAAAGTTTCAAAGTACTCTCAACCTCTCCCAACGTTACTTCTCGACATAAATCCACAGCCGAGTCATTATAAAAAAACCTTGGATAATTCTTAATCACTTGAAGATGTGAATCAAGGTCACATGAGGGGTCTATTGAATAAATACTGCTGAAATGTTTCAGTGCCAATTTCTGTAACTCATGTTGACCGGTGACTTCTGCCCCCGAGTCATCTGATATCTTCCAAATAGTGTTACTATTTCTTCTAGCTGAAGCAAATGTGTGGAAAAACCTTGTATTGCTATCCCCATACATTACCCAAAGTGCTCTGCTCTTCATTCTCCATTCCATCTCTTCTCTGAGAATAATATTAGCCTTTTCCGCCTCTAGTTTTTTAATTAGATTGAAATTTCTACTATCCAAGGGCCTAATCAAATTACGACTGTAAAGATCCTGCAATTGATCCTCGACCCACAAAAGTTGTTGCCTATCCTTTTGTTTCCTCAAATGAATCTAGGTAGTAACAATTTGCTTAAATTTTTGCAGTTTCTGACAGAAGTTATCCACCGGATTTAGCTCACTGATGTTAGAAAGTTTCTGCCATTCATCCTTAGCAAACTGCACAAATTCATCATGTTTCATCCAGGAGCAATCAAACTTGTAGGGAAATTTCTGTAGGTAAACACAGTCCTCGATTTGGAAAAAGACTGGCCAATGGTCAGATATTTTATTCTTCCCCACCCATGTTCTGGCCAACCTTTATTTGCCAACAGAATCAATCAGTGACTCATGAACCAAGAATTTATCTAACCGCTTATGTATCCCTTCCAGCCCGCTTCGTCCATTAGTCCAAGTGGGAGTGATCACCCCTGTGACAACATCAATTAACTTATTATTTAAAAGAAACTCATTAAAGAAGTCAGAGAGTGTGTCCATCTTAGCTTTAGCACCCCAAATTTCATGAGCAAATATGGTAAAGTTTAAATCCCCCACCACCATAATATTTGCCATCAATAATATCCTAGATGACTGCAATCCCATCCATAACACCTCACGGTCCTTGTATGGAGCATAGCAATTCAGGATATTAAACTGCAAATTATTCATCTTACAAAACCCTTCCAGCAGAAGACCCCACCAAGTCTTATACACAAAAAATGAATAGAACCGAGGATCCCATGTTGCCAGTAATCCTCCAGACAAGCCATCCGAACTAATAGCCGATATCTCCCAACTAGGAAGGATACTAGCTACCTTAGAAACCGCCAAATGATCGATGCACATAGTTTCTTGCAAAAGTACAATAGAAGGACGAGCAGTAGCAATGAGGTTAGAGAAGACCCTAGCTCGCACAGTCGACCCCAACCCACGGATATTTAGTGAACAAATAGACATTAGGAACCCAAATTATAGGGGGAAATAGCTCTAAGGCCCCCAACATCAGAATCCACAAAACAACCCCCTGAAGGAACAGACACAGATACCCTAGAAGTAACCCCGAGCCCAGTCACAGGATGTTCCACCTCATTCCCCAGATCTGATAGAATACGATCTGTTACAGAAACAGTCTCCACAGTAGGGTCATCTGTCTCCCCCAACCCCTTCCTACCAATCCGTCGAGGCTTTCTAAGAGTAACATTCTGAAAACGAGCCGTGTTGCAAGACATAACCCTAGGGTTTGATGAAGGATTTTTAGAAATATAGGCAGAGGCGAGAGAATGTCAGTTGCTTTCGAAGTTCCATAACCCGCCTCGCCTAAGATAGAAGTAAGGTCCCACTTCCACAATCCCCATAACCCCACCAACCAAACCAGAGGGCTCACTGTACCCGTCCACCAAAACAGTAGGCTCACCACTCACAGGAAGCAGGTCATCTACATTTCCAATAGACATCTCTGCCTCCAAAACCCTAGTCATAGTAGAAACAGAGTCTAAGTGATTGGAATTTGAGTCCCCCCCATCCACCGGAGTTCCCCCAAATTGTCCACAATCAACCCTAGACATATCCGAAATGTAGCCATCAGTAGATGCTGAAACCCTTTAGATAACATAAAGCATAAAACATTTTATAGTACATTATTTTACATGGTTTATTATATAATATGAATAAGATTAATAATTGTAATTAAGGACATCATTGATTACATCGTTATCGTTGAATTCTTGTTATTATGAAATAGCATAGAGCAACAAACATTTTATTATTCATTATTTCACATTGCAATTATTGAATTTTGTTTATAAAATATTTTTAATATAAAAAATTTGCAATTAATAAAAAAATGTTATTAAATTAATTTAAAATTTGTTTTTATATTTTAATCAAAATTAATCACATCATTATATTCTTTTTATAAAATATTAACAATATAATTGAATATATTTTAGGAGCTGTCTAAAAATTGGCATGTCTTATATCAACAAGTGAAATTAGCAACATAGTTGCTTAATATTTGTCTCTTAAGAGAACAACAAAATTACTTAATACTTGCTTTTTAGAGAAATTCAACAAAGCTGTTTAGCACTTGCCTCTTAAAAATAGTGACAAGGATAGCTTATAGACTATGAATATTTTGCACTAAATCATTGGTAAGATGAATAAGTTAACATGTTTTGGATTATATAGTTGTTGAAACAGATATAGTTATATTGTTTCTTATGATACACTTGATATATTCAATACAACACTAAATAAGATGAAATATTTTGTATTATAAGGATTTAGTTGAACAATGTTTAAAGTATATATGAGTTAGTTAAGGCACATTAGTGTTTATGGGGCTTGTGAGTTAGTGGATAATGGTGAGGGGGTATTGTTCAGGATTTCTACCTTATAGCGAGGAGAGGGACACTACCAATTTCTGGGGTGACAGGTAAATACATTGATCATATCACATAGGCTTCTACAAAAGGAAAGAGATCAAGATCTTAGAAGGCATACCTTATTAACGGTGTTCGATCCTAGCTTTCGCTCACTCCTTCAATCAATCCTTCACTTGATGAACTTGCAATACAAAATATACCTTCCTCAACGTATCTTGACTGATATAACAATGATGAAATTGAAATGCAATTTAGACATCAAATACAATCAAGCATTTAAACAAACAAATATGCAATCCATTAGACATTTGATTGGGACATGAAGGGTATTTCAACCTTTATTGTCAAAAAGCAATAATTAGTACAATTATACCTGATCATTCCAAGTGCTTCTGTAACCGGAATCTGGGCTCCTTCTCTTCACACTAACTTGAGAATTCCTACAGCATAACAACCCTTAATACATAGTTTCTCCTCCTAGTTCTCTAATTGAGTCTAACTAGTTTCCTCTCTCATGCACCCCCCTTGTATTTATGGGACAAGGTAGGCAGTTTGGATCGAGAGGTAGTTTGATTGGGAGGTTGGGGAAGTTGCAAACCAACTTCAACTAATCCCAATTCGTCAAACTAATATATTTTTTGATTTCATCTTAAGATGTGCGCAAGTTTTTCACAGTAGAGTAGCGCACAATATGCAACTTCAATGCTTTACAACCAGCGTTTGCAAGAATTTTTGAGGTGTGCGCTACTATGCAAGAGGTAAAGTAGGGCATATTAGCTGGTGTGCACCCCTCTTATGCCTATAGAGTAGGGCACACTTCTTGATGTGCGTTGGTTTGATGCTTGTGGAGTAGAGCACATGTCAAAATGAAGGTAAAAAACAGGGATTTCTCAGCTGCAAAGGAGTAAGTCTAGTCCATACATCACCTAGGTTAATCTAGCTCTTCAATCCAAGTTGTACTTTTGTGTGATCGACAGCTTAATGTGATCACGTACTTAGGTGTTAGGGGGTTCATGGTAATAAGTAAGTGGTTCATGTTTAACTTAGATTAGTGGAATTAATAGCTTTACCTCTTAAGAAAAGTTTGGTAAAAAGATAGGAATCTATTTTCTTAGTTGAATTGTAAAAATTAATAATAAGTGGAAAATGTTATGTATATTGAGTTTTTAGTCTATTTGTCTAAACAAACTTTGCTCTCAATTAGAAAATGGTATAAAATAGTATATGTGACTACTATTTTCTCACAAAATTAATATATACATTGTGTTTACATAGTCATTTAATTCAAAATGTATGTCTAACAATTTAATTCAAGAAGATGTCTAAAAAAAAGAAAAGTATGAACTCAATTTGCATTGTGTTTACATGGTCATGTGACCATTATCAATTTTTTAATTTTTAATTTTTAATATATATTTTTTTTCTAAAATTTTATTGATAATAGGTTAAATGCAATAATATCTATCTAAAATTTTTATTTTAAAAAATAATTAAATTATTTCTAGCTTTTTAACATAGTTATTTTTCCATCAATTATCATAATAAAAATAATAAATCATTTTTAAAACTTCAATACCACCAACACAATCTCTTATAAAAAAATTTCAAATTTAAATTTCCAATATACATATAAATAAACTTATTTAACAATCACATAAAACTATTTTAATTAAAATGAATTAAATCATAAAAACAAATATTATATAAAATAGTTTTATTGACCAACATAGATCCATCTTAACTCCATCCAATTTATTGAGGTGTAATATTTTTCTTAATGTGTAAAATTTAAGATTAAAAAAATTTACACCTTAAGAATTTATTTTATTTTATGAGTTGGCATAATTTTTAGTTACTTTTTATTTTATTTTATTTTATTTATATCAATTATAAGACACCTATTTTTATAATTAATTTTTATTTTTGGGAACGTTACCATAACTTAATGTGACATCTCCCCATACTAGGCCTGAGAGCACCTGGCTTCTCTTGTAGTGCTCTGGTTTTTACAGCAGAGCACTAAGTAAAATTTCTCAGTTAATTTTCTATGTATTAAACTTTAATCAAGTGTTTGGGAGTAAGTTTCCAAAAATTACTATGCTTCTAAATGATATTTAGTGTACTGTCTTGTTTTTATCAACCATACATTCTCATTTTAAAAACGAACTAACATATCAATATCTTCTTTTCAACAATTTGTTCCAGCGTAGGAATATGTTTTACAGTAGTAAATGAGTAAATCGAAAGTTATATGCATGTTTAGAGTATGTTTTTGCATAATAATCAAATAACGTAAATAACAAGGAAATTACCTGATGCTGATGCTAACCGTAGGTTGTAGCAGGTTGTATATCCTCTTAGATAGCCAAAATGAAGTGTCCACCCTACCGACCAGCTATTATCTTGCTGGCCCTTGGAAATCAAAGGATTTCCAAGCCCCCGAGCTCACAATCTGATAATCCCGAGAGCAGTGTTTACTTCGGTTCTCAAAACCTTTCCCCGTCCTTAATGTTTTCTGTCCTCCAACCTTTCTCTCCACTTCCAGTTCCCCCTCCCTTCAACCTTCTCCTCCTCTATATACATGTCCATCCTCGAGAAGACCTTGGGCTTACTCCACCGCCCCAAACTCCCCCTCTCGAGCCCCTCAAACATTTACTCCTTTCCCTAGTTCATTCATCCACGTCTCATTATAAAAATGTATAATTAATTAATCTCATGGAAAATTTATTTGGTTTTGATTGACGGTCGTAAGTATTTATTACGGTGGGAAACTTCACCCAAAGGTTATCCATTCGGGACAAGCTTCATTAATTGCAAGTCTATTCACCAAACCTTGTATTTATTGTTATTAATGTAATTAATAAAATATTATATAAATAGTTGACCCCTTTCAACTTGGACATGGCGTGTCTTAAGGGTCTACCTCATCCGTCGAGATCACTTATCTTGAGGTTTAAATTCTACGATTCATATTGAATAATTAAATAGTAATAAACCATTTTCCATCACATCACGTTCATTCCAAAAATTGTTATTCTATTATGTCTAACTTAGAAATGTAAAATAATCACATTCTAATCATTCACTAATCAATATTTACACTTTTACCTATTTTGCAATTGTTATGACATGGGTAGCAATATTATTAAAGTAAATTTTAAGTAATAATATTAATTAAATCCCCATAAGGTAATAATAATGGTGAATTTAATAAAGATGTCTTTTACATCATTTGTTTATCACATGAGTACCCTAACATCTACATAGTATCGTCGTTCTTCTAAACAAAGCACCCTTAAGTGCTTAAACAATCTTACTAATTAATTAGACAGTACCATTACCTTATTTACAACAATTCTCAGACGACAATGTTAACTGATGACACTTGTCTCAATTGTATATCACAATGTTTACCAACGAGTAATACATAGCTTAATTGACTTGTTTTACACATCTTAAATAACTTTATATTCATTATCTGAATTCGGTCAATGCATGATTAACCTACTTACTTATGATAACTTATACATTTATTCAATATGTTAAGTGTTTGTATATCGATACTAGTGTACATGTGCAAGGTGTGCATGCGTGGCTAGCGTATGCACAGATCATAAATGTACTATAGACAAACCCCATCCCGCCTACGCATACCTGCTAACTAATAGTAGTATTTACCCCCATGTAGAAGAACAAACATAATATAAATAGTACAATTACTTCAACATTCTCAGTTATTTAACAGTTAATTCTTTACGATTTCACATCATTATCTTTATCTTTACATTAGTTCAATCAATCATGTACAAGGAAGGGTACCTACTACCACTAACTCAAAATCAAGGAATACTAAACCCTCAACAGTACTAACTAACACATCCTCCCATCATAACCTACGTCCAGCATCCTCCCTATCCTTCCTCTGCTAATACAAAAGTGGATGTCGGACTCACCGATCTTACCACATAGAACCTGAGAGCGATAGCGTCGGCTGAACAATGGACCTATCCTCCCCTAGCAGGCATCCGACCATCGTCATCACAACAACATGGGGAGCGTGTCTCAGCACGACCCTCCCACGACCTCGGGTCTCATGGAAACATAGGGTGGGAAACACATCCATCCCTCTCAACATACTGGGCCTACGCCCTTATCGACTCATACTTTGCTGCTATCGGGATTATCAGTTTGTGTTATCGTATCCTCATCTTGGCTGCTAAGGTTTGCTGTATGAACATGTTTTTCCTTTCCAATATATATCAGATCAAGTAACTGGCTATCCCATAGCCCTTGTGTCCTGTAGGTTAGTATTTTGCAAAATACAAATTTATGGAAAGCATCTTCCATTGATCGCCAATTGATCCATGTTATCATTTTATTTCATGTAACCTTTTTAGCTCATCATAGATGCGTATGACATATAACACTTCAATAATTCATATAAGAAGATGGTATCCACGTACCGAATCATATACTTCACATTTCATTAATGAAAACATATAAACATATACTGTAATCGTAAAATAAAGAAATCATATGATAATCATGACATCATAACCGCATAACATAGTAACATCATAATCATGGTGAAATCATAAAACAGAGTAACATCATATAATGAGGTCCATCATATCGTAATATAGTTTACTCAGTCGAGCTGAGTTCAACAGAATATATAAGAAAATAAAGTATGGTGTGTCTAACTGATAAATATGCCTAATCAAAATATGGGCGTTACATACACCCACCCTTCAAGAAACTTCGTCCCGAAGTTATGATCATAATAATGCAGGAAAATCTTGACTCATAGTCTATGCATTTCCGCAAGTGGCGGGTCTTGGCCATACATGTCCTACTTAGCTTTGACTTGACCAAAGATGCTGATATTATCTTATAATTTTACTTCTCTTATCTCATGATATGTGTTCTAATAATTAAAGAACATTTAGATTAATCCTTTTGTTGGATCTCAATATTATGCCTAGAATGCCTAAATGTTATATTCATGTTCTATCCACATTAGTATCCTATTTCATACCTTTTTACAATATTCTTTAAGTTACATCACCCAGATAAGTTTACCCATCACACGACGGAGTTTACCAAAGCTTATATTGATCCAACTTGGCATGGAATAGTCAACGATTTAAATGGAGGTTTTTAGAACTCATAATTTGTATTCACTCCATGCGCAACTATCAAGGACTTTAAGGTTGGTATACCTCTTTTAGGGGAAGAAGGTTCATGCCCTCTAAATCCTAAGTTCATACTTTATTATTTCATTATTGGTAATATGCAATAACATTTAAGTATCATAACATTCATTAAACTAGGAGAACTATTATTGTTTTACAAAGTTTTCATGGCTATTTTTATCAAAACACAATTGTTATCATGTTTATTTATTATTCTCTCCTTTTAAACTAATATAATCTGTTGGGAAACCATTACTTCTTCAATTCCTTAAGAATTTCATAGCTAGTTTTGTTCCCATCCTTACTATCACAAAGGTAATTACTAGTATTTATCCTAGTATGCCATTGTATTTGTACATCACCACTCTTCCTACCCACACAAGCAAATTTTATTTACTTTGTAAAGGCCTTAATCTACTCCTACAAGTTGAACGAAACATCATTACTTAATATGTTCAATCATATTAGAACTTCATAACAACCGCTTTAATCGAGTTAAGTTGAGGATTGTGTTGAGAATCTTATGAATCTCTTATTACTACCCAAGATCTTCACTATATTAGGTATGATTAATCCAAAATTTTTCTCAAAAACCTTATTGCACCATTACACCAATATTTAACTTATTTATTCTGAAGTCATGTACCCCCTTAATAAAATAGTTTTTAATAAGCTTTATATGCAATCTCCTTGTTTAAGTGCATGGTGTTTTCCATAATGTGATTCAAAAGGATACCGTGTCCTTGTATCGAGCAAATTTACTTCCATCCTTTTTCTTATCTAAATAATATATAATGTATTTTCTAAGTCTCTCTCTATCTCTCAGCTACATAACATTTCATATCTTAACTTTTCTCAACTAAAATACTTGTATATTATTACATTTATTTATATATTTTTTTTTTAAATGAAAATTTTATTTGTAAATATAATTATGAGGTGTTCACGAGTTTTCACTTTAATTTGTACTTTGTACCCAGTTATCTATATACACACATTGATGTTTGTGTAATTTGTTTTGGGGACCTAGGAACTCAAAGCTCAAACACCACTCCATGTTTATTTAACCATATTCTCTTATTCCACACAAGCAAAGTTTAGATGTGGTTGACCTAACAAATGACACCTTCACATAACCACTAAACATGTTAATTACTTAACATGTAAAACCATTCAATAAAACTAAATTATGTTACTTAGCATTGCAACTACTGCATTCTACGAAATAGATTAAAACACAAATTTTCCTTTCTTAGTTGATATGTAAAAATTACCACTCTTTGTAATACTCATTTGCATTATTCTAGATGGTTGTAAAGTGTTAACTTTTAAATTGATCTTTTGACGTGAGTGAGTGTCTTGTATTTTTGGCATGTATTTCTTTTATCATAATATTGTCAACCTAGTTCAAAGTAAACTTAAAATTATAATTAAATAAGCTTTGTATATGAAACACAAAATTTATTTTTATATATATATATATATATATATATATATATATATATTTTTTTTTTTTTTTTTCTTTTATCTCAAATATATATATATATATCACTTATATAAATAAAAGGAATATTGTATGTTGATAACTCATATTTGTATTACATTTGATTTAAGGAATATTGTATGTGGGAGAAGGTATGTTATAAGCACCATATAATTAAAGCTTTATGTATAATATCATATCATGCTATCTGTTCTAATTGATCGATCGACACATGGCAATATGAGATTGTAAATTGTTTGCATATATTTCAAAGTGTTAAAAATAGGATGATCTTTTCCTTTTTCTTTTTATATCATTTTATATATCATTATGGCAGGGATGATGAGGTTCGAAAATTCTTAGCAAGGGCTTACATCCGGTTAGAATAAAGTTATTCAAAACCACCATGTTGCTACAACTAATGGGTTATGATAATATTATCCTGTATCGGCGGTCATCATAATGTTCTTTATATATACATTCGAAAAATTTCTCACCTGGTCGCAGATGTTTATATCACATAGAGAGAAGTGTCACACCGTAAAGAGATCTATCTCGTTGAATTCTTTACAGCTTTAATCTCCAGCAAAATAAATTGACATGGATACCATAAAATATTCTTGTAAAATCTATTTCATTAAACAACTGCCAAATATATATTATTTTCCCCTAGATCGCTCGAGGAGAATAAAAGCACACCATTGTCAACGGATCTGTTATAATATTTATAAATTCGCTCGGTCTGAGAGTTTATAACATTTAACAACTTAAATATAAATTATCAATAAATATATATATATATATATATATATATATATATATATATATATATATATATAAATAAAATTACAATCTGGTATTTATAACAAATTAATTAATTAATTTTTTTTATTTTTATTTTTATTTTTTTTATTAATAATTAATTTTTATTTTTTTTATTTATTTTTTTTTAAATTTTCCTAACCCTACCGCTACCACGCCTAAGATCATGCGGCCTATTCCGTCTAGCCACCGCCATGCAAGAGTGGGTGTATGCTTGAAGGCCACGCGACCCCTCGTGGTAGTCCACCGCCATGCAAAAGTGGGGAACCCTAAATAGGGTCAATCCCCAAGGCGCGGCCATTTTTTTTTCCCTCCCTGGAAATTTTAGCTCCCCAACTCTATGCGAGCTTGCTTAGGGTTTTAGACAGGAAGGAGCTTTTGATCCACGATGCTATGGCAGAAGCACTGGCACAAGCGGTATTTCCTAATCTGCCCGACATTTATGCTAGCTGAGTGTTCGAGCTATGGATCCGCGGCTCTCCTTGTGGACTCTTCTGGATGCTTGTGTGTTGGGCCTGAGTCTTGTGGCTTAAGATTGACTCACCAAACTTGTGAGTTTCACATCTGTGCAGGCCCAGTGCCTTTACAACTCAATTTTTGTTGGGTTTTTCCTCATTTTTACTAGTCTGTTCAGCTAGTTTCTAGTTTCTAGTTTCTCCTCTGCAGGAATGTGGACATGGCTTTATTGAATATTAATGGAAAAAGTTTCTGTAAATCTCTGAATGTGAATTTTTCTTGGAATTGGATTTGTCTTTTTGTTTACAACATATTCATTTTCTCCCTTTTGCATTTAGACCTTTCAGCAATGGTTTACCACTTAGTGGTATTATTTTCTTTTGAGAGGGCGCAACCCAGAGAGCCCAGCTCAAGAGCGCCCCTTTGTTAGATTTCCAGCTCCGGCACGGAATGCTATAGTGGTATCATAATGATCAACCCAATATGGAAATGCAAAATATATTTATTTTATTATTATATTTTTTTTTGTTTTGAACCCCTGTAGAGTTGATAGTCCTGCTTTCATAATAATACTAGTGAAAGAATGTGCTTTAATAATAATAAAATGACAGAATGTGCAAAAATAAAATTTCATTGACCGGTACACGGTACAATGCCACAAAATAATGTTCAAATTCTTAATTCTGTAAACCATGTATAAATTTAATGACGGAATCCTGGCAGGTTTGTGACCTGTATGGCCTGGCTGCACTTGCCTAGACGCGTTGTGCACCTAGCTTGACTCGTGAGCTCTATTAGTATGTATTTTATTTTCTAGATGCTTGGACGCTAGGGTTTCATACCTCTGCGCAAGGAGAGGTATGCTCCTGTAGTGTTGAGGTAGGCAAGGAGAGGTATGCTCCTGTAGTGTTGAGGTAGGCGCTTGCAGTGTTGAGGCTATGTGGAGCTCGTTGGCTAGGCTGTTGGGCATTTGACGAGCCCTCTGTGCTGGGCGCGTTACCTTTATCTATACTTAGCACCGAATTCTTATTAATTTATTATTTATTTGCCATGGCGCTTGGAGTGTGGAGGCTATGCGGAGCCCATCTTGGACTGGGCAACTGGTTGCGTGAGTGGCTCTCGGTGTTGAGCGCCTGGGCTGGACCTGTTATAACAAAGGAAGGCACTGCGCTTGTGCTTGGCGTTTGGGCTGTAGTGGCCGGCGTGGTGACCCCCCCCTCGACCTGGCATTCAGTCGCTTGCAAATCTCTCAGTGTTGAGCTCGGGCTTGGCAACAAAAGAAAAGGTGTTAAGCCTATCCTATCCTATTCGATCGGCCAATTTTTATAGATTGGAGATTTAAGCCTATCCTCACTGGTATTAAATAGGCACCAGAATCATTGATTGCAAAATCATCTGTAGATTGCCCTCATAAAAAAAACATTCAATGATAAAAACAGCTTGATCGCAGGGGTTCCCAGTTGCAGACTTCTTTATTAAAAGAGTGTCTCCCTGGTTTTCATCTAGCATCAACTCTCTAATTTGGAGTCTAAGTCTCTCCAATGTCAATTCCAACTGACCAAAATCTCTCAAAATTTGGACATTTTTATCATTAAGCTAAAGAAGACGACTCAATCCCTCCAAAGTCTTCTCTCGTGTATCAGGCACTGCTGTGAGATCCAATACTGATTTAAATTATTGTTTGCTAGCTTAAAAAAATACTCGTAGCTCCTCTAGCTTCTAATTCGAACTGTTCAGCCACTAAAGAGACAGACTTCCTACGCACATTGCTCATGATATCCTGAAGCATATGATCTCCTCCTTCAGAGTAATACACAACTTGCGCATCAGGGTTATTTCTGATTATTGCTGAGACAATATCTTTGCACTAAGACTTTGGAAGGGTTTTCGGATGTGTTATTCATATATACATTGTTTGCGGCGGCGACAAGGACAAAAAAAAAATGCCTCAGATTCTTGGGGTCATTCGTGATTTGATAAGAATATCGCTAAACTTATTTATACCGATGCATAGAATTTTAATTACAGTGAGCGTAGGCTCAAATCTGCAATTCCACTTTTGCAAAGATTGGGACCTGCAGCCTCGACCTATTGTTGCCATACCAACTCCACGATTGTTTTCTAGGTTCTCCCTTGTTTCTTATGCTTCCCAGGTTCTGCAGTTATTTTAGTGTTAGAAGAATGCATCAAATATGGCCTTATTTTAAATTTGGGGATCATAATCAACATATTGAATTTTGGTTTCTTTATATTCTGTTTCTACCCTATATCAGGATCAGGGAGCCTTTTCTCTGGCGGCTTGGTTTAAAAATGAAAAAAATAAACTATTATTTTACTAAATAGTATTTATTTAAATGACAAAATGGAATTTGCCCTAGGTTACAGATCCTGCTGTCCAAATTTCAGGAAATGAATGTATAATAATAATGATCATTCGTGCTTGCAAATATATCTGATTCTGGTCGCATACAAGATCTGGGCGATCTTGGAAAAGTTGTCATGTTACTTTTAATCTCCTTCTGGATATATGAAGATCTTATGGATATCCTTCAGTTGATCAGATATAAAAAAATATATTTGGTTCATGTTTTAATGTGATGCCATGGTCGCTACAACCTGGTCTCCAAATTTGAAAATATTAATGAATGGTTTCTGTCCAGTCATTACCTTATAGTAGCACTGTTTATGTTACTTTATTCTCCCTATGTTATAGGCGATTCATAACCTACGCTTCAGGGACCCGTTGGAGGAGATTTCAAAAGAAAAGGAGGTGTTGCATAATGTGCTGGTAATAAGCCACGACCTATATATTTGGGACTGAAATTTTATAAGACTAAAAATGTGCTAGCGGCCAAACACTCTATGTCTCAGGTGCTTCTTCTTAAAGGTGGCTCTGGAGGAGCCCGGAATAAGACACGGAGTCACTTAAAAGATTAAAGTAGTCATATAGAAAACCAGGCAACTCACTATTGCTCTCATAATATCCCACCTAGATATAGCTTACCACAGATAATCTCAGATTTAATTCTAACTTAACGAAAAGGATACACATTGCTTGTCAGGCCTGTTTATGCTCCTAAAAGCATTTGCAGTCGTTCTATGGTCACTTAATCCCATTCAGGTAGGATGGATAATATAAGGTCTTAAATTTTTCTGTAGTGCTATGTTTTTTTTGTGCTAGGTTAGCGTCTACTGCACTGTGGTTAGTCCTGCTCGCATTAATAGCTGATTATAAATAGATTGACCTGTGAATTATTACCATTTTATTACTCTTTCATAACTCTTTCCGTTCCACTCCCCTAAGAACAATTGATGCCTTATATTTTATAATGCAAGGGCCTAATAAATTTAGGGTATGTGTCTTTCTTAACCTTTGTGTAGAAGATCCAAACTTCAAGTCAATTAAAACCAAATTTGATAATCCATCACCGCTGCAAGCCTGATCAGATTATGAGTTCTTTATTTCACTTTACCTATTTTATAATCCGTAGAACATACAATGGCTCTTCTTCAGGCAGCCAACATCTATCCCCGGATGAAAAACAAGCACCGGCTGAGCCATTATCACGCTACCAACCCACCCTGGTTGATGAGGATCGATGGTTTGATACCGATTCCTACCGACCCCGCAACTAAGTCGTTACCCTAGCTATATCATTCGTATTCCTTAAATATTTACTGGTTAATTTTAGATCACATCTGGCACTTCGGCACCTTCGACATTGTATACTTCTTCTGGTCCCAATCCTTTTCTCTAGGAGATTGGCCTTCTATCCCTTGTTCTGCTCACTTCTTTAAACAACCAGAATTATATTTTGAAGAAGAATTCTTCTATTATATTATACTTCGAAACATCTTTCTAGTGTCTGTAAGTTATAACTCTCAGAAGTTCGGACTTCTGCCCAATTACTGTTTTTTTTTTTTTTTAGACATTTCAGATGCTTTAGATAGAGATAACAATGCAACAATCTTTACTAATGACCACGCTAGGTATTTGAAATACCCAGATTTATGTCGTGAAAAGGTAAAACAAATTAATTACCTTTGAAAGTTTAGTATGAATTACCAACTATATTCTCACATCATCCATAAAATGGTTAAACAAAACAAATACACGACTGTAAATGTCTTTGAAATCCACGATTAGGAGATGCATATATTAGAAATCTGGATAAACAAAATCAATTCATTGATGGATGTGTTGAGGTTAAGTATGGTGAATGTTAAGGTTTTAAACATAATTCTCTGAATTTAATTTAAAATAATGATTGTAGTGGCCTCCTTAAATATGAGATTTTATGTTTGTTTTCTTATGCCAAATATGCAACGTCTTCTTGTTTTCTTATAAAATTTACAGAATTCTTACTCTACTGCTATATATATATATGTAACTCACTATTTCTGATTTTTATGGTTGTGCAGATAAACTACTGTTACATAAATTAGGGAAGAAGGGTTGGAAAATCTTGAACATTGATTTCGGATTTCTGCATAGAGTTCCACATAGATTTACAGATATATATATTTTTTTTGTTGCTTAGTGATGCTTGGTTTCTATGTCTTGTAGGCCATTAGGTTCGAGAGTTCGAACCAGGCTCTGATACCATCTGTAGTGCTCTGGTTTTTACAACAGAGCACTAAGTAAAATTTCTCAGTTAATTTTCTATGTATTAAACTTTAATCAAGTGTTTGGGAGTAAGTTTCCAAAAATTACTATGCTTCTAAATGATATTTAGTGTACTGTCTTATTTTTATCAACCATACATTCTCATTTTAAAAACGAACTAACATATCAATATCTTCTTTTCAACAATTTGTTCCAGCGTAAGAATATGTTTTATAGTAGTAAATGAGTAAATCGAAAGTTATATGCATGTTTAGAGTATGTTTTTGCATAATAATCAAATAACGTAAATAACAAGGAAATTACCTGATGCTGATGCTAACCGTAGGTTGTAGCAGGTTGTATATCCTCTTAGATAGCCAAAATGAAGTGTCCACCCTACCGACCAACTATTATCTTGCTGGCCCTTGGAAATCAAAGGATTTCCAAGCCCCCGAGCTCACAATCTGATAATCCCGAGAGCAGTGTTTACTTCGGTTCTCAAAACCTTTCCCCGTCCTTAAAGTTTTCTGTCCTCCAACCTTTCTCTCCACTTCCAGTTCCCCCTCCCTTCAACCTTCTCCTCCTCTATATACATGTCCATCCTCGAGAAGACCTTGGGCTTACTCCACCGCCCCAAACTCCCCCTCTCGAGCCCCTCAAACATTTACTCCTTTCCCTAGTTCATTCATCCACGTCTCATTATAAAAATGTATAATTAATTACTCTCATGGAAAATTTATTTGGTTTTGATTGACGGTCGTAAGTATTTATTACGGTGGGAAACTTCACCCAAAGGTTATCCATTCGGGACAAGCTTCATTAATTGCAAGTCTATTCACCAAACCTTGTATTTATTGTTATTAATGTAATTAATAAAATATTATATAAATAGTTGACCCCTTTCAACTTGGACATGGCGTGTCTTAAGGGTCTACCTCATCCGTCGAGATCACTTATCTTGAGGTTTAAATTCTACGATTCATATTGAATAATTAAATAGTAATAAACCATTTTCCATCACATCACGTTCATTCCAAAAATTGTTATCCTATTATGTCTAACTTAGAAATGTAAAATAATCACATTCTAATCATTCACTAATCAATATTTACACTTTTACCTATTTTGCAATTGTTATGACATGGGTAGCAATATTATTAAAGTAAATTTTAAGTAATAATATTAATTAAATCCCCATAAGGTAATAATAATGGTGAATTTAATAAAGATGTCTTTTACATCATTTGTTTATCACATGAGTACCCTAACATCTACATAGTATCGTCGTTCTTCTAAACAAAGCACCCTTAAGTGCTTAAACAATCTTACTAATTAATTAGACAGTACCATTACCTTATTTACAACAATTCTCAGACGACAATGTTAACTGATGACACTTGTCTCAATTGTATATCACAATGTTTACCAACGAGTAATACATAGCTTAATTGACTTGTTTTACACATCTTAAATAACTTTATATTCATTATCTGAATTCGGTCAATGCATGATTAACCTAATTACTTATGATAACTTATACATTTATTCAATATGTTAAGTGTTTGTATATCGATACTAGTGTACATGTGCAAGGTGTGCATGCGTGGCCAGCGTATGCACAGATCATAAATGTACTATAGACAAACCCCATCCCGCCTATGCATACCTGCTAACTAATAGCAGTATTTACCCCCATGTAGAAGAACAAACATAATATAAATAGTACAATTACTTCAACATTCTCAGTTATTTAACAGTTAATTCTTTACGATTTCACATCATTATCTTTATCTTTACATTAGTTCAATCAATCATGTACAAGGAAGGGTACCTACTACCACTAACTCAAAATCAAGGAATACTAAACCCTCAACAGTACTAACTAACACATCCTCCCATCATAACCTACGTCCAGCTCCTCCCTATCCTTCCTCTGCTAATACAAAAGTGGATGTCGGACTCACCGATCTTACCACATAGAACCTGAGAGCGATAGCGTCGGCTGAACATCGGACCTATCCTCCCCTAGCAGGCATCCGACCATCGTCATCACAACAACATGGGGAGCGTGTCTCAGCACGGCCCTCCCACGACCTCGGGTCTCATGGAAACATAGGGTGGGAAACACATCCATCCCTCTCAACATACTGGGCCTACGCCCTTATCGACTCATACTTTGCTGCTATCGGGATTATCAGTTTGTGTTATCGTATCCTCATTTTGGCTGCTAAGGTTTGCTGTATGAACATGTTTTTCCTTTCCAATATATATCAGATCAAGTAAATGGCTATCCCATAGCCCTTGTGTCCTGTAGGTTAGTATTTTGCAAAATACAAATTTATGGAAAGCATCTTCCATTGATCGCCAATTGATCCATGTTATTATTTTATTTCATGTAACCTTTTTAGCTCATCATAGATGCATATGACATATAACACTTCAATAATTCATATAAGAAGATAGTATCCACGTACCGAATCATATACTTCACATTTCATTAATGAAAACATATAAACATATACTGTAATCGTAAAATAAAGAAATCATATGATAATCATGACATCATAACCGCATAACATAGTAACATCATAATCATGGTGAAATCATAAAATAGAGTAACATCATATAATGAGGTCCATCATATCGTAATATAGTTTACTTAGTCGAGCTGAGTTCAACAGAATATATAAGAAAATAAAGTATGGTGTGTCTAACTGATAAATATGCCTAATCAAAATATGGGCGTTACATCTCTTGGTACAATAAATTTTGACTAAACCTTAAATTTCTAACTATTAGCATAGGTCCATCTTTAACCCGCATCTATGAAGTTTTGAGAGAAAACCAATTACATAACATTAAGTTACGTGACAACATCTCCCCCATACTAGACAATAAAATTATATAGATAAATCATTTAAAAAAATTATATATCTAAATGTAAAATTCTTGTAATAATATTTGACTTTCTTTAAATGCATCTCTCAATTAAATTTAAATTTTGGAATTTTAATAAACTCATATTTTATATTTAAGCATATCTATCAAATACGTCCTTGTGGGTCGTCTAATTCAAATCCTTGTAGTCATTTGTGCCCATATAGAAATAATCAAATAAGTCCCTAGGGTATCTAATTCAAGGACTTGTGGCGAAGGCCTTGTAGCCATTTGTGTTCATATATAAATAATTTACTAGGCCTTAAGTTACAGAGTCGTACACAACCTACATTAAGTCATTGGATTGGATTAAAGTGAGTATTTTAAAAAAAAAGTGAAAGGGCGTTTTAGCTTTAACATATATTGAATCGAGAGTATTATATATATAAAAGTTTTCAATAAGGTTTTATATGTTTATTTATTTTTTAAATAAGTTTTTGAGTTTTAAAGGATACTTAGGTATTTTAGTTATGAAAAACTTAATAATAGTCATAATAATAAAGAAATGGTGTTCACTCATGATCGTGAAGAGACCCGGGTCCTTAATGATCGTGAAGAGACCCGGGTCCTTATTTTACTGTGATGATTGATATGAGAGAATAATATAGATTTTACTTTGCTCCATGGAGGTTTCCCTTTTTAGGGTTTTATAACATCTATATGGTATTTATTTGTGGGCTTGTTTTGTGAAGATAAAGTTGTTAAATTTGTTCACTCATATAAAAATAATACGTAGTTTAAAAGTTTTACGATTTCAAACATAAAAATTTGATTTTTCTAGTATGATTTTGAAAAAAATTTGACATGAATTTTTAAAAATTCTGGTTACAATTCTCAAAATCTGAAATTTTGGGTGCCCTAAGTGTTTTTGATGGTGTTGAATCCATTTCTACCATCAAAATTGCCAATAAATCATAGTTAATTTCAAATTTTGCAAAATAAAAAACATCAAATTCTAGTAAAAAGCCCTCATCCATGCCAAATCATTGAACTTTTAAACAACTCCTAAAAATAATACCCAAATCATCGAATTTTAAACAACTCATAAAAATAATGCCCAAATCACTGGAGAACAAAAGTTTATGAGCTAACTACAAAATAAGATGGAGTACAGAGCAGGGATTCCAGTTCTCGCAGGTGAAAGAACTAACAAGAAACTGCTACACATATCATTACCCCAATACGTTGGTGAACTTGTTTAAAAAAAATAAAATAAAATCAATTTGAGCAGGGAATAACACAAAAATAGTTACATCATAATCTCTCATGTTTTTAAGCAATCAGGAGAAAGATAAATACATATTTAATATATTTAAAAATTATTATTTTTCAATTTATAATGTTAAACATTATAACATAGTTTTAATTTAATTAATTAATAGAAAATCAATGCAAATTGAATTTAAACTAATTACAATATATTTGCTGAAACACATATAATAATATATATTTGCATTTAATTTTTATGCTTTGATATTCAAGAATTTAAACATTTAATTATTTTACATTTAAATTTATAGTCCATGGAAGCACAATTAAAAAAATCAAAATACAAACAAAAACAACGTCCAAGTAATAATAATAAAAATTAATTAAACAATTATCATATCAATAAACGTTAAACAAATTATATATATCAACATATATTAATATTGGGTTATCGGACCTAAAAAATGAATTATTTAGTTTGTTTTAAAATTGTATTCCTATGCTAATTCGTGAGATGTAGAACAGTCGGTGGCGGATGATGGTTAAGACACCCCTAAGCGGAAAGGTCGTCGGTTCGAAACCCCACGGATACTAAAACTCCAACCATGCTAAGGGTTGGTGCGGTCCAGGCCGGGTGTGATCCCCGGGTGATTTTGACGGATTAGATGCCCCTGGTTTGTGGTCTCTCAGCCAATGGCGAACCCTGCTAGTCAGGGGGTACTACCACTTGCTAAAAAAAATAAAAATTGTATTCCTATGCTCAAAAAGGTTGGAGAGAAGCATTCTGAAATCACTATAATTTTAATGCGCTAGAAGGATAGGAAGGTCGAAATTGCAATAGAGATTATAGAATTGAGATCTAATATGGGTGTACAAATGATGGTGATGATGATGATGATAGTGGTCCAACTTTGAGCTAGAGGTGGCAGGTGCGGGAGGGGTTGTTTACGATACTAGAGGTAAAAAGTTATTTCAATACGCATGGGGATTAGGAAGGAGAACAAAAAATCAAGCTGAATGGGCGGCTCTTCTCCAAGGGGTTGAAACAATGGTCTCGCTTCATATAGACCAATACTCCATTCTCGGAGACTCCAAGATTGTACTACAGAAAATGATAAATATTCAAAGAGGTCATGATAAGCATATGAACATAATTCAAAAACGAATTGTCTCAACTATTGGCGACATCTCACGGATTCAGTTCTATCACATCCTAAGGCACAACAATGTGGAGGCTGACACTATGGATAACCAAGGAGCAAGGTTAAAAGAAGGGCTTATAGTTTTGAATCACGATCCTCCTCACACCAAATGGTCTCCATGTTTTTTTTATCTCTAACTTCCTAATGGGGGCGCGCATGCATATCTCCCCTCTCCTTTCATGGACAAGTGGTTTCCACCACAAGATGAGCTTTAAAGACTACTCTTGGGCTTCTCCTCGCATTATAAAAGGTTGGTGTGGCGGTAATATGGAAGCATGCAAAAGATCCAAATTTCTCGAGGCTCTCATTCGCACGATCCTCTTTAGAGAGATGGTATTGCAATTCATTCGGTGGTGTTGGGTATTCAAGCCCTCACTTGTGACAGTGGGGTTCTCATTGCTGGTTTGCGAACTCTTCCCTGGTCTATCACAACATACATGATGATGAATCTGGAGAACATGGTGAAGGAGCTCCGAGAAATCAAGGTGGTCCATCAGGACATCAAGAAGAATGCTTGCAATGCTTTTGAAGTTTCTAAGGTCGCTCTGGATGAGAGCAGACTAATCGGTCAGGATATTATCCGGATGGAGTCGCGAATTGAGGATGTGGAAACCAACGTCCACGTTCATGTTGGTGAGCTTGAAGAACTGCAGAATTATGTTAAAGGAATGAAACATGATCAACAAGCCAACTTTGAAGGCCTCAAACAATTTTTGTTTTCTCTGAAGGGGCAGTTGTTGGATACCCTGCAAAATGGTAATGACAAGATTGAGGCTCGCCTAGCTCAACTGGAAGAGTCCTTGAGTGACCCGAGGGATGAATTCGAGAAGCACTAAGAACCTATGGACCTAGGAAATCAGCGTGAAGATAGTTCTCTGATGGAAGATGAATCGTAGACTCATGAAGGAATCCCACCCGCTTAAATTCAGGAATGTTGAAGCGTTCCCTCTGTTTTGTTTTGTTAAATGTTTTTTTGTGCTTATATATGTAATCAATATGTCAGGATTTACTCGACAAAAGGTAGTAGATATGAACAGTTAGGAAGAACAATACTCAGGGTTGCAAAGCTAAATTTTTCAATGCTGGACCACTCAATATCTAGACTATGGTTTACCCTTCCAGGAAGGGAATTTTGTAACTTATCCTCTTTTTAATACAAATCTATTTCACGTTTCTGTTAAAAAAAAATGGTCCAACTTTGAGCTACTGGACCTAAAAATGAATTATTTATTTTGTTTTAAAATTGTATTCCTATGCTCAAAAAATTTGGAGAGAAGCATTCTGAAATCACTATAATTTTGATGTGCTAGAAGGCTAGGAAGTTTGGAATTGCAATAGAGATTATATAACTGAGATCTAATGTGGGTGTATGCAGGGCACTCTAAGATAAAGTGTTTTTCATCCTCAACTCTCATAGTGTCACAGAGATGGTAGATCCTTTCCTCCCATGGTGTTTTAGGAACTGTCCAATGCCTTGTTTCACTATATATCTCATGAGATTTCGTTCTTCTCTTGGCTATACTAATTTTCTTCTTTGAACTAGTTAAAACATAGAGATACTTTTGAACTTCTAGATTAGGGTTAATGAACTCCTTATAGTATCTTAATTTTCTTTTTAATCTCTATGTCTTTCTTGCACCACATTTTCTCTTTAAACTTAGAAATAATAATATTTTTAATGTTATTAATATTCTGCAAGGTGACATTTTGTCAATCCTCCAATGGTTTAACTAGGTCATGGTGTCTTTATACCAACCTCACTTGAGTCGAAGATGGTTTTGACTAGCTTCTAAGGTTAGCTATATATATATATATATATATATATATATATATATATATATATATATAATATTTCCGCTCAATTTACTTTTCTAGTAGTGTTAAAGGTATGGTGATTTGCTTATTTTATTTTCAAATATAATATATAAGGTGGTTTTGACTAGCTTCTAAAGCTAGCTAATTATATATATAACCAACAATAACACTCAAAACTTAGAAAATGAGAAGAATCGATATATATATATATATATATATATATATAATTTCAATCCATTTTTTTTGGTAAGATGATTTACCTCTTTTAAAAAAATTAAACAATTCCCATATCAATAAACATTAAACAACCCATATATATCAAAATATATTGCATTTAATGTTTTGCAGTATGAATGTTGGCATTGTGTGTTTTCCCTCTTGTCTTCCATGATTACCTTATGAATTTGAAAGTACATGAATGTCTGTTGCCTTTCGTGATGATTACATTTATATACTTTATTTTTACATTTAATTGAATCCCTAAATAAATGGTTGATGAATTTAGAATATATATTCGCGTAGTCTAAAAGTTCTACGATTTCAAATGGAAAATTTTGATTTTTTCGGAACGATTTTGAAAAACTCCAATAGAAATTTTTAAAAATCATGGTTACAACTCTCAATCTCTGAAATTTTGGTTGGCCCATAGGTTTTTGATGGTGTTGAACCCATTTCTACCATCAAAATCGCCATTAAAACACAATTCAATTCAGATTTTGCAAACTAAAAAACGTCGGATTCCGGTGAAATGCCCCTGTCCGAGCCAAATCATCAAATTTTTAGACAACTCCATATATATCAACTCAACTCTTTATTATTATATATATATATGGTTCACAACCTCAAAGAGGAGTTGTTATGTCCACATGAAAAATTTATAGGGGGCCCACCCCAAGGGGTCTCACCTGTCGATTCTGATTACGGAGCCTAACACCATGGGGACATCAAGTGAGGCCCTTATATATCAATGCATAGCCACCCAAGGATTTGACCTCAAGACCTTCTGCTTACAACTCACAACTCTCAACCACTTGAGCTAACCCATCGAGCTCAATGCTATATATATATATATATATATATATATATATTATATTTATTAATATTTTTAAAATTTTCATTTTATTATTTTTATTTAATGTTTTTTTTTGTTTAAATTAGTGGATTACTTTTTATTACTTTATAAACACATATTTAATAAAAATAGTTTTCTAATTTGTTAGAAGGGAAACCAAATTGATAAAAAAGGTTAGAGTTCACTTTGGTAGTAATGTGAATATCCAAAAGAACACATAATTTTCTAATGGGAGAGAGGCATGTCTTAAGTGAATGGGAAACTATAGCTCTTTTCTCCTCTTCAACAAAACACAAGCTTGGAAAGTATCATAATAATCTGAAAATATTTACAGTAGCGAAGATTAAAAAGGATGACTGCTCAGAAATAAGAAAAACTAGAGACTTTAAGTATAACCAACTTAATTGTAATGTCTTTCATCTAAGGAAATAGAAATATGAATGGAGAAAGACCCACTAAACCT
Source organism: Larix kaempferi (assembly GCA_027924585.1). Lineage (NCBI taxonomy): Eukaryota > Viridiplantae > Streptophyta > Pinopsida > Pinales > Pinaceae > Larix > Larix kaempferi. Next base: position 768,295 of record BSBM01000891.1, read on the forward strand.
ATCTTGCTCCATCTGAAGTAGAGTGTTGGTCACAACTGTCAATGTCCTCTCACATGGCCATGATGACTAGCAGAATACCAGCACGTAAGTGGTCCCTCTCCATTAATGACAGTTGAAGCAAGGTTTTCATGGTTCAATAAGGATCCATGGATCAAGATGTAGAGGACCCATGAGAACTAGAACCACTTTGAACTTCCTTCCCCTCTTTCCCTTCAACAGTATCTAGGAGAATTCTCCTGCCGAATAGAGGAGAGGATCTCCCTTCTGAAACCGAAGGATCTCTACAAATTCCCTTTCCACGCTGGCTATGAGTTCATTGTTGAAGAGGCATGGCGAAGGTCCTTTCATTGCTAGTAACACTAATCCCGAACTAAGAAACCAACCCAACTAAGAAGGATTCGATGAGAGAAGATCTAGGTTTAAGAATGTTAGGTTCCCACAAGAGAACGATGCCCATCGCAACTCAAAGGACCTCCCAAATATCATTAAAACATGGCCTAAAACCCGCCATTTCCCATAAATCTCTCCATAAGTTCACACATGCTCCTAAAGGATAGAGCTCCCGAGTGTGCCACTTTTCATATGCATCAACATTAAATCTTGCGGGTGAGTCATTGTGTTGAGAGGCGCTTTCTAAAACCCAGTATGAGGGAGAAGTGTAATTTTATGCTCAACATGGAGATGACTTATGGCATTTTACTAAAATAATAAAATACTAAGTAAACAAAAAAATAACAATGTCGGCCCTAACCTAATGTTCAAATGTGTTCAAAACCTCTATGAGGAAAAAGTGTAATTGTGTGCTCAATATGTAGCTCTCACACATGTGGCACTTTAATAAAATATTAATAAAATATATTTTTTACAATGTTGGCCCTAATTTAAAGTTTAAAATCAAGTAGATACATATTCCAATTAATTAATATTAAAAAAATTAATGAAACTTGGATACTTATCTCTATGTGATCTAGGAGTTGAGTCATCACTAAAAAAGGATTTACATACAAGGCATTTCAACACATAGAGGAGATTACATATTAAATCAGTATAGATCCATCTTAACTTTGGAAATGAGAAATTTATGGTAGTGAGAAAGCCATAATAAACAATATAGATGAATCTTAACTCAGGAGAGATCAAATCCCTTGAAGTGCAAACCTTTTAAAGTGCAAAATTTGAGGAAAAACTTGCACCTCAAAAGATTTGATCCCTCTCAATGTTTGGTCAATGTTTGGTCAATTTGGAATTAAGATGGATCTATACTTGTGTAACTTCAATCATTGTCCAAAAACTCATACACCACCTTCCAAGATCTGATAGATTGGCACATTGTTATCCAAAGAGTCATGCACCACCTTCCAAGACTTGGTGGATTGGCACATTAACGCCGTCATTCGCGATATTTTTATTTAACTTAACTTAAAGTGTCTAAATTTATTTTTAATTCTAATGTTTTCAATGATTTTTAATCTTTAAAACTTCAAAATCTATTTTTAATGATAAGTTTTCATTACATTTTTAATTATTAAATTGTTTGACTCGTAGTTACAATTCACAATCACTCATTTTCAAAGTGACTTACAAGTGTATCTATATGTTGGTGTTGGTATTTTCCAACACAAGCAGCCATTAGAGTTCCAATGTAGTCGCCTAACTGTGGCTGTAATAGGAGTCTCTATCTTCCCAGCCGTGACAACTATCTCTGGGTATATTCCATTGTATAAATATCTTTGCTTTCTTTGTAATTTAATCAAGTGAAGTACTTCTGATGCTTCTTCATGGTATCAGAGCCTTCTCTGTAAACCTCTTCTCCTCTCTTTGTGTAGAAGATTTTGGTTTTGCAGAGTTGTTGTTCTGGGAGTATTATATCTTATAGATCAGTGATTTGCTTGGATCGCTAGGGCTCCCCATTCACTGATTCAATGAAGATATCACAGATTTGTTGAGAAGCCTTGCTGGTTGGTTGCTGTCAAAGAAAATATCAGTCATTGTTCCTTTTTTAGATATTTTTGTCACGCATCTGAGCACTTTAGGTTTTGTTCCTATCTGGAGCCTTGCAGACACATTGCACTCGTTGTTGTTGCTTGGAGGAGCTAACGATCAGAAGAGCTGGTGATCCTGCATGCGAATCTTTACCGATCGACCATTGTTGTTTATTTGATCAAGGTGCGGCAACCTTTTTGATCATGGTTCGTGGCTCTTTCATTCCATAGATTGCGACCTCTATTCGTTGTTTATGGCCATGGCTTCTCTTTGCTTCCAGCAATTGAGATCATATCCTTCAACTTAGATTTGCGATCTATACATTGTGGCCAATGTGCTCTCTCCATCTGGGCGTGTCAGATATGGGAATTTCAATTTGCTCCATTTCCTAGTTTTGGTTGGAGCTGTCACCATTTTGAATGGAAGAGTCGGTCTTTATTGTTTTTGACATATGCATTGACGCGTCCAAAGAAAAATTGCAAAAGCTGCAGAGAATTCAAACCTGGATCGTGCTCTACCTTCCATATCGTGCCGCTGTGTACATCGCGGCCCGTGATGGTTTCATTTTTCTAGTCATTGATGAATTCTTAAAGCTCGATCCGTACCCAGGTTTCCATTGTCTCAAATCTAGAGCGGGAAACTTGACTTCTGTGGATTTCTGCTGCAAGTGATTGGGGGAATTTGAGTTCCCTGTAAGCATAAAGATGACACCTACATGTCTACATGTCTCTTTAATGAAACTAGAGACCTAGATATTTAAGTCTTTTGGACCGCTCATGCCCACAGTGATAGCTACATGACGTTGGCGGATCGCTTCTAGTTTTTGCTCCGCATCCCATTCTTCTGCAGTTAGTGTGGGGCTTTTTCAGGCTCATCATAATCGAGATCTCCTCGCAGATTTTGTATTGTAGTGCCTCCTCACTGACAGCACGATTTTGGATTGTGCTACCCCATCCATTGGAATTCTACATTAGTTTGATTTCCTCTTACATGGTATAATTGCACATTTTTTTTGCGGATTGCTAGCTTTATTACAAGCCACATGTCTAGATCTGGGCATTTCTAAGTGCCTGGGTATTCTTTGGTGACGACGTATCTCTCATTGTTTGCATGGATCGTGGATCTCCTCTTGTTGATCGTGGGCATCCTTGTCTGTGGCGATTTAATCTTGGATCTGCCTGCTTCTCTATAGCCACACTTAGAAGTCTCATGGTTTTCTATAGATTGTGTCCTTTTGGTGTTGATCGCTAAGAAGTTGTGGAAGCCGTCCAAGAAACCCCATTTGAAGAGATCTCTTAAGAGATCCACATGGACTTCGAAGTACTCAGAATTTGGATGTGAATGCTCATCTTGTATCCACATGATATCATTTTTGGTTTGATTGTCTACAGATTTTGTATCCACTGCTAGTAACAGTAGTTCTGTACTTTTTCCCAATATAATTTTTCACGAGTCTTTGGAGGGCGGGGGTTGCTTATTGACAGAGTTTCAGATCTGTGGAACCAGTTGTGCCACGAGTCCTTGTCTGGCTTGGTTTAGCAATCAAAGATACGACTATGCATAGCTCATATATATTGATCTCAGAGACTGTGGTTTATTAGTACCATTCAAAAATTGTGGTTCAATTCATAGGTCTTGGATCTTGGTTTATTAGGACCTCTCCGGATCTGATCGTATTTCCGTACCGCAACTTCAGATATTTGGCAGCTCCTGCTTTGGTGTTTTATTTATTTACTCCCGCCCTGGTGTTTTATTTATTTACTCCCGCCTCTACTATTTTTTGCTGAGGTAGTCTCTTTGCGCTTGCTGGTTTAGATCTAATTATCCAGATCAAGGCGGAGCAGATCCTAGATTTTTTTTCATATGCACGATGCTTGTGTTTGTGGTCCTGAAGGTGGAACGTTGTGAATTTGAGCACTTAAGCACGAGAGCTAGGATATTCCACGTTGTTTAGGGTTTCCTGGATTTGTTCTCTATTGGTTTATCGTGAGCTATTGTTCCAGCCTCTGTTGGTCCCTCTCTCTTTGTTGGATATGTTGCAAATCGTGGGTGACGATTCTCTAGTATGATTGAGAGGAATCTGCACACAAGGAGAGTAGATGTACCTGTCTTGTGGATCCTCTCGTGCATGTAACTCTTCAGCGCATGTTTTTGCAATTAATTTCTGGCAGCGTGTCCTTGGTACAGATTGGTCGCCATCCATTTTGTTGTGGCATGCTGAGATCTGTGGTTTTTTCGATTTGCAGATCTACGGGTGTGTGCAAAATTCAGCTAGTGATATTACTCCCGGTTTGTTGAAGATGGGTAGGAGATTGCAGGAACTACGTGAGAAAAAGGCTGCCAATCAGCTTCATAAAGAGTTTGTTTCCTTGCAGTACACCGTTTCCTTGTTGCAGACAAAGAATGCAGAACTAAATAATCAATTGATAATTGCTTTGACTGAGAAATACCAAAAGGTTTATATTCTACAAAGAAACATGGAAACTTTCTTTGGAGACCTTGAAGACAAATTTCTGGCCAAGGTCAATTTTCTCAATAATCTGGAATATGAAGTAAAAGCTCTCTCAACAACAGAAAATGATGCCTTAAAGAAGCATATTTGCAGGTTGGAAGAGACTAATGCCCAACTAACTAATGAGGCTGCTCATTTACAGGCCACTGTTAATGAGCTTCAATCAAACGATAACAAGATGTTTGATGAGTATCAAAATTTTGAAGGAAGCTCATGACTTCTTGTTGCTGCAGTTGACTGAGAAGGATGAGACAATTCAAGGATTACTGGTTTGCAGACAGGACCTTGAAGAAAATGTCAAGATGAAGACTGTTGAGCTGCCCAATTTACCTATTGATGATTGTATCTCACCCGTTTGTAAGAATGTTGATGTATCTATTTCATCACATGTTATATTGTCTAGTAATGATTGTGTTTTTCCTAGCTTTGAAAACACACTACAAGTATTGGGTCTTGCCTGCTGAGAAAAATGGGGTATACCAGAGGAGGAATTGGGAAGAATGGATAGGGTATTGTTGTTCCTATTACCCCTGAGTTGCATACATCAAGAGCAGGTCTTGGATATGACGCTACTACTTCCTCTTTGAATTCACTTGGCCTTTCTGAGTCAAGGAATATTGTATTTGTTACTGGTGCAATTTAGAGTGAAGAGAAACCTGTTGATGAATGTGTTATCGAGTTGGCTGCCCATATCAAGCCAAAAATTGAAGATGTTGTTTCTTCTATTAGTGAACCATAACCTCAACCTTCCTCTTCTATTCATCCAAAATAGAAATATGTGCCATATAGACATTCTCATAAGAATAGGAGAAATGTGGCCAGGAAACAAAATTCTTGGAAGGATGCCACCTCTTCTTTTCAAACTTTCCAAAGAAGATGTGAAAGACATAACCGTGAATAGTGTCGACTATTCATTGTGGTTGGATTGATGAATGGTCGTAGAATCATTTGCATAGATGTTTGAGGACTTCATATTGATGTGTATCTTCGACTGTACAATTGTACATAGTTCCTCTTACAAATTATTTCCTTTGAGTGGTCCACTGATATTTGACTAGTGGTGGAAGTTGACTGAAGCTTCGACTGGTTTTCTTTGTCGATTGATATTCGATCGATATCTATTGCTGCATTTTTCTATTGGTGATATCCCTTAGTTGTGTTTAATGGGGGGAGAATTGGAGAATTGGAGGTTTTTCTTGCATCACTTTTTCCTATTGTATTCAAGGGCTATTGGCTGTATGTTTTCCATCACTCCTCTTGTAGCCTTCATTTTATCACTTTTGTTTGCAACATTGGGATGAGCTCTTAGCTCTCTTTATGGTGAGTGGTTTCACACCATATTGTTTTGGCTCTTTGAGATTGTTTTTCTCATCAAATCTCAATGAACTGTATTGATTCCTCACTTGTAAATGGGTATCTAAAATGGCTTTGTTTGCCGGAACCCATATCGAGGATTGTTGTTCATGATGGAATTTTTTGATGGTACCTCTCGTTTTGCACTTTTGAGTAGTGGATTTCTGGCCACTCGTGTAGATAGTTTGTTGGAGTGTCACCATGCTTCAGTCTCCCTGTACTGGTTTGTTTTGCAGTGTCTTGGAGCTTTCCACAATGGAGTGTTTTGTTGGACATAATCATCGTCTTCAACTAGCACCTTCATCCTTTTTCTATCATTTGTGACATTCATTGTCGCCATCTTTTCCACTCAGTTCAACATTGTGGGGGGTGGTATGCAATACTTCCTTGGGGTGGTGTGCATCAACAGTTTGGATCATGCATTCAGGAGTTTGACATTTTCTTATTGGATCTTTTATGTCCATATGCCTCATTGTTTATTCGAGGGTTGATGGTGTATGCTTATGTTCGAATCCTTGTTTGGTTCTTAACCAACACTTATTTCTTTTGAGAATTTTTGTGGTGGTTGTTAGTGTTTTCCTGTTTCATGCGTCTGCAATCTACCCACTTCTTCAAAGTTCAACCATGAGGCTATTTGGCTATCTTCCTCAAAGCTTTGAAGGGGCTTCTGTTCTTGCCATTCATTGCATCGTTGTGGACCTTCTTCAGTTTCAGCTCCATTTCCTTTTTCAGCATGTGTGATTTTTCTCACCTTTGGGGAGGAATTTTTCCCATGAGGTTTTCTCCTTTTCCCCGTTTGTGAGATTATTTTGTACATGGGTACCTCATCAGGCCTAGTTTCGGGGATCCATCCTTGTTTTCTTTGTTTCCTCACAATGTTTCGCTTATGGGGGGGTGTTGGTGTTGGTATTTTCCAACATAGTCAACTGTTAGAGTTCCAATGTTTCCAACTAACTTTGGCTGTAAGCTTACGTAGGAGTATCTATCTGCCTAGTTGTGACAGTTATGTCTGGGCATATTCCATTGTATAAATATTGTGTCAACCACACTATAACGAGGCATATCACACCCCATGATATGGGGCACTCTAAGTTCCCCTTATCCCATGCCCGCTATAACTATTGCAATTAAATGCATTGAGTAGATTTATAATCAACAAGTGACTCGACACGTGTTTCCATATTACCTGAACCACCACGTTATAACTATTATTATTATATGTAATATATTTATAATCAATATTGACTAGTGTATCCATATGGTATGAACCGTGATCAAGTAGGAATTTGGAAACCAGTACACTAGTATAAAATGATGGATACACTATAATAATAATAATAATAATAATAATGTTACAATTTATTTATAAAATAATAATAATAATGTTACAGTTTATTTATTTTACATGATGGTTAACTTAAAAATTGTCTTATTATAAAATCAAATATTTATAAAATTTTTTATGAGATATAGAGAATTTGACCAAAACATAAAAACAACATGATGAAGGATGAAAAACTTGTGAGGAATTAAACTTCTTGAGATGTGAACCTTTTTTAAAGTGCAAAATTTGAGGAAAGGCTTGCACCTCTGGGGATCTAGGTACATGATAGATCCCTAGTTAAGATGGATTTATAGTGGTTTAATATGTAAATCTCTAACTTATATGCTCAAATCCCTCATAAGTAAATCATGGTTTAATGACTACTCAACTCCTATATCAAGAAATCCAAATTTCATTATTTTTTTTAGTTTTAATAATTAAAATATATCTTTTTGGTTTTGAAATTTAGATTAAGATTTACATTATAAAAAATTACAAAATTTTGTAAAACAATTTAAATTTGATAATTTTTTATGAATTTCTATTAATTTTTTTATGAATTTTTCCTCTGAATTCAACAAACCACTATATCCTTAAAGAACTATTGCATGAATCTTTGATCCAATCATAGAAATATAAATACCGCATAAACTATACCCTGAAACTTTAATCCAAAGTATAAAGAAAACATAGAGATAACATAAGCCCATAAATATTTCACATTGTTAGATAACTTACACATACCCATCTAAACCAAGGAGTTTGATCACCTCTAACCCAAAATTGGTTGTGGATATGATTATACCTAACTTGATATGGGTTTGTAAATACACTTTTTAGACATAGAGGCCCACAAAAAGAGACTTGATGGGTCATGAAGCCTCAATCGTGCTGTATAAAATATCTCAAAATACGATATAAAGATACTAGCACAACCACTTAACTTGTGGTCGGTGAACACTGATAAGTCATAATTTAAGTGCCATGAGGAAGTTATCTGTACTTGTTCTCCATGCTTAGTTGTAATCACCCATTGTGAAATACCAGTTATTCATGCATCAACTACCAATTATTATATATATATATATATATATATATATATATATATATTTATAATTGTTTATTTTTAATTTTGAACGACGATCATAAAATCAATATGAACAATACACTTGTCCCATCCTCCTTTAATCTAGGAAAATCATAGATGGTAGTCTACCCCAAATTATAAGATATTAACACCTGTCGGTGTAAAGATACAATACATTAGTATGCACGTTAGCACGGTTTTCTCTATTAAATTATTAATAATAAGTATCTCTTTAACATAATTTATATATTTTTGTATAAAATTTATGGAATAATTGTTAAAATAAAATTAGATATAATTAGCGATTTAGTTTTTTTTTTTTTTTTTTTAACAAGAACGGTTAATTTTTATTGGAGAAAACACGGTTGGGCTTACGCCTAATCAACCCATCATACATTGCCAAAGAGCATAAATTTCAGAGGTATCCAATTCCTACACTTACAATATACTAGGAGCAACCATCTTACGGTATGGAGGACCATATAGGAATATCATCATTCTGAATCAAATCTGCTGGAGCTAAATGACAGCCTACATTGGCCCTAAATTCTGCTTCCTAATTTAGACTCCGAAGGATGTGGAAATAGGAGACAGAATTGAATTTTTGCAGCCAATTCCGGACACGTTGCAAAATCTTATTTAACACTGCATTATTAAAGTGGTCTTCCATGTGTAAATGTTTAATTAGGATTTCCGAATCTCCGAGAATCTGAATATCAAGATCACCATTTCCATGAGCTATCTCACAAGCTTAGAGCAAACCTAAAATTTCAGCCTGGTTATTAGTACACTGCCCTATCCCCCAACTGAAGTTGCCTTTAATATGACCATCGGGAGCATAGAAAACCCCTCCGGCTCCAGCTCTCCCAGGATTCCCTTTAGTTGTCCCATTGAAAAAAATAGTGACTTTACCTTGACTCTTCCACCACTGCTGAAATTCTGTTTCGTTGAGTCGGATCCGCCACTCCGGGTTCCTGACAGGTCTAGAAGAAATCTTACTCCTAGTCCGCAGTGAAGGGTCTCCGATCCAGCTGTTCTCTGCAGGAAGAACCAAGTTATTATGTTTAAAGGAATGATTTTCCAATGTTCCCAAAAGTAATGCCTTGTCTTTAGAAACCACCACTACAGGGGTACACAATTTGTCTTGAAATATGCCCTCATTCCTGGCTAACCACACTTCCCAGCATAGGTATTTTGGGACTGCTTTCCAGATCTTGGACCACAAAGATTTGCTCTTAATCGCAAGAGGATAACGCTCTGTCCAAGTGGAGAATAAGGAAACAATATTGCACTGAGATGGGGTATGAACGTTGAGACCTTGCAATGCCAGCTGCCACACCTCCTGCATGAAAAGGCATTCAATGAAAAAGGGATCGATTATTTCCTAGGCTGCATGACATAGAGGACATCGGTGTGGCCCGACAATTCCATGCTTAACAAGATTCTCACTAGTCAAGAGTCTTCTGTGTAAGAGAACCCAGCTGAAAAAATTAATTTTTGGAATACCAAATGTGTCCCAGACCTGCTTCCACTTAACGTTAGATTGAACCTGTGGCTGCTGCATCTGAAGGGCAGCAAAACCCAATGCTGCAGTATATTCACCTGTCACTCCCCATCCCCATTTATCCCTTAATCGCAAATGAACTGGAGCTAAGCCAGTTAGAGCTATGGTCATCGATTTCATCTGATTTAGCATCGTGTCAGGCGGCCTGGGAAGGTTCCAATCACTCCAATTACCATCCTGGTCCCAATTTGAAATGTCCACGAGTTTAGTGATGCCACGTTGGGTAAGCTAGCTTCTTAATTCATGAAAATAATCATTTGCCGGAGAGGAGGCCATCCCATTATATTATCTTCCCATAGGAAAATGCGTCTCCCATTACCAGGTATGTGATAAAGATGTTTTTTGAAAAACTCCCAAGCTTGAATGCATAATTTCCACAACGTAGTGCCTTTGTGGACAGTAGCTTCATCCATACTAGAAAATGAGACTTCATTCATATATTTATTAATAAGAACATGGCTGACAGGGTGACTGGGCATGGAGAAGATCTTCCATAGCAGTTTCCCACCAATAGCCAAATTCGCAAGCCTGGGATCTCTGACCTGCAATCTGCCATCAGCGAATGGTTTTTTCACCACGTCCCAGCCCACCAAATGGTGCTTTTGTTGACTGCCCTTACCTCCTTGCCACAAGAAGGATCAAATAAGATTAGCTATCTGCTCAGTAATCGACTTAGGTGCCAATAAAAATGCAGCCTGATAGAGAGGCAGAGATGAGACCACAGATTTGATGAGTATTAACTTTCCAGCTTTGGTTATCCATTGTCCTCCCAAAGCTGCCAATTTGGATTTTATCTTTCTTATAACCTCGATCCAGTGAAGAGCCTTAGTGCTGCCCAGGGTTAATGGCAGTCCGAGATACTTAAAGGTTTCCCAAGTAGCAAATCCTGTATATCCTAAATAATGAGCAATACGTTAAATGGTAGCTTGATTCACGTTCCAGCCATAGAGAACATATTTTCTCTTATTGATAAGGGCTCCCGAGACATTACAAAATCTTTGTATTACATCATTAAAACCTCTTGCAATTTCGACAGAGGCTCCTCCCAGAAGGAGTGAAACATCAGCAAATAAGGCATGGTTGATGGGGATAAGGTCTTTCGTCACTTGAATGCCAAGAATTGTTCCTACAGCCTTCTATGCATTCAAATTTCTGTTGAGGGAGTTGACCATCAAAATATATAAGAAAGGGGACAGCCGGTAGCCCCGCTTTATACCCCGTGTACTTTGGAAGTAATTTGCTGGCCTACCATTCACTAAAGGAGCAATCCATGGCCTTCATATACATGCTTTGATTAGTATTACAAAATCAGTGCTAAATCCGGTCGAAGACAATGGCCATGATATTCCTACCTTTCACGAACCCACCCTGACTGGAGGAGATGAGGTTTCCCAGCAATGGCTTAATTATGTTAGCCATGAGCTTAGACAGAATTTTATATGAAGCATTGCACAACGAGATAGGCCTAAACCTGTCAAAGGTCCCGGGGTTTGAATCCTTTGGGATTAAAGCCAAAAATGTCGAATTGACACTGCCACCGACCTTGGCTTTTTGATGGAATCCCCTGATCATACGGACTAAATCCACTTTGATAATCTCCCAGCAGATTTTGTAAAAGTTTATGGAAAAGCCATCTTGCCCTAGGGCTTTGTTCGGTTCCATTACCCATATAACATTGCTGATTTCTATTTCAGTTAAGGGATTCATGAGACTTGCATTATCATTCTCTCCAACCAGTCTCGGGATGTTTGTGAGAAATTCAACAAATTCCTCCTCCGTATCCATTCCTTTTTCAGTGAAAAGATCCTGAAAATGATGAGTTGCTGCATCTTTTAACTGAGTTATATCTTTGTGGACAGTCCCATCAGTAGCAGTTATTTCATCCAGATGATTCCAGGAGATGTGAGCTTTGAATTGTTTATGAAAGAATGGAGTATTCCTATCTCCCGATTTCAGCCAGAGACTTCTCGATTTGAGCCTCCAATGTTCTTCCTCTTTCCTGTAGGATCTAACAGTGCTACGCTGGGTAGCTTATTCATTTTGAATAGCAGAAAAAGTGATATCTTTGGATTCCAATTCAAGTTGCAAGTCAATTAGTTGACTGGTTGACTGCTTTCTACAGCTCGTGGGTGATGCAGAGGGATTTTTTATCCAAGTTTTCAGAGCCACCTTTGTTTCCTTCACTTTCTGCTCCCAAACATAGCTGGGCGACCCATTAACTGGGACTCTCCAGGCATTGTTAACAGTTTCCATAAAGCCATCTCTCTCAACCCAGAGAGGATTAAACCGAAATGGAATGGGTCCCAATTTTTTTTCCTCCTCAAACTGCAGTAAAATATGCTTATGATCTGATGTCAATTTTTGCAAAACTTTGGAGGAGATTATCTTATTTTCAAGCAGAAAGGTTCTCTGAATTAAAAATCTGTCCAGCCGGGCAGAAATGTGATGATCCCCAACTCTATTATTGGTCCAGGTATATAATCCTTTCTTAGGCTTAATATCAATTAGATCCCAATTCTGAAGAAGGTCTTCGACCAAGGGAAGGAACTGATCATGGTTATTGTTTCCACCCCGCTTCTCTTTTGGTTCAAAAACGAGGTTGAAGTCCCCAGCTAGAATTATATTCTTAAGGGATCTTGACTCTAGGAAGACAGACAGAGTGTGCCAACACTCTCTCTTTTCAGCATAATGGACAAGGACATATAAATTGACAATAGCGAAGGACATCTTACTCACTTTGTGCCAGAGGTCGGTGTAAATCCAGTGTTGTGTCTCAAAAGAACTTTCAAGTTGGAATTTATCCTCTTCCCACAAAGTAGCCAGCCCTCCAGAGGTGCCCCTTGCATTGACAGCTCTCCCATCATTCTTATTCCAATTCAATTTACTTAGCAGAAGGAGGGCTTCCCCTTCAATTTTTGTCTCTTGGAGCATGGGGACCTCAGGTAACTTCGATTTCACTAAATTTTTTACTGCTTCAGCTTTTAAGGGGTTCCCCAAACCTCAGCAATTTCAAGAGACTAGACGCATCATTTGCTGGCTGAAGGGGGTCCAGCTCCTCCCTTGGGAGGTCTGTTTCTGGTATTTCTACCAATAGACATCTCGATCGTTGATTGACTACCTTTCATTTTTTGCCTCTCCACTTCTTCTGCCCTTGCCTCTTTGTGATATTTTCTCCCAACTTGTTTTGATGGCCTCTCAAAGGTCTCATCTTTCGAAGAGCCTGAGATCTCCGGGGATTTATTTCTTATTATTTCAGCAAAGGAGAGAGGGCTCGTTGCTCCAATAGGGGATCCATCCTGTTGAGATGCAGTTTCTTCATGGGATTTGTCTTCAACTAATGAATTGGGCTGTTGTTCAACTTCTTGTACAACTGATATTGAGGGTTCCTCTGGGATTCTGAGCTTTTCAAACGGATTTGTATCCCTCATTGATGATCCTGATCTCCCTTCACCCTGTAGCTGCACAGAGGATGGGCCTTCATTCTCTATAGGATTTCCTTTTCTTTTTGATCTTATGGCTTGTTTTGCTACAATTGGCTTCTTAGCTGGGATCCATTGAATGCCTTTGGCTTCCTCAATCTCCTCCTCTCCCTTCTTTTTGCAATGTCTGGCAAAGTGTCCATGCTCATGGCAAAATCTACACTTAAATGGAAGTTGCTCGTAGTATAGCTCTTGTATATAAGTCCAGTCCGCCACTGTGAGCTTTATCGCTTCGGGCAACCCTACTTCCAAGTCCACCTCCATGTAAATGCTAGCGTAGGTATACTGATCCTTTCGCTTTGCTCGATCAATGTATTTCCCCAATTTATTACCTATGGTTTCCAAAGATTTAGGATTCCAGCAGTGCAAGGGAAGATGCAGCAAACAGACCCAGACTGGGACTGTCGAGGGCACATCTTGCGTCAGATCAAAATCCGGTGTCCATTTATTCAGATATAGACCTTGTGGGCCCATAAAATAAGGTCCATTCCTAAAGATTAAGTTCCTATCCTCAACATTGGCAAAGACAAAAACAAAGAATCCCTTACCCACCAGATGACTGCTGATACTGTCCTAGGTCAGTGATCGCCAGTTTCTTTGCACCCAAGTATCCACTGCTTTAGGTGATGGCCAGAGGCCAGTGAACTGCCCTATGAGCCCTTTTTCTGCTAGGTTCAATGCTGATCGGCATAGATCTTCAGCCAGAAGGTCAATAGTAGGGATACTGGCCATGTGTTTGACGAATTTCTGCTGTTGCTCACTAGGAGGTCGTATCCCACAAGCTGCCACCAATTTCTTGAATGCAGCAACCTCAGACAGGGGAGGGAAAGCCTCGAGGCCCCCTCCAACAGCCATTATTAGACGACTCAGCAATTATCCTGTTAGCTGGAAATGGTCCAGTCTTTCTGCGTGGGAAGCTTGGTGGTTTTTGTTTAATTGATATCCCACAGAAACATCTGAGATCTTTTACCCTAAACACTCAACGCAGCTTCAAACCTTCAACGAAGAGTTTCTTTTGCTTCTTTTTTCATCACAATCTGCTATCTTTCTAACGCTTCAGCTCTCTGTAATTCTCAGGGTTTCAAGGTTTTTTCCAATAACTCTGCTCCCGCACAAGAAAAGAACTCTAGGGGAGCTCTACTCTAGTGAGGCTCGGCTCCACGAGGTCGGATCAGAAAACCAGCACTGAAAACGCTTAGCACTCGGCTCTTCTTGATTACAAAAGATTTCTTTCAAGGATTCTTGGAGCAGGAGTCATCTCTCATTCCTCTTTTCAAATATTTTCTTTTTAGCTAAAGATAAATCATAAAATTTCCTTAGCGATTTAGTTTTGAATTGATATATTATTTAGAAAAAAATTTCAAACTTTCAACAATTTAATACTTCTCAATTTCCATAAATTTGAAATTAGAATGAAAATTAAATACTTATTAATTTTTGTATTAATAAAACCGAGTTTTACTTATTTTTGTTTCTTTAATTGTTATATATCATACTTATGACATGTTAAAGCTAGTTGTGACAGCTCCTTCCATGCAAAAAAAGGTCAAATTCAATTTTGATTTTATTTTTTTTAATATAATTTTGTATTTTCATGATATGTAAATAATTCTATATTTTCATGGTTATGATCATTATAAACATAAATAAGCTTTTGGTTAAAAATGGCTGACTAATTTTTAAAGACACTTTGTAACTAGACACTTTACCCATCATTTGAAATAATTGAAATGTAAAATGCAATGTAGTAGTTGGAGGGTGTAGATACAAAGTGAGAAATTGTTGCATGATTGTGACACTGTGACATCAAGAATAGTAAGCTTGTGGTTGAAAATGATTGAATACTTTTTAAAGACACACTGCAACTACACACTTTACTCATCATTAGAAGAATTGAAATATAAAATGTAATGTTGTACTTGGAGGGTGTAGGTACAAAGTGGAAGAAATTTGTTTAAACTAGTTGTCATAGAAAAAAAAAGTTTATGAATGATCTAAAATTGAAATCCAAACAATAAAGAAATAAAGAAAAATAAATGAATTTATTTATTAGATGTATGGTCTTAAGAACTTATTTCCTTTCATATCACCACCTTACATAGTGAATGTCTAGATCTTCATTGTCTAAGAGGCTATGTCGAGGTTCCTAGCTGAGTTTAAAAATATCTTAAATTAGAGTTACACAACTAAAGTCACAAACATCACACTGTAACAATGCAAATAAATACACAACTTAATATATGACAATGATATTTGTAATATTTTTTTAAGTAAATATAGATCTATCTTAAACCCAGATCTAGGGATGGAATTTATGGAGGTATTTCATTATTTTTATCACCTTTTCATGTCATGTATTAATTTCTTCCATCAAATGATACAAATTTATCCTTAAAAATTTGATCCCTTTAGGTGCTTGATAGATTTGAGTTTAAGATGGATTGATGTTGGTTTTAATTTTTTAGATTTCATGTTAAATTTAAAATTAAGCGAACATAATTTTTTATTGTTGTCAATAAGTGTAATACCTCAAAATTAAATCATCAAATCACAATGAGATGCACAATAGTGCCAAACTGTACATAAATGATAAAATCTAAATCTAAATTTATAAATGTGTGCATTTGATCAACAAAGAGATTAAATACTTACCTGAAAGAAATATAATAAATTACCTCATGATGATGGTAGCTATGCTCCAACCACACGATTCCACAACCGACAACAAATGGGACGACTCTCTTCCCAACCAAACCCTTTAGTCTAAGACTAAGATCTCCCAATCCCTCAAAAAATAAACTACGCTAGCACTACCTTCCAATATTCAACATGGAACCCAAGCCCCATCAAGAAAATAGTATCCCACCATTTCCTCAAATTCTCTTTAAATAAGGTTCTTTTCATTGCATCAATTTCATTCACAACTCCATCTGCCATTACTTTATTTTATATTAATTCCTATTTGTTAGTTAATATGATGTTTATTATTTATTCTTGGTTTCGGGCGCTTGCATGAAGATGGTACCCAAAATAGATGCAATAGAAGCACAATAGTGCTAAATATCAAAAGTGTGCATGTGCTCCTGACACCGCACACGTGCTTTTGGTCCGGTAATTTCCGAACCTCCACTAAAGCAACCATGTTAGTACAAGAGCGCACATGCGCACATGCTACTAACATGCACATGATACTAACACGCATGTGCTACTAGCATGCGCATGCTTCTCTGTTTATTAAAAATTGGGTGGAGGCCCATTTTCACCCCATTCCCTCTCGATTTTTCCGATCGAAAATGATTCCAAAGAGTAGCTGAAGGAACGTGTGCACACCTCTCCACTTCACCATCCTCCAACACATCATCTGGGTAATATTTCATCGCTAAATATTCCTTTTATTGGTTTTTTCAATGATTTAAGAAAAAATACATTCTAAACATTGTAAAAAATCAACCAAAACTTAAACAAATTTTTTTTAATTGCATATTGTCTCTTTTCCATCACAATGGATAGAAACCAGGAACCAAATCCCCAAACAAACAACCCTCAAGATAACCCAAGCATACAAAACCCCAAACCTAATCTTGAAATAAACATTAACCCCAAGGAAAACCAAACCATAGAAGGCCAAATTAACCAACATTTAAACTATTTAAGAACCTTGGTTCAAGAGATTAGAACCACTAGGGAACCATCGAGACTTTCCTTAGCCACATCACTCAATAACATCATTTCCTCAGTTGACAATGCTCATGGTCAATTGTTGAGCATAACCGATTATAGGGCCATGATGGGAAATTACTATTCCACTAGTGTCAGTAAGACCAAATCAAAGATTTGAACATCTCAAAACAGACTCTAGTTAGTTATTTCATTGACCCAACTACCAACCTACCCCTTGATCCACGCAAAAGGCGACTTTGCATGGATTGGTGTACATATGAGCCATGGAAACAAAACTAGATGATTCGATGGTTTATGGTTTTCAAAAAACCTCCTTGCAACAATAGGGAGGTTCCGCTATATTTTCTTCGGAAACTATATGCAGCGTTCGTGTTGGGTATGCACATCAACTAATTTGAATTTAGTGAGTTTTAGGGGGTTGGTATGTGATCTACCCAGGATCGACCCACCTCCAGACGTAACCCAATGATAAGAACACCTACTCCTAGGAGTATGCCTAACTCCCCCCCCCCCCAACAGACACCTGATTTACTGAATCTCCTAGCTGAGACTTCCACTGCCATATCACAACTTACACATACTACCATTTCCATATTTCCATATCAGAGCATGAGGATAAATCATGTACTAAAATTAAACCAAGAAGACACTACAAGCATGATAAGGGAAAATGACATTATAATAAACCCTTATCGACATCCAAATCATAAAAGAATATATCTTAAACAATTAGAGTATCAATATTCCTTAGGTCGGGAACAAATAACGAAAAAATATTGATACTAGCACAAATAAACCTCATGATAATAGTTCATTGTGGAAGTGGAACGTTCCACAAATAATTGACTTAGGATGGATTGATCCTTTTACGTTTCGAAAATTTTGTTTGATGCTTAGAGGTTCATATCGTCTTGCATCATTAACTATGATATAAAAAAGAATGATGCGATGACATTACAAACAAAACAAGATGTAAAATTCTTTTCATCAATATGCTTTGAGAACAAAGCATTTGTAAAGATGAAGGCAATGCTATGGACATAGATAACAACAACAAAAACAACAACAACAACAACAATAAGACATGTCTTATCGAAAAAACATAACCACTAATGAAGGTAAATCCATTAGATATTTATATCGAGCCCTAATTTGTAATTTATATCATATTCTGTGAAGAACTTGCAATATTAAATTAATGAAAACACACGAGATATCATAAATAATAGAAATCAGAATCACTTTTATATTGATCGCAGGCCACTTCGAGGGGGCAACCTCCTTTGAGCAAGCTCAATATAAATAACTTCACCGTGCCTTCATAGGCCTCAACACACACTTATATACTAAGTCTAGGCACCAATACTATGGGTCAAAACCATGGGCCAATACAAACTATGGATCAACAATACTATGGGCGACTTACAAAGCATATGTGCCAAACAACAATAACACAACTATGGATCAACAAATACTATAGGATGACTTACAAAGCATATGCATCCAACAACAATATACTAAAAAAATAAATAGAAGGGTTGACATGGGTTCCTAACATCCCCTCTCCCTAAGAAAAAGCTTTGTCCTCAAAGATTTAGATGTGGAAATTGATGCATAATTGGATGAAGTGGTTCCCCTGTAGCATCTTCGGGTTGCATTCCAGGCCACTGCCGCCTTTTGAGTTTCAGGAGGATTGCTTGGAATGCTAAAGAAGAACCATATCAGCTGCATGAAAAGTGCGCTCTGAACGGTGCTGAGCAGCTTGTTGTTTCAGTGGAATTCTTGCCATGTGAAGATTGTCCTGCAGAATGAGAAGAATCTGATCGCGGTTTTGAAGAACCGAGTCAATTTCCTGAACTGGGGAGCTGTTGAGGGTGTATGGAAGAAGAATGTGCCTGTCCATAGACTGCTTCATATGGTGTCCTTGTAGACGTGGTATTGTACCACTGGAGCGCTTCTAGGAAATCCATAGAAATAGTTGTCCAAATCTGTGTAGGGATGGGAAAGGGTTCGAGCAGTCCCGAAAGGAGTGTCGTTTCACCCTTGTTGACCTGGAAAGTATCACAATCAACCACCATCTATTGAATTGGAATTTTCAGTCCCTGCCAAAAGAAGTTACATTGTTCTCGGTCATACTTTTGGAGGAACCCAGAGTTCCCTGCCGATGAAGAAGCATGGATTTCATAGAAGAGATATCCCTGTTGAACATATTGCAACCAGTTTGGAACAAGCAGAGAAATAGCTGTAAGAGAAACTGGGTCATCAAATGTGCGAGAAGGAGCATCTGCCACCATATTTCCCTTACCCTTCTTGTAAGTGATCGCATAGTCATAACCCATGAGGTGGATAACCCATTTCAGGTGTGCTGGGGAGGAGACCCGTTGTTCCAGGATTTTTTTTAGACTCTGGAGATCAGTCTTGATGCAGAAATAATTCCCTAATAGGGATGGCTGCCATGTCGGTACTGCATGCAAAATAGCCACAATTTCCTGCTGAGATGTAGACGCGGCTAAATGCTTACCAGAAAGGTCTCTTGAAGGTGGAAAGCCCACTGGTGTAGCAAAGACACCTGCATATCTATCCAAGGAAGTAGTGGAGACTGTTGATGGGTGTATCTGAATGGAATGGAGCTGAGCGATGACACCATGTGAATTCTTCTTAAGGATCTTTTCCAGGTGATGTGAACTGATGATGCGGAGAGACCCTGGTTGTAAGCTTGTAAATTTGTGTTGTGTCCCATTGACTGAAAACTACATCCAAAGTTCAGCAAAATCCCATAAGATGGGGCCAAGTGTGCATAACCATTGAACGCCCAAAACCACATCACATCCGCCTAAGAACAAGGCAAACATGTCAGAGCGTAGGTTATAATCTTCCAGAGAGATATGCACATTGTGACACTCTCCCTTGCAAGGTAAGGTGCCTCCATTGGCAACCATGACTTCAAATTTGGAGCAACGATGGACAAAACAATCAGCCTGTTTGGTGATCCGGGGGTCAATGAAGTTATGAGTGCTACCAGAATCAATGAGTATTGTAAGAGGAAGCTTCTTGAAATAACCCCTGACCTGCATTGTTTGGGGGGTGGTGACACCGGATAAAGCATGGAGAGATATCTCTGGTTGTTCATCTTGAGATGGGGGGGTCAATAGGAGGTTCCTGAATGTCGACCTGAGCATCCATTATATCTGGAGCTTCTTCACCAATTTTAGAGGCAGGTAGAGAATCCATATCCAAGAGATAGAGATTTTGTTGAACACATATATGTCCCCAAGTGAATTTCTCATCACAATTATAACAAAGCCATTTTTCTCTGCGTGCCTACATCTCTGTTTCAGACAAATGCTTGATAGGAGTTGGTCGAGTTGCTGGCGGAATGGGAGGTTGTTGAGAACCCATATTGTGGAAGGGAGCAAAAGTGGGTTTGGAGCACTGTTGGGCTGCAATCTTGTCTTTTTCCAACTTAGCTAACCCTATGACTTCCATCATTGTGTTGGGACAGAACATTTTAACCTCTGACCGGATTTCATCCTTAAGACCACTGATAAAACAACTCCTGTAGAATTCATCAGACAAGCCTTCTGTGTGATTGGCTATTTTCTCAAATTCGGTCTGATACTCTCTCACAGTGCCACTTTGACGGAGTTTAGTGAGTGCTCCAGTGAAGTCATCAAAAGCACTAGGACCAAATCATTGCAAAAGGAGTTGGCAAAAATCTGTCCATTTTGTCTCCTCGTGAGCCTTGATGTACCAACGGTACCATTGAAGGGATTCCTGTTCCAAATGAAATGATGCAAGTGGAACTTTTTGGACATCAAAAGTATTATGCAGACTGAAATATTGTTTTGCACGATAGACTCATCTAGTCAGATCAGTACCATTGAAGCAAGGAAATTCAAGCTTTGGACCACGAAAATTGCTGGAAGAAGAGAACCCAGTGGTTTCAGAAGATTCTTGTTGTCGGTTATTGTTCATGGCTGAATGCTGAAGATGGAGGCTGAGAAAATTTTCATCCAGATCTTGGAGTTTGGTTTGGATGGCTGCAAGTGCTTCGTCCATGGTTTTTGCTTCTGCGCGGGTGACAACCATAACCAAGAGTTTTTTTTTTTTTTGGGGAATGGATAGAAAAACACAAACAAAAACTTATTTAGTAAAGGGAAATTTGGATTTGGGAAAAACTCGGAGGAGTAATTGGGGTTTGACTAGGTTTTGGACACTTTCTAATGGACAGGGAAGCAAAAAATGGGGATTTTAGAAGCAGGGTGAAAGAATGAGAAAATTTGGCAGAGAGGGACGAAGAAGCAGAATTAAGAAAGGAACTCAGTGGAAAAATTTGAAGGCAATTGGGTGAAATCCGAAGAAGCTATGGCAAACCCTAAAAATAGACAAATGTGGGATTTCGGGCTTTGGGAAGTGGAATTTGGGATAGGGTCCTCAGGAATGAAATATGCAAAATGGGATTGCAGGGGTGTCAGTAAAGTTCAGGGAAAACGGAGTGAAAACAAGGGAGATATGGCCAAAAAACATTTTTTTTATTTTAGGAATGGATCTATAATGGCGCAGAAGGGATCTGAAACAGATAGATCTGCAATGGCGTGGAAGTGATCGGAAACATAGGGATTTGAAACGGCACCGACTAGATCGAAAACGACTGGATCTGGAACGACTTTCAGAATGGATCTGAAACGACGTAGCAACAGTTCAAATGAAAATAGATATGGACCCCAGGTATGTGTGGCTTCCTAACAGTTCAGGGGTGTCACTCGGCCACCAATGCTGTCTAACGGCTTGCGTATTGGGGCAGTACCCCTCACTCCATGGCTCAGGTAAAATTGATAACTGCTTTGCCACAAACGACGGCTCTTGGTTTACCTCACAGGTGGGAACTAGTCAATCAGGTAGGGGTCGTTGCCCTTTTCGCTGGCAGGTCCTCTCAATGGGACAACTACTTTGGGGTTCCCGTGGTACTCCTCACAATGAGTTTTAGGGCTTATGCCCAATTACTTCCCACAGTTAAGCAGATAGGGATTATTCCTAGATCCGAAGCTGCAATAGATGTGAAAAAAGTTTTGGTAGAAATTTCAACCAGCGAGCCCAAGAAAGTGCTCTGATACCAGATGTGAAGAATCTGCAATATTAAATTATTGAAAACACACGAGATAGCAGAAATAACAGAACTCAGAATCACTTTTATATTGATCGCAGGCCACTTCGAGGGGGCAACCTCCTTTGAGCAAGCTCAATACAAATAACTTCACGGTGCCTTCATAGGTCTCAACACACACTTATATACTAAGTCTAGGCGCCAATACTATGGGTCAAAACCATGGGCCAATACAAACTATGGATCAACAATACTATGGGCGACTTACAAAGCATATGCGCCAAACAACAATAACACAACTATGTATCAACAAATACTACGGGATGACTTACAAAGCATATGCGTCCAACAACAATATACTAACAAAGTAAATAGAAGGGTTGACATGGGTTCCTAACATATTCATATTCTCAATATATTTATCATTTATCCATTATGGATTATTTTTACATGTCCTATTCTTTTGGATAGTTGTGTGTGAACTGGGATGTTTCACAACACATGCATGCATTGATTATCCCTTTTCCAATCCACATGATAAAATCTTATTAAAAAGAGTCAGGATTGAAAATTATGATAATTTGTATATCTTAAATTGTGATTATCTATAATTGACCCCTAGAGGTCCTTAACAAGGTCATGCATCTTAAATTCCCTCTATGAGGCCTATGTGGTGGTCTAGGGATATTTGCCTTGCCCATAAATCCTTGAAGAAATATTCTTGGGTCTAAGTACTTAGTATTTGTCCTCCAGTAATGGCTAAGGCTATGAGACTCATGCATGGTGCACAAAACCTTTAATTGGTGCCCATATCCTACTAATAGACCAAAGGATTTCATCGACATGACCTATGCGGTAGTTTGGGACCCACACATAGCCCATAAGTTCTAGAATAAAGTAATATGTCCAAAGTCCCTAACTTTTCACCGTAGATTATGGCCAAGGCCTCGAGACCCATCCATGGATTGCAAAGCCTCAAAATGGTGCCCATGTCCCACTCACTGGCCAATGATTACATGTGGATATTGTGTGTGTTGGTTGAAGTTATTATGAGTGGCAAATGAGTTATATAATGAAAATTAGACCTTAGTTTTCGTTCTTGGGCCATGGTCATGGTGGTTGTTGGGTCATGGATTTGTCCGTATTTTCATCACTTATCGACACCTATTTCATCCCTCTTCTTCCTATTATTTCCCATTTATCATTCCATTTTCCATCCATTTGTTGTAACTGCTCGTAAAATACCATATTACTCCCATTGATACTTTAATGGTCAATAATGATTATTTTCCTTTATTTTTGATGAATTGAAGACTATTATGCATAATTTTACTGATGATGGTTTGTGAAGTGATTTTTCATATTAACAACAACATCACTAATGGTTCAAGCCTCCAAAGTTGGCATGCTAGAACACATCCACATGGAAATATACAACATGGTTGTGTTCTTAGGTTTGATGACATGGATTTGTGATCTTAAATTCATATCTAGGTCCAACATGGAAGCCTCTAGCTCATGATCAAATGGTCCCAACCAAAAACGTGTTCCTGATAAGAACACATTGATTTGCGTTGCAATTTGCCGTAATATGAAGAAGAACATCGAAAATATGGGACATGGTTTTGTGAAGAACGGCCTCAATTACTTGGATCACGGGAAAACGCCCAAAACAACCACGGTTTGAGAGATACGAGTGGTTCTTTAAAGGGGATTTTTCCAGATTTACTGTTGTGACCGGTGTTTCAAATTAGCAATTTGTTAAAACATATTCCAAGTTGGGAATTCAGTTCCTTATTCTCATGAGAGATTTTTATGTATAAATATGTAATCCATCTCATGTATGGGGGTTGAACAATTAGTATTCAAATTCATTATTCTCATCGGATCCAACTTAGTAACATTTCAAGCTTGGTTAATAGATGCTGTTGGTTTCTTAAAGCAGAGTTGTAAACTTTTCATTGTGGAGATCTGGCTCTGCTCAATGGAGGAAGGGACCTCTTCCCTAAGCAGATGTTGGTAGTGTTGATTGTAAGTGTGTTATTTTGTGTATTTGTTTATAATTTAGTTCCTGCTTTCATTCATTGTTAGATTTATCGTTGTTTTTATTCCCGTTAATTCATTTTGATAGATCGTTGGCCAACATAGCACTTATTTTGGATTTATGTAATTAGATCTTTCTTTGTGAGAGTTAATTTTTATTGCAGTGTTTGAAGTGTGATTAGATTTACAGTGTGGTTTTATGAATATGTTTGGGGTTTGATTTCTTTTCAAGAAGGTGTGATTTAGTTTACAATGAGTTTCGATTTCATACCAATAGATCAACAGTGTCAGGTAGAAATTGTGCTTGCATAGATATTGCACGATAGCTTTGAAATAAAATACTTCCTCGGGTTGACAATTTATGTTTTGGGAGTTTCAGCTATTTATTTAATTAGACGATTAATTTTCCCAACGGTGATGCAACCTATACCTAGTCTACAAATTTTTTGAACTAGTGTTGATATTACACTCATAGGCTAATTATTCCCTATATAGAGTGTGTGTGGTGCTTTGAGATTTTGTGCGTGGCCCTTGAACCCTAAAAACATATTTTAGGGCCTAAGACATTTGTTTTCATCATTAGACCATATCACAACCTTGAAATCCATGCCTTGTGTGCAAAGCCCCAAAGTAGTGACCATATCCCTCTTGTAGAATGAAAATTATCTTTAATGATAGGATTGTCGATGGTTCGGGGCCTTGTACATGGGCCATGATCCCTAGAATCATTTATAGGTCTAAGATATTGGTTTTTATCATTAGACCATAGGAATGGCTTGGAGACCCATATTTATTGTGTACAACCTCAAAATACTAACCACATCTCATTCAAAAGCTAAGTATGTTGGCTACATGGCATGCCGGGTGTCTTCGGGTATTATATATGGCCCATTATCCATGTTTTTTCATCCTTGGACTATACTTTGGGACCTTAGACATCTCTGGTATAAATCCCTATACCATACACAATGGATGCTTTTGTCATCTGCAATCTTATATGTTTTCTTAGTTTTCATGGTGAGATTAATTAAAGCATGTCCTAAAATTAATTAATTTTTATACTTACTTGTGGAGTAATTACTGTTATCCTCCATTCAAAAAAATTAAAAGAGGGGGAAATTATATGTTGCAATCTTGATATAAAAGCAAGTAAATAACTAATACATTTTTGGAAAACTTGAATTTCTTTTTAATTTTAATTTATTAGGCTTGAAAAATGCACCCAAATTAACATAAATTCTTTACATTTATTATATCGTATGCTAACCTAACCCAGATAAACTAAACATATACTTGCTTACCCCACTAGACAACCCTAATCCAGCCTAAACTTCCCCAACCAACCTAACCTAGATAAACTAAACATATACTTTCTTACCCCACTGGACAACCCTAATCTAGCCTAAAATTCCCGCTAACCTAACCCAGATAAACTAAACATATACTTGCTTACCCCACTAGACAACCCTAATCTAGCCTAAACTTCCCCAACCAACCTAACCTAGATAAACTAAACATATACTTGCTTACCCCACTGGACAACCCTAATCTAGCCTAAAATTCCCCAACCTTAACCTCACATACTAAACCTTCCTAAACTAAACTACCTTAATATAACATAGTCTACACTTACCTAAACCATTTACCTATCCTTATGTTTCTCAAGCCAACGAACCTACTTAAATCAACCAGACTCTCTATCCTAAACCACTGTTGGCACCCCAACAACTTCCCCTTGATTTTGCAAAATCAAAGCCCCCCCCATGTAAATTTTGTATATATTTTTTGCTTTTAGTTTCTTTTACATGATTTCATAATGTGATTTTATGGTTTGGTTTCCTTTTCAACAATGATTGATTTTTTGCCTTTCGATCCTTTGGACTTATTTCTTGGAGTTTTGGTAATATGGTTTATCTGGGTCACATGAGTTCTTGTGCTTCTTGGTTACTTCATAACCCTTGCATGCTTCTTTTTGAGCTTATTTAAGCTAATCACATCTTTCGGTTTGGCTTGATTGGATTAATATGATCTTTCAACAATCTTATGAAATTTGGCCTTATTTTTATCAACTATTAATGAGCACTTTGATGAATCAAGATAAATGACCTAAATGGCTAATTTTAATATGAATGACTTCTTCCTTGAAAAAATATATATTAAAGAATGAATTTAAATTCTTAATCTTGATTTTGGATAATTTATCGAATCTTTAAAATTTTAAACTTTTCATGAAATTTTTTTCTTTTCCATAATTTTACATTTTTTGGAAAAAAATTAAATGATTTGTTCAAAGCTTTACTTAATTTGATCAACCCTATGTCTTAGGAATATTCTTCTAAGGCTAGGAAAAAGCTAAGAGTTTTAAATTCCATTTGAATGCATCAGTATTTTATATGGATTTATTATGGTAATTTTCTTTGTTATAAAACAAATTTGGTTACTCTTTTCAAGTGATAAAACAAATTAAATTATATTTCTTTGAAATTCAATTAAATTTTTAGTATTTTTATTCATTTTTAAATACAAAATTATATTTATATCATCATGAACCAAATATTTTAATTTTAATTTTTCAAATAATTCTTCATTCTTGTTCCTTTAAAAAAGTATTTATGATTATTCTACCTCATTATCAGATTGACCAAATTTCATCATTATATAAAAGATTAGAAGTATGAAAACTGGTTGGTATTTCAAATTGTCAAAAACTGAATAGGAGGTTAGCATAAATAATATACATCAATAAAATACATATATTCTAATATATTAAATAGACATTAATTTATTGACCTCCAATCTTTTATCTCAAATCCAATTTTCTTTACTTTAAACAAAAAAAAATTCTATATAATTTCATAATGAGTGCTTATGCATCATTTTCTCAATAGTTGGTATGCATTCGAAAGAACAAAAGTCTAAAATTAACATGGCATGAGATATATATTAAATTTATGTTTAAGCAGATTGCAAGGTAATCATATTCTAGAAAGGGATGAACATTATCATTCTGCCACATGGATGCTCCATAATACCAGATCAAACCTTTGAGAAGATGATTAATGAATGAATAATTTTCCACCCATAAAAATCAGTCCATTAGCTCACCAAAGCCACACCACGTCATTGGACCACCCAGATCTCAAGAGAACTATGATGAAGGATAACAGAAAAATATGCTTCTACATGTTCCCACACCAAGGTTCATGCAACGTTTTGTTAACAACAGCAAGATTATTTTTAATAATTCATTATATTACTTAGCCAATGGATTTGCTGCCACGAGAACACTATCACATAATTATTGTTTGCTCATTAAGGAGAAATCTTTGTTGTTGCGTGTCAGCCTTGAAAGAAGCTATTGTTTAACTGTAGAACATAAATTTTTGGTTTGTTGCTACAATGGTGAAGGTGACATGAGTTTGCAGTAACAAGATTTGCTAAAGCTACAAGGAATAAATTTTTACCATCCATATTAACATACTCAAGGAGGATTTCCAACCTGTCTGTAAGAGTATTGGTCCTCTTAATATATGTTTCTACAGTAAATAAGGTTTTTCAGGGGTCACACTCAAAATACTGGAGTTACGATGCAATTGTTTTCGTGAATAAACTCAACAACCAGATTAGAAGAGTGGATAACTTTTCGTGGAGATGAGGGGGGAGTGGTGCTATGCAGAATGGAGGAATTTTCTTCTTTCCACTTTGTATTTTTCTTTACAATAATTTTTTGAACATAGAAGGAGGAGGCACTGTCGCCCAACCAGTTTTCCCATTGTCAATTATCATACTTTGTAATTGTTTACAAGGCTGCAATGGAGAGCTAGGGATGCTCGGTAATCATTTTTCACACAATCAGTCATGGTTAGTGGGTGGGGTTATGTAAGATTTTTTTTTTATATCTTCTGCACAATTGATTATGAATCAGATGTAATTTTTTTGGCTCATCCTTGTGTTTGGATTATTATATACATTGTTTGAAATGTTCCCATTATTCTGATTGCATAAACAGTTTGATTGAATGTCAACTATAATTTTTATTATTTGTTCATATTTAATAAAATTGGTGTTCTTATTCAAATGGTTATTTACTTTGTTCAAGTAGTTTGACCATAAAACTATTATTTTATGTAGCATAAATTCTTATATTAAACTTTTCTCTTGGGATAGTTTTAGGTAGATTCTTTAGTTATGATAAAGTAGACATAATTTAGTTTTGAAATTAGAATTTCAGTTTTATTTCATAGCATAAACCTACAGGCTTTTTTTAAACAGCTGCTAATTATTTTTATTTTTATTTTTTATTTTTTTTTAACATCTATTAGGAATTGTTTGTTTCAGCTATTGGAATCCATTATATATTAGTTATGCATTTAATCTTGGAGTAATATTTACTTTCACGAAGTTTATCCAATTCAATTGTGAGAATCTCTTATTGAGAGCAAACCATAAAGGTAGCAGGACCTATACCTTGGGAGAGTTAGTCATTTTAAACACACCAGGGGTTGCATTAAGTGCCTTGCATGGGTTATCTCTCCTTATTGGCCTCAGGACAGAAAATACGACCAACAACCACTACAGTATTTAACCTACCCAAACCTGAATCATATCTAGCTTATCCATCCCTAACTTAGCCTACCGTAAACAAAGCTACACTACCCTCCACCCCTCCACTATCTAACCTTCCCTACCATGCCTACACTAACCACCTACCCTACTTTAACCAACCATACCTTGGCCTAAACCACTCTAATATAATACTTGCTTACACTAAACGTAAACTACCATAACCTAGACTAGCCTACCTTAACCCTAATCTAGCCTATACACTACCATATCCTACCTTAAAGACTTCTATAATCCCTAGAGTAACATTTCCTAAACTAGCCTCAACATACATCACATATACTCCATTACCTTTAGCATACTTACTTAATATAGCCTAAAATACCCCAACCTCGCATATTAAACCTTTCTAACCTATACTACCTTGATATAACCTAGTCTACACTAACCTAAACCACCTAACCTATCCTTAGTTTGTACCCTAAACCCTAGTTTGTATTCTAAACTCTAGATACCTTATTTTGTAGTATAAACCCTAGTTTGTATTCTAAACCCTAGAAACCCTAGTTTGTATCCACTAAGCTATCATTGACCAATCACTAATATCAAATGTAATGTCACCATTGACCAATATCTAGTAGAAAACATTCATACCTTTACACCTTAATCTAGCCCTAGAAACCTATTTTAGAAACCTAAACTAGGCCTAGAAACCTAATTTAGAAACTTAGAAACCAAATTTACAAACCTAGAAACCTAATCTAGCCCTAGAAACCCTAGAAACCTAATGTAACCCTAGAAACACTAATCTAACCCTAGAAACCTATAAACCTAGTCTATCCCTAGAGACATAATTTATCCCTAGAAACCCTACATGCCTTCTTCATTCCATAATTTTTGATGAGTCACTATTTGTCTTCTTCATTGTAGGATCACCAATTGGGCTTCCTTAATGGTTTTTGGTGCATATGTGAGATAAAGGGTGCATGCATGAAATGATGAATGCATATGTGGTATTGGCGCATGCACATGCAAGCTTAGAATGTGTGTGTGCATGTTTAGAATTTGGTGTGCACAGTGCCACTTGCAGCAAATGTTGAAGTTTTCATGTCATCATTACTATACATTGCTAAGTGGAGCAGGTATCAATTCTTGTACTGGGGGGTCAATTCCACAGAACCCACCATGAAAGCCTCTAAACGGCCTGACCAAATTTTCCATGCCCATATACGCATACCCAAACTTACATAATTCGATTTGAATGCCCAGTGGTGGTTTTAGGCATCGGGACCAATTTGGCATGTGTCCCTAAATGGCTACAGGGGTCTACTTGTAAATGGACATATAACAAAAACCATGCATTGGGTCGCGAAATTTTTGATTCCGTTGGATTCTTGGAATCAACTACAATTAGGGGTGCCTGAATCTTGCAAGTCCCATGGGTGGAGGCACCTTTTATTCGATCAGAGAGGACACTAGGGTTTTGCTCAATGGAACACCAGACAAATATTGCATTAGGGTTTCAAAATCCAAACTGGGAAGCATAAATGTGTTTTGTCAGCTCCAACTTTTGTGTTTGGCCATTGTGGGCATGGTCACGCTACCCAGGGTCACTATTAGGAATCTATGTCAACCCTTCTCTTTACTTTGTTGGTATATTGTTGTTGGACCCATATGCTTTGTAAGTTGTCCTGTAGTACTATATGTTCCATGGTATTGATCCATAGTTTGTATTAGCCATAGTATTATATGTTCCATGGTACTAATCCATAGTATTGGACGCATATGTTTTGTAAGTTGTCCCGTAGTATTATATGTTCCATGGTATTGATCCATAGTATTGGCGCATAATTAGTATATAAGTACGTGTTGAGGCCAATGAAGGGATCCAAGAGTTATTTTGTATTGATCTTGCTCAAAGGAGGTTTCCCCCTCGAAGTGGCCCACGATCAATAAATATCTTCTATGTTTTGTATTTTTGATATATCGCGCATTTTCATTAATTAATTGTTGGAGGTTCCTCACAATCACCCAAGAGATTTCAATTAAAAATTGACCCCCTTGTTCAAAATTGGCATTAACCCTTCCTCAACATAATACTAGTTCTGGATATGGTATAATAAGAACATTTTTGGGCAATTGAATCATGGTAGAGGGGTTCCCTTGGATGAAATCATACATCCGAAATCCATTGGAATCGACGGTTTCATGATACGAGTTACAGTTTCCATTCTATGGACAATCGAAACTCGCCCCTTGGGGCCATTCAAGGAAAATTTGTGAATTTTTTCCAGGGGCATGAAATCTAAACCATGAAGCATTAGCTCCGACAATTGTGTTTGGCCATTGTGGACGTGGTCACATTGCCTGCGCTCGCCCGAGAGATCTCAATTGAAAATTGACCACCTTATGCAAAATTGGCATGGGCCAATAATAAAAGGATGTACACTTTATAACCATCCTACCCTCCTTTGTATCCATGGTTGGTGTATCCCTACCCAACACACATGCAACAACTGACAAAAATCAGTTTTGTCTCCCGGATCGAATTCTATGCCTCGGGCTCAGATTCACCATGCGTCCTTGAAAGGCTTTAGGTTGCGAGTTGCAACTGGCCATAGAATGATGAACGTGAATCGAAAAAAGAGAACCATCAAATCTGTTGTATTTATGACATCAAAATAGTGTGAGGGGTGCCTCTCCCCCATGGATCCATGGCTCAAAACTTGTCTTGTTTGACGATTTCATAAACTAGGGTTTTGGTTAGTAGGAGGCAATGCAATTTCTGCATTAAGTGGTTAACTTTGGAAATTCCTCGACCATGAACTTATGGAAATCGTTCCCATTTCAAACCTACCCAAACACTCTTACAGGATCTCATGAAACTCAGTTCTGTTGTCTGGTTCGAATCCTTTGCCCCCGCAGCATATTCACCATGTGTCCCTGAAAGCCTCTAGGAGGCAAATTGCAATTGGACATAGAACGATGGTCGTGGCTCAAATCGATGAAACATCGAATCTGTTGGAATCAGGACATCAAAATAGTGTTAGGGGTTCCTCTCTCCCTAGGGTCCATCGCCTAGAGATTGTCCTTTTCCCCGATTTTGGAAACTAAGGTTTCTCTTAGTAAGAGACATTGCAATTTTTTCACAAAGGAGTCAACTTTTGGAAATGCTTTGACCATGAAAATGTGGCTGAAATTCCCACATCGAACCTACCCAAACACACTTGTAGGATATCATCGAACTCAATTATGCTACCTAGTTTGAATCCTATGCCCCTGATACAAATAATTAAATTATAAAAATTAAAAGATTAAATGTACAATATACCTTTAAGTTTATAAAATAAACTCATATTTTAATTTGGTAAATGATTTACAACTTTAAATGATGGAATTATAATAAGAGATAGAGGTAAGTAGGATGCAAAACAAGAATTTCCTTTAAGTCTGCCTATAAATAAGAAAATGTTGTCAAAATAATCCAAAATACCTTGTATGCTTTTTATTGGAATCTTTGGAAAATAGAGAAGGAAA
The DNA here is from genome assembly GCA_027924585.1 of Larix kaempferi. NCBI lineage: Eukaryota > Viridiplantae > Streptophyta > Pinopsida > Pinales > Pinaceae > Larix > Larix kaempferi. The sequence continues at coordinate 800,525 of BSBM01000891.1, forward strand.
TAGTGTATTAGCTAAGGAAAAAGTAGATATAGGAAAGTAAAAAGGATTGATGATGTAAGCATATGTATAACAAAAAAATATGACAAACTGTGACATTTTCAAGTGAAGCACACATGTGTTATTTCCATTAACTTTGCGGATCCAATGTCGTAAGAATCCTTCCACATATATTATGATTATGTGATAATTCCCTAAAAGTGATAATTATATGATACTTTTTATGATACATACACAATAATAATGTTATGATACTTTTTATGATTAATTTAATATGATTTCATTGTGAATAAAGATTTTGATGTATTTGTATATTGAGTAAAGAAAAAATATTTAAAGAAAAGTAAATTAAAGAGAGTATAAAAGAAAAATAGTATTATGTTTAGGGGAGGGGCACTAGTAGTGGTGCGCCCTCCCTTAGTCCAGGCTGTTGGACATGTTAGTGACACACGCTTCAAACCTAGACAAGTCCATGTCATATATCCACATCATAGGTTGGTGGCAAAATTTAACGTACTTTCATGCACCTTGATACACGGTTCACTTTTCGCTTTCTCTGAAAACTTCTCCCTAGTTCCATGCATTCTTTCTTGGGCCCAGAGTGTGGACATTCATCCACCCTGGTAGTGGTCCACCATCCATCCATTGATTGCACCTTCCCTCTCATATGTTGGCTACATTCTGTTACATTTCGTGTTTACAATGGTTGCTGCAGTTTATCGCCTAGTATTCGCTGTTGTTTGAAAGGTATTTGGTATTTGTTGTAGATGGTTCAAGCGGTGGTTCATGAGTCCATTGGAGGTGGTTTGAAGGAATCCATATCGTGTGGTAACTTCAAATCCATATCGTGTGGTATACTGTGTTAGATATGTGAAATTTGGTGGTCTAATGGTGGTCACACCTCTACAAGGTAATAGTGTATTTTTGTGCCATGTTTTTGTGGCTCGTTGGCGAGTTTAGTGCAGATCCAGTTCGGTTCTCTTTGTTGGGAAGGTGATGCTACTTTGTGGTGGTTCGATAGGACTCGAATTTGGACATCCTGCAACTGTCATTGGCTCCATGGATTTTAATCTTGTAGGGTTTTCATCCTACCAACTTCTAGGGTTTATAAACACTTTAAATCTCCCTATGGAATTTGTTATGTTCTTGTTGACCATTCTAAGGAGATTGGATATGCTAAAAAGTAATGTCATTTTTGCTATGGTTTTGTCTTCATATTTGGTTGGTTGTCATTGAATTTTTAAATGGTATCCTTGCTTGGTTTTGGTGACAATGCCATTGGATGTTAATGGGTATATCTGGTATAGAGCAATTGCACCATGCTTACTCTTGTTATGCTCCTGCCAACCATTCTGAGTAGATTTAGTATGCTAAAATGTGAGGTTATTTTTGTTAATGGGTTTGTCTACTTTTTTTATTTGGTTGTCATTGCATTTTAATTTGTAGCCTCACTTGGTTTTGGTGACAACGCCATTAGATGTTAATGGGTATCTCTGGTTATGAGGAGATTCAATATGCTTGAAAGGGTTTGTTTGCATATTTTGGTGAAACCCCCGTTGCATTTTAATTGCTATCTCGGAATTGGTTCTGTCCAACAGTCGTATATGTTTATGCTTGTCTCTTCAATGTATTTGAGACCTTGTTTACAATCATTTAAACATAAATATTTGTGTCGTTATTGCAAACCGTTTTGAGAATAATCAATATCCATTAATGTAATTGGGTCTTTGGCTAATTTTGTGATGCTTCCACTTGTTTGGTCTTTTAGGGAACCTTACATAGTTATCATAACAATCTATAGTTAGTTCCCTCCATCGCTTACAAGGATTTTGTTTTTAAATGCGTTTTAAGAGATTTTTTGAAATATAGGTTTTTTAGGGTGGTGTTGGACGGTTTCGTAGATGAATTTGTTTGTTTTTACTGTGAATCAATACAAAACCAAACACATGAATTTTGGCTTATATTCATGAATTTTTGTAGGCATATACAATGAATATATTTTCATTGGGTTTGTTGACAATTCTGTAATTTGGCATGGTCTATCATTCAATGTTGAGGAATGTGCATTGCTTTCAATCTTGTTAGCTATCACATTGATTTTAGGTTGGAGAACTAATTCATAATCAAATAGGTGAGTCAAAATTTCCTAGTGGCACTTTATGATTATTATAGTGTAGATTCCTTTGGTCATTAATATTTCAATAGAATATCAATAAACAATCATATATAAAACTAGATCATGTATAATAAAATTGCAATTTATATTAACATGACTGAAATACATTGCCTCGATTTGTAGTATATGTCAATCCCTAGGATTTGTAGCATGTGTGAAAAATGTGACCTAGGATTTAGTTTATGTCAAGCCCTCATCGTGCTTGATAGAAACTGTAAAATAAAAATTCCTTAAGAAAAAAATCCACATGGCATGTGGTTAGGCTATACACTAGATATCCTATTCTTGATGAGGTTGGGTACCTTCACCACCATTTCCTGTCTGGTTTCCTGGTTGAGCCAAGTAGGGTGACCTTGCTGAACATGCTTGATCAATATGGGCGGGGTCCCTAACAATGGAGTGTGGCCAATTTGCTGCTTGCAGCCAAGGAGGAATTGAATAGCCATATGTTTGACTTGTGTTTGACACCCCTAGAATAATTGGAGGTGCTAGATAAGAAAACATAGAATTGGCACCTGCACTAGTAGAAATAAAGGGGGGGGGTACTAGGCTGATGATAGTGGGGGATATTAATGTTAATAAGATCTTGGTATAATCGTGTACTGCTTGCAAAATTTTCCAATTATTTGGCCATCATGTTCCTTTCCTTAGTTTCTCTTGTAATGTTGGCCATCATATTCCTTTCCTTAGTTTCTCTTGTAGTATTTTGGTTCATCTATTGTGCCTTTATTGCCTCCTTTTCCTGTCTTGCCAACTTTTTTTGATGCTCTTTTCCTTGTCAAATTTTCTCTCGTTCAATCCTTTCCTCTGCTTAATGTTCAACTGCAATCATACTTGCTTCCTTCTTTTCCTTTGCGAAATATTTCTGTCTCTGTTTTAATTCCTGCATATCATGTTTCTTTTGTTCAGATTCAACCAAAAGGTTGAGGTAGTATTCTCAAGTGAGGAGTTGTGAAATTCGACCCAATCGGAGAATGTCTGTTGTTCCTTGTCTTATTTGAGTTGACACTCTCTCCACTGGAAACTTTAGGACTTGGCCAAGTTGTTGAACATACCAAGGACACTGAGAGGGGGCGATCAATGTCCTACACTTTACTCATTTTTTCTTTCAATCTAGAATTTCACCAAACAAATTTATTCCTTCATTAACAATTATATGCATTCATTAATCAATTAGTGTAAGTAACCATCACATCAACAAATAGTACAAATGTAGAAACAAGATAGGTATGAAATTCAATAATATATATTGGTAAACTCAATAGATTACATTTGGTTTGTGAACATATCAGTTTTCTGATCAGCCACGATCAGTGGTAATATCTGATTGTATTCATCCCTCTTCTTAGCCTCTAATGATGGTAAACCACCATTTATCTTCTGCCACTAATAGTAGTTCCCCAATGATTATTCTTCTTATCCCACAAGCAATGATTTATCACTACTTAAACTTCTTATCCCACAATCAATGATTTCTCATTGCTTAAACTTCTTATCCCGCAAGTAATGATTTCTCATTTCTTAAACTTCTTTGTTCCACGAACAATGTTTCCCACAAGAGATGTTTTCCTCATTGTTTAGCTTCTGAATATCTTCTTCCCATTGAATATTTGCTTCAACCATTCAATCGCTCTAAACAAAATGGTTATTCTTTGTCTGCAATAGAGATAAGAGATAAAGTCCAAAAACATTTCTCTATCTCCTCTTCTTGCCTTGGATCAACAAGTAGTTTATCTCTCCACCTTCTTCATTGTTGTACCTTCGCTTCCTGTTATCCCCAATCAATCCTTTTCCTTTTCATATATGTTCCATTTTTCACACACACTCAAATGATGTGTGACATTTTCTAATTTATACATATCCACCTATGTTATAACTTTACATTAGGGCCAACCTTTAGTTTTATAAGAAATAATTTTCTTTATATAAAGTATCTTTTGTATGGCTGACCTAACATTTTAGTAATATATTTTTTTTACAAAAATTATTTTGTAGGACCATCACAATAATTCTTTAAGTTATATAAAGGCTTCTTCAGGGTTTCACATTGTCACAAGATTTACTTGGGCTGTTTATGGATGTTTCCAAATCCGATCATACTCTTCAATCAATCCTTATTCTACTCTCATCACTTTGGGATTTTACATCAATGAAAACCATTATCAACACAAGTCTTGGTTTGTTCCTTGGCAGTGGTTGAGGATCACCTAGGAGAGGTGCTTTGACTGCATTATCTTGTTCGGATGCATTATCTTCTTCAATTGCTTCCTCATTTTCTATGTTAGGTTCTTCTATCGACCCACCATTGATATAAAAATGGACAATATCATCATGCATGACTATTGGTTGTGAAGGCATGTCATGCTTTCATCGTTGGTGGTCATGCCAATGTGTCTATTCAAGTTCGTAATGGCCTCTTCCATCCATGATGGCTAGGATACTTGGGTTGGCAATGTTAATGGGTCATTTTTGTTTCTTGGACTACGACAACCATCGACCACATTGAAATCATCATTGTCATGAATAGTATGTGTTATATAATCCATATGTGTTTTGCATGGACCACCTAGCTCCATGTTATCTTATGTTTGTTCGTGATCGTATTGTGTAGCCCTGAACTGTTCATCATCACCATCATTACCAAATACCCGCTAGTTTCCTTGAGATAGGGATAACATATTATTCATAGAATTTGCATATTCCTATCCATCCACATGCTCTTGGCCATACACATCAAATGCCTATCTAAAACCAGTGTCATGCATAAGAGCATCGTAATTCGATGGTCAAATACCTGTTCACCTAAAGCCATCCTTGATATTCGAGGTTGTGAGAGCCATTTTAAAAGCTCTGCTTGAAAGCTCAGCTAACTCAAACCTTTTTACCTCTACCCATGAATTCTTCACCATCCATTATGCTCATTATGACTTGAAAAAATTCTTGAAATTCCCAAACACACTCACATCAAGGGGCCGCAAATTGTGAGTAGTATGGGAAGGAAGTGTTAACAAGTCAATGCCCAACTTGTTTTCCTCCTCAATTGTTTGCAAAACAATGTGGCTTCCATGGCCATCTAAAACCAACATGTGTCTTTTTTCAGGAGAGACATTGCCTAGTATAGATGGTGCAAAGTGACAAAGCCAATTGAGGAAAATTTCTTTAGTCATCCATGCATGGGGATGTGCAGCCATGCATGCTCCGGGTTCATAGTTTTAGATACAGTTTTGTATCCAAGTTTTACCCTTGAACTGTAATATCCCCAATTTTGACTTGGAATGTATTTTATCAAAATTATGTAAATGATGTAAATATGCTAGTATGGATTCCTAGTGCGGAGCTCAAGGCCAAGGCATGACCAGTGAATAGCTAGGCATGTATGATGAGTATATTTTTATTTGAACCATATGGTTGGATTATCATGCCAATTCGAAATATATGTAAATATTATGTTGGAAAATAAAAAATGGTCCAAGATGGCTTTGTTAAGAGCACTAGAGGAGCTATGATTCCACCAGAGGGGATGAGGAAAGGGGTCATATGAGGAAACTAAATTCTATGTTTCCAGGTGTCAACCTTAGAACTCATCCAAATTCTTCCATTTGCTTTAATTGATCCAATCATCTTCTCTTGACTATTAAACTCAATCATTGAATGCATATGTGAGGCTAGTGGGAAAAGTCACTTCATGCAGTTACTGAGGCATGGGGGTTGTGATAGTTATGTCAGCTGTTAGCGGTCCTATTTCTTCTATGGTTAGAATCTATGTCAATTGTATTTTCACCCTTAGCTCATATCGTTGGAGTCAACACTCTTTGAAGATTCTCTCATGCATGTTTTCAACACTACATAGAGTTTTTCTATTGTCGTTCATGTCCATTAATAGACGATGTTTAACCCATAAATTCGAATTTGGATACAAAGCTTCATTTTTGGAAGGGAAATTAGATGGTTGTAGGTGAGCATGGAGGTTGGGAAAGATAGGAACCTTTAACCATTGATTTTTTCTACTTTTGGATGCTTGAGAAGCCATGGATTAATGTTGCAGGAGCTTCTCCAATAGCATACAATAGGTTGGACTCTTACTGCACACATTGGTAAGCACTGTAAGGGTTTGATTTCCTTAGGCAACTGTGGATTAGTGAAGGGAAATGACTTCCTTGCGTTGTGTGGGGCAATTGTAAGGAGTTCCATGGTTGTGATGGATTAGTGAGACCCCTGTAGAGCTCTAGTGGAGCTTTTGGTTAAGCATAGAGAGCAGAGTGGGTTGTGGAATGAGAGAGAGAATCCTGTAGGTGTTTCCTTCGCCTTGGTGGCCTCATATCCCATCTTATGGGTGACCTCTCAGTAGAAAGAGTATATGCTGTACATAGTTCCTACAGATGGGTGGAAAATCGCTCTTACACAGCCAGTTGCTTAGATATTCTTTTCTAAATATAAGTATTCTTATGTATTTGATGTGTAATGATTTTATTTAAAGGCCTATAATAATTATGCCTATAATTGCATGTTGTGTGTGGATCAAGTTTATTTTCTGTTGTGTGTTTTTATTTCCATATTTGCACATGCATTTGAGATTTTATAAATTCATAATTTGGATAAGGGGCAAGATATAGAGGCCTCGATTTAGTTAATGTCCCTCTGTTGGATAGGTTGGGTGAAGGGGACGTTACATGAACAAATAAAATCCTAGGATTGAAAAACCAATTGCATTCACAAAACATATAATGGTTATCCACTCCATGCTCTTGGGCAGAATATTTGGTACGTTTTGGATCCCTCTCTTAGCAATTACCGACATGACACAATTCCTTCCTTCATGTAACCATGTCTCGTATAGGGTAATTTTTAGGGGGGAAATTTTCCCAATTGGCTATTTTTGGGGTTTTTTTTCAAAAAATAAATTCGCCATTTGGTCATTTCTAGTCTCTAATATCACCTATATTTACATAAAATATGTTTTTTTATCATAATACTCGCCAAAATTTACAAGTTTCAATAGTAAATTGTATGTTTCATATTTAATATTCGCCTGCCTATCTATATATATGTTTTTTCAATCTAAACTAATTGTGTAGAATACTATACTTAAGTATAATATTAGAATCCTTAAAAAATATGGTCTAGAGTGTAAGAGTGTTTCTCGTATGCAGTAGAAAGAGTGTCATAGAACTTGTACACAACTGTAGGGCATATATTTAACACCCTATCTCTATCAAGACCCTCTATTGTTCGTAACACTAGCTCTAGATGTCCTTTTTAAAACCATCCCACCATGATTTACCAGGAAACCCATCTCTGAATGGGTTTGGCCTCCCCTGATAGATTTGAGCAGCAATTGATTTCAATTGTATAAAATCCAACCCATGTCCCAATTGGGCCATATCCTTACACCACACCACCACCTCATCCTCCTCCTATACAGTCATAACTATAAGAGACCCTTTCTGCTTGGTATGGGTCAAGCCATTTATCCAGTAATGGATTGATGTGGGTGAAATCCCATATTTTTTGGCAGCTGCTTTAACTGAATATCCCTTGAATTCTATGTCATCAACTGCAGCCAACATGTCCTGTTATGTCCATCCTCTGATAGCATTAATTTTATTCGTTGAATTGGCACCTTGCAATGTAGAAGATGGTGGAACTAAGGGTGATGGTGGCACTATCATTGATGGTGGAACCACACAATCTACCTCTTCTACATGATCATTATCAAAATTTCTTGGAGCATTGTGGTCATTCAAATCCCAGGCCATGTCCTCATCTGATGATGTGTATCATAGATTGGAACCCCTGGTACCCCACTTCCTTGTTTTCCTTGTACGAGCAACAATATTGACGCTTGGCATGGCTATGAGAACTAGGACAATTATTTCATAGACATGTATTGAATACATATGTATGCCCAACAGGTTCCACAACAAGGAAAATGCCCTTTAGTGGAGGTTATAACGTATGCTCCTCATAAAAGAGCCCAAATATATGTTTCTAGCGGAGGTTAGTATTGGAGGCGAGCGGCTGGAGGTCATAGCAAAAGTTTTTTTACTTTGGTGCACTTAAAACCTAATTGTACTGGTGTGTCCCTAACATTAGCACACCGTTGTGTTCACCGGCGCGTCATACTTTGCCGCAACGCGACCCAAAAACGTCGTTACCAAACCAAAATAATTTCCCAACAATAATAGTGGTGTGTTACATCACATACTTCGACACCGGTGTGTTAGGTAGAAACAATCGCACGGCAAAATTTTTATTTAAAAAAAATATTTAAGTAAAAAACTAAACACGGTGCGTTCAATAACACTAATCACACCGGTGTGTTTCATCAAATCCTAATGTACTGAACATTATTTTATAATCTATTTTCTTAAAAAAATTTCTCAAAAGTTTACAACGGTGCATCCTTAGTTAAATACATCGATGCATTCACAAGAACGTAACACACCGACATTCGATTTATCAAAAAAAAAAACTATTTATAGTCAACAAAATATTTTAAAACCATTCTTGGTGCGTCTACATAAAAGTGCTCTGCAGCATTTGATACTAAATCGCACTGGTGCGTTTAATACATATACATGCCTTGTTTTTTCAATTTATATTTTTAATAAAAATCTAATACCGGTGCACAATACAACCCTAAATGCATCGGTGCTTGTTCAATGAGAAAACACACCGCATTCTACTACAAAGAATTTCTTTCCAAAACTAGTTTAAATTGCATTTACAAACCATGCTTCATGGTGCATCTCTGTAATATATGCACCAGTGCATTTTCTTTTTCAAATGCACCAGTTTCCATCGTTACAAAATAATAAATGGAATTCCATTATTAAAAAAAAAAAACTATTTGTCAGTGCGTTTAGTTGACCTTCTGCACCATTGCACTTCACCATGAAACGCACCGGAACAAGGATTAATAAAAAAAACTGCGAGGTAAAATTCATTTTTACCACATAACAGTGCATTTTTCCCCAATTGCACCAGTGCGAATCCTCAAACACTTGAACGCCCTAAAATCCATCATCTATGTGGACACATTCTTCATCATTGTTGGCTGTTGCTACTAGTTTGAATTTTGATAAACAATGTCAAAATTTCAAAATTTCCACACATCGCCAGGATGCCTCCCTGAAGGGAAGATTAACAAGTAAGTTGTTTGTTATCTCATGATTTAATATTTTAACGGATTAATTTTTGAAATTAAGCTTTGATTTTTTGTATTTAAAAAAAAAAAAATTCTATGTGGTCATTCGATCTGTTCGGCTCGCATCGGGCTGCGGTGCGCCTTGTAAATTATTATAGGCCGCATTGGTACAGTTCGAGCCGAACGACTAGAATGCATCGGTGACCAAAAAAACATATTAGAAAACATTGAATTTCTTAATAGTGTTTTCAATGATTTAGAGCACCGGTATTCCGATGCCCTCTAAATCATTGGACACACCGTGAAACATAAATAATAAAAACGACTAAAATTTTTGATGCGCCAATGGACATGTCATCGCTCCGTTACTGGTGCTTTGACTTACCCATGGAGCAATGGTAAACATTGTCTAATAAAATAGTAGTAACGGTTTGTAATAAACAGTGCGGTTGGTTGAAGTAAACACACCGTTCACGTTGCGCTTAATTCAACTGAACGCATTGAAATGAATTATTAAAATTTTTAAAAATTCTATTTCCGATGCGCCCATTCCACGTCAGTACATCGGTGACGGTGCTCTTATGTGGAATGGACGCACCGGAACTAGATTTTTGAAAAAATGTGTATGGTGCGTTCTATGAATTCAACGCACTGGTGCACTAATATGATTTTAGCGCATTGTTAATGATATTTTTTATTGTTCCAGTGTGTTGATTTTTTGACACACCGTATACATTAATTTTAAATAAATAAAATTCGGTGCAATAGGATCGTTATAGCACACTGTAAGCAGTGCAGTTGTATCATGAAGTGCACTGTATATGGTGCGCTTGTATTATTCTGGCGCACTGGTTGTAACAATTTATTTTTTTCATAAAAATTTATTATTGATGTTAGTAAATATTATTTTAATTGTATGAAATATGTGAAACAGAGACATGAGCGACGACACGCTACTCAACAGGAGCGTGATCAACTTGAGCGATATACCATGGTTAGACAGTGGGAGGCTAAGGAGAGGCAGAGGGATTTGTACCCTCTCCCCATTATTGATTAGACTATAGAGCTCTTAAGGATTGTTGGCCTCCTGAAGTTCATGAGGTTGCATCCCTTAAGGGACACTCTGCATTATTATGTCAGCTAATCCGACGTTGGGATCATCAGAGGAAGGCATTTCTTGTTGGTGGCGGTCAATAGTTCCAACCCACTGAGGAGGATATTTATTTCATCATTGGGATGTCTAGGAGATGGGAGTATTTTACCCAGTTCCCCAATTTCCCAGTTGGTGCTGCAACAGATAATCAACTAGCTTACTTTGTGAGATATATTAGTGATGCGGTCATCCATCCGACTGATTTTTAGGTGAGCGGTGGGCAGCTTCGGATTTATGCTTTTGGTCGAGAGGAGGTTATATGCCTCTCTCTTTTGATTACGATGTTGGAACACTACACTACTGATGGGACGCACATTACCCCTTATTGTATTACGTTGACTCTTTAGTGCAGAGACCTAGATGCATTAGGTGGTCTGCCATTTTTTTGTGGCAATTTTGTTAGGCTTTGGATAGATGTCATGCAGTCATTGATGGGAGGTCCAACTTCCCATTCGGTTAAGATATTTTTTGTTTATTTTTTGAGAGGTTTCAGGCCACTAGGCCATCATTTGAGCGCCTACCTACTAGGTCGACGATTGAGGTGCATATGCACATGTGGGGGGATATGATGCCCAAGAGGGGGCAACCTGAGTTCACAACTAGGATCACCTCAGATGCATTGGAGATGTTGGCTAGTGAGGACGACCATGCACTTGACATGGTTCCATATCCATATGCAAGATTGGACTGGAGAGGGTTCCCTGAGATCTTCTTCACATCGGATGAGCCACCTAATGAGAGAGGTGATATTAATGTTATGTTTAAATTACTATAGTTTCATTTTATTCTCTTTATACTTAATGCAAATGAAATATGTTATAAATATGTTTATTTTTTAATGAAATTGTTTAATTTTTATTCTATACTATATATTTTACAAATATTGGCATCTTTAATGCAAATTTTGGGCCGCCTCCTCCCACTCATGATGATTGGGATATGGAGGAGCAGAATCAGGATGACCCATAGTTAGCTGATGGACATCCTAGTAATCATCCACGTAGGCTCCATGATAGGTATATTCAGGATGTGGTAGACAGGTTGGCCAGATTGTTGGCAGATGTAGGTGTTCATCCTGTGCGGCCACATGAAATTTGTGATGACCCTGAGCTTGTGGAGATATGTAGGATTATTCCTCATCATATGAGGTTGTTGATGCAGCATATTTTTCGGTGCACGCTTTCAGTTGGCTTCCCATCAGCCTCCTCCAACACCTTCTCCACCTCCACCCCCTCCTCCATCAACTTCGACATCTACATCTCCACCTCCTCCTTCATCAACGCCGACATATACTACTCCACCTCCTCCTCCATCATATTCGTCGACATATTATCCACCACCTCCTCCTCCACCTTCGACATCTCATCCACCTCCTCATCCACCATGTCCTCCTCGTCCACGTCCATCATTATCTAGTCCTCTAATCCTACTCGACCTTCCTCCTGATCCGACATCATCATCTGATCTTCTAATATTGCTTGATCGACCCTCCGATCCCACTCATCGGCCCAACCATCCACTTGTTCCCACTTCAGACATTTTTTCTATTTTAGAGGTGCTCAAAGAGGGTCATACACTTTGTCTTGATGGACATATCCCTCTTGATCTCATACCTCTTTTTCCTTCTGGTATTATAGGTATTGGTGCCTCTGCCTCTCTTGGCAGAGGTGTTGATACTACCTCTAGCTCTATTGCTGGGGTGATGATGCATCTAGCTTAAGGTCGAAGAGATATTGATGCTGCCTCTGCTGGCGGAGGTGGAGCAGATATGTCATAGCAATTTTTGCACTAGAGATATTTTATATTTCACATATTGTATCATGACTTTGATGTTATATATGTTCATATCTATATATATTTTTCATTTATCATGTTTATGTTGATGTCGATTTTCATGTTGATGTTTATTTATTTATGTGGCGAAAATGATGATCATGGAACATTAATTAATTATGTTTACATGTATTATTAGTTATGTGACATGTTAGATGATGTTTAAGTCTGTTAGTTGTATATGTTACATGAATATGTGACATAATTAATGTTTATGATGGTACGTTCATGCATGCTTATTTTCGGTTTTATGTTAATGATGGTATGATGGTATATATGATGGTGTTTATTTTTATTTTTGTTAGATGCTGACAATGATTATAATAATGATATTATTATGGGAATGTCGTGCAAATGATGATGATGCATTTAAGTTTTTGTTAAAGCTTATGGTTACATTTATGTTAGTATGGTGCTGATTATGTTTATGATGGCATGATCATGATGTTTATGTTTTTTAGGTGTTTAAAATGATGATGATCGCATATTTTTGTACTAAAAGAACTTTTTATTATTGAAAATCACCGTGTCTTTAAATCACTAAGTATTAATTTAGTCAACAAAAACATCACAATTTGTGTTGTAAATTATGGATGAAGTTGTTGCAACTCTATGATTTATGCATGATTGTCGTATAATAAGGAAATTAAATATTCATCGTATAATGTTGTGTATAAATTAATTATATATTCAAATGATAAAAATAAGTGAATCTTGTTTAATTTATAAGTGTAATTGCCAAACATCATAAAAACAAGTGAAATTAGTAGCAAAGCAGCTTATATCTGCCTCTTAGGAATGTTTCAAAGTAATAATTGTACATAATTGAAAACTTAAGTTAAAATAATTATGGAACATTTTAAAAATGTATTACTTGTGTATAGTTTAAAAGCAAAATAAAAGTGATGTCTTACTCCATGCCTTTAAAAGTTGAAATGGAGTTAGAGAGATGTACAAGTGTTAGCAACTATTGATAACGGATTGATGATGGCATATTAGACCTATCCATAACAATCTAGAGTACAAATGAAGTAGAACAATAATGCTATCTAAAGTCATTTGACCAAGAATTCCAGGCTATTATAACACATCAAGTGATTATTTGCATTGTAAGAGTTATTACTATGTCACTATTTATAGAAGATAAATGTAAATGCTAGTTTTGATTAAAAAAATCATACAAATACATGATTTTGAGGATTTGGGGAAAGAAAAAATGCAACAATTCCATCTTACCTTTGAATTGGAGAAATAATGTCTCCTTGCATAATATGGATTCCAATTAAAATTGGATTAAGAAACTCCACAACACTTTTTTCTTTTATATAGAAAGTGTTAAGTATTTATTAAATAATTCCAACTATTTTCAACATAATTTTCAACTTTGTTGTATAACTTGATTACAATATTACATGCCTTTCGGCAGGTATAAAAAGTCATGTAGTATTACCATATTGTAATATTATTATAATATATGAATATGATCATCACATAAAAAAATGTAAATATGAACATGATCAATATGACCTATCAATGATGTATCATTCAACATTTTAATTTTTTGTTGTTGCAATAACTCACTTTACAACGACAAATATCAAAGCTCTATTGGGAAGAAAGACAAATACTTAATTAAAAGAACAACATTTTCTCCCAATCCAACTTAATTAATGCAATTATAATTCTTAGCATTATAATTTATAACAATAACATCAAGAAATACAAACATTCAAATGTTGATCATGGAGAAATTAGACACACCAGCTTAAATTTTCTTGTTATCAAGCCCATAAATATTAAAGTCATTGTAGAGCACCCTAATTTTTTTTGTAAATTACATTGTTATCAAGGCCATTAATTTAGTCATTGTTATCAAGGCCATAAATTAATTTAACTTAATCAAATCATATAATAAGAAAAATTACATTAATATACCAGAAATTTCATAAATGAATGCAATTATAATTCTTATCATTATTTATAACAAAAACATCACAAAATACAATCATTATTGCAATATTAATATAGAAATTAGAGGACACCTTCAAGTCCGGAAAAATATGTTATCTTTTACTTTCACAAAAATAAAATAGAATCATGTAAGTTGTTTTCATGGTGTATTTATATGTACACAAAAGACATAATTTTCCCTGTCATCAGATGACAAACAATATAATTAGGCAATCAAAGATAACATGAGTAACAAAATGATATCTCAATCTGTAAATGGAAAAATAAAACATGTACATATCACTCTCCGTTGCCATCACCCTCATTATCTTCCTCAATTGGCATGATAACATTGTTGTTCTTAGAACCATGTTTAGTTCTAGGGTTGTGTCTTAATATGAACCACCAATCTCTATCCAACACATCCGGGTGAAAGAACACTTGGTTGCAGTGTTTTGGGAAAACATAAGGCTCCTTACTTTCATCCCACATCTTTCTAGAGTTAATACATATAAACCCACTATCACGATCTTCCTTTACATTATTCTTGTCGAATGTGCCCCACCAACTGGATCTAAAAGTAACACATTGGAGAGATGAGAATTCCACTTGAATGATCTCTTGTATCTTTCCGACATAACCCAACATCCCTCCTACCAAGTTTCTATCTCGGTGGCTAGCACGACTAGATTGGTCGAACTCAACTTCCACTCCACTGTCTTGTGTAATATGCCCATTATCAACATACTTGATGCAAAATTGATGCCCATAATCCCACATATATGGGAACAAATGCACCTATAAGAAAATTTAACAAATTATGATGTCATATGTCTATTATGTTGATGTATATGTAACTTCGGAATGTATTTCACCTATGTATGTTGTACTCCTATAGAGATGTTATTATTCCTCTATACAGAAGTGTCGTCATTTGTATTGACAAGTGTCGTAACTTGTTGTGATGGGTTATTAGACCACCAAGTGTGGGGTTGGCTCGGATTAATGTAACCATGGGTTATTAGACTGAGTTAGACAAGTCGGCCCTGTTAGTTTATTGGGAAGGACAAGACAAGTATAAATAGAGATCGAGAGATCTCTATTTGATCATCTCATTACTCACTCTCACATCACTCGGAAAGTGGCACACTAGTTGAGGAGGAGGAGTAGCTGCTAGTAGAAGACTATATCTTGTATTTGGTTGTATCATTGCTCTTTCTATCTCTGAGGAAGTTGTGGGGTTTTTCACCTTTATGGTTTTCCCCAGTGAAACTCTATGTGTCTATTGTCTCATGTGATTTCTTGGTGTGATTGATATGCATTTTTATACTTGATATGCTGTACATGTTATTCTCTCAGTAAAGATCCTAGAGTATATGTTAATTAATGCTAAAAAATTTAACATGTTATCAGAGCTAACTTGAGAAGAAGACATTGTGCAGTGGTGGATACTAGGGTTTCTTGTTTATTGGGTTTCTCTCCACAATTTTTGGAAAAGAAGCAAGGTAGATTGACTCTACTCATCAAGGAGAATCTTTCTGTCTAATCAAAATTCAATTCTGAGCACTTTCAGTTTTGGCCCTAAAAATTAGGCTTTCCACAAAAATAGGAATTTCTAAAATCTGAAGACATAGCTGGAACGTCCTTTGAAAAATTGAAGTTTAGAGCTTTGGATCGAGATTTTTGGTTGTGTGAAGCTCTAGGAAACTCAAACCCTAATTCAGGGTCCTCCCTAGTGAATCCGGGAGATTGAAAAGCATTTCTGAAGGGTGAAAATTTGTAGATCTCAAATTCTAAGCATACTAGGCTGATCAGATCATCAAGGCGCATCTTTCTATCCTTTCAGAAAATTGAAATTGAAATTTTGAATTTTTAGGGTTTCTCTGACAAACCCTAATCCAGGACCAGATCCAGTTTTCAGCAAATCAAGTGGTAAGACCTAAATCTTTTCTATTTTCATTTGAAGTAATCTTTAAGATGTCTCACCACACCAAGCTTGAAGGGGGTGATAACTTCCGAGCATGGAAGTATAGGATTGGGTTAATCCTGGAAGAAAATGAGTTGGACTCTTACATAAGCTCTGAGGTCCCTGTCCCAGAAGGAGAAGAGGCTAAATCTCTTCACAAGAAGAACTTGGTCCAGGCAAAGAGGATCATTGCTGATTATATCAAGGATCATCTCATCCCACATGTGTCATCTCTGAAGACACCCAAGGAGATGTTTGATTCCCTAACCAAGCTATTTGAAGGGAAGAACATAAATCAGAAGATGACCCTGCGGAACCAATTGAAAGGGGTAAAGCTTCAGAATGGAGAGACCATTCAATACTATTTCTCTAAGGTCTCTCAGATTAAGGAACAACTCGAAGCTGTGGATGAAATTGTGGATAATGGTGAAGTTGTTATGACCACACTAAATGGCCTACCTAGGTCATGGGATTCCTTTATCCAAGGAATTTGTGCAAGAAAGAAACTGGTCTCCTTCAGTAGACTGTGGGAGGAATGTTCACAAGAAGAGGCTAGGCTTGTAGCCCGAGAAGTGAATATGGGAAATGAAGATCAAGCTCTCACAGCACACACCAAGAAAGGAAAGTCCAAGAGGGAGCATTCTCATGCCAAGAAATCTTCACACTACCATCAACATAAAGATAAGAAAGATCTTAGATGCTTCACATGCAATGAGAAGGGACACTTTGCTGCAGATTGTCCCAAGAAGAAGAAAGACAACAACTTCAAAAAAAATAAGAAGAACAACAAAAGGAGATATCATGCTCATGCTGCTGAGGATGATGAACCTCCCAGGAAGAAGGCTAGAGCAGAAAGTGATGACTCATCTAGTGAAGATGAATATGTTCTAATCTCAACCGTCACAGGTACTATCTCTCATGGATGTAATGATTGGCTTATTGATAGTGGGTCTTCCAAACACATGACTGGGTTTTAAGAATCTTTTGTAAATCTATCTGAACATGAATCACCCCATAAGGTGAAACTTGGAGATGATTATCAATATCCTATCAAAGGAAGTGGTGAAGCCTCCTACAACCTAGACTCTGGAAAATCCTTGAAGATGAAAGATGTGTTATTTGTACCTGGGATCAAGAAGAACCTACTCTCCATCTCTGCATTGGATGCAAAAGGCATGAGAGTTGCATTTGTAGATGGCTAAGTTCTAATGTGGCCAAAGGGTAAAACTATTGATGATGCAGTGGTGATTGGAGAGCAAGAGGGAGGATTGTACAAATTGAAGGGACAACTTGAACATGCCATGGTACATGAATCCATGGAGCTAAGTGAACAATGGCATCAAAGACTTGCACATGTGCACTACAGAGCACTACCAATTGCATGTAAAGTTGTATAAGGTCTTCTTGAAATCAAGTCAAAGCATGAAGGTGTTTGCAAAGGATGTGCAAAATGAAAGAACATTAAGAAGGCATTTCCAAGCAGTGAAAGCAAAGCAAAAGGGATCTTGGAAATGATCCACTTCGATGTATGCGGTCCGATGTCATCCAGTTCTCTGAGTGGGTATGTATACTATGTCTCTTTCATTGATGATTTCTCTAGGAAGACTTGGGTCTACTTCTTGAAAAACAAAGATGAAGTATTTAACAAGTTCAAGGAATTCAAAACCTTGATGGAAAATCAAACTGATAAAAAGATCAAGACATTCAGATCCGACAATGGTGGAGAATTCACTTCAGGTGATTTCAAGAAACTATGCAATGATTCAGGGACGAAGACGGAGTTGATTGCTCCCTACAATCCACAATAGAATGGAGTTACAGAAAGAAAGAATAGAACAATCATGGAAGTAGCACGAGAAATGTTGCATAACCAGGATATGCCTATGCATCTATGGGAAGAAGCAGCTAGGACAGTTGTATATGTGTAGAATAGAACACCTAACAAGATATTGGACAACAAGACACCAGAAGAAGTCTTCACTGGTAAGAAACCTGAGGTCAGCCATCTCAGGATATTTGGTTGTCCAGTATACACACATGTTCCAAAGGAAAAGAGGACAAAGCTAGATTCTTCATGAAAGAAGGGTATCTTTGTGGGGTACAGTGAAATCTCGAAGGATTACAGAATATACTTTCCAGGGTTCAAGAAGATTGATGTCAGTAGGGATGTAACATTTGATGAAGTCTCAACTTTCATCAAATCAAGAAAGGCATCCGTTGAAGATCATGAAGAACTGAAGGAAAACAGTTTTCAAGATACTAACATGACTGAAGCAATTCCAGAAGCAGATCGAGAAATTGAAGATCCACAAGAACCTGTAGATCCACTCCGTGAGAAGGACTCTCACAAGAGGAAACTTGCATGGGCTAGAGAGCTCACTCAAGATGCAGAAAGGTATGGCATTCTAGAAGAAGAAAACAGAGCAAGGAAGAGAACTAGATCACACACCAGCTATGTTTCCTTACTCTGTGACATTATGAACAAAGAACCTTCCAGTTATGAAGAAGCAGCGAAAAAGAAAGAATGGAAGGATGCCATGGTCGAAGAGTATCAGTCGATCATGAAGAATGATGTTTGGGATATAGTCCCAAGACCTGAAGGGAAGTCAGTTGTGACTTCCAAATGGATCTACAAGATCAAGCATGTTACAGATGGCAGCATAGAGAAATACAAAGTGAGATTTGTAGCTCGTGGCTTCTCCCAGAAAAGGGGATAGACTATGAAGAAAATTTTGCTCCTATAGCCAGGTACACTTCCTTCAGATCAGTACTTGCTTTGGCTGCAGTGATGAAATGGAAGATACACCAGATGGATGTCAAGACAACTTTCTTGAATGGTGTAGTCGAAGAGGAAGTGTATGTGGAGCAACCACTTGGTTTTGAGACATATGACAGGGAGTCATATGTGTGTTGGTTGAAGAAAGCCTTGTATGGCTTGAAGAAAGCTCCTAGGACTTGGTATGGTAGGATGGATAGATTTCTATCCAGTTTAGGCTTTACCAAAAGTAAACCAGATTCCAACCTTTACTACAAGGTTGAGGAAGGCATTCTAGTGATACTACTTCTGTATGTGGATGACCTATTTGTTACAGGAGAAGATAGTTTTATTGTTGATACCAAGAGGAAGCTTGCTGCCAAGTTTGAGATGAAGGACTTGGGGATGATGCACTATTTTCTAGGAATGGAGGTGTGGCAGAGTGCAGATGGGATCTTCCTTGGACAAGGGAAGTATGCAGTAGAGATCCTGAAGAGGTTCGGGATGATGGACTGCAAGGCCATGGCCACACTTATGGCATCGAACCTAAAGCTTCTGTGTGATGCTTCATCTGATCCGGTTGATGTCACTATGTATCGTCAGATGATTGGGTCCTTGATGTACCTGACGAACACAAGACCAGATATTTGCTTTGCGGTGAACACATTGAGCTAGTTCCTGACAGATCCAAGGAGTGTTCACCTGGTTGCTGTAAAGCATATTCTGAGGTAACTGAAGGGTACAGTTGATTATGGGCTCAAGTATGATGTGAATCAAAAGTTAAACCTGCAGGGATATGTTGATTCAGACTAGGCAGGCAGTGCTGCAGATAGGAAGAGCACTTCTGGGTGCTGCTTCAGTATGGGATCAGGTGTGATCTCTTGGTTTAGCAGGAAGCAATTGTGCATAGAACTGAGTACAACCGAAGTAGAGTATGTTGCAGCTTGTTAGGCTAGTTGTGAAGCAGTATGGCTCAGGAAGCTACTGTCTGAGTTGTTTGATCTCCCGCTGGAGGCTACTGGTATCTTTTGTGACAACTAGAGTTGTGTGAAGCTGTCTGAGAACCCAGTGTTCCATGACAGGTCGAAGCAGATTGACATCAAATATCACTATATCAGGGATATGGTGCAGAGAGGAGCAGTGAAGCTCCTATATATTGCGACGAATGAGAAGATTACAGATGTGTTGACGAAACCACTAGCCAGAGTGAAGTTTTAATACTTCAGAGAGAGGGTTGGTGTTCTTAAGATTGATGACACTTCGAGGAAGAAGTGATGGACACATTTGCTGGAGGAATTCCAAGCATGATGAGAGGAGGATTCTTCATATGGCTGTGGATATAAGCGTTGGATGATGAGCATCAGGATGATGCTCCAGTTACTACTCTGTATATGCATCATGTTGGATGCTTGGTATGATCAGTTGGATCATGTATATGAATATGCATCATGTTGGATGCTTGGTATGATTAGTTGGATCATGTATGATGATATGTATTAGGTAGATACATGACATGCATTAGGAGGATGCGTTGACAAGATCAGGTGGATCATGAATGATGAGTCTGAAGACAATGATGCCATGTGCGCTGATGTAAGTGCAGAGCCTTTCCAACATGGTGGTAGATGTGTTCTCCCATGTGCGTTGATGTAAGTGCAGAGCCTTTCCGACATGGTGGTAGATGTGTTCTCCCTTGTGCGTTGATGTAAGTGCAGAGCCTTTTCGACATGGTGATAGATGTGTTCTCCCATGTGCGTTGATGTAAGTGCAGAGCCATTCCGACATGGTGGTAGATGTGTTCTCCCATGTGCGTTGATGTAAGTGTAGAGCCTTTCCGACATGGTGGTAGATGTGTTATCACATGTGCGTTGATGTAAGTGTAGAGCCTTTCCAACATGGTGGCAGATGTGTTCTCCCATGTGCATTGATGTGAGTGCTGAGCCTTTCCTGGATGGTCAGAGGAAAGTCCTTCCATGCCGGTGAGTGTAAGTGATGTGTTGTGTGCATTTGGACTGTGCTTCGTGCACGATGATCAGTATGATTATGAGTGTCCAGATTATACTCCGTGGTCATGGATAGGTTGTGTAGTTACATGTAAAATATCCTGGTAGATCTGATAGTATGAGTAGTATGCTCGTAATCAGTCCTGGGATGCTCTTTTGAGGTTTTGTTGATGCACATAATCAGTCCTGAGGATTCCACAGTATGGCAAGTGATGATGAAGACCTGTAGATGGTGGGACTACGTCCAGTATGAAAAGGGACTGACTCTGTAGAACTTCCTATGACGAGTCGATCGGAGATTGATTGAGATAGAAGCAATAGTGACGATGACGATGATCCAGTGACGATGATCCAGAGAAGAAGACTTGTGCTAGCAGATCTATGTCGAGAAATACCTTCCTAGTTAAGAGGGAGTGTTGATGTATATGTAACTTCGGAATGTATTTCACCTATGTATATTGTACTCCTATAGAGCTGTTATTATTCCTCTATACGGAAGTGTCGTCATTTGTATTGACAAGTGTTCGAAGTGTCGTAACTTGTTGTGATGGGTTATTAGACCACCAAGTGTGGGGTCGGCCCAGATTAATGTAACCATGGGTTATTAGACTGAGTTAGACAAGTCGGCCCTGTTAGTTTATTGGGCAGGATAGGACAAGTATAAATAGAGATCGGGAGATCTCTATTTGATCATCTCATTACTCACTCTTACATCACTTGGAAAGTGGTGCACTAGTTGAGGAGGAGGAGTAGCTGCTAGTAGAAGACTATCTCTTGTATTTGGTTGTATCATTGCTCTTTCTATATTTGAGGAAGTTGTGGGTTTTTTCACCTTTATGGTTTTCCCCAGTCAAACTCTGTGTGTCTATTGTCTCATGTGATTGCTTGGTGTGATTGAAATGCACTGTTATATTTGATATGCTGTACATGTTATTCTCTTAATAAAGATCCTAGAGTATATGTTAATTAATGCTAAAAAATTTAACATATTAACCCAACCATTAATATATTAAACATAAATGTTATAATTCAAATTTGCATTATAAAGTTACAAATTATGTACATAAATATTTTATTACTGAGTTGCTGCACTAGATGCATGTTTAGTGCATCCTCCTCTTCAGGAGGGTAACGACCAGATGCACCATATTTCTCTCTGAATTGGTCTACAACCCAACTATTGGGACAGATCATTGGCATATTTTATTTTAAATGATTTTGAAAAGGCATGCTTCTACCATGCAACCGCCTGAATTCTTTTCTGTCAATTTCCCATTTCCTCCTATTCTCTTCATACAATGCGACCCATGGCTTTGTTTCCTTCGCATTGTAAAAAATGAATTGATTGATTGCATCAATGTCTAAATTTGTTGTTGTATTCATGGAAACAAAACCATATTCAGTACGTATGGGATCAAATATAGAATTTGACATTTGTTGTGAATATAAGTTAGTATGTGTAAAATTGAAGATCGAAATATAAGTGACTTACTCTTTATCATGTGCATTTTTCCATTCGTTTCCAGTACCTCTCCTTCCCTTATGTCCTCATCACATTCATCATCCCAAATCACTGCACCTGGTGTGCCTTCAATTTGATTGATGTGCTCACTGGCATAATAGAATGACTCATATACTATGTACCCCTCTTCCATAGACCCCTCGAGTTTTTCCATTTTTCAAACAAATCCCTTCACTTTTTTCATGAACCTCTCTAAGAAGAACATCCAACGATAAGATACCACCCCGACTAATTCAACCTCATCGATTAGGTCAATTATAAGATGAATTTGCAAGTCCATGAAACTTGACGACAATTCCTTCTCAAACATACAAACAATATCAACTATCTCTTCACGTCACCGTGGAATGCTAGCAATGTAAATCACCTTTTATGTGACCCACCATAGAAATGCAGATAGTCTGGATATGGCACGCCGTAGGTGATCTGGGAAGTAATGGTTCACACACCCACGCATGAACAACGAATAATGACACTACAAAGTAAACATAAGAAGTTAAGTGCATTTTAAATTTTGTGGAAAAAGATATAAAAAATAGTAATAACAATTTTTTGGCATTATCCATACCCTGAGAAGGTTGAGATGGTCATGTGATTTCAAACCCGAGAAATTTTCGTCTGACGTACTGAAGCATCGTCGTAGAGTAGAACCAAAAAACAAAGGTGCCTTCATGCCCAATATAACTTCTTTTTCCAAATTAAGATCATCTTTGTTCAAAATCCATGGGACATAGCCATTTTTAAATGAAAAAGAGGTGCCAACCTCTCCTCTATTTTCTTGTCTTGGACAATGCTTCTTTTTTGTATTTGAAGCAATAAGGTATTTCTTGAATTTCATATTGTCACTTCTTTTGGATGATATGTGACGCCACAAAGAATATGAAATATTTTTAAATATATGCATGGAATCTAGTAAGTGGGAAATCTTAAGATGGTCCCAATATGGGAGTTCATAAAATATCAATTTTCTTTTCATCCCTGTGGACATTTTCTCAACATAGCTGTTGAAGAAATCAGGATCATCGATCGCAGGATGCACATTTGAATCGAACATCTCTCTTTATTCCTTCTCCTTCTCTCTGTCGTATGCCCTAAGTCAGTCAGTCGATGTCATTATTTTAGGCCCTTGGGTTCTCTCTCGTTTACCATTGAAAGTTTATTTTGCTCTTCTATAAGAATGGTTTTCTGGGAGGAATACCCTAGAGAATTCGTACAATGAATTTCATAGGTCTTAGGCCCTAGATAATTCGTATAATGAATTTCATAGGTATTTGGACCACGTAGCCTTCATATAAGGTCCACCAAATTTAAATCCATAATAACCTTTTGTTACAAGACCCGTGATGTCATAGTAAAGAGAGCACGTTAGTGTTGAGGAGGAAGAGAGTCACACCGAATTAAATATTTCAAAAATTATTGCTTTGAATATAAATACAAATAAAAAAACATATTTACCTGAACAAAATTCTAAACCTGGATAGTCATGTGTGGTGTACGCACATATGCCATAAAGTGTAAAACTCCTCTGTGATGGGATGGGTCTCAACACATCATATACCTATATCCCTTCCCATAATTCCTTAAATTCATTGATCACTGGTTGTAGGTAAACATCCACATTCTTCACTTGTTTTTTACCAGGGACTATAAGAGCCAACATAAGATGTTCATTATTCACGGAAAACCATGGGGGGATATTGTTATTGATCACTACTATAGGCCAAATAGTATAGATGTTGTTTGGTTGGGAATATGGGTTGATTGTAACAATAAAATAATAATAAATTAATATTAAATATAATTAATATGAAATATAATTAATATGAAATATAATTAATATGAAATATAATTAATATTAAATATAATTAATATTAAATATAATTAATATTAAATATAATTAATATTAATGGTCATGCCCTTTGGGTGAAAAGGTGCAAGACAGGCTTATTTAAGCCCACTTCAATTGTATTATTTATCATCCTACATTACATTTTTATACAATTTTCTACATTACGTTCACCTTTGGCAACTTTGCTACTCCATTGGTATCAGAGCTCTAGACGCCTGCTGCAAATCGCCGTCATCGTCCAAACTACCACTGCTACCTCCTCTTTTCTTTGTTCCACCGGCCCACCTCCACACATTGACTTCTCTTCGTTCTGTTGCCCGCCACTCCCCATATGCCTTCGCGCTCCTCCACCTACATGTTTCTCGTTCTCCTATGCTTCCTGCCACTCCACCGATGTCCCATCTGTGCCCACCTCTACGCACAATTCCACTGCATCCCACTTCCTGCGTCCTCCACCACCCTGCGCTGCTCCAATGCCGCTTGCGACCACCACCTCCTGCTCCCTCTCCCCTACGCCACCTACTCCACAACTCCCCGTTTCCTGCTCACGCCGTTGGACACCTCTATCGTGTCACCACCTTCCACCCCCTCTACTCCCCCCTCCACTGCACTGCCCTTCCTTGCTGCAACGCTTCGCTGCTCCACCTCCCATGAGCCACCACGCCCTTCGCCATCACCTGCTCCATGCCCCCGACATCCCCCCCTGCTCCACTGCATCTCCATGTCCCCGCCACTCCCTCCTACTCCACGCCATCCCCTCCTACTCCACGATCCCACCATCTCCCTTCTTCCCACCTTGCCCACTTCATTCGCCCACTTCCACCATTCACCACCTTCCTCCCTCCCGCCACCTTCATCCCTCCCTCCGTCGGCTATCAATTTTTTGTTGTTGTATTAATACCCTAATATTAATAACATTTATTAATATTAGTGTTTATTAATATTATTATTAATTTAAAAAAAACTATATTATAATAATAATAATAATTATTATAATTAGTTAAAAAAATAAAATAAATTAAAAATAAATAAATAAATCATGGCGGGCTGGCTTCATACAACAAATAAAAATAAATCCATGTTTAGCGTTGAGAAGATTCCACCAATCACCAGATCAATGAGTGAATTAAATGCCCGATTCGATTCAATCAATGAGAAGATTAAGAAGAACTATGAGGAACTCCAGGCAAAGATTGATCAAACCAGTGACAATTTGGCAGCGACTTGGACACAAATCACGTCACGAATAGAGAATTCCGTTCTCACTCTACAAGACAAACAAAAGAAAAATGAGGCAGTTTTAAAAGCCATCTTGGAAAGATTACCATTACCAAAAGATCCGCAACCCAACTCTCCCAGAACACCGGAGTAGCCGGATCCTTTCAACATATCATTATCATTCTCATACACACAAGGACGCCAAATTCGGGTGAAAGTCGAGCTACCCAAATACGACGGGGATGAACGACAGTGCATAGCCTGGGTTAACAAAGCCGAAGAATACTTAGACATCCACAATATCCATTACGAAGAGGAGAAATTTAAATATCCCTCCATGCATCTAGAAGGCAACGCTTACAATTGGTACTTATGGTGGAAGAAAACTGCAAGAACTGGCTTAGTTTCAAGAACGACCTCATCAAAATATTCCAAGGCGTTGAAGAAAAAGACTTCTTTGCCAAAATCACAAGGTTACAACAGAAAAGCAGTGTCGATGAGTACACACGTGAGTGGGAAGCACTCTCAACTCGAGTTCCAGAGTTAACCGATGACCAACGACTACAGACCTACATACACGGCCTAAAACAACACATCCGTGATGAACTAGAGTTACATAACATCTCTACCTTGGAGGAAGCACGACGTAAAGCCAAGATTATTGAAAGCAAATCCGTTCATACAAATTTCGACCGAGACGACTCCGAAAAGAACCCCCTCCAATCAACATTCACAGGAAATACAAGATATACACCGCCTCAAATTAGGGAAGGAACGAAGCCCAGTTTAGAGGCCCAAAGAATAAAGGAAGGGAAATGTAAGTTCTGTGGAGACAAATGGGATCCTAAGCACAGATGCTTACAAAAGAAATTGTATGCCTGTGAAGCAGAGTTGGAAGTCAATAACAATGCTAAGAGTTAGCAAGACTACCCCACATAAATCAAGGACGACACCCCACAAATCTCATTAGCCACTATTACCGGAATCTCCCAACCGCAAACATTGAAGCTTAGTGGACATATAAAAATGAATGATGTCACAATTCTCGTCGACTCTGGCAGCACCCATAACTTCATTAATGTCAACCTTGCTAAGATATTTAACCTATTTGTTTTTCTAGTACCTAACATGAAAGTTATGATAGCAGATGGCAAGAAGATTAACAACATAGGAAAATGTCACCAAGTCAAGTTACAAATACAAGAGTACAACTTAGAATCAGATTTCTTTGTGGTACCGCTAGGAGGAGTTGATGTAGTATTATGAATACAATGGTTACAAACCTTGGGTACATACTCCGCAAATCACCAAGAACATTTTATTGAATTCCATGCATTTAGAAAAACACACAAATTATATGGGTTCCAACCACCTCTGACACAGTTGGTTACATAACATCAGATGGAAAAGTTACTTCGAAAGGACGCACCAATGTACATACTTCAATGTCAAGAAATGAAGCTTCTAACAAGTAAAGAAGATAGGGACAAACAACCAGAGATACAAAATCCAATTCAAACACATTGCAACGTGTTTCAAGAGCTACCTATGGAGCTCCCACCAAATAGAAAAATCAAACACATATTCAAAATAGAACCAGGGACAAAACCCACCAGTAGAAAACCATACAGGTGTCCACATCAAAGACGATGCGGTAGTTCACATAATCATTGTCGTCAAATAAGATTTGAGGTCAAAGCTTCCCTTAAGGGGAAGGAAATGTAACAATAAAATAATAATAAAATAATATTAATGGTCATGCCCTTTGGGTGAAAAGGTGCAAGACAGGCTTATTTAAGCCCACTTCAATTGTATTATTTATCATCCTACATGTTAAATTTTCAGAATTTACTTCAATATGATCTAGGATCTTAACTGAGAGAACAACATGTACAGCATATCTACAACATATCAATCATGGAGACAATAATGCAAGCACACAAGAGACACAAAGATTTACTTGGGGAAAACCATAAAGGTGAAAAACCCCAATAACTTCCTCATAGATAGATAGAGCAATGATACAACCAACCAAGAGATAGACATAACCTAGCAGCAGATCCTCCTCCTCCATAAGTGCGCCTCTCCTCCTTGAGAGCATATGTGAGAAGTGAGTGAGTAAATAGAGTGCCTCCCGCACTCTATTTATACTTGACTTGACTTGCCTTTTTACCTAACTCATGTAGGCTCGAACTTTACCACATAACATAATGCTGAGTGGGCCGACCCCCAATAGGGTGGTCTAATAACCCTTTGACCCACATGGCCGACCCCCAATAGGGTGGTCTAATAACCCTTTGACCCACATGACTTATACAGGGCCGACCCCAAATAAGGTGGTCTAATAACCCATCAAGTATAAGTTACGACACTTACAATATAAATGACGACACTTCCTTATAGAGGAATAATACCATCTCTATAGGAATACAATATACATATATGTGAAATACATTCCGAAGTTACATATACATCAACACTCCCTCTTAACTAGGAAGGTATTTCTCAGCACAGTTCTTCTAGCACAAGTCATCTTCTCTGGATCATCGTCACTGGATAATCGTCATCGAGTCATCATCATCGTCACTGCTGCTGCTATCTCAATCAATCTCTGAATCTACTCGTCATAGGAAGTTCTACATAGCCAGTCCTTTTTCATACTGGATGTAGGCCCACCACCTGCAGGTCTTCGTCATCACTGGCCATACTGTGGAATCCTCAGGACTTATTACGTGCGTCACAAAACCTGGCTACAGCATCCCAGGCTATTACGAGCACACAGCTCTACCTGTAGGATCTCCCAGGAGCACATTACATGTGACCCATCACAAAACCTGGCTGAAGCATCCCAGGCTGTTACGAGCACGCGGCTCTACCTGTCGGATCTCCCAGGAGCATATTACATGTGATCTCACCACAAAACCTGGCTGAAGCATCTGAGGCCTTTTTCATCCTGTCCAGATCTCCCAGGAGCAAATTACATGTGGTCCACCACAAAACCTGGCTGAAGCATCTGAGGCCTTTTTCATCCTGTCCAGATCTCCTAGGAGAAAATTACATGTGGTCATGGCAAAACCTGGCTGAAGCATCTGAGGCCTTTTTCATCCTGTCCAGATCTCCCGGGAGCAAATTACATGCCATAGGACAAAACCTCACAAGAGCATCTCAGGATGTTACGGGTACACAACTCCGACCTGAAATCTCCCAGGGCACAAATTACATGTCCTCCCAAGAAAAACCTCGCAAGAGCATTTGCCAGATGTCCCAGGGCACCAAATTACATGCCATAGGCAAAACCTCGAAAGACCATCTGCAAATCTCCCAGGGCACAAATTACATGCTTTCCTGCACAACCTGATCCACGGCCACAAAGTATCATCTGATACTCATCAAACATCATCCTGATGTACACATGATCATCCTGATCATCATCACTACAACATCCTGCTGCATGTCATCTGGAGAAGCTCGTCATCCACGATCATCCAAGTATCCACCTGATACATACATAGATACATGATCCACACAATGTATCCATCAACATACATGATCCACCTGATCATACAAAGATACATGATCCACACAATGTATCCATCAACATACATGATCTACCTGATCATACAAAGATACATGATCCACACAATGTATCCACCAGTATGCATGATCTACCTGATCATACAAAGATACATAATCCACACAATGTATCCATCAGTATACATGATCTACCTGATCATACAAAGATACATACACATGATCCATCCGATCATATCCAGCATCCAACATGATGCATATACAAAATACATACACATGATCCATCCGATCATATCCAGCATCCAACATGATGCATATACAAAATACATACACATGATCCATCCGATCATATCCAGCATCCAACATGATGCATATACAAAATACATACACATGATCCAACTGATCATATCCAGCATCCAACATGATGCGTACATACATAAATGATCCAACTGATCATATCCAAGCAGAAACCAGAACATCATCCTGATGCCCATTATCCAGCGCTTACATCCACAGCCATGTGAAGGATCCTCCTTCCAACATGCTTGGAATGGCTTCAGCAAATGTGTCCATCACTTCTTCCTCGAAGTGTCCTCAATCTGAAGAACGCCAAGCCTCTCTCTGAAGTACTCAAACTTTACTCTGGCTAATGGCTTCGTCAGCACATCTGCAATCTGCTCGTCCGTCGCAACATACAGAAGCTTCATAGCTCCTCTCTGCACCATATCCCTGATATAGTGATATTTGATCTCTATGTGTTTCGACCTGTCATGAAACACTGGGTTCTCGGACAGCTTCACACAACTCTGGTTATCACTGAAGATACCAGTAGCCTCCAACGGGAGATCAAATAACTCCGACAGTAGCTTCCGTAGCCATACTGCCTCACAACTAGCTGAACAGGCTGCAACATACTCTGCCTCAGTTGTGCTCAGTGCTACACAGGACTGCTTCCTGCTAAACCAAGAGATCACACCTGATCCCATACTGAAGCAACACCCAGATGTGCTCATCCTATCTGCAGCACTGCCAGCCCAATCTGAATCAACATAACCCTGCAGGTTAAACTTTTGATTCACCTCATACCTGAGCCCATAATCCACTGTACCCTTCAGGTACCTCAGAACATGCTTTACAGTAACCAGGTGAACACTCCTTGGATCCGTCAGGAACTGGCTCAATGTGTTCACAGCAAAGCAAATATCTGGTCTCGTGTTCATCAGGTACATCAAGGACCCAATCATCAACCAGCTCAGATGAAGCATCACATAGAAGCTTCATATTTGATGCCATAGGTGTGGCCATAGCCTTGCAGTCCATCATCCCGAACCTCTTCAGGATCTCTACTGCATACTTCCCTTGTCCAAGGAAGATTCCATCACTCTGCCACACCTCTATGCCAAAAACAAATAGTGCATCATTCCCAAGTTCTTCATCTCGAACTTGGTAGTAAGCTTTCGCTGCGTGTCGGCAATCAATCTATTTTCACCTGTAACAAACAGGTTATCTGCATACAAAAGTAGTATCACTAGATTTCCTTCCTCAACCTTGTAGAAAAGGTTGGAATCCGCTTTATTCTGGGTAAAGCCCAAACTGGATAGAAAGCTATCTATCCTACCATACCAAGTTTTGCACACATATCTGACTACACCATGCTGTCTTAAAATCCATCTAGTGCATCTTCTATTTCATCACTTTTATATTTCTCAATGCTGCCATCTGCAATATGCTTGATCAGATAGTTCCATTTGGAAGTCATAACAAACTTCCCTTCATGTCTTGGGACTGCAACCCAAACATCATTCTTCATGATCGACGGATCATGGCATTCCATTTCTTCATCCCAGATCTTGGGAACTTCAATATCTTCAATAGATATCTTTGTTGCTGGAACAAATGTTGTAGTCCTTTTGTAGGTAAAGATATACGGTCTTTCCTACAAAACAGGTTAAATTGCATGATTGGAAACATCTCATAGTTTTCAGAAGAAATTCTTACACATAAAGAAATATGCCATACAGTCATGCAATTGTCTTAGCCAATGCTTCAATACAACATTTATCCATATCCCGTAACTTTCTAGATGCCTTCCAATCTCTACCAGAACATTGTTAAGAGTGTGCACAACTCCCAACATGTCAGCAAAGAGGTTTCATTTTAGATAAGTAGCAATGGAATGTTGTACAGTGCCATAGGCCACTTACCCATGTGTATTAGTAGTATATTGTTCATTAATGCAACTATTCTAATATGCACAAGACATATCCTAAGTCTAGGAACATGAGCATATACATCATTGAACAATTTTACTTAAACAAACAAATATGCAAGAAATGATAATTAAAATACTTATCTTTGTTTGTTCGTTGGGTGGACTCCCTCTGAGTCTTCATTTCCTTGTAGGAGATGCTGGAGTCCTAATCTGAAGTAGCTTCTTCTACACCTTTATGTTGTGGAATGTATAAACATGGTCAACTCCCTTTGAATATCTGCATCCTTGCAGAAACTACTGAAGTGTGCTCCTTTTCTTTATTGCAGGAACAACTGGAGTGTGCTCCTTTGCTTTCTGGCAGGAGCAATTGGAGTGTGCTCCCTCTTGATCTTTGCTTCCTGAATTACCTGTTCTTGAACTCATATTCATCCTTGGTCCCTATGCATGCTTATTAGTATCATGATTCATATAAAATCATACATTCATTAGTATACTATTAAAACACAATAATCTCAAGCATGTATACTCATGATCATTTCAATCAGAAATAATAAGCATTAGCATTCAAGGTTTATGTAGGATTCTTATGGTTAGTCAAATCATAAGAAGCATAACATGTCTAAACCTATAATTACTCAAACCTATGACTCTTCGCGTTAGTTGAATCATCAATTAAGATAAGAGATATAATGTGCATAAAACCTGTTATTATTCAAACCTATACCATCATGATTCTTCTGGTTAGTCATATCATCAATTATGGTAAGAAACATAATATGCATACAATCATGATTATTCAAACCTATGACTTCATGAATAATCATTATCAACAACAGTATAAGATCCTAACACAAGGTAGGATTCTGTCTTGATATAGGAAAAACATACCTGGATTAGCATGCTAGCTATTTATGTCTAACATACTCACATGATGTCTTCTTGTTCTTCTTCAATGACTTGTGCTAGTAACCTGTATATCTCATAGGTTAACTATTACAAAACCAAGTTATACATACCTCGTAAATGGATCTTCTATGAGATCCATGACAATGAATGAATCTTTGTCCTCATGTTATCATGATCATATGTTCTTGGACTAGAACATGATTTGTCTTTCTTGGTGTACCTTTCATGTTAGTAGACAACATAAACCTCATACAACACCATAATGCATTAGTACAATCATAAGTGTCAATACCCTAACCAATGAATATCTTCTATCATGCATTCATAATTTTGTTTAAGGTGATACGACAAATCTAAAATCAATATTGTACTTAACTGTAATAACATGAAGACAAACATACCATAAACTTAATCATGGACAAATATCAAAACATACCTCAATGAGTCATACCTGTCGAGATCGCTTGTAATCTTCTTATGTAAGGCCTTAGCCTCATCTCCCTCTGAAACAGGAACTTATTCACCTATGTAGGTGACCAATCCATTTTCTTCTAGGATTAACCCAATCCACTTGATGTGCAAGAACTGGACCTGGAGCCGGATATGGGTTTGTCAGAGAAACCCCAAAAATTCAAACTTTGAATTTCAAACTTCCGAAAGGATAGAAATATGCGCCTTGATGAGCTGATCAAATTGGTATATTCATAATTTGAAAACTGCAAAGTTTCACTCCTCAATTTTGCCTTTGAAACTTTCGGATTCACTGGACGTGACCCTGAACTGGGGTTTGATGAATCCCACTCTTTTTCCCAATCAAAAGGTTTGATCCAAAGCTCTAAGCTTCTATTTTTCTGAGGAGATTCCAGCCGTGGTCTCAGATTTCAAAAATTCCCATTTTTACAGAAGCCCCAATTTTCCACTTTCCTGATCAAAGTCCCGAACTAGGGTCTGATCAAGCCCGGCCTTCTGCCCAACCAAAAATTCTGATTTTGGTCTCTAAATTTTTATTTTGATGAGTAGCATTCAGCCGTGGTCTCCGATTACAAAAATTCCAACTTTCTTCAAAGCCCTAAATTCCGGAAGCCATGAATGAAGGTACCAAAAAATAATTATGTTTTGACAGAAATATGTACCTGATTGTTTCTGGTGTAACTCCGAAATTTTTGATCCACAGGGTCTGAAAAAGTTTCCTGAGATATCCTGACCTGTTAGCTTTCCATCCTGACAGGTCTGACCTCAATTGGATTTTCTGAGAGAGAGTTATGCCAAATGTCGCAACGTGACCTGTTTTGGGATAAAACAGAAGAGCGAACTTGTACGGCGTGCCACGTGTCACTGTTTTAACTTCGGCCTCTGAAAAATTTTTCTGAGATATCTCGGCCTGTTACCTTTCCATCCTGACAGGTCTGACCTCAATTGGACTCTCTGAGAGAGAGTTATGCCAAATGTCGCAACGTGACCTGTTTATGGGATAATACAGGAGAGCGAACTTGTACGGCGTTCCACGTGTCACTGGTTCAACTTCGGCCTCTGAAAACGTTTTCTGAGATAGTACAGACTGTGTACTACCTGTCACTTTTTACGAAATTTCATTTGGAGCTTCCTAGCCCAAGATATGACCTTTTTCCCAAGGTCACCTGATTTTGACTCAGATCTGGAAGAGGCAGAAACCCTATATTGTACAGATCATAAATCACAAAGTACAACGATTTAGAGGTTTTCCTTTGGACACAAGATACCTGGAGATCTTAGCTTCGGCCTGTAACAATGTCAGATCCGAAATTTTTTCCAAAACGGATTTATAGCGAAAGTGCTACGATGACTGGTTTTTGCTATATCAAGCCCTAGCATCGTAAGTGCAACAAGTGTCATACATGCCATATCATGCCTTCTTTCAGGCTAGCTCTGATACCATGTTAAATTTTCAGAATTTACTTCAATATGATCTAGGATCTTAACTGAGAGAACAACATGTACAGCATATCTACAGCATATCAATCATGGATACAATAATGCAAGCACACAAGAGACACAAAGATTTACTTGGGGAAAACCATCAAGGTGAAAAACCCCAATAACTTCCTCAGAGATAGATAGAGCAATGATACAACCAACCAAGAGATAGACATAACCTAGCAGCAGATCCTCCTCCTCCATAAGTGCGCCTCTCCTCCTTGAGAGCATATGTGAGAAGTGAGTGAGTAAATAGAGTGCCTCCCGCACTCTATTTATACTTGACTTGACTTGCCTTTTTACCTAACTCATGTAGGCTCGAACTTTACCACATAACATAATGCTGAGTGGGCCGACCCCCAATAGGGTGGTCTAATAACCCTTTGACCCACATGGCCGACCCCCAATAGGGTGGTCTAATAACCCTTTGACCCACATGACTTATACAGGGCCGACCCCAAATAAGGTGGTCTAATAACCCATCAAGTATAAGTTACGACACTTACAATATAAATGACGACACTTCCTTATAGAGGAATAATACCATCTCTATAGGAATACAATATACATATATGTGAAATACATTCCGAAGTTACATATACATCAACACTACATTACATTTTTATACAATTTTCTACATTACGTTCACCTTCAACAACTTTGCTACTCCATTGATGCCACCAATTGCTATGCTCAATCGGAGGCTACGTACTTCATCCTTGAATTTATCAAGCCATATATCCTCTATATGCTTCATGGCTATTGATTATCTTGGGATTTGCATAACTCATTCCCCACTTTAGTTTGATGCATGCCATCCTTGAAACATATATAATTGTTTGAAATGAAAGAGCCTTTGAATCCTTGGGATTATAGGCATGTGTCTCAATATCTTATGAGGAGGACCATGTGCTTTAGCCTTGTTATTTGATTATTTGTATTTGTCATGCCCACATTTTGGACATATCGCTTTGTCTGCATATTCACCTCTATATAGAATACAATCACTGGGGCATGCATGATAAGATATGTACTCTACACCCAACATTTTCAACATTTGTTTTGCCTCTGTGTAGCTGTCG
This sequence comes from Larix kaempferi, assembly GCA_027924585.1. NCBI lineage: Eukaryota > Viridiplantae > Streptophyta > Pinopsida > Pinales > Pinaceae > Larix > Larix kaempferi. Next base: position 835,778 of record BSBM01000891.1, read on the forward strand.
GGAAAGGCATTATCCTTCAGAAGTACCTTATCTTTGAATAGCCTACAGTTAGTGGGAAATAAAAATGTACAATGTCATTTAACGTTCATAAAATCAACCATTTTCAATGATGATTGTGTCACAATATTACTCAAAATATAATGTAGTTGATAGTCAGTTACCTCAGCATTGCCGAGAAACATGCGTCTGACATGCCATACTTTGCTTTCAAGTTGTATAGTAACATTGTTGTCCCCAACTGTGTATACTTTGACCGACCAGATCCAAATAGAGGTGTCGTGGAAGCCGATTTAAGGATTTCGGATAAGGCTTCAGTAATGAGAGCGTCATCACCTAGGTCATTGTCTTGGAATGTATGGAACAAAATTGCATCCATGGAACTCCTTTGTCGTAATAAATCACCCATACCAACATCTAATTCATTGCCTCCATTGCCAACATGTGAAGAACTAGTATCACTGTAGGAATTCCTGATTGCTGAGGATGGACACAATGGAAATTGAATAGGTGGTTGATTCAACCATGCTTGGTATGCTTCCTCTCCAAGTTGTGCTATTTTTTTAGCCTTCTCTCAATTTGACATTATACTGGGGTGCGGCTGAAGATGGTAGGAAGGTCGTTCATCATCAGAATACCGATTTCAAAAATATTGAACATTACATCAATGATGTTAGTAAGCACAATGCAATTGGTTTGATCTCACATTATAGAAAATAATTATTACAGAAGCATGAGAATCACTTCCCGTATAAAGTGTTAAGCTGCAAAAATTTTATAAAGCAGCGTTCAGATTGAGCGATAAATTAACATCAATTCCACATTAAATATGAAAATTTAAAAATGAGTAACACATTTTCAAATTGAATTTATAAATTAAATTAAAATTTTATAAAACATAATTTTAGACTGAGCAATACATTAATATCAATCCATTGAAAATTAACAAATAAAATTAATCAATATTTTTTTGTCTTACGCCCCAAGGGAACGTCTAAATGTAATCCTAATGCAAGGCATCTCTGATGAGCGGTTGGTGGTCTATGGAAGTTGTAGTTTATTAACAACTCGTCACCAGGAGACAAAATACGTATTGCATGTACAACAACAAATTTGGACGCTTTCCTTTTCATAAAGAACTCCTGATCATTGAAGTGTTCCTCAAATGAACAATGGAGAAAATAAAGAGCACCTAGAACTATTTATGAACCCTACAATGTTACCATGAGTGCATGGACGACCATCTATATACAATAGGTTCTGCCTGTTAAATTTTCGATAAACATAACCATTCATGCACATACTATACATGGAAATGTTGTGCTTGTATTTAAGAATATTCAAGTAATCAGACTGATAATAGATAGGACTGAAAAATGGCATAAATGCTACTGACTATTGTTGGAATATTTTATATTCCTTGGAAGGTAATAATGTATTTGTATTATGTCGGAAGATATCCACAATCTTATGTAAAAGAGTAATACATTATATCCTTTATTCATTATGGTAAAGTATACTCTTGATATTCATTATTATATAAAGAGATGTCATTATGGAGAATTATATTATCTCACATGTAATATGTGAGAGTAATTCCTCCTCATCTCTTAGTATATAATAGAGTTTAGGGAGTCACATCACTCATCATGATCTTTACTTATTCAACACAAGTATTTCTATATTGTATTGGGGTTATTGGCATTGCTCTCTTGTAAGCTTGAGGGAGATATTATGGAGATAATAGAAGACTACCTTCCCATGGACGTAGCCCAATTGGATGAATCACGTATATATGGTGTACTCTTTTCTCTTGTTCTCTTTTTGTACTTATTGTTGATATATTATTGTTTTGCATAGATAGGTAAGCTAGTTTAGCTATATCCATATCTCTGACATGGTATCAGAGCTAGTTGCTATGATCTAGTACCTTCTATTGCTTTCAAACAATATTTTATCATTTGGGCATTGTTTATTTTGTATATTTTCTTTCTATCTAGTAGCCATTAGGCTTCTCTTCAGATTTGGGCATGTTTCTGCAGTTTTTCTTTCTAACCCTAACCTTGTTGTAAAGTTTTTTTTTTTTTTTTTGCAGAAATTTTTCAAGGGTTTCTTGATTTTTTTTGTAGATATATATTATTTTCTGATTCTCCTCAAGGAGATCTATATTCTGGTTACCGGATTGGCATTTTTCATCCAAGTTTGGTAGAATTTGTGCAGGTTTCCATCTTCGATAGTTTCGACACTGTTTTTTACCTCAAATTTGACGTCCGTGACCTTTGCTTCGCAGAACCCGGGATTAACCACGACTTCCAATGAGCAGACCCGTGTGTGCTACGACATACTCACGACTGTTCTCACTGCTAACTCACATTTACTTTAGTATACTCTCTACCCTCCTGTGCAGAGACCCGTGAGTGATTCGGCATAGCCGCGACTTTACTGCACAGAAACCCGCGAACACCCCGATCAGAACCACGACATTCCCATTTATAGACCCGCGAACCCACGGCTAACTCTACTATAAACCCGCGATTAATCGTGACCTTTTCCATGCAGAACCCATGATTTTTTAATGTTGTTCACAAGTCCACTATGGAAAAACCTGGGAGTGAATTTTCTTGGCACTTTTCAAAAGGGATGTAAGTAAAATTTTCTTTCCTTTACTATTTTTTCTACTATGTTTCTGCAGTTCCGTACGGTAAAGTATATCCGTTTTCTATTATTCACTTTTTTTTTTCTCTTGTCATTTCTAACATTTGGGTTTCTTATCAATATTTCTATCATTATGACTTCAGAAGTAGCTTATGTTCCTGAACTTGTTGGTCCTAACTATCTTGCATGGAAGAGAAAAATGATTGATTTTCTCAGGAGTAAGAATCTATGGAGGATTGTTAATGGTGAACACACTAAAGCTGCTGATGCTCAAGCTGTGTCTATATGGGAAGATAAATGTGATCAAGCAAGAGGGCTCATTGGTCAAACAGTTTCAGATAGTCTTCAGGTAAGTATAGAGGTAGAAGACAACCCCGTTGAGGTATGGAAAATTCTTGCTTCTTTATTTGATAAATCTGATGATGTTTCTACTTATTACCTTGAAAATAATATTTTTGAGCTAGATCCTACTAACTTTGAAAGAGTAGAATTATATCTTGCTGAAGTGAAAACCTTAAATGAAAAATTAAATAATTGTGGTAAAGATTACAAGAAAACAAACACTTCTCTTATAATTCTTGTAGAACAAAAATTGCCATCTTGTTTTGATATGTTCATCCAAACTAAGAATAGAGCTCTTGAATTGTCTTCAAGTACCACAAAACCTACTTTTGATGATTTTTGTAAAGGGTTGATAAATGAGTAAGAAATGTTAATTGTTTCAGGACAAGTCTCACCTAATAAATCTCTAATGGCACATAATAAGAATCCTAGGAGAAGTTTTAATAATGATAAAGGTTCTTTTTCACACACTTCAAAACATACTAATAATTCTGGTAATGCTTCTAATGCACATCATGAATATAGTAAGAAGAAGAAAGTGTATGATCCTTGTAAGCATTGTGGTAAAACTAATAATCCTGAAAAGAATTGCTTTAAATTGAAACGTCTAATGTCTAAGGCTAAAAAGAATGGTTCTGATGAATCACACGTAGCTTTGTGTGCTTCTGTTGTTTCTTCTAGTAATTCTTCTTCTAATATGGAATGGATAATGGATTCTGGTGCTTCTAAACATGTGAATGGTAATGCTTATTTATTTACATCTTATGAAAATAATAAAAACACATCTCAGAAAGTATCTATAGGTGATGGTAAACAACTTTTCGTTTATGGTAATGTTAATGTTGTTAATGGTCAATTGGAAGATGTTTTTCATGTTGAAAATATGCCCATCAACTTACTTTCTATTTATCGTGCATGTCAAAAAGGATTTAAATTTGAAGCTTGGCCTGATAAATATGTTCTTAAATATATCAATCAAAATTTCAAAGTAGTTTCTTCTGGTCCTGTTGATCATACTGTTGGTTTATATAAATTTGTTGGTTTTAATTCAACTAAAAGACAACATTTTTATTCCTATCTTCCTCATGTTGATGAACTAAGTAAATTATGGCATGAAATATTAGGTCATTTGAATTATGGTAAATTGAAAATGTTAACTAAAATGGTACATGGCTTACCTCATATTTTGTCTACTAACGGTGTTTGTGAAGGTTGTGATCTTGGTAAACATCATAGAGAAATGTTTGATAAAGGTAAAGCTTGGCGTGTTAAAGAACCTTTGCAATTAATTCATAGTGACATTTGTGGTCCTCTTGAAGTTCCTTCTATATCACATGCAGTCTATTTTATTACCTTTATTGATGACTTTAGTAGAAAAATCATGGGTTTATTTTTTGAAAAATAAAAGTGATACTTTTTCTAATTTTCAAACTTTTAAATCCTTGGTTGAAAATGATTATGGTAAAAAGATTAAGACTTTAAGAACTGATAATGGGGGGGGTATTCATTAAGAAATAATTTGAAGATTTTTTTTATTATCTGAACATGGCATTCGACATCAAAATATTTTTCCTTACACACCTCAACAAAATGGTATTGCTGAAAGGAAAAGCAGAACTTTAGTTGAAATGGCTAGATGTATGCTTTATTGTAAAGGATTACATAAGAAATTTTGGGCGGAATCCATCAGTTGTGCTAACTTTATTTTAAATAGAGTTCCTACAAAAGCTGTTAAGCATGTTACCCCCGAGGAAAAATAGAATGGAATAAAACCTGATATTAGTAACTTTAAAGTGTTTGGTTGTGAATGTTGGGATCATATTCCTGATGACAAATGGAAAAAGTTAGAACCCAAGTCTCACAAGTGTATATTCATTAGTTATTATGAGGATTCTAAGGCTTATAGGTTGTTTGATCCTTCTAATCAAAGTGTCATCATTATAAGAGATGTTCAATTTATTGGAGTCTCTCCACCACCTAAGTCTTTCGAACCTCATGTTACTTTGAATATTCCCTTATCACCTGTTACTCCTATCTCGATTACTCCTTCTAGTTTTGTGATTGATCTTAGTTCACCTTCTTCTTCTTCTTCTTCAAGTATTCCACCTATATGTCTCGAAGCTCCTGTCGTGACTTTTGTCCCTTCTAACCTTCTTGTTTGGGCCCGAAAAACTCTTGAATCTGCAGGAAGTGATATCGAAATCCCTTCCGATAGTCGTAGAACTAGATCTAAATTTGCTCTTATGACCAAAGTTTTGGCCACAGATGATCCTACTACTTATGCTCAAGCTAAGGGTAAACCTCATTGGGAACAAGCTATGTATGTTGAGTATGATTCTCTTATGAAGAACAAGAATTGGTCTCTTGTTCCTCTTCCTTCAGGAAAGAATTTAGTTGGTTGTAAATGGGTTTATAAAACTAATTTACTGCAGAAGGACTGATTGAAAAGTATAAAGCTATATTAGTTGCAAAAGGTTTAATAAACTTGAAGGCATATATTATAATGAAAATTTTGCTCCTGTTGCTAAAATGAATACAATAAGAACCATTTTATATATTGTTGCATCTTATAAATGGGAAATACACCAAATGGATGTTAAAAGTGATTTTTTAAATGGTGATCTTAATGAAGACATTTATATGCAACAACCTCCTGGTTTTTATTAATGCTGAATCATCAAGTTTAGTATGTAAATTACACAAGTCTTTATATGGTCTTAAACAAGCACCTAAGGCTTGGTATGATGAAATTGATGCATATTTCTTCAATAATGGTTTTAAGCGTTGTATATATGATCCTAACCTATATGTTAAGCATGTTGATGATAATATCATTGTTATTGTTTTATATGTGGATGATCTTATTATCACTAGCAGCCAACTTGTTCTCATTCAAAGTATGAAAAGTGACCTTCAAAAGCAGTTTGAAATGACTGATCTCAGTATATTGCACTATTTCTTGGGTCTTCAAATTTGGCATCTGGCACATGGTATTTTTCTCTCTCAACCGAAGTATGCTACAAATTTATTGGCTCGTTTCCATATGAGTGATTGTAAACTTGCTCCTACATCTTTTCAATCTGGTGTAAAGTTAACTATTGAGTGTACTACTCCTCTTGTCGATGCTACTCTTTATCGCTAGCTGGTTGAAAGTTGGATATATTTAACTCACAATAGACCATATCTCTCTTTCACCATCAATATGGTTTCACGGTTCATGCAACAACCTCATGGAAGTCATTGGCAGGAAGCCAAGATAATTATGAGATATTTACTGGGGACATTGTACTATGGTGTTTTTTATTTGAGTAGTGCTACACTTTCACTTTCTGGTTATACAGATTTTGACTGGGAAGGTGACAGTTCTGATCAACGGTCTACTGCTGGTTAAATATTTCAACTTGGTTTAGGTCCAATTTCTTGGTCCAGCAAAAAGGTGAAGACTCTTTCCTTATCTTCGTGTGAACCAGAGTATAGAGTAGCCAAAGAAGCAGCAAAAGAAGCAGTTTGGTTACGGCATGTTCTCGCTGATCTTGGTCTGGTTCCGAAATCGTCCACTCTGTTGAAGTGTGACAATCAGGGTGCAATTCAACTTGCTTATAATCTGGTATATCACTCCAAGACAAAGCATCTCAATCTTGATGCTCATTACATTCGAGGTCTAATTGAAGATGGTGTTCTTTCTCTTGAGTATTGTCCTACAAATCAACAATAGTCGATATCTTAACCAAATCCTTAATAGCCGTGAAGTATGTGCATCTTCATTCCTTACTTGGGATGAGGGAATCTTTAATTATGGGGAGCAGTAATGAATCCTTCCTTCCTTTGTTAGTGAGATTTTCTCCCGTCCATTATTAAGGGGGAGTGTTGGAATATTTTATATTCCTTGGAAGGTAATAATGTCTTTGTATTATGTCGGAAGATATCCACAATCTTATGTAAAATATTAATACATTATATCCCATATTCTTTATGGTAAAGTATACTCTTGATATTCATTATTATATAAAGAGATGTTATTATGGAGAAGTATATTATCCCACATGTAATATGTGAGAGTAATTCCTCCTCATCTCTTAGAATATAATAGAGTCAAGGGAGTCACATCATTCATCATGATTTTTACTTATTCAACACAAGTATTGCTATATTGTATTAGGGTTATTGGCATTGCTCTCTTGTAAGCTTGAGGGAGATATTCTAGAGATAATAGAAGACTACCTTCCCGTGGACGTAGCCCAATTGGGGGAACCACGTATATCTAGTGTACTCTTTTCTCTTGTTCTCTTCCTATACTTATTGTTGATATATTATTGTTTTGCATAGATAGGTAAGCTAGTTTAGCTAGATCCATATCTCTGACAACAGTTTGGGAGGAATAAGTACATGTGAAAAGGATAAACAACCAAAGATTTGTAGCACCTATATTAGACTTGGTAATCATAAAACGATTACCACAAAAGGAGAATTCGGTTCCAACACCAGGAATAGGTAGAGAGGACGGCCAAGCTCCATATAAATCGCAGTTGTAAGAATTTTGATATTTACTTAGCAAATTCACAGGAAGGGAGAAATCATCGCTACCCTCCAACAATTGGACAAACGTCGGTGTGTACTTGGCCAGTTTTGTTGTCAACTCTTGCAACTTTTTGGATATTCTAGTAGAGATGGGTTGGGTGGCATTCATATCATACTTTGGATCACTAGAATTCTCAGATGACTGAACATAAGTCAAGGGGTTCTTCAATTTAGGACGAGACATAGTTGTTTTGGATTCAAACATTTTAAAAAATGAGCATAAGGAAGTGTTCCTGCGTGTCTTTTCTATATCACCTATTGGATTTTTTACTGTAGTAGGGGGTATTAGACCATCGACATTAGGTAATATCTCATTGGTGTAATGGGTGAGTGTGACACGTTGAGGGCTCTCCTTCAACCCTTGCCATTTTGAAAAACTACAAACTACTGGGGTGTCATAAAAGATTTCCAGCTCGCGACAAATTACCGTCGATGAACCAGGACAGCGGATTGAAGATGGCATGTTACAATTGGAGGGGTAAAGTGGATGCCCATTTTCATCCACAAACTGTTTGCGGTATTTTGTTCCTGATAAGAGCTTACGACGTTTTGAAACTGGTGGAATGTATTGTGCATCCGAATTTAAACCCAAATCGTGATCCTGCAATATAGAATAAAGCGATATTCAGATTCACGTGTATAAGTAACATAAATTCAAATAAGTAGTCAAAAAATAAATAAAACCTTAACTTACAGGGGATGGAATAGGAGAACTCATCGAAATTTGAACAAGATGGTATGAGTTGGAATCTGAAGAATTGGCCATTTGATACTACAAATTTTTCTTCCTACATTTGAGAAAAATAAACAATGAACATATATATACTATGAAACATTGTAATTGGTGTGGTTAACTAGTAAAAGGTCATTTAGTATGAATATATAATTCTAAGTGGACACATAAAAACATAGAATTAAAAAAAAAAATCAGTGCATTTATTCATACATTAACGCACTGGTGCGGTAATATAAGACAGATGCATCGGTGCGTAACAAATGTAAGCACACCGTTAAAGGATATCCGCAAAAGCCCCTGTGGTGGAAAACATATGCTACATTTGCTAGCGGGTACTTCTAAACAAATTTTCACAAAATAATTTATTCTGGTGTGTTTCCTACGTATAAGCGCATCGAAAGGGCATAACATTACACGCACCATTGTATAGGTTTTGAACAAGGTGAAATTTACATATGTATGCACCGGTGCGAATTAAAAACAGGCGCACTGAAAATGCCGAAAATCAAAATTTTAAAAATTCGCACGAACCCTATTTATTTTCCCTAAATTAAAAAAAGGGCATCAATTTTAAGCTTGAAAAGTAAATCTAAATAGTCTATAAAAGCCAAAAACCTAAATAGTAACTCACTGTTTTGCCAATTTTTTTAGGGGAGACTTCTGGAACAGAGACTTACGTGGAAGGAGTTTGGAGAAATTGGAAGGAGTTCTAAGGGTTGAAATTTCTTAGGTATGGTGAACCAAACCAAACTCTGCATGATGGAAATTGAAAGCATGTAAGTATTACTGTAGATTTTATAACCTTATTTAGAGTTTAACTAGATTTACAAAAAAAACACTTCATACTTACCTTCAATGTTGCAACCATTATTTTCTCCTTCCTTCTTTTTGTTTTATGTGGCTACAAAATTCTTCATTAGGGTTTTAATCCCTTTATTCTTATACATAATTAAGATTTCACCTTTTAGGGAATTTGGATTTACTTAGCTTGTGATTATATATAGAAAGTGTAGGGTGGTATGGGTGCACTTTTTTGGTTGAATTCGTAACCATGTCGGCTCTATCAAGTTTTTTTAAAAAAATAAAATTTAAAAAGGCATGTGTCGAAACCGGTGCGTTCATATTAATTGAGCGCAATGGTGCGTTCATGTGAATAGCTCACCAATTTTGAACTGTGTTGCATTGTTGTTAATTATTTTATTAAAACGAAAAAGTCATTTTTCATGTGTTAGTTCTTTGTTCCCGGTGCGTCTCATTTAGTGTAACGCACCGAATTTACTATAACGCGTCCTTTTTATATTATTTTACAAAATTGAAAAAGTTGATTTTAGTATTTCGATTCTTTGTTACTGATGCAAAATGTTGGACTTAACTCACCGGTGCAGTTTTGTCAGTAACGCACCGAGGCGTTTAATGTATACAAGCGCACTGAAATCAGATTTATTATTTTTTAATATATTTTTTTTCGTATTTTGAAGGTATGTAATTTTTTTGTATAATATATTGATAGCTTCTGTATTTAATGGTATAGGTTGTTTATTGATATAAAATGTATGCTATGAGTTCAATGAACAACAACTTTAATCAATATGATGGGAGCACATCGAGAATTACGAAGAAGGCAATTGATTTTAATTAATTTTTGTATTTAAATTAATTTGTTTGAATTATTTGTAAAGTTAACTAATATGTATTGGTTAATGTGTGACATGCAGTGCCAAAAAATGAGGAAGCTCGATAAGATTCTCACCAAACTAGCTCTAGGAGAGCGTAAAACATTGATGGAAAAGTTGCAGATAGATGAATCGGGTGAATAAAAAATAAGTCAATATGAATTGTTTATTGAAATTTGAGTAATAATATAATTAATTAAGAATATTCACTAATATGTTTCAAATAGCGTAGTTCACAAATGATGAATGTTATGCAGGTACTGACAACAACATAATTCAATGTCATCATAAGAATTTTTTTATGGAAGATGCAAATGATGATCAATTGGTTAACTCAATTGGAGTGGTGATGGAAGTTAATAGAAGGGGAAAATAATTTTATAATACTATGATGGATTTAGTGGAAAGAACGTACAAACGTATTTTTCATTTACAATACAGAAACCAAGCAAATGATTCAAAGAATTAGGTCATATGGAAATTACAAGAGGCGTTCCCAGAGCAATGATCAATGAGACCTGTCAGGATTGCAATAACAAAAACATACAACAACAAAAAGAATCATTCAAAAGGTAATTTTCCTAAACATGTCTATGTAGAATATGATCTAAAACTATTACAAAACGTTATTCATTCAATAATTTTAATTCTATCATATTTATTTTTCATATCAACAGAGAAATAGTTTAATGATATTTTACATTTTCAGGAAGATTATGAGAATCCCGAAGGATGAACAAGGTGATATGCAAAATGTGCTAGTAGGGATGTCCAATAAAGTGTTCAAGGAGATGGTCAAGGAAATGGAAATAATTGAATCGCGGGAAGAGCCATATCAACAACAACGTGCTTCAAATGTAAAAAATCATTGGTTTTTAGGTTTATGTTATACATTTCATTAATTAATTCGACATTAAATATTAATTTTCAATTGTTTTGTTGCAGAAAAGAAAATAAAATGGAACCCATTCAACACACAAGACAGGACGACAAGGAAAAAGGGGGTTGATAGCAAATTTTGTGAGTATTTTTTATTTCGTTGTAAGGGGTTTCATAGTGGTTGTTATATATATATATATATATTTATTTATTTATTAATTTTCTTTCACTGGCAATCCTTGCATGCCTTCAAACAGATGTTAACATACAAAGAGGAGCCATCAGAAAAAATGTTTGACATTGGGTTAAGCAAGGGTTGTGAGTATATGTTGGCGTATCAAAAATTAATTGTGGATTTTGTAAGCCTCTATGTTGTTTTACTTCTTTCATTTTATAATTAATAAAACAACAAAAAACTTTTATATTAAATATATGATTTGTGACGGGGCATAACATTGGTAGGAAACAAAGTATGGAGTGGAGCCAACATAAGACCTATTGATAGAAGGCATGGGATTTGGTTTTGAGAGAATGTGTATCATTCATGAGTCGATTATTTCTATGGTATGTCACTTTTCAATTTACATTAGTGTATACTATATATTTATTTTTTATTGTTCCTGCTGGTAATGTAGATACACTCAATATACTTTATTTTTATGTTTAGAGATGGAATGAAGAAGAGGAAAACAATCGAGTCAATCAACAAAACATTCCGCCAAATAACCCAATTGATGCAAGTGGCTCGAGAACCGATAACAGTTCCAATGAAGAATGATGCTCCATATTTAATTTTGATGTTAAGGAAAGCTGTTGTAGCTTGTTGTATATTTTGAAATAATTGTTCGTGAAAATCAGACATTTTGTATAATAATGTACTGGACATAGTGTTCGAATTCAAAGACGAGTTACCAATAAGTGTAACAATAATTACATGCATGCTGACATTTTGATTATTGTTGTCTTTATGTATGACATAGGCACTCTTATTGATATATATAAAATATTTTTTTTTTATTCTATTGCATTCTTCAATATTATTGTCAAATGGAACATGTGAAATGGTACATTATATTGGTAATTTTTTTTCCAATAAAAAATGTGTATTTTCATTCAAGATGGAGCAAAAATAAATGATTCATTGCCACACAACACTCATAAATGATAAATTGGTAATTAAATGTATGGATGATTAAATATTACAATAGATTCTTGCATCTATGATGTAAGAAATTAATACAAATAAACAATTTCAATAATTAAAAGTGAAATGAATTTGACTATAAACAAATATTTCAATTTCAGATGAATAATGCAATTAAAAATAAATAAATATAATATATATATTTGAATGAAACATCAGTAGTCATTCTTAAAATAATCATATTTAGTGATTTTAATGATATATGTCGCACAGGTGCATTCAAATAATTAAGCATTGGTGCATTTATAACAATGTGCATCGGTGCATTCAATTATATTTATCGCACCGGTGCATTTAAATTCCTTATGCGCACTGAGAACGATCACAACTTATGCCAACCGATTTTTAGTTTCTAAGCTTGACAGTGCGTTCCATGTGCTTAAATGCACTGGGACAGTTTGATATTTTGTAAGCACCAGTGCATTCTATTGTTAAATGAACCGGTGCATTCGTGCATAAAATGCACCGGTGCGTCCGGATAAATGTACGAAACCGTTAAATCTAAATGTAATGAAAAAATGTACAGTGCATATGATATAAAACATCGCACCAGTGCTTTTATATTGTAGAGACGCCCCGATGCGTATCTAATATACTCAAGCACCGATGTGACGTTGCAATTAGATTCTTTCCAGTTCTTGTTCTGGTTGAGTGCACTAGTGCTTCGTTTCTAAGTATACATCATCGATGCGTTATAGGTAAAAACGCACCGGTGTGCTTAATTTCTATTGTGCACATCGATAAACTAATCTCCGCTAAAACCTCTGGCCACTGAGTAATTTTTAGCTATAAATTGTATCCGTTATCACCTACATAAAAACATCTGCTACCAATAGAGGAGGTCTAACGGTTTTTTTTTTGACAAATTTTGCCAATCTTGTAACACTAAAAGCATCCATTATGACCTCCGCTACAGGGATTTTTCCTTATAGTGTTATCCTTTTACATATATTTAATATTTTCTTCTACTACTTATAAATTTGTTTCTCCAAAAATGTTTTTGTTGTAATAGAAATATACATCTATTTCAAATTTGCTTCTACAAACATAGTGAAAACAAAAAATCATGCTTCTTGTTTAAACACATACATGTGATAGGATTTCCATCCTTTGAACATATGAAATTACCCTAATTAACAGTGATATCAATCTAAATGGTATTATTTCATGCTTCTAGTAAGCTACTAGGTATAAGTAAATCATAACAAGCAAGTATCATGACCATTCTGTTTAAGTACTGTATTATAATTCCATAAGTAATAAGAGCTATGGATATGTTATGGATAGTCAATAAGCTCAATAATGCTTTGTGTATTCCTTATCACTTTTCCTTTATAGTGGTTAAACCTATCGTAATCAATGGTATTACTAGTATTCCACTTGCTATAAGCATTCACAAGGCATGCAATTCAATGTGCAACACTAGGACTCATATTCGTATAAGCTAAACCAACTACATTCTATCAATTTGTGACACTATTCAGTACAATGGTTCTACTTCATTACTAGAATGTTGTCGGTATCACAGTAAGCTCATAATGATGACCATAGTGTTACTCTTTCACACATGTATTATGCTCTATTACTATTGATATACTATCTATACAGTGTTGTGATTAATATGGATCTTACATTGCCAATTCTTATAATTCGATTACTATGGGTAAAATATACATATTAGAGTGATTACCATTGCTCTCAAAAAGGTGATGAGTAAGCTAAGCAAGTGGTATAAGTTACATATATAACTCGTGTTAATGAATATGGAAATATCATGTTGATTACTCATTGCTTGATTGGCTATCTCATTACTATAACTTCTTGTAGCTTGATATGGCATAATTATAGCCTTTATTACAACCATAATAATTAAGAGTGTGATTAGGATTTTTGACTCTACTAGCATTTCCAAATTCAATAAAATTATGTTTGGTCTCATTTATAATCTAATTCTAGAATGCAACCTAATTTTAGACTATAAACTACATATGGCTGGAAATGTTCAATAATCTGAAACCTATATTAAAACATAGATAATTTACTGAAACATAGAAGGAATAACACAAGCTTGAAAATTTAGAATGTTCATTGATCTGAAACATGGAAAATACATAGATAATATTAATGAACGATAAAGGAATTAGCTGAATGTTAATACCTAAACCATTGTGCACACACTGATGGTATGTTCATAGCGTTGATGCACTGTTTGGATGTCTAAAATGCAAATAGAGGCAAATTGCAAACATAGTGTTGATAGTGTTCAAATGCAATGTTTGAAGTCATGGAATGCAATTGTAGGCAAAGAGGTTGATCTATAGTTTTTTTGTTGTTCAAACTGATTAGTGCCTGAAATTGACATGGATTGCAAACTTGAATTTCAAAATGAGTGTTTGGGATTGGTTTGGCTTTGATCCAATGACTGAGAATTTGTATTTGCCGATCCATGTACTTTTAAAGTGTTTAATGGATGATTTGATTTTGTTTCATTGGGTGGGTCATTTATTGCATTGGGAGGTTTAAATTGTTGATCAAACATGGACCAGAAGATGATCTCATTTACCTTTTTTTGTGTAGGTGTTAATGGATGATGGGATACCATATCTTGTAGGTTGTATGTTCTTGATCCAAAGGTCATTCATGGGGGATGAAGTGATAGGAAATATGTTCATGTAGATTGAACAAGATAGGATGTTTTGATGTTTTATTTGATATTTATGTCAGGACATACTTGGATATAACTAAGACAAGATGGTTTGTATTGTTGACATTACAATGACTATTTGATAATAATGATTGAACTAATCAATTAACGAATTTAATTTAATGAATATTTATAAATTAATATAATATTTACTTAGGAGTTACTGAAATTTGATTGTTCATGCAATAAGTGGTTGATAGGTCGAGAACCATAACCACTTCTAATCCCTACACAACAATATCAATCTCTCCCATTTATAATGTAAATAAGATTAAAAAATTATAAACATAAAGTCGTCATTGATTTTACCCTTTTACATATTTGTGAAAGAGAAACCAATATCCAAAAAAACAGAAAAGAAAGAGAAACCAATATAATGCCCGGGGATCTTGCCTAGTTGCTGCATTTGCGATTATAAAATGAGAGCGGATAAAAAGAAAGGAAAGGGTTTTAAGATGCATTTATTATTTTGTAGAAAAAAAGATGCATTTATTATTATTTTGTAGAAAAAAAGATGTGTCAAAATTTCAAAATTTCCACACATCACCAGGATGCCTCCCTGAAGGGCAGATTAACAAGTAAGTTGTTTGTTATCTCATGATTTAATATTTTAACGGATTAATTTTTGAAATTAAGCTTTGATTTTTTGTATTTAAAAAAAAATCAAAAATTCTATGTGGTGCGTTCGATCCGTTCGGCTCGCACCGGGCTACGATGCACCCTGTAAATTATTACAGGCCGCATCGGTACAATTCGAGCCGAATGGCTGGAACGTACCAGTGACCAAACAAACATATTAGAAAACATTGAATTTCTTAACAGTGCGTTCAATGATTTAGAGCACCGGTATTCTGGTGCCCTCTAAATAGTTGGACACACCGTGAAACATAAATAATACAAGCGACTAAAATTTTTGATGCGCCAATGGACATGTCATCGCTCCGTTACCAGTGCTTTGAATTACCCATGGAGCACTGGTAAACATTGTCTAATAAAAAAATTAATAAATTATATGGTGCACATATGGAATTGTAGAGCACCGTATTTGGTGCACTTACGTTCATTTAGCACACTATTAATAAAATAGTAGTAACGATTTGTAATAAATAGTGTGGTTGGTTGAAGTAAACACACCATTTACGTTGCGCTTAATTCAACTGAACGCATTGAAAATGAATTATTAAAAATTTTAAAAATTCTATTTTCGATGCGCCCATTCCACGTCAGTACATCGGTGACGGTGCTCTTATGTGGAATGGATGCACCGGAACTAGATTTTCGAAAAAATGTGTACGGTGCGTTCTATGAATTCAACGCACTGGTGCACTAATATGATTTTAGCGCATTGTTAATGATATTTTTTTATTGTTCCAGTGCGTTGATTTTTTGACGCACCGTTTACATTAATTTTAAATAAATAAAATTCGGTGCAATAGGATCGTTATAGCGCACCGTAAGTAGTGCATTTGTATCATGAAGCGCACTGTATATGGTGCGCTTGTATTATTCTGGCGCACCGGTTGTAACAATTTTGTTTTTTTCATAAAAAATTATTATTGATGTTAGTAAATATTATTTTAATTGTATGAAATATGTGAAACAGAGACATGAGCGACGACACGCTGCTCAACAGGAGTGTGATCATCTTGAGCAATATACCATGGTTAGACAGTGGGAGGCTAGGGAGAGGCAGAGGGATTTGTACCCTCTCCCCATCACTGCTTAGACTACAGAGCTCTTAAGGATTGTTGGCCTCCTAAAGTTCATGAGGCTACATCCCTTAAGGGCCACTCTGCATTATTATGTCAGCTGATCCAACGTTGGGATCATTAGAGGAAGGCATTTCGTGTTGGTGGTGGTCAATAGTTCCAACCCACTGATGAGGATATTTATTTCATCATTGGGCTATCTAGGAGAGGGGAGTATTTTCCCCAGTTCCCCAATTTCCCAGTTGGTGCTGCAACAGATAATCAACTAGCTTACTTTGTGAGATATATTAGTGATGCGGTCATCCATCCGACTAATTTTCAAGTGAGCGGTGGGCAGCTTCGGATTTATGCTTTTGGTCAAGAGGAGGTTATATGCCTCTCTCTTTTGATTATGACGTTGGAACACTACACTACTGATGGGACACACATTAGTTTCCCCTTAATGTATTACGTTGACTCTTCAGTGCAGAGACCTAGATGCATTAGGTGGTCTGCCATTTTTTTGTGGCAATTTTGTTAGGCTTTGGATAGATGTCGTGCAGTCATTGATGGGAGGTCCAACTTCCCATTCGGTTAAGATATTTTTTGTTTATTTTTTGAGAGGTTTTTGGCCACTAGGCCATCATTTGAGTGCCTACCTGCTAAGTCAAAGATGGAGGTGCATATGCACATGTGGGGGGATATGATTCCCAAGAGGGGGCAACCTGAGTTCATAACTAGGATCACCTCAGATGCACTGGAGATGTTGGCTAGTGAGGACGACCATGCACTTGACATGGTTCCATATCCATATGCAGGATTGGACTGGAGAGGGTTCCCTGAGATCTTCTTCACACCGGATGAGCCACCTAATGAGAGAGGTGATATTAAGGAGCAAGATCAGGATGAACCATAGTTGGTTGATGGAAATCCTAGTAATCGTCCATGCAGGCCCCATGATAGGTATATTCAGGATGTGGTAAACAGGTTGGCCAGATTGTTGGTAGATGTAGGTGTTCATCCTATGTGGCCACATGAAATTCATGATGACCCTGAGCTTGTGGAGATATGGAGGATTATTCCTCATCATATGAGGTTGTTGATGCAACATATTTTTCGGTGCACGCTTTCAGTTGGCTTCCCATCAGCCTCCTCCAACACCTCCTCCACCTCCACCCCCTCCTCCATCAACTTCGAAATCTACCTATCCATCTCCTCCTCCATCAACGCCGACATATACTACTCCACCTCCTCCTCCATCATATTCATCGACATATCATCCACCACCTCCTCCTCCACCTTCGACGTCTCATCCACCTCCTCATCCACCATGTCCTCCTCATCCACCTCCATCATCATCTAGTCCTCTAAGCCTACTCGACCTTCCTCCCGATCCTACATCATCATCTGATCCTCTAATATTGCTTGATTGACCCTCCGATCCTACTCATCGGCCCAACCATCCACTAGTTCCCACTTCAGACATTTTTTCTATTTTAGAGGTGCTCAAAGAGGGTCGTACACTTCATCTTGATGGACATATCCCTCTTGATCTCATACCTCTTTTTCCTCCTGGTATTATAGGTACTGGTGCCTCTGCCTCTGTTGGAAGAAGTGTTGATACTGCCTCTAGCTCTATTGCTGGAGGTGATGATGCATCTAGCTTAAGGTCGAAGAGATATTGATGCCGCCTCTGCTGGCGGAGGTGGAGCAGATATGTCATAGCAGTTTTTGCACTAGAGATATTTTATATTTCACATATTGGATCATTACTTTGATGTTATATATGTTCATATCTCTATATATTTTTCATTTATCATGTTTATGTTGATGTCGGTTTTCATGTTGATGTTTATTTATTTATGTGGCGAAAATGATGATCATGGAACATTAATTAATTATGTTTACGTGTATTATTAGTTATGTAACATGTTAGATGATGTTTAAGTTTGTTAGTTGTATATGTTACATGAATATGTGACATAATTAATGTTTACGATGGTACGTTCATGCATGCTTATTTTCAGTTTTATGTTAATGATGGTATGATGGTATATATGATGGTGTTTATTTTTATTTTTGTTAGATGCTGACAATGATTATAATAATGGTATTATTATGGGAATGTCGTGCAAATGATGATGATGTATTTAAGTTTTTCTTAAAGCTTATGGTTACGTTTATGTTAGTATGGTGATGATTATGTTTATGATGGCATGATCATGATGTTTATGTTTGTTAGGTGTTGAAAATGATGATGATCGCATATTTTTGTACTAAAAGAACTTTTTATTATTGAAAATCACCGAGTCTTTAAATTACTAAGTATTAATTTAGTCAACAAAAACATCACAATTTGTGTTGTAAATTATGGATGAAGTTGTTGCAACTCTATGGTTTATACATGATTGTCATATAATAAGGAAATTAAATATTCATCGTATAATGTTGTGTATAAATTAATTATATATTCAAATGATAAAAATAAATGAATCTTGTTTAATTTATAAGTGTAATTGCCAAACATCATAAAAACAATTGAAATTAGCAGCAAAGCAACATATATCTGCCTCTTAGGAATGTTTCAAGGTAATAATTGTACATAATTGAAAACTTAAGTTAAAATAATTATGGAACATTTTAAAAATGTATTACTTGTGTATAGTTTAAAAGCAAAATAAAAGTGATATGTCTTACTCCATGCCTTTAAAAGTTGAAATGGAGTTAGAGAGATGTACAAGTGTTAGCAACTATTGATAATGTATTGATGATGGCATATTAGACCTATCCATAACAATCTAGAGTACAAGTGAAGTAGAAAAATAATGCTATCTAAAGTCATTTGACCAAGAATTCAAAGCTATTATAACACATCAAGTTATTATTTGCATTGTAAGAGTTATTACTATGTCACTATTTATAGAAGATAAATGTAAATGCTAGTTTTGATTAAAAAAATCATATAAATACATGATTTTGAGAATTTGGTGAAAGAAAAAATGCAACAATTCCATCTTACCTTTGAATTGGCGAAATAATGTCTCCTTGCATAATATGGATTCCAATTAAAATTGGATTAAGAAACTCCACAACACTTTTTTCTTTTATATAGAAAGTGTTAAGTATTTATTAAATAATTCCAACTATTTTCAACATAATTTTCAACTTTGTTGTATAACTCGATTACAATATTACATGCCTTTCGACAGGTATAAAAAGTCAAGTAGTATTACCATATTGTAATATTATTATAATATATGAATATGATCATTACATAAAAAAATGTAAATATGAACATGATCAATATGACCTATCAATGATGTATCATTCAACATTTTAATTTTTTTTTGCAATAACTCACTTTACAACGACAAATATCAAAGTTCTATTGGGAAGAAAGACAAATACTTAATTAAAAGAACAACATTTTCTCCCAATCCAACTTAATTAATGCAATTATAATTCTTAGCATTATAATTTGTAACAATAACATCAAGAAATAGAAACATTCAAATGTCGATCATGGAGAAATTAGACAAACCAGCGTAAATTTTCTTGTTATCAAGCCCATAAATATTAAAGTCATTGTAGAGCACCCTAATTTTTTTTGTAAATTACATTGTTATCAAGGCCATTAATTTAGTCATTGTTATCAAGGCCATAAATTAATTTAACTTAATCAAATCATATAATAAAAAACATTATATTAATCTACCAGAAATTTCATAAATTAATGCAATTATAATTCTTATCATTATTTATAACAAAAAAATCACAAGATACAATCATTATTGCAATATTAATATAGAAATTAGAGGACACCTTCAAGTCCGGAAAAATATGTTATCTTTTACTTTCACAAAAATAAAATTGAATCATGTAAGTTGTTTTCATGGTGTATTTATATGTATACAAAAGACATAATTTTCCCTGTCATAAGATGACAAACAATATAATTAGGCAATCAAAGATAAAATGAGTAACAAAATGATATCTCAATTTGTAAATGGAAAAATAAAACATGTACATATCACTCTCCGTTGCCATCACCCTCATTATCTTCCTCAACTGGCATGATAATATTGTTGTTCTTAGAACCATTTTTAGTTCTAGGGTTGTGTCTTAATATGAACCACCAATCTCTATCCAACACTTCCGGGTGAAAGCACACTTGGTTGCATTGTTTTGGGAAAACATAAGGCTCCTTACTTTCATCCCACATCTTTCTAGAGTTGATACATGTAAACCCACTATCATGATCTTCCTTTACATTATTCTTGTCAAATGTGTCCCACCAAATGGATCTAAAAGTAACACATTGGAGAGATGAGAATTCCACTTGAATGATCTCTTGTATCTTTTCGACATAACCCAACATCCCTCCTACCAAGTTTCGATCTCCTTGGCTAGCACGACTAGATTGGTCGAACTCAACTTCCACTCCACTGTCTTGTGTAATACACCCATTATCAACATACTTGATGCAAAATTGATGCCCATAATCCCACATATATGGGAACAAATGCACCTATAAGAAAATTTAACAAATTATGATGTCATATGTCTATTATGTTGATGTATATGTAACTTCAGAATGTATTTCACCTATGTATATTGTACTCCTATAGAGATTTTATTATTCCTCTATACGGAAGTGTCGTCATTTGTATTGACAAGTGTCGCAAGTGTCGTAACTTGCTGTGATGGGTTATTAGACCACCAAGTGTGGGGTCGGCCCGGATTAATGTAACCATGGGTTATTAGAATGAGTTAGACAAGTTGGCCCTGTTAGTTTATTGGGCAGGATAGGACAAGTATAAATAGAAATCGGGAGATCTCTATTTGATCATCTCATTACTCACTCTTACATCACTCGGAAAGTGGAGCACTAGTTGAGGAGGAGGAGTAGCTGCTAGTAGAAGACTATCTCTTGTATTTGGTTGTATCATTTCTCTTTCTATCTCTAAGGAAGTTGTGGGGTTTTTCACCTTTATGGTTTTCCCCAGTGAAACTCTGTGTGTCTATTGTCTCATGTGATTGCTTGGTGTGATTGATATGCATTGTTATACTTGATATGCTGTACATGTTATCCTCCCAGTAAAGATCCTAGAGTATATGTTAATTAATGATCAAAACTTTAACATGGTATCAGAGCTAACTTGAGAAGAAGACATTGTGCAGTGGCAGAAACTAGGGTTTCTTGTTTATTGGGTTTCTCTCCACAAATTTTGGAAAAGAAGCAAGGTAGATTGAGTCTACTCATCAAGGTGAATCTTTCTATCCAATCAAAATTCAATTTTGAGCACTTTCGGTTTTAGCCCTAAAAATTAGGGTTTCCACAAAAATAGGAATTTCTGAAATCTAAAGACATAGCTGGAACCTCTTTTGAAACATCGAAGTTTAGAGCTTGGGATCGAGATTTTTGGTTGGGTGAAGCTCCAGGAAAATCAAACCCTAATTCAGGGTCCTCCCTAGTGAATCCGAGAGATTGAAAATCATTTCTAAAGGGTGAAACTTTGCAGACCTCAAATTCTGAGAATACTGGGCTGATCAGATCATCAAGGCACATCTTTATATCCTTTCAGAAAATTGAAATTCATATTTTGAATTTTTAGTGTTTTTCTGACAAACCCTAATCCGGGACCAGATCCAGTTTTCAACAAATCAAGTGGTAAGACCTACATATTTTCTATTTTCATTTGAAGTACTCTTTAAGATGTCTCACCACACCAAGATTGAAGATAAGCTTGAAGGGGCTGATAACTTCCAAGCATGGAAGTATAAGATTTGGTTAATCCTGGAAGAAAATGAGTTGGACTCTTACATAAGCTCTGAGGTCCTTGTCCCAGAAGGAGAAGAGGCTAAAGCTCTTTACAAGAAGAACTTGGTCAAGGAAAAGAGGATCATTGCTGATTCTATCAAGGATCATCTCATCCCACGTGTTTCATCTCTGAAGACACCCAAGGAGATGTTTTATTCCCTAACCAAGCTATTTGTAGGGAAGAACATAAATCAGAAGATGACCCTGCGGAACCAATTGAAATGGGTAAAGCTTCAGGAGAGACCATTCAATCCTATTTCTCTAAGGTCTCTCAGATCAAGGAACAACTCGAAGCTATGGATGAAATTGTGGATAATGGTGAAGTTGTTATGACCACACTAAATGGCCTACCTAGGTCATGGGATTCCTTTATCCAAGGAATCTGTGCAAGAAAGAAACTGGTCTCCTTCAGTAGACTGTGGGAGGAATGTTCACAAGAAGAGGCTAGGCTTGTAGCCTGAGAAGAGAAGATGGGAAATGAAGATCAAGCTCTCACAGCACACACCAAGAAAGGAAAGTCCAAGAGGGAGCATTCTCATGCCAAGAAATCTTCACACTACCATCAAAATAAAGATAAGAAAGATCTCAGATGCTTCACATGCAATGAGAAGGGACACTTTGCTGCAGATTGTCCCATGAAAAAGAAAGTCAACAACTTCAACAAAAAGAAGAAGAACAACAAAAGGAGATATCATGCTCATGCTGCCGAGGATGATGAACCTCCCAGGAAGAAGGCTAGAGCAGAAAGCGATGACTCATCTACTGAAGATGAATATGTTCTAATCTCATCCCTCACATGTACTATATCTCATGGATGTATTGATTGGATTATTGATAGTGGGTATTCCAAACACATGACTAGGTTTAAAGAATCTTTTGTATATCTATTTGAACATGAATCACCCCATAAGGTGAAACTTGGAGATGATTATCAATATCCTATCAAAGGAAGTGGTGAAGCCTCCTACAACCTAGACTCTGGAAAATCCTTGAAGATGAAAGATGTGTTATTTGTACCTGGGCTCAAGAAGAACCTACTCTCCATCTCTGCATTGGATACAAAAGGCATGAGAGTTGTATTTGTAGATGGCCAAGTGCTAATGTTGCCAAAGGGTAAAACTATTGATGATGCAGTGGTGATTGGAGAGCAAGAGGGAGGATTGTACAAATTGAAGGGACAACCTGGACATGCCATGGTACATGAATCCATGGAGCTAAGTGACTTTGGCATCGAAGGCTTACACATGTGCACTACAGAGCACTACCAATTGCAAGTAAAGCTGTAAAAGGTTTTCCTGAAATCAAGTCAAAGCATGAAGGTGTTTGCAAAGGATGTGCAAGAGGAAAGAACATTAAGAAGGCATTTCCAAGCAGTGAAAGCAAAGCAAAAGGGATCTTGGAAATTATCCACTCCAATGTATGCGGTCCGATGTCATCCAGTTCTCTGAGTGGGTATGTATACTATGTCTCTTTCATTGATGATTTCTCTAGGAAGACTTGGGTCTACTTCTTGAAAAACAAAGATGAAGTATTTAACAAGTTCAAGGAATTCAAAACCTTGATGGAAAATCAAACTGATAAAAAGATCAAGACATTCAGATCCGAAATTGGTGGAGAAATCACTTCAGGTGATTTCAAGAAACTATGCAATGATTCAGGGATTAAGAGGGAGTTGACTGCTCCCTACAATCCACGATAGAATGGAGTTGCAGAAAGAAAGAATAGAACAATCATGGAAGTAGCGCGGGCAATGTTGCATGACCAGGATCTGCCTATGCATTTATGGGAAGAAGGAGCTAGGACAGTTGTATATGTGCAGAACAGAACACCTGATAAGATATTGGACAACAAGACACCAGAAGAAGTCTTCATTGGTAAGAAAGCCAAGGTCAACCATCTCAGGATATTTGGTTGTCTAGTATACACACATGTTCCAAAGGAAAAGAGGACAAAGCTAGATCCTTCAGGAAAGAAGGGTATCTTTGTTGGGTACAGTGAAAGATTGAAGGCTTACAGAATATACTTTCCAGGGTTCAAGAAGATTGATGTTAGCAGGGATGTAACATTTGATGAAGACTCAGCTTTCATCAAATCAAGAAAGGCACCTGTTGAAGATCATGAAGAACCAAAGGAAAACAGATTTCAAGATACTACCATGACTGAAGCAATTCGAAAAGCAGATCGAGAAATTGAAGATCCACAAGAACCTGTAGATCCACCCTGTGAGAAGGACTCTCACAAGAGGAAACCTGCATGGGCTAGAGAGCTCATTCAAGATGGAGAAAGGTATGGCATTCTAGAAGAAGAACACAGAGCAAGGAAGAGAACTAGATCACACACCAGTTATGTTGCCTTACTCTGTGACATTATGAAGAAAGAACCTTCCAGTTATGAAGAAGCAACGAAAAAGAAAGAATGGAAGGATGCCATGGTTGCAGAGTATTATTCGATCATGAAGAATGATGTTTGGGATGTAGTCCCAAGACCTGAAGGGAAGTCAGTTGTGACTTCCAAATGGATCTACAAGATCAAGCATGCTGTAGATGGCAGCATAGAGAAATACAAAGCGAGATTTGTAGCTCGTGGCTTCTCCTATAAAAGGGGATAGACTATGAAGAAAATTTTGCTCCTGTAGCCAGGTACACTTCCATCAGATCAGTACTTGCTCTGGTTGCAGTGATGAAATGGAAGATACACCAGATGGATGTCAAGACAACTTTCTTGAATGGTGTAGTCGATGAGGAAGTGTATGTGGAGCAGCCACTTGGTTTTGAGACATATGATAGGGAGTCATACATGTGTTGGTTGAAGAAAGCCTTGTATGGCTTGAAGCAAGCTCCTAGGACTTGGTATGGTAGGATGGACAACTTTCTATCTAGTTTAGGGTTTACCAAAAGTAAAGCAGATTCCAACCTTTACTACAAGGTTGAGGAAAGAAATCCAGTGATACTACTTCTGTATGTGGATGAGCTGTTTGTTATGTTAAGATTCAATATGCTAAGACAGAAAATATCAGCATTACATTCCATTTCACAACAATAACATATACAGGATCACTAAAAGAAAAACAAGCACAACATAAACACAAGAGACACAGATTTTTCCTGGGAAACCCTCACGGGGTAGAAAACCTAGCAAAGCTTCCTCAATATAGATGACCATCAAATACAAAGATGTAAGCCATAGACATGAGCTCCTTATCCTCCATAGAAAATCTCTCCCTCACCTATGCGCTATTCACAAGTGAGTGTAATGTGTGTTAAATGAGGAACACACCTCCTCTATTTATACACAACTTCGACTTGTATTTTATATTAACTAGGTCAGCCCCAACTTAGCCACTGGGTTAAACACCCCATTACAACTGACTGGGCCGACCCCTCTAGGGTGGTCTAATAACCCTTTGACCCACATAACACATATAGGACCGACCCCCACTAGGGAAGTCTAATAACCCAAGTTACCACATTCCGATGGAGGAATAAACATCTCCGGATATACAATAAGATCTTCACGGAAGAATGAAACATCTCTAGAATAATAAAGTACAAATATAATATTCTTTGAAGTTACAATATTTCAACACTCCCCCTTAACGAGAAGGATATTATAACAACATTTGTAGGAGTGAGGAGTCATCAACATCATACATGATACATCTATAGATCATTGGAAGCTTTCTCAACATCATCAGTAACTCAACCAGTTACTGGAATATCTTTAAGATATTCAATACTGGAACATCAACATCTTCAGTACTAAGTCTTCATCTTCTGCAGCACTCGAACAACTACAGTAACATCATCATCTGGATCACTCAATCAACAGCCTCAGCATCTGGATCAACCAATCAACATCATCTCGATCATCTTGATCAACAACATCTCGATCATCTCGATCAACAACATCTTGATCATCTCGATGTATAGAATCTGGATCATCTTGATCTACAACATCTGGATCATCTCGATCTACAACATCTGGATCATATCGATCTACAGCATCTGGATCCTCTCGATTGACAACATCGTCATAGCAGCATACTTTGCAATACACAAGATCCTATTACGGGATGATCACTCCCTCTCACTTTAGGACATAGGTCCATGGATGATACAATACAGATCAAGTTCTAGGATGATCAATCCTTATCACTTTAAGACAAGTCTCATGTCTATGGACAATGCAATCCAGATCAACTTCCAAGAGGATCATTCCTTATCACTTTAAGACAAGTCTCATGTCTATGGATGATGCAATCCAGATCAAATTCCAGGAGGATCATTCCTTATCACTTTAAGACAAGTCTCATGTCTATGGACGATGCAATCCAGATCAACTTCCAGGAGGATCATTCCTTATCACTTTAAGACAAGTCTCATGTCTATGGACGATGCAATCTAGATCAACTTCCAGGAGGATCATTCCTTATCACTTTAAGACAAGTCTCATGTCTAGGGACGATGCAATCCCATCACGTACATTTTGAACCAAGAGTCCAGGGACGATGCAGTCCTATCATCAATTCTCGGAGACAGATGTCTACGGATCAATTATGGGACCGAAGTCTAGGGAAGATACAATCCCCACCTGTTCACTAAGGACTTCATTCTCGAAGACATCTGTCTACGGATCAATTCTGGGACCGAAGTCCGGGGAAGATACAATCCCCACCTATCCACTAAGGACTTCATTCTTGAAGACATCTGTCTATGGATCAATTCTGGGACCGAAGTCCGGGGAAGATAAAATCCCCACCTATCCACTAAGGACTTCATTCTCGAAGACATTTGTCTACGGATCAATTCTGGGACCGAAGTCTGGGGAAGATACAATCCCGACCTGTCCACTAAGGACCACATTCTCGGAGACATACGCCTACGAATCCTTTTAGAACATGTGTTCAAGGATGATGCAATCCCTCTTCTTTCTCGAAGACATATGTGTACGGATCCTTTCAGAACATGTGTTCAAGGATGATGCAATCCCTCTTCTTTCTCGGAGACATATGTCTACGGATCCTTTTAGAACATGTGTTCAAGGATGATGCAATCCCTATTCTTTATCAGAGACATATGTCTACGGATCCTTTTAGAACATGTGTTAAAGGATGATGCAATCCCCTCGTCAACTTAGACCTTGTCTAAGGACCATTCACCAACTTCACTGTTGGCATAACCAATATAGGTATCCACATCATCGACCTCACTGTCGATGCAAGAAATATCATCATCAACAATGATATCACTCCCCCTTTCGAGGAGGGTCCTTCTGAACTACACCAAGCTTGTCTCGGTAATACTCAACCTTTACTTGAGACAAAGGTTTTGTCAATATATCAGCTACTTGTTCGTCAGTGCTTACATACTTGAGCTTGATAGCTCCTTTCTGCATATCCCGTATATAGAAATATCGGATCTCTATGTGCTTTGACTTATCATGGAACACTGGATGTTCTGTCATCTTGATACAACTCTGGTTGTCACACAGGATCTCAGTGGGTTCCATCTCTAAGTCAAATAAACCAGATAATAACTTTTGAAGCCATACCGCTTCACAACCAGCAAGTAGCTATGTATTCCGCTTCAGCTGTGCTGAGAGCCACACTAGACTGGTTCCTGCTAAACCATGAGATCATGGCAGATCCCAGACAATAACATCCACCCGATGTACTTTTCCAATCTAATACACTTCCTGCCCAATTAGTATATGTGTAGCCATACAATCTGAAGTCATTATCTCCAAGACAACATAGACCAAAGTCTATTGTACCCTTTAGGTACCTTATCACATGCTTTGTAGCTTCTAGATGAACACGTCTAGATTCCACTAGATATTGACTCAAGGTGTTCACAGCAAAGCATATATCTGGCCTGGTATTCGTCAGATACATCAATGACCCAATAATCCGTCTGCACAGAGTCACATCCACTAACTCTGATGAGTCATTAGCTAATAGATTCAAGTCGAAACCCATGAGAGTGGCCATGGTTGTACATTCCAACATATCAAATCTTATCAATATTTCCACAACATACTTTCCCTGGTTGAGAAAGATTCCTTCTGATCCTTGCCATACTTCCAGACCTAGGAAGTAATGCATCAATATGAGATCTTTTGTCTCAAATTCTGTAGCTAGCTTCTTCTTGCTTTCCATGATCTGTTTCTCATTCCCTATTAGAAAGAGATCATCCACACACAATAATAGTATCATCCATAATATTAAGGTAAAGGTTAGGATCAACTTTACTTTTGGTAAAGCCCAAGCTTGTCAAGAAGCTATCAATTCTCCCTTTGTGACTGAACATCATTCCTACTCTGAGTGATCTTCTGCATATCTATCCGTGCCATCTCTCGTCAGATGGGTCTACTGATATGAGCCTCAAGATCATTTGAAATCTTTGGTTTGTTCCTTCTTGCATCCATGTCATCTGTATATAGAAACCATCTTCAATCTTGTAGCAAAGGTTGAAATCTGCATCACCCATGGTGATCATTAAGCTCATCAAATGAATATCGATCCTGGGTACCAGTACAGAGCCTGATTCACGCTTCTTCTTCAATTACACCATTAAGAGAATGGTCTTATCTAGCCACTTGGAGCAAACATCTCATCACGATCCTCTTCCTCTTTATAAGAGAATCTTCTAGCCATGAGCTTGCTATAATATGTTTGATTTGTAAGTCTTCTTGTTGAACATCCATCACTTGTTCAGTGTTCATCATTCTTCATGATCTTTCCTACAAATCAAAATTAAGTACATGATTAGTAATACTTCATAATCATCAAATCATGTTGACATGATAACCTATTATGCATACAAATATGATTTTCATAGTTATGCAACAATCTTGACCAATACTTTGGCACAACACTTTTCCATATCTTGTATGCATATAGTGGCTATCTAGATTCCTTCCATCTCTACCAGAACATACTATCGAGAGCGTGCACAGCTCTCAGCATGTCAGCAAAGAGGTTTCATTCTAGACAATCAACAATGGAATGTTTGTCCAACTTATCAATCATATGCATATTAGTAGTATACTGTTTAATGCCATATGAATAATCAGTATGATACATTCTAAGAATGCAAATATGCATACAACTATTATGAGCAATATCATAGATTATTCAGTAATTCAAGTAACAATTCAAATACTTATGTTTTTATGTCTTGTGAGGTTTCTTCCTTCTTGGTCTCTTCTTCCCTTCCATGTCATGAGCTTCTATCCATCCTTGACCACTATGCATGCTTAAGTGTGCAATAGTGTCATCATCATGATCTCATACATAATCATACATTCATTAGTATAAGCTCAATGTTATCACAACATTATGATTCTAGGTAATCTTGAATATGTATGGTCATGATCATTCAATACATGGGTATCCTAGCACAAAGTAGGATTCTAACTTGACATAGAAAAACATACCTGGATTAGTATACATGCTTAGTTATGTCTAACATACCTAAACAATATCTTCTTTGTTCTCTTCAATGATTTAGAGACCTTGTGCTAGAACCTGCATATCTCATAAGTTAAGCATAGTAGAACAAAGTCATACATACCTCATAACTAGATATTCTATGTGGTCAAAGACTATGGATGAGTCTTTGTCCTTTATAGAACTTGATTTGTCTTTCTTGATGTACCTGTATTTTGTTAGTAGACAACATCATCCTCATACAACACCACAAGTGCATTAGTACAATCATAAGTGTCATAACCTTAAACAATGAATGTCTTCTATCATTCACATGCATTCATACTTTTAGTAGGGTGATAAGACAATTCTAAGATTAATCAAGATTGTACTAACCTCAATAATATGAAGACAAACATATCATGAACATATTTCAACACATACCTGTATTTCCTCACGTCATACCTGTCAGGATTGCTTTTAACCCAATCCACTTGATTTGCTGAAAATGGATCTGGAGCTGGATTAGGGTTTGTCAAAGAAACCCTAAAAATTCAAACTTTGACTTTCACACTTCTGAATGGATGGAAAGATGTGCCTTGCTGAACTGATCAAGCTAGCATACTTCAATTTTGAAATCTCCAAAATTTCACCCCTCAAAATTGCCTTTGAAAATTTTGAATCTTCTGGACAGGATCCCAAACTAGGGTTTGATGAAGCCCACCATTCTGCCCAATCAAAAGGTTCGATCCAAAGCTCTAAACTCTTATTTTTCTAAGGATATTCCAGCTGTGGTCACAGACTTAAAAAATTCCAACTTTTGCAGAAGCCCTAATTTCCACCTTTCCGATCAAAATCCCAAACTGGGGTTTAATCAAGCTCGGTCTTCTACCCAACCAAAAAAATTCGATCTTGGTCTCTAAATTTTGATTTTGATGAGTAGAATTCAGCTGTGGACTCCTCTTCCAAAAATTCCAACTTTCTCTGAAACCCTAATTTTCCACAGCAGTGACGATTCAAGAATGAAGGTGCTCAAAATCCAAATCTGTTTTGACAGAAATATGCACCTGCTTGTTTCTGGTGTAACACCGAAATTACGAATCCACAGGGTCTAAAAATTCTGCTTGTGGTATCTTGACCTGTCCTCTTTCCAACCCCATAGGTCTTACCTGAATTGGATTCTCTGAGAGAGAGTTATGCCAATTGTCGCAACATGACCTGCTTATGGGATAAACCAGGAGAGCGAACTTGTACGGAATGCCACGTGTCACTGGTTCAACTTCGGCCTCTGGAAAAGTTACCTGAGATAGTACAGTCCGTGCACTATCTGTCACATTTTACTAAATTTCATTTGGAGCTTCCTAGCCCAAGTTATGACCTTTTTTCCTAGGTCACCTGATTATGACTGAGATATGGAAGAGGCATAAACCCTAACTTGTACTGATCATAACTCACAAATTAAAGTGAATTATAGGGTTTCCTTTGGAAACAAGGTACATGGGGATGTTATATATGACCTGTAAAGGTTTCAGATCCTGAAACTTTTCCAAAATGGATTTATAGAGAAAGTTCCACAATGACTGGTTTTTTATATACAAAACCCTAACCTTCAAATTGTCGCAAGTGAAACAAGTGTCTTAAGTGACATACATTGCCTTCCTTTAGGTTAGCTCTGATAACATGTTAAGATTCAATATGCTAAGACAGAAAATATTAGCATTACATTCCATTTCACACAAGATCACTGAAAGAACAACAAGCACAACATAAACACAAGAGACACGGATTTATCCTGGGAAACCCTCATGGGGTAGAAAACCCAACAAAGCTTCCTTAATATAGATGACCAGAAAATACAAAGATGTAAACCATAGACATGAGCTCCTTCTCCTCCATAGCATATCTCTCCCTCACCTATGCACTATTCACAAGTGAGTGTAATGTGTGTTAAATGAGGAACACACCTCCTCTATTTATACACAACTCCGACTTGTATTTTATATTAACTAGGTCGGCCCCAACTTAACCACTGGGTTAAACACCCCATTACAACTGATTGGGATGAACCCTTTAGGGTGGTCTAATAACCCTTTGACCCACATAACACATATAGGACTGACCCCCACTAGGGAAGTCTAATAACCCAATTTACCACATTCCGACGGAGGAATAAACATCTCCGGATATACAATAAGATCTTCACGGAGGAATGAAACATCTCTGGAATAATAAAGTACAAATATAATATTCTTTGAAGTTACAATATTTCAACATGTTACAGGAGAAGATAGTTTGATTGATGATACCAAGAGGAAGCTTGCTTCCGAGTTTGAGATGAAGGACTTGGGGATGATCCACTATTTTCTAGGCATGGAGGTGTGGGAGAGTGCAGATGGGATCTTCCTTGGACAAGGGAAGTATGCAGTAGAGATCCTGAAGAGGTTCGGGATGATGGACTGCAAGTCCATGGCCACAACTATGGCATTGAACCTGAAGCTTCTGTGTGATGCTTCATCTGATCCGGTTGATGTCACTATCTATCGTCAGACGATTGGGTCCTTGATGTACTTGACAAACACGAGACCAGATATTTGCTT
The DNA here is from genome assembly GCA_027924585.1 of Larix kaempferi. Lineage (NCBI taxonomy): Eukaryota > Viridiplantae > Streptophyta > Pinopsida > Pinales > Pinaceae > Larix > Larix kaempferi. The sequence continues at coordinate 868,081 of BSBM01000891.1, forward strand.
TGCGGTGAACACATTGAGCCAGTTCCTAACAGATCCGAGGAGTGTTCACCTGGTTGCTGTAAAGCATATTCTGAGGTACCTGAAGGGTACAGTTGATTATGGGCTCAAGTATGATGCAAATCAAAAGTTTAACCTGTAGGGTTATGTTGATTCAGACTGGGCAGACAATGCTGCAGATAGGAAGAGCACTTCTGGGTGCTGCTTCAGTATGGGATCAGGTGTGATCTCTTGGTTTAGCAGGAAGCAATCGTGTGTATCATTGAGTACAACTGAAGCAGAGTATGTTGCAGCTTGTTTGGCTAGTTGTGAGGTAGTATGTCTTAGGAAGCTACTGTCTGAGTTGTTTGATCTCCCGCTGGAGGCTACTGGTATCTTTTGTGACAATTGGAGTTGTGTGAAGCTTTCTGAGAACCTAGTGTTCCACGACAGGTCGAAGCACATTGAGATGAAATATCACTATATCAGGGATATGGTGCAGAGAGGAGCAGTGAAGCTCCTATATATTGCGACGGATGAGTAGATTACAGATGTGTTGATGAAACCACTAGCTAGAGTGAAGTTTGAATATTTCAGAGAGAGGCTTGGTGTTCTTCAGATTGACGACACTTTGAGGAAGAAGTGATGGACACATTTGCTGGAGGCATTCCAAGCATGATGAGAGGAGGATTCCTCACATGCCTGCAGATATAAGTGCTGGATGATGAGCATCAGGACGATGCTCCGGTTACTGCTCTGTATATGCATCATGTTGGATGCTTGGTATGATTAGTTGGATCATGTATATGTATATGCATCATGTTGGATGCTTGGTATGATTAGTTGGATCATGTATGATGATATGTATTAGGTAGATACATGATATGCATCAGGAGGATGCGTTGACATGATCAGGTGGATCATGAATGATGAGTCCGAAGACACAGATGCACAGTGCCTTTCCGACATGGTGGTGGATGTGTTCTCCCATGTGCGTTGATGTAAGTGCAGAGCCTTTCCGACATGGTGGTATATGTGTTCTCCCATGTGCGTTGATGTAAGTGTAGAGCCTTTCCGACATGGTGGTAGATGTGTTCTCCCATGTGCGTTGATGTAAGTGCAGAGCCTTTCCGACATGGTGGTAGATGTGTTATCCCATGTGCGTTGATGTAAGTGCAGAGCCTTTCCGACATGGTGGTAGATGTGTTCTCCCATGTGCATTGATGTAAGTGTAGAGCCTTTTCGACATGGTGGCATATGTGTTCTCCCATGTGTGTTGATGTGAGTGCTGAGCCTTTCCCGGATGGTCAGGGGAAAGTCCTTCCATGCCGGTGAGTGTAAGTGCTGTGTTGTGTGCATATGGACTGTGCTTCGTGGATGATGATCAATATGATTATGAGTATCAGGATGATACTCCATGGTCATGGACAGGTTGATCAGTATGCTCATAATCAGTCCTGGGATGATCTTTTGAGGTTTTGTTGATGCACGTAATCATTCCTAAGGATTCCACAGTATGGCCAGTGATGAGGAAGACCTGCAGATGGTGGGACTACATCCAGTATGAAAAAGGACTGGCTCTGTATAACTTCCTATGATGAGTAGATTTGAGATTGATTGAGATAGAAGCAGTAGTGACGATGACAATGATCCAATGACGATGATCCAGAGAAGAAGACTTGTGCTAGCAGATCTGTGTCAAGAAATACCTTCCTAGTTAAGAGGGAGTGTTGATGTATATGTAACTTCGGAATGTATTTCACCTATGTATATTGTACTCCTATAGAGATGTTATTATTCCTCTATACAGAAGTGTCATCATTTGTATTGACCAGTGTCGCAAGTGTTGTAACTTGCTGTGATGGGTTATTAGACCACCAAGTGTGGGGTCGGCCTGGATCAATGTAACCATGGGTTATTAGACTGAGTTAGACAAGTCGGCCCTATTAGTTTATTGGGCAGGATAGGACAAGTATAAATAGAGATCGGGATATATATATTTGATCATCTCATTACTCACTCTTACATCACTCGAAAAGTGGCGCACTAGTTGAGGAGGAGGAGTAGCTTCTAGTAGAAGACTATCTCTTGTATTTGGTTGTATCATTGCTCTTTCTATCTTTGAGGAAGTTGTGGGGTTTTTCACCTTTATGGTTTTCCCTAGTGAAACTCTGTGTGTCTATTGTCTCATGTGATTGCTTGGTGTGATTGATATGCATTGTTATATTTGATATGCTGTACATGTTATTCTCTCAGTAAAGATCCTAGAGTATATGTTAATTAATGCTAAAAAATTTAACATATTAACCCAACCATTAATATATTAAACATAAATTTTATAATTCAAATTTGCATTATAAAGTTACAAATTATGTACATAAATATTTTATTACTGATTTGCTGCACTAGATGCATGTTTAGTGCATCCTCCTCTTAAGGAGGGTAACGACCAGATGCACCATATTTCTCTCTGAATTGGTCTACAACCCAACTATTGGGACAGATCATTGGCATATTTTATTTTAAATGATTTGGAAAAGGCATGCTTCTACCATGCAACCGCCTGAATTCTTTTCTGTCAATGTCCCATTTCCTCCTATTCTCTTCATACAATGCGACCCACGGCTTTGTTTCCTCCGTGTTGTAAATAATGAATTGATTGATTGCATCAATGTCCTGAATTTGTTGTTGTATTCATGGAAATAAAACCATATTCAGTACGTATGGGATCAAATATAGAATTTGACATTTGTTGTGAATATAAGTTAGTATGTGTAAAATTGAAGATCAAAATATAAGTGACTTACTCTTTATCATGCGCATTTTTCCATTCATTTCCAATACCTCTCCTTCCCTTGTGTCCTCATCACATTCATCATCCCAAATCACTGCGCCTGGTGTGCCTTCGATTTGCTTGATGTGCTCACTGGCATAATAGAATGACTCATATACTATGTACCCCTCTTCCATAGACCCCTCGAGTTTTTCTCTTTTTCGAACAAATCCCTTCGCTTTTTTCATGAACCTCCCTAAGAAGAACATCCAACGATAGGAGACCACCCCGACTAATTCAACCTCATCGACTAGGTCAATTGGAAAATGAATTTGCAAGTCCATGAAACTTGATGACAATTCCTTCTCAAACATACAAACAATATCAACTATCTCTTCACGCCACCGTGGAATGCTAGAAATGTAAATCACCTTTTATGTGACCCACCATACAAATGCAGATAATCTAGATATGGCATGCCGCAGGTCATCTGGGAAGTCATGGTTCACACACCCACTCATGAACAACGGATAATGACACTACAAAGTAAACATAAGAAGTTAAGTGCATTTTAAATTTTGTGGAAAAAGATATAAAAATAGTAATAACAATTTTTTGGCATTATCCATACCCTGAGAAGGTTGAGATGGTCATGTGATTTCAAACCCGAGAAATTTTCGTCTGACGTACTGAACCATCATCGTAGAGTAGAACCAAAAAACGAAGGTGCCTTCATGCCCAATATAACTTCTTTTGCCAAATTAAGATCATCTTTCTTCAAAATCCATGGGACATAGCCTTTTTTAAATGAAAAAGAGGTGCCAACCTCTCCTCTATTTTCTTGTCTTGGACAATGCTTCTTTTTTGTATTTGAAGCAATAAGGTATTTCCTGAATTTCATATTGTCACTTCTTTTGGATGATATGTGACTCCACAAAGAATATGAAACATTTTTAAATATATGCATGGAATCTAGTAAGTGGGAAATATGAAGATGCTCCCAATATCGGAGCTCATAAAATATCAATTTTCTTTTCATCCCTGTGGAAATTTTCTCAACATAGTTGTTTAAGAAATCAGGATCATTGATCGCAGAATGCACATTTGAATCGAACATCTCTCTTTATTCCTTCTCCTTCTCTCTGTCATTTGCCCTAAGTCAGCCAGCCGATGTCATTATTTTAGGCCCTTGGGTTCTCTCTCATTTACCATTGAAAGCAGATTTTGCTCTTCTATAAGAATGGTTTTCTGGGAGGAATACCCTAGAGAATTCGTACAATGAATTTCATAGGTCTTTGGACCACCTAGCCTTCATATAAGATCCACCAAATTTAAATCCATAATAACCTTTTGTTACAAGACCTTTGATGTCATAGTAAAGAGAGCACGTTAGTGTTGAGGAGGAAGAGAGTCACACCGAATTAAATATTTCAAAAATTATTGCTTTGAATATAAAAACAAATAAAAAAACATATTTACCTAAACAAACTTCTAAACCTAGATAATCATGTGTGGTGTACGCACATATTCCATAAAGTGTAAAACTCCTCTGTGATGGGATGGGTCTCAACACATCATATACCTGTATCCCTTCCCATAATTCCTTGAATTCATTGATCACTGGTTGTAGGTAAACATCCATATTCTTCCCTTTTTTTTACCAGGGACTATAAGAGCCAACATAAGATGTTCCTTATTCACGGAAAACCATGGGGGGATATTGTTATTGATCACTACTATAGGCCAAACAATATAGATGTTGTTTGGTTGGGAATATGGGTTGATGCCATCAATTGCTATGCTCAATCGGAGGCTACGTACTTCATCCTTGAATTTATCAAGCCATATATCCTCTATATGCTTAATGGCTATTGTTTATGTTGGGATTTGCATAACTCATTCCCCACTTCAGTTTGATGCATGCCATCCTTGAAACATATATAATTGTTTGCAATGAAAGAGCCTTTGAATCCTTGGGATTATAGGCATGTGTCTCAATATCTTATGAGGAGGACCATGTGCTTTAGCCTTGTTATTTGATTATTTGTATCTATCATGCCCACATTTTGGACATATCGCTTTGTCTGCATATTCACCTCTATATAGAATACAATCATTGGGGCATGCATGATAAGATATGTACTCTACACCCAACATTTTCAACATTTGTTTTGCCTCTGTGCAGCTGTCAGGAAAGACATTATCCTTCAGAAATACCTTATCTTTGAATAGCCTACAGTTAGTGGGAAATAAAAATGTACAATGTCATTTAACGTTCATAAAATCAACCATTTTCAATGATGATTGTGTCACAATATTATTCAAAATATAATGTAGTTGATAGTCAGTTACCTCAGCATTGCCGAGAAACATGTGTCTAACATGCCATACTTTGCTTTCAAGTTGTATAGTAACATTGTTGTCCCCAATTGTGTATACTTTGACCGACCAGATCCAAATAGAGGTGTGGTGGAAGCCGATTTAAGGCTTTCAGATAAGGCTTCAATAATGAGAGCGTCATCACCTAGGTCATTGGCTTGGAATGTATGGAACAAAATTGCATCCATGGCACTCCTTTGTCGTAATAAATCGCCCATACCAACATGTGAAGAACTACTATCACTGTAGGAATTCCTGATTGGTGAGAATGGACGCATTGGAAATTGAATAGGTGGTTGATTCAACCATGCTTGGTATGGTTCCTCTCCAAGTTGTGCTCTTTTTTCAGCCTTCTCTCAATTTGACATTATACTGGGGTGCGGCTGAAGATGGTAGGAAGGTCGCTCATCATTAGAATCCCGATTTCAAAAATATTGAACATTACATCAATGATGTTAGTAAGCACAATGAAATTGGTTTGATCTCACATTATAGAACATAATTATTACAAAAGCACAAGAATCACTTCTGGTATAAAGTGTTAAGCTGCAAAAAATTTATAAAGCAGCGTTCAGATTGAGCGATAAATTAACATCAATTCCACATTAAATATGAAAATTTAAAAATGAGTAACACACTTTCAAATTGAATTTATAAATTAAATTAAAATTTTATAAAACATAATTTCAGACTGAGCAATACATTAATATGAATCCATTGAAAATTAACAAATAAAATTAATCAATGTTTTTTTGTCTTATGCCCCAAGGGAACGTCTAAATGTAATCCCAATGCAAGGCATCTCTGATGAGCGGTTGGTGGTCTATGGAAGTTGTAGTTTATTAACAACTCGTTACCAGGAGACAAACTACGTATTGCATGTACAACAACAAATCTGGACGCTTTCCTTTTCATAAAGAACTCCTGATCATTGAAATGTTCCTCAAATGAACAATGGAGAAAATAAAGAGCACCTAGAACTATTTATGAACCTTGCAATGTTACGATGAGAGCATGGATGACCATCTATATACAATAGGTTCTGCCTGTTAAATTTTTGATAAACATAACCATTCATGCACATACTATACATGGAAATGTTGTGCTTGTATTTAACAATATTCAAGTAATCAGACCGACAATAGATAGGACTGAAAAATGGCATAAGTGCTACTGACTGTTGTTTGAATATTTTATATTCCTTGGAAGGTAATAATGTATTTGTATTATGTTGGAAGATATCCACAATCTTATGTAAAAGAGTAATACATTATATCCCATATTCATTATGGTAAAGTATACTCTTGATATTCATTATTATATAAAGAGATGTTATTATGGAGAATTATATTATCCCACATGTAATATGTGAGAGTAATTCCTCCTCATCTCTTAGTATATAATAGAGTCAGGGGAATCACATCACTCATCATGATCCTTACTTATTCAACACAAGTATTTCTATATCGTATTGGGGTTATTGGCATTGCTCTCTTGTAAGCTTGAGGGAGATATTCTAGAGATAATAGAAGACTACCTTCCCGTGGACGTAGCCCAATTGGGTGAACCACGTATATATGGTGTACTCTTTTCTCTTGTTCTCTTTCTGTACTTATTGTTGATATATTATTGTTGATATATTATTGTTTTGCATAGATAGGTAAGCTAGTTTAGCTAAATCCATATCTCTGACATGGTATCAGAGCTAGTTGCTGTGATCTAGTACCTTCTATTGCTTTCAAACAATATTTTATCATTTGGGCATTGTTTATTTTTTACATTTTCTTTCTATCTGGTAGCCATTAGGCTTCTCTTCAGATTTGGGCATGTTTCTGCATTTTTTCTTTCTAACCCTAACCTTGTTGTAAAGTTTTTTTTTTTTTGCAGAAATTTTTCAAGGGTTTCTTGATTATTTTTTGTAGATCTATATGATTTTCTAATTCTCCTCAAGGAGATCTATATTTCAGTTACCGGATCGACATTTTTCGTCCAAGTTTGGTAGAATTTGTGCAGGTTTCTATCTTCGATAGTTTCGACACTGTTTTTGACCTCAAATTTGATGTCCGCGATCCTTGCTTCGCAGAACCCGGGATTAACCGCAACTGTGCATACCCGCAACTTCCAGTGAGCAGACCCGCGTGTGCTACGACATACTCGTGGCTGTTCTCATTGCTAACTCACGTTTACTTTAGTATACTCGCTACCCTCCTGTGTAGAGACCCGTGAGTGATTCGACATAGCCGTGACTTTACTGCACAGAAACCCGCGAACACCCCGATCAGAACCGTGGCATTCCCCTTTACAGAACTGCGAACCCGCGACTGACTCTACTGTAAACCCGCGACTAATCGTGACCTTTTCTGTGCAGAACCCGCATTTTTTCAGTGTTGTTCGCGAGTCCACTATGGAAAAACCCGCAAGTGAATTTTCTTGGCACTTTTCAAAAGGGCTGTAAGTAAAAGTTTCTTTCCTTTACTATTTTTTCTACTGTGTTTCTACAGTTCCGTACGGTAAAGTATATCCGTTTTCTATTATTCACTTTTTTTTTCTCTTGTCCTTTCTAACATTTGGGTTTCTTGTCAATATTTCTATTATTATGACTTCAGAAGTAGCTTATGTTCCTGAACTTGTTGGTTCTAACTATCTTGCATGGAAGAGAAAAATGATTGATGTTCTGAGGGTTAAGAATCTATGGAGGATTGTTAATGGTGAACACATGAAAGCTGTTGATGCTCAAGCTGTGGCTATATGGGAAGATAAATGTGATCAAGCAAGAGGGCTCATTGGTCAAACAGTTTCAAATAGTCTTCAGGTAAGTATAGAGGCAGAAGACAACCCCGTTGAGCTATGGAAAATTCTTTCTTCTTTATTTGATAAATCTGATGATGTTTCTTCTTATTACCTTGAAAATAATATTTTTGAGCTAGATCCTACTAAATTTGAAAGAGTAGAATTATATCTTGCTGAAGTGAAAACCTTAAATGAAAAATTAAATAATTGTGGTAAAGATTACAAGAAAACAGACACTTCTCTTATAATTCTTGTAGAACAAAAATTGCCATCTTGTTTTGATATGTTCATCCAAACTAGGACTAGAGCTCTTGAATTGTCTTCAAATACCACAAAACCTACTTTTGATGATTTTTGTAAAGGTTTGATAAATGAGCAAGAAATGTTAATTGTTTCAGGACAAGTCTCATCTAATAAATCTCTAATGGCACATAATAAGAATCCTAGGAGAAGTTTTAATAATGCTAAAGGTTCTTTTTCGCACACTTCAAAACCTACTAATAATTCTTGTAATGCTTCTAATGCACATCATGAATCTAGTAAGAAGAAGAAAGTGTATGATCCTTGTAAGCATTGTGGTAAAACTAATAATCCTGAAAAGAATTGCTTTAAATTGAAACGTTTAATGTCTAAGGCTAAAAAGAATGGTTCTGATGAATCGCACGTACCTTTGTGTGCTTCTGTTGTTTCTTCTAGTAATTATTTTTCTAATATGGAATGGATAATGGATTTTGGTGCTTCTAAACATATGAATGGTAATGTTTATTTATTTACATCTTATGAAAATAATAAAAGCACATCTCAGAAAGTATCTATAGGTGATGGTAAACAACTTTTTGTAATTGATTATGGTAATGTTAATGCTGCTAATGGTCAATTGGAAGATGTTTTTCATGTTGAAAATATGCCCATCAACTTACTTTCTATTTATTGTGCATGTCAAAAAGGATTTAAATTTGAAGCTTGGCCTGATAAATATGTTCTTAAAGATATCAATCAAAATTTCAAAGTAGTTTCTTCTGGTCCTGTTGATCATACTACTGGTTTATATAAATTTGTTGGTTTTAATTCAACTAAAAGACAACATTTTTATTCCTATCTTTCTCATGCTGATGAACTAAGTAAATTATGGCATGAAATATTAGGTCATTTGAATTATGGTAAAATTAAAATGTTAACTAAAATGGTACATGGCTTACCTCATATTTCATTTACTAACGGTGTTTGTGAAGGTTGTGTTCTTGGTAAGCATCATAGAGAAATGTTTGATACAGGTAAATCTTGGAGTGTTAAAGAACCTTTGCAATTAATTCATAATGACATTTGTGGTCCTATTGAAGTTCCTTCTATATCACATGCAGTCTATTTTCTTACCTTTATTGATGACTTTAGTAGAAAATCATGGGTTTATTCCTTGAAAAATAAAAGTGATACTTTTTCTATGTTTCAAACTTTTAAATCCTTGGTTGAAAATGATTATGGTAAAAAGATTAAGACTTTAAGAACTGATAATGGGGGGGTATTCATTAAGAAATAATTTGAAGCTTTTTTTTTATCTAAACATAGCATTCGACATCAAAATATTGTTCCTTACACACCTCAACAAAATGGTATTGCTGAAAGGAAAAATAGAACTTTAGTTGAAATGGCTAGATATATGCTTTATTGTAAAGGATTACATAAGAAATTTTGGGTTGAAGCCATCAGTTGTGCTAACTTTATTTTAAATAGAGTTCCTACAAAAGTTGTTAAGCATGTTACCCCCGAGGAAAAATAGAATGGAATAAAACCTGATATTAGTAACTTTAAAGTGTTTGGTTGTGAATGTTGGGATCATATTCCTGATGACAAACGGAAAAAGTTAGAACGCAAGTCTCACAAGTGTATATTCATTAGTTATTCTGAGGATTCTAAGGCTTATAGCTTGTTTGATCCTTCTAATCAAAGTGTCATCATTATAAGAGATGTTCAATTTATTGGAGTCTCTCCACCACCTAAGTCTTTCGAACCTCATGTTACTATGAATATTCCCTTATCACCTGTTACTCCTATTTCAATTACTCCTTCCAGTTCTGTGACTGATCTTAGTTCACCTTCTTCTTCTTCTTCTTCTTCTTCAAGTATTCCACCTAAATGTCTCGAAGCTCCTGTAGTGACTTTTGTCCCTTCTAACCTTCCTGTTTGGGCTCGAAAAACTCTTGAATCTGCAAGAAGTGATATCGAAATCCCTTCCGATAGTCATAGAACTAGATCTAACTTTGCTCTTATGACCAAAGTTTTGGCCACAGATGATCCTACTAGTTATGCTCAAGATAAGGGTAAACCTCATTGGGAACAAGCTATGTATGATGAGTATGATTCTCTTATGAAGAACAAGAATTTGTCTCTTGTTCCTCTTCCTTCAGGAAAGAATTTAGTTGGTCATAAATGGGTTTATAAAACTAAATTTACTGCAGAAGGACAGATTGAAAAGTATAAATCTATATTAGTTGCAAAAGGTTTAATAAACTTGAAGGTATATATTATCATGAAAATTTTTCTCCTGTTGCTAAAATGAATACAATAAGAACCATTTTATCTATTGTTGCATCTTATAAATGAGAAATACACCAAATGGATGTTAAAGTGATTTTTTAAATGGTGAGCTTAATGAAGACATTTATATGCAACAACCTCCTGGTTTTATTAATGCTGAACCATCAAGTTTGGTATGTAAATTACACAAGTCTTTATATGGTTTTAAACAAGCACCTAGGGCTTGGTATGATAAAATTGATGCATATTTCTTCAATAATGGTTTTAAGCGTTGTATATATGATATTAACCTATATGTTAAGCATGTTGATGATAATATCATTGTTATTGTTTTATATGTGGATGATCTTATTATCACTGGAAGCCAACTTGTTCTCATTCAAAGTATGAAAAGTGACCTTCAAAAGCAGTTTGAAATGACTGATCTCGGTATATTGCACTATTTCTCGGGTCTTCAAATTTGGCATCTGGCACATGGTATTTTTCTCTTTCAACCGAAGTATGCTACAAATTTATTGGCTCGTTTCCATATGAGTGATTGTAAACCTGCTCCTGCGTCTTTTCAGTTTGGTGTAAAGTTAACTGTTGAGTGTACTACTCCTCTTGTTGATGCTACTCTTTATCGCCAGCTAGTCAAAAGTTTGATATATTTAACTCACAACATACCATATCTCTCTTTCACCATCAATATGGTTTCACGGTTCATGCAACAACCTCATGGAAGTCATTGGTAGGAAGCCAAGATAATTATGAGATATTTACAGGGGACATTGTACTATGGTGTTTTTTATTCGAGCAGTGCTACAGTTTCACTTTCTGGTTATACAGATTATGACTAGGAAGGTGACAGTTATGATCGACGGTCTACTGCTGGTTATATATTTCAACTTGGTTGAGGTCCAATTTCTTGGTCCAGCAAAAAGGTGAAGATTCTTTCTTTATCTTCATGTGAACCAGAGTATAGAGAATCCAAAGAAGCAGTTTTGGTTACGGCATGTTCTTGCTGATCTTGAAGTGTGACAATCAGGGTGCAATTCAGCTTGCTTATAATCTGGTATATCACTCCAAGACAAAGCATCTTGATCTTGATGCTCATTACATTCGAGGTCTCATTGAAGATGGCGTTCTTTCTCTTGAGTATTGTCCTACAAATCAACAATAGTCGATATCTTCACCAAATCCTTAACAGCCGTGACGTATGTGCATCTTCGTTCCTTTCTTGGGATGAGGGAAGCTTTCATCAAGGGGGAGCAGTAATGAATCCTTCCTTCCTTTGTTAGTGAGATTTTCTCCCATCCATTATTAAGGGGGATTGTTGGAATAATTTATATTCCTTGGAAGGTAATAATGTCTTTGTATTATGTTGGAAGATATCCACAATCTTATGTAAAATATTAATACATTATATCCCATATTCATTATGGTAAAGTATACTCTTGATATTCATTATTATATAAAGAGATGTTATTATGGAGAATTATATTATCCCACATGTAATATGTGAGAGTAATTCCTCCTCATCTCTTAGAATATAATAGAGTCAAGGGAGTCACATCACTCATCATGATCTTTACTTATTCAACACAAGTATTGCTATATTGTATTAGGGTTATTGGCATTGCTCTCTTGTAAGCTTGAGGGAGATATTCTGGAGATAATAGAAGACTACCTTCCCGTGGACGTAGCCCAATTGGGTGAACCACGTATATCTAGTGTACTCTTTTCTCTTGTTCTCTTCCTATACTTATTGTTGATATATTATTGTTTTGCATAGATAGGTAAGCTAGTTTAGCTAGATCCATATCTCTGACAACAGTTTGGGAGGAATAAGTACATGCGAAAAGGATAAACAACCAAAGATTTGTAGCATCTATATTAGACTTGGTAATCATAAAACAATTACCACAAAATGAGAATTCGGTTCCAACACTAGGAATAGGTAGAGAGGACGACCAAGCTCCATATAAAGCGCAGTTGTAAGAATTTTGATATTTACTTAGCAAATTCACAGGAAGGGAGAAATCATTGCTACCCTCCAACAATTGGACGAACCTCGGTGTGTACTTGGACAGTTTTGTTGTCAAATCTTGTAACTTTTTGGATATTCTAGTAGAGATGGGTTGGGTGGCATTCATATCATACTTTGGATCACTAGAACTCTCAGATGACTGAACATAATTCGAGGGGTTCTTCAATTTAGGATGAGACATAGTTGTTTTGGATTCCAACTTTTTCAAAAATGAGCATAAGGAAGTGTTCTTGCGTGTCTTTTCTATATCACCTATTGGATTGTTTACTGTAGTAGGGGGTATTAGACCATCGACATTAGGTAATATCTCATTGGTGTAATGGGTGAGTGTGACACGTCGAGGGCTCTCCTTCAACCCTTTCCATTTTGAAAAACTACAAACTACTGGGGTGTCATAAAAGATTTCCAGCTCGCGACGAATTACCGTCGATGAACCAGGACAACGGCTTGAAGATGGCATGTTACAATTAGAGGGGTAAAGCGGCTGCCCATTTTCATCCACAAACTGTTTGCGGTATCTTGCTCCTGATAAGAGCTTACGACGTTTTGAAACTGGTGGAATGTCTTGTGCATCTGAATTTAAACCCAAATCGTGATCCCACAATATAGAATAAATCGATATTTAGATTCACATGGATAAGTAACATAAATTCAAATAAGTAGTCAAAAAATAAATAAAACCCGAACTTACAGGGGATGGAATGGGAGAACTCATCGAAATTTGAACAAGATGGTATGAGTTGGAATCTGAAGAATTGACCATTTGATACTACAAATTTTTCTTCCTACATTTGAGAAAAATCAACAATGAACATATATATACTATGAAACATTGTAATTGGTGTGGTTAACTAGTAAAAGGTCATTTAGTATGAATATATAATTCTAAGTGGACACATAAAAACATAGAATTAAAAATAAACCGGTGCGTTTATTCATACATTAATGCACTGGTGCGCTAATAGAAGATAGATGCACTGATGCGTAACAAATGTAAGCACACCGTTAAAGGATATCCGCAAAAGCCCCTGTGGTGGAAAACATCCGCTACATTTGCTAGTGGATACTTCTAAACAAATTTTCACAAAATAATTTATTCCGGTGTGTTTCCTATGTATAAGCACATCGATGCGGCATAACATTACACGCACCGTCGTATAGGTTTTGAACAAGGTGAAATTTACATATGTATGCACCGGTGCGAATTAAAAACAGGCGCACTGAAAATGCCGAAAATCAAAATTTAAAAAAATCGCATGAACCCTATTTATTTGCCCTAAATTAAAAAAAGGGCATCAATTTTAAGCTCAAAAAGTAAATCTAAATAGTCTATAAAAGCCAAAAACCTAAATAGTAACTCACTGTTTTGCCAAATTTTTTAGGGGAGAGTTCTGGAAGAGAGACTTACGTGGAAGGAGTTTGGAGCAATTGGAAGGAGTTCTAAGGGTTGAAATTTCTTAGGTATGGTGAACCAAACCAAACCCTGCATGATGGAAATTGAAAGCATGTAAGTATTATTGTAGATTTTATAACCTTATTTAGAGTTTAACTAGATTTACAAAAAAAACACTTCATACTTACCTTTCATGTTGCAACCATTATTTTCTCCTTCCTTCTTTTCGTTTTATGTGGCTGCAAAATTCTTCATTAGGGTTTTAATCCCTCTATTCTTATACATAATTAAGATTTCACCTTTTAGGGAATTTGGATTTACTTAGCTTGTGATTATATATAGAAAGTGTAGGGTGGTATGGGTCCACTTTTTTGGTCGAATTCATAACCATGTCGGCTCTGTCAATTTTTTTTTAATTTAAAAATGCATGCGTTAAAACCAGTGCATTCATATTAATTGAGCGCAACGGTGCGTTCATGTAAATAACTCACCAATTTTGAACTGTGTTGCATTCTTGTTAATTATTTTATTAAAATGAAAAAGTCATTTTTCATGTGTTAGTTCTTTGTTCCCGGTGTGTCTCATTTAGTGTAACGCACCGGATTTACTATAATGCATCCTTTTTATATTATTTTACAAAATTGAAAAAGTTGATTTTAGTATTTCGATTCTCTGTTACTGATGCAACATGTTGGAATTAACCATTGATGCAGTTTTTTCACTAACATACCGAGGCGTTTAATGTATATAAGCGCACTGAAATCAGATTTATTATTTTTTAATATATTTTTTTCGTATTTTGAAGGTATGTAATTTGTTTGTATAATATATTGATAGCTTCTGTATTTAATGGTATAGGTTGTTTATTGATATAAAATGTATGCTATGAGTTCAATGAACAACAACTTTAATCAACATGATGGGAGCACATCGAGAATTACAAAGAAGGCAACTGATTTTAATTAATTTCTGTATTTAAATTAATTTGTTTAAATTATTTGTAAAGTTGACTAATATGTATTGGTTAATGTGTGACATGCAGTGCCAAAAAATGAGGAAGCTCGATAATATTCTTACCAAACTAGCTCCAGGAGAGCGTAAAACATTGATGGAAAAGTTGTAGATAGATGAATCAGGTGAATAAAAAATAAGTCAATATGAATTATTTATTCAAATTTGAATAATAATCTAATTAATTAAGAATATTCACTAATATGTTTCAAATAGCGTAGTTCACAAATGATGAATGTTATGCGGGTACTGACAACAACATAATTCAATGTCATCATAAGAATTTTTTTTATGGAAGATGCAAATGATGATCAATTGGTTAACTCAATTGGAGTGGTGATGGAAGTTAATAGAAGGGGAAAATAATTTTATAATACTCTGATGGATTTAGTGGAAATAAAGTACATACGTACTTTTCATTTACAATACAGAAACCAATCAAATGATTCAAAGAATCAGGTCATATGTAAATTACAAGAGGCATTCCCAGAGCAATGATCAATGAGACCTGTCAGGATTGCAATAACAAAAACATACAACAACAAAAAGAATCATTCAAAAGGTAATATTCCTAAACATGTCTATGTAGAATATGTATCTAAAACTATTACAAAACGTTATTCATTCAATAATTTTAATTCTATCATATTTATTTTTCATATCAACAGAGAAATAGTTTAATGATATTTTACATTTTCAGGAAGATTATGAGAATCCTGAAGGATGAACAAGGTGACATGCAAAATGTGCCAGTAGGGATGTCCAATAAAGTGTACAAGGAGATGGTCAAGGAAATGGAAATAATTGAATCGCAGGAAGAGCCATATCAACAACAACGTGCTTCAAATGTATAAAATCATTGGTTTTTAGGTTTATGTTATACATTTCATTAATTAATTCGACATTAAATATTAATTTTCAATTGTTTTGTTGCAGAAAGGAAAATAAAATGGAACCCATTCAACACACAAGACAGGACAACAAGGAAAAACGGGGTTGACAGCAAATTTTGTGAGTATTTTTTATTTCGTTGTAAGGGGTTTCATAGTGGTTGTTATTGGTATATATATATATATATTTTTAATTTTCTTTCACTGGCAATCCTTGCATGCCTTCAAACAGGTGTTAACATACAAAGAGGAGCCATCAGAAAAATTGTTTGACATTGGGTTAAGCAAGGGTTGTGAGTATATGTTGGCGTATCAAAAATTAATTGTGGATTTTGTAAGCCTCTATGTTGTTTTACTTCTTTCATTTTATAATTAATAAAACAACAATTTTTTTTATATTAAATATATGATTTGTGACGAGGCATAACATTGGTGGGAAACAAAGTATGGAGTGGAGCCAACATAAGACCTATTTATAGAAGGCATGAGATTTGGTTTTGAGAGAATGTGCATCATTCATGAGTCGATTATTTCTATGGTATGTCACTTTTCAATTTACATTAGTGTATACTATATATTTATTTTTCATTCTTTCCGCTGGTAATGTGGATACACTCAATATACTTTATTTTTATGTTTAGATATGGAATGAAGAAGAAAACAATCGAGCCAATCAACAAAACATTCCACCAAATAACCCAATTGATGCAAGTGGCTCAAGAACCGATAACAATTCCAACGAAGAATGATGCTCCATATTTAATTTTGATGTTAAGGAAACCTGTTGTAGCTCGTTGTATATTTTGAAATAATTGTTCATGAAAATCAGACATTTTGTATAATAATGTACTGGACATAGTGTTCAAATTCAAAGATGAGTTACTAATAAGTGTAACAATAATTACATGCATGTTGACATTTTGATTATTGTTGTCTCTATGTATGACATAGGCACTCTTATTGATATATATAAAATAATTTTTTTTTATTCTATTGCATTCTTCAATATTATTGTCAAATGGAACATGTGAAATGGTACATTATATTGGTAATTTTTTTTCCAATAAAAAATGTGTATTTTCATTCAAGATGGAGCAAAAATAAATTATTCACTGCCACACAACACTCGTAAATGGTAAATTGGTAATTAAATGTATGGATGATTAAATATTACAATAGATTCTTGCATCTATGATGTAAGAAATTAATCCAAATAAACAATTTCAGTAATTAAAAGTGAAATCAATTTGACTATAAACAAATATTTCAATTTTAGATGAATAATGCAATTAAAAAAATAAAAAATATAATATATATATTTGAATGAAACATCAGTAGTCATTCTTAAAATAATCATATTCAATGCTTTTAATGATATATGTCGCACAGGTGCGTTCAAATAATTAAGCATTGGTGCATTTATAACAATTGTCATCGGTGCATTCAATTATATTTATCGCACTGGTGCATTTAAATTGCTTATGCGCACTGAGAACGATCACAACTTATGCTAACCAATTTTTAGTTTCTAAGCCTGATAGTGCGTTCCATGTGCTTAAATGCACTGGGACATGTTGATATTTTGTAAGCACCGGTGCATTCTATTGTTAAATGAACCGGTGCATTCGTGCATAAAATGCACCGGTGCGTCTGGATAAATGTACGAAACCGTTAAATCTAAATGTAATGAAAAAATGTACAGTGCATATGATATAAAACATCGCACTAGTGCTTTTATATTGTAGAGACGCCACAATGCGTATTTAATATACTTAAGCATCGATGTGGCGTTGCAATTAGATTCTTTCCGGTGCTTGTTCTGGTTGAGTGCACTAGTGCTTCGTTTCTAAGTATACATCATCGATGCATTATAGGTAAAAATGCACCGGTGTGCTTAAATTCTATCGTGCGCACTGATAAAATAATCTCCGCTAAAACCTCTGGCCACCAAGTATTTTTTAGTTATAAATTGTATCCGTTATCACCTCCGTAAAAACATTCGCTACCAATGGAGGAGGTCTAACGGGTTTTTTTTTGACAAATTTTGCCAATCTTGTAACACTAAAAGCATCCGTTATGGCCTCCGCTACAGGGATTTTTCCTTGTAGTGTTATCCTTTTACATATATTTAATATTTTCTTCTACTACTTATAAATTTGTTTCTCCAAAAATATTTTTGTTGTAATAGAAATATACATCTATTTCAAATTTGCTTCTACAAACATAGTGAAAACAAAAAATCATGCTTCTTGTTTAAACGCATACATGTGATAGGATTGCCATCCTTTGAACATATGACATTACCCTAATTAATAGTGATATCAATCTAAATGGTATTAGTTCATGCTTCTAGTAAGCTACTAGGTATAAGTAAATCATAACAAGCAAGTATCATGACCATTCTGTTTAAGTACTGTATTATAATTCTATAAGTAATAAGAGCTGTGGATATGTTATGGATAGTCAATAAGCTCAATAATGCTTTGTGTATTCCTTATCACTTTTCCTTTACAATGGTTAAACCTATCGTAATCAATGGTATTACTAGTATTCCACTTGCTATAAGCATTCACAAGGCATGTAATTCAATGTGCAACACTAGGACTCATATTCGTATAAGCTAAACCAACTACATTCTATCAATTTGTGACACTATTCAGTACAATGGTTCTACTTCATTACTAGAATGTTGTCGGTATCACAGTAAGCTCATAATGATTACCATAGTGTTACTCTTTCACACATGTATTATGCTCTATTACTATTGGTATACTATCTATACAGAGTTGTGATTAATATGGAACTTACATTGCCAATTCTTATAATTCGATTACTATGGGTAAAATATACATATTAGAGTGATTACCATTGCTCTCAGAAAGGTGATGAGTAAGCTAAGCAAGTGGTATAAGTTACAAATATAACTCGTGTTAATGAATATGGAAATATCATGTTGATTACTCATTGCTTGATTGGCTATCTCATTACTATAACCTCTTGTAGCTTGATATGGCATAGTTATAGCCTTTATTACAACCATAATGGTTAAGAGTGTGATTAGGCTTTTTGACTCTACTAGCATTTCCAAATTCAATAAAATTATGTTTGGTTTGATTTATAATCTAATTCTAGAATGCAACCTAATTTTAGACTATAAACTACATATGGTTGGAAATGTTCAATAATATGAAACCTGTATTAAAACATAGATAATTTACTGAAACATAGAAGGAATAACATAAACTTGAAAATTTAGAATGTTCATTGATCTGAAACATGGAAAATACATAGATAATATTAATGAATGATAAAGGAATTAGCTGAATGTTAATACCTAAACCATTGTGCACACACTGATGGTATGTTCATAGTGTTGATGCACTGTTTGGATGTCTAAAATGCAAATAGAGGCAAATTGCAAACATAGTGTTGATAGTGTTCAGATGCAAAGTTTGAAGTCATGGAATGCAATTGTAGGCAAAGAGGTTGATCTATAGTTTTTGTTGTTGTTCAAACTGATTAGTGCTTGGAATTGACATGGATTGCAAACTTGAATTTCAAAATGAGTGTTTGGGATTGATTTGGCTCTGATCCAATGACTGAGAATTTGTATTTGCTGATCCATGTACTTTTAAAGTGTTTAATGGATGATTTGATTTTGTTTCATTGGGTGGGTCATTTATTGCATTGGGAGGTTTAAATTGTTGATCAAACATGGACCAGAAGATGATCTCCTTTACCTTTTTTTGTGTAGGTGTTAATGGATGATGGGATACCATATCTTGCAGGTTGTATGTTGTTGCTCCAAAGGTCATTCATGGGGGATTAAGTGATAGGCAATATGTACATGTAAATTGAACAAGATAAGATATTTTGATGTTTTATTTGATATTTATGTCAAGACATACTTGGATATCAGTAAGACAAGATGGTTTGTATTGTTGACATTAAAATGACTATTTAATAATAACGATTGACCTAATCAATTAATGAATATTTATAAATTAATATAATATTTACTTCTGAGTTAATGAAATTTGATTGTTCATGCAATAAGTCGTTGATGGGTCGAGAACCATAACCACTACTAATCCCTACACAACAATATGAATCTCTACCATTTATAATGTAAATGGGATTAAAAAATTATATACATAAAGTCGTCATTGATTTTACTCTTTTACATATTTGTGAAAGAGAAACCAATCTCCAAACAAAACCCAAAGAAAGATAAACCAATATAACGCCCCGTGATCTTGCCTGGTTGCTGCATTCGCGATTATAAAATAGGGTCTTATTTAAGGCAATGAATGAGAGCGGATAAAAAGAAAGGAAAGGGTTTTAAGATGCATTTATTATTTTGTAGAAAAAAAATGCATTTATTATTGTTGAATTCTTGTTTATGAGATAACATAAAGCAAAACACATTTTGTTCTACATTATTTCACATGGTTATTACATAATGTGAATTAAATTAAAAATATTATACATAACATCGTGATTGATTACGTTTTATAATTTATCGTCACATATAGTTATTATTGGTTTTATTTTTATTTTTATGGGAAGGCATAAAGCAACAAACATCTTAGTATTTATATATAAATATATTTTTTATTTCATAAATAGTGTTATTAAATATTTTAAGATTTGGCTTATATACAATTAAAATTAATTAAATAATTATAAAAAATAAAATAATTAAATATTTTTTATATGATGATGATGATGGCGATGACGATGAGATTTACTTGGTCTATCGGACCTTAAGAGAAGAGAAGAAATATTTAGATTATAAAATTTTATTCCTATGATAAAAAACTTAGAAATAGGCATCCCTAGGTTGTAATAGTTTTGACATGTTAGAAGATCATGGAGGTTTGTACTGTAGCAATATTATGAAACTGTGATTGAATGTGGGTGTATGTAGCGCACTCTGAGAGAAACTGACTTTCATCCTCAACGCTCATAGTCTCACAAAGATAAAAAATCCTTTCCACCCATGATATTTTACGAATTGTCCAGCGCCCTATTTCACTGTGAAGCTCATGGGAGTTCGTTCTTATCTTGGCTATATTAATTTTCTTCTTCGAACTAGTTAAGACATATAGATACTTTTGATCTTCTAGATTAGGGTTAATGGCCTCCTTATAGTATCTTAATTTTCTTTTAACCTCTAAATCTTTCTCTTCTCACATTTTCTCATTAAACTTAGATGTGATAGTATCTTTAATGTTGTTGATATTTTACAAAGTAGCATTTTCCTCAACCCCCAAATGGTTTAACCAAGTCATGGCGTCTTTATACCATCATCTCTTGAGTTGTAGATGGTCTTGATTGGATTTTAAGGCAATTTTAGGGAGTCTCTGATCTCCCATGTTATTTATCATGTACTTGTATGCTAGGTACCTAGTCATAGCGATGCTTTCAATGAAGAAAAACCACTTCTATAAGAAGAATATGATAGATGTATTAATTTTAATTCTGAAGTTATACGTGATAAAACACTTCTTTACTCAATCTTTCTTCATTATTTTCAATCTTTATATACAACCAAAATCAATCATTAATTAAAAAAATCAAAATACAAACAAAAATTACATCCAGATAGTAAAATAATGATTTACAATGCAAATATCATAATGATACAATTCTTATATATTATCAACATATATTACATTTATTTAATTTATGTGATGACATTATTACTTTGACTATATATCATAAGTAATACAAATGTTGACATAACTATTATAAGATTTCGATTTATATAAAACCAACATGAGTCAAATCAAGATAAAAAAAAATATAATTAAACATTTCTCATATAAATAGACATTAAATAACTCATATTTATGATGACTTGCCTTATAAGTTATGTTATGACTTTGATAATACATGAATGTCGGGTGCCTTTCGTCGTGATTATGTTTATATATATTTTATTTTTACGTTTAATTGGTCGTTCTAAATGGTTGACGAGTTTAGAATATATATTAACGATATTTAAAAAAATGGCAATTTTATTTAATAATAATTAAGTTACATCTTTTTAGATGCTATATAACATGGCTTAGATACATCTATCTAAAAAATTTAATATAAAAAAAAATCCATTACAAATTCATAATAATATCTTTTCAAAGGCTTCTGAAACTAAAACCATTTAACAAATCTACACATTAATGTTAAAATGAGATTCTGCAGAAACTCAATTACTTAAAACTATTATGTCCCAGGCCAGCAATGTAGCTCACTTGGTGAGTGATGAGGCCAGGGCTTTCTGATAGTGCAGAGTGGGGTTCAATTCCCCTGGACTCTTTTGCATGAAAAAATAAAATAAAAAAATATGATGTTCCATCTCTTGGATCTTCATTACCATTCATGAAATGGAGCATGGTAATACTCCCATACATTTCAGTAACTTCCTCCCTTATGAACCAACAACCATAATGCATGTGTTGGCTTGGTTTTGCAACCAAGCTTAGTGTTATGGGCACCTGCTAACTAGTAGCAGCAGTTTCAATATTAAGCAAAAACAATAAACTAAATCTAAATCTAAAACTAAACTAACATGTGCATATCATAATAAACTTTTTGAATTAAAACAAGAACAAGAAATGGAAAAAATAACTTTGTATTGAAAATGGGGGCAAGCAAGTGCTTGCAATAATAATACCTCCAAGTGATGAAGATAGTTGAGAAGCTCCAAGGGTGAGTAGCTCCAAACTCCAAAGGGTCCTTTCTCCAAGGTAGCTATAATGGCCAAAAGCTCAAGGGAGATTTTGGCAGCATGAGGATAGGAAGATGGATGGATGTAAAGTGAGGAGCCCCTACCACCTTTTTATAGGTTTTGGTAGTGGAGAATACCATTGTGGTTTTGGGGAAACCAATGGTATTGACCAATATGGTTTAGGTACCTTTTCCCTCCTTTTTCCTTTTTTGAATATTTTTAATATTTTTATTCCCTTTTTAATATTTTTGGGAATTTTGGACCATTTTTGAGGGTTTTTTTATGTTTTTTTTAGGAAAAATACTCATTTTGAGTGGAAAAATGGGTGTATTAAGGTCTTTTGGTGACCTTTTGTTGGCTTTAGAGGCTCAAATGGTAAAAAAGTGGACAAATGGGTCATGTGAATAAGGAAATGAGCTAGTGAGCACTTTTTGGGTGTTAACAGATTGCCCCCTGATGTGTGAGGGCAAGAGCTCATCGTATGGCCAATAGACATCATAGTTCTTTTGTCTTTTTTCTGGGGTTTGGGGAGGAGAAGAGACCGATTGGAGACTAGATCCACGGCCCTTGGAAGCTGCAAAAATAAACAAATATTACATGGCCTCAATATGAATGAGGAATAATCTCTGATAATGGACGAGGCGGGCATACCCATGCTCGTATTGAGACATAATAAACAATTAGTCCCAAGAAGAGGGACCTGAAAAATAAAAAATATACTGGTACATCATAATGGTCCAGAGGGGACATTATTTTGGGATGTACTCGTGATCATAACATGACTGATTTCAATAACTGATACACTGGAATAACCGATGAACTGCTGAAACTGAAGGTGTCCAATCATCTGTAGGGACTCAATGATTGTGAGCCATCTCTGGGGAGTATATGTAACTGTATACTCGAGGGAGTATAAAACTGGAGTACATCTGAATATTGTCACCATGCGCAACCTGTATATCTATAGAAAAAGTGTAACTGGTTGTATCCATAGGTAGACTCTCGAATGTGGAGGAGTCAGATGGTATCCGGGGTCTTCGACTAATAACTGAACGGACCAATGCCCTATGCGAGTCTCAACGATGCGATCAGGGTGTTGAAGTCGAGCATGTGAGAAACAACTATTTGGAGAGGCACTGAGGACTCTTCTCGAAATGATTCGTAGGCACTCATCATAAATGGTGATGAGTCTAAGACACAGGGACCTCTAAGTCTATCCTTTGGAATAAATTTGGTTGTCGTCGACAGAAGGAGACCAGCAACTAACAAGGCAATGATGTTTCCTTGATAGGAGTGCGAGGTGTAGAACTGAAGTGTGGTAGTACTAATGGTAGGACTAACATACTTGTGGGGATGGGAAGTAACTGGGGTCATATAGTGGGTAGACTCAAACTTCCTTTGTTCAGAGTATGATGACATGGTTGACCTGGCAGCGTAGGGAACTGACTTGTAGGTGTGGGTATCATTACTTTGAAGGACTGAAGGGTATTTATTAACTGAGGTGACGAGCTGATGGGTGCTGTCAAGGGATTCTCAGGGTGACATACTGCAGAATACTCTGAACAAAGGCGACCAAAATGGGGAGGCTGCCCTATGAGTAGACGTGATCTGTTGTGGTACTGAGAAGCACCATTGGGTCCTTCTTCGTAGTTTTAATGAGCTCCAAGAAGGGATAAAAGTGTGCTCTGAAATGGTACTGTCCTGTGGATTTTGTGAACCCAGGACTGTTTGTGCTCATTGGTGCTTCATTTTTAAGGAGTCTGAAAATGATAAGAAGACTCTGCAGTGGTTATGATTACTGTCCTGTTGGTTTTACGAGCCCAGGATGGTGATTGTTGTGGTCGCTTTCATGTTTAGAGAGTCTGAAAGCAGTCAGTGGACTCCATTGGTGTTCTTTTTCGTAAGTTAGTCTCCAAGGCCCGAAAAAGCATAAAATGATGCAAATGGAGAACTCTTCTAGCCGATGTGACTAGAGTATTCCTTTTTCGTAATTAGTCTACAAGGTCTGGAAAAGGGGTAAACTTATACCAGGTAGAAGCCCTTTCAGATACGTTTAGCGAGCATGAAAGGAAGCAAGATTGCTCGACGATCTTTTCATTGTTTTAGGAGTCATAAAAGAGCTTAACAGAAACTCCCTAAGTGCCTTTTTCATAAAAGGGATTGCTCGGCCCGAAAAATGGATAAAACTATACCGAACAAAAAGGGATTGATGGGAGCGAGAAAAGGTCTCAAGCATCATCATGAGTGCAGAAAACTGAATCTGGTAACATAAAGATTGTCAAAAAGGGGCAACGGCCATTGTGGCATGTAAACTAAGGTGACGAGGGGTCATGGGAAAAATGCCCGACAAATCTGGGCGTGAGAGCGAGAAACGATCTCAAGCATCATCACAAGCGCGAAAAACTGAATCCGGTGATATACGACTTGTAAAAGAAAATGGACGACGGCCGATGTGGCATGCAAACCGAGGCGACGAGGCGGCATGGGAAAAATGCTCGAAAAATCCATAGGTGAGAGAGAGAAATGATCTCAAGCATCATCACGAGCGCGAAAAACTGAATCCGGCGATATAACACTCGTAAAAAATGGACGACGAACCATGTGGCACGCAAACCGAGGCGACGAGGGGGCATAGGAAAAAATGCTCGAAAAATCTGGGCGTGAGAGCGAGAAATGATCTCAAGCCTCATCACGAGCACGAAAAACTGAATCCGGTGATATAAGACTTGTCAAAAACGGAGGACGGGCGATGTGGCACGCAAACCGAGGCGACTAGTGGTGTCGGGACACAATGTTGATATTGGTCCTAGTGAGAGCGAGAAATGATCTCAAGCATCATCACGGGCACGGAAATATGAATCCGGCGGTGCAAATGGTGCGAAACATGGAGGTCATAAGGACTCCGGAATCGTTAAAGTAAATAACTAGGTTAAAAAATGGTTGCAAATAAAGGTGAGCCCACCAAGCCAAGGATGCAGTTGTGGGGAGAAATGATGACCCATGGGGGGAGAATACTAGGTGTATCAAGTCAAATCGAATATAAGTGATATGTGACCTCAAAAAATGGTTGAGATCAAGAATGTGAAAAGTGAGTAGGGTCAATGACTTGCCCCCATGCGATGTGCATGGGGTTTGTGATTGTGGATCACATATGTGTTGGTTTGAATGATGGGCTCATTGAGGTGTTGAGATAGAGGTAATGGGGTAGGGTCAAAATGATTGATCATGCCCCCTATCCCAGGTTTGAGGTAATCTATTATGTCCCCAAACTCAGAGGTGTCAATTCGGTGCAGATGTTGTTTTAGAGAGGGATCAATAGGGCATTGAGCAACTGTTGGCGGGGGAGTGTACCATGAGGTTGTGGGCCGTGGTGTCATACTGAAGTGATGATATGATGATGGGGGATTCCCTTTGTGGGGTGGATGCCCCCAGTATCTATGATGAGAAACACGATGATGATGAGTAGGCAAGGTTTTAGGCCTGCCCCCATGTTGTGGACATGTGGTTTCCTCATCGATTTGAAAGGGTTGAACATGTGTGTCTAAGGGATCAACGGAAGGGGCCGACCAGACAGAGGGGTATCCAGTGGAAACCGTGTAAATGGTGTTAATTTCTTCCAAGGAGGAAGATGGTGGGGGATGAATTTCCTCGATGGTGGGGGATGAATTTCTTCAATTGTGGGGGGCGTCGTCTCAAGGTCCAAATTATTCATCTCGTAGAGAGCTTCTCTGTAATCTGGGATATCAGGACAGTGATGTGAGTAATGGCCGTAAATACCGCATATCGCACAAGGGTGGTTGGTATGCAGTGATTTATCACGAGGCTTGGTGTTTGGGTCAATTTTGACAACCGGGATGTTGGGGTCGTTGTTAAGCATTTGCATGTGTTCCTGTAATGCGGGTAATTGTGGACATTGATGAGTTGGATGGCCTAACTCATCACACAACGAGCATTTAGGAGGAGCACGAAACACGGGGGGAGGTTTAACTGCTTTGGGAGGGGGTACCGCAGTGTATGGTTGTGGGCCTCTGCCCCCAGTGGGCTTGATAAGAGGAGGGGGATTCATAGAAGATGAAGGGGTAGTGACACCACGAGGTGGTTGATTCTGGATGTTTGCTACACCAGGGGGTGGACGGTTAGAAGTATTGATGGGTTGCACCGGTTGTAAAATGACATTCAGTGTCGGAGGAGAGGTTGGGGCAGGTAGGTACCACACAGGTAGTTCTAATGTTAATCCTGGGAGATTAACTGTAGCCATGACTGGTGTGCTGATGGTGCCTGAAGGGGGAAATAAAAATGGGATAGTATGAATTGGTGTGTCTCCTACGTGAGTTGGCACTGAGGGTGGTTGCGGGAGTAAAGGGGGTTGTTGGTTTGGTACTTGTGTGTTATGCGAGAGGGTACACAAATTAGATATCTCGGTTATCTTCAAAGGGGGTTGGATGGACTGGAATGTGGAAGTCATATGTAATTCCGAGTATAATCCGGGTCTAACTATGGAGACGAACGATGTAGGTGCATTCTGAACTAGTTGTTCAATCATAGGGAGAACATTTGTAGGTGCAATGGGAGCGTATGGGTTTCGACGCGTTTGGAGATTCATGTCGGACGATGACATCATAAGGAGATGATGAGTATTTGAATCCATTGGTTGGTTTGTGTGTGCAGCATATGTGATTTGCTGTTGTGGTGCTGTGGGTCCTTGAGGAGGATCCAATAGACAAGTGTTCACCACTCCTTATGTGGGCAAAGGATTCTGCAGCACCATGGGTTGTGGTTGAGGAGGTGGCACTGGTTGTGCTGCGTGCCCTTGGCATTGGGCGTCATCAAACCACAATTGGCGTGCTCGCCCCAAATGTGGGAAAGTATGTGTATAATGGCCGTATACCCCGCATATGGAACATGGGTGGTTTGTTCGTAAATTGGGGTTCTTACCCTGTTTTGGTGGTCGATCACGGTTTTGGTTGGCGGGGGTAGCGTTGTTGTTGTTTGGAGGATAAGTCTGAGCGATTGGACGTTGTGGTGCAGCAAGGACTACCTGTGGTGGGAAATAAGCCGTTGGGGCTTGTGAGTGAACAGGAGTATGTGTGGCCTGTTGATGGTAATACGTAGGGGGTGCAACCAGAGGTGGATAGGCTGAAAGTGCATGACCATAACACTGTGGTGGACATGGGGGTCCATGAATGTGGTGGGGGTGGGCCATGGGAGCATACCAAGTTGTAGCTCTAGAGTGAGATGTGGCCCGCAAAAGATCAGGATCATTATTATTGCGCATAATGGAAAATGGTTGGTTGTGGGACGCAACTTGTCCAATGATGCCATCGGCGGCGTGGGATGCCCCCGACGCGTCAGTATGGGAGGAATCACCGCGGGGAGCGTCGGGTAAAATGGTATACAGGTAGCCACACTGGGCGTAGATCAGATCAAACTGCTGGGCTTTTAGAATGGCTTCTTCTTCCGACTGGGGTCGTTCAGAAGCTACATCCTTAGCTATGAGGGGTAGGAGTGATTTGAGAAACCAATCCAAAAATATTCGGTCGTTCAGTTTTATCTTGCAGAGGCTACGACGCTTACGCCACTCATGGATATGGTCGGTGATGTGGGTAGCTGTGTTTTGTCTACAAGATAACAGTATTTCAACTCCTGCATCATAGCGTATAGGTAGCTGAAAAAACTGAAGGAAAGTGGAGGCGAGAGACGTAAAAGTATGGTGGGTCCCATGTGGTTGTTCGATGTACCACTTGGCTGCAGAGCCAGTGAACGTTCGTTGCAACAGTCTTAGACGAATGGAGTCATCCACTATCGAGTTAGATGAACACCATAGGTGAAAAGACATTATGTGGTTTTGAGGGTCCTCCCCAGGTTTTCCTTCAAACTTCGGGATGTCCGAGGGAAGCTTTGTGGGCATGGGGGGCCAAGTGGGGTCATGTCTAATAGGATCATTAGTTAGTCTTGCCAAGTCTGGCAAATTTAAACTTGCTAGAAATGGTAGACTGGCTGAGGGGTGTGATGTAGTAGCTGGGACATAACTATTCATGGTGGCATGATGTAGTGGTCTAGTAACCCCTAAGGGTATGCTAGGTATTGAAGGTATGTGTCCTCCAACTGCTGTGGTTTGGTATGGGTCAGCGTTTCCAAGTGCAACATGGATTACACCGGGGTTAGGAATAGTAGTAGGGATTCCTGGGATCTGGGTTGTGGTAATGAGAGGGGGTGTGACCCCTATGTTTGGCATACCCATAATAGGAGGTAGTCCTGTGTTGGGCATTCCTAAAGGTGGAGTGTCCCCCATATTAGGCATACCTAGGGGGGTGGTTGTTGCCATGGATGGCACCGCAGTAGAAGGGTTTGTGGATGTATCTCCCATGGTACTGGTAAAAAGTGGGTCGAGTTGTGTTCCAACCATAAGGTTGGTTGGGAATAACTCAGTAGGGTTTTCGGATTCAGCCTCAGAATCAGATGTGAAGTGAGGCGTGTCAGAATCGGATGAATTTATGGTTGACCGACGATGTGTCGAGTCAAGGGATAAGGCTCTACGTCTGTGATGTGGAGAGCCAAGTAGACTGAACTCTGGGAGTTCACCCTAAAGACGATGAGAGCGTCTAAAATTCTCAATGGTGAGAAATAAGTTTTTTGTGTAAAAATCTTCTGTGTAAGATGGTAATGTATAAAAAACTCAAAACCCTAATGCAACCAAGGGTGCAAAAAGGGGAGTGAAAATAAAGTCTCTCAGGCCAAAAAATCAACCTCAAAAAGCACTTATTATAGCAGCTGTGCTATAATAAGTGGAGGGATGCAAAAAATGGTCAGAATACCAACAGGAAAACAACTTCTAGAAAAAAGAGGTGCTACTAGACCAAAGGTGGATTGTATCATGCAAACACCTAACTAAAAGTATTGTGAATCAACAAACGATATTCTCTGCAAGGTGATGAAATCCAAGTCAGACAATATTGAGTGTTGAATCAATGGCTAGATATCCCCCTACCGGGAGGGACACCGGGTAATCAATCCTAAAGAATGGCAACTAGGATACTCCATTCATGACACGTCCAGAAAAGGTAAATCTGCCGTTTGGTCCTTTTACCGCAATACCCCTTTACAGGGATATCCCGAGAACTGCGAATGGTAGCCTTTCGGTTACTGAATGGATTTCGGTATTCCACTCAGGCTTCCGGAACCATCCTCGTGACTTCAACCCTCCTAGGGGAGAGGCCTTCCGATAAACTGGTTGTGACCGTGCCAAAAAATACTAGGAGATTTTGGTTCCCTAATGGACAAGAGCTATGTCTCAAATGTAATAATTGAGGGGTGTTATTGGAACACCTATCCCCTCAATTCTACCTAGCTACAAAGTTCTTTTAAGTGCTCCCCAAGTGGGGTTAAAAGTTGGTTGAAGTTAGGGTAAATTTTAAGGCTCAGTTTAAATTATGTGTTTGAGTGGGTGCACGCGTGGTATTTAAACTGAAATTAAATGCTTTGCAAAAACTATTCAAAAACCAAAGGATCTTTTGAAATAGGAAAGCAAATAATATGACTTCTTCAAGAAATAAATGGAAATTAAGTGCTTTGCAAAAACTATTCAAAAAACAAAGGATCTTTTGAAATAGGAAAGCAACTAATATGACTTCTTTCTTGAAGAAATAAATGGATTTCTTTTAAAATTTTGTTATGGGCAAAATATCAAAGAAGTAAACAGTAAAAATTTTATCTAGATAAAATGCAAATAAATCCTTCTTTCAATTTCTGAAAATTTTTAAAAAGACTTTTTTAATGGTGCATGATAAATAGTAAAATATTTCTATGGTTGTAAAAAATGTAGGAATTTCAATACTGTAAAATAGCTAAGTGGACAGAAAATACAGTAAAAAATTAATTTTTTAAACGGATTGGCCGAATGGAAAAAATTGCATCGTGGGTTTTGACAGAATAGCCGCGATGGACCGCGCGGGTTTCTGTCACACAGTCGCGATGGGCAGCGTGGGTTTTGACCGCGAAGCTGCGATGTGCAGCGTGGGATTTCGTCACACAGTTGCGATGTGCAGCGCGGAAAATGTCCGCGAAGTCGCGATGTGCAGCGCGCAAATTGGCCGCGAAGCTGCGGTGAGCCGCGCGGAAAAGAGCCGCGCAGTTTCGATGAGCCGCGCGACTGTTGGGAAAAAATCCGCGAGGCGAAAGCCGTACGTGGACACCGAAAAACGAACCCGAAAATGAGAATTTCAGGCTGTTGATGGCAATAAAAAGGGGCAAAATCCAGAGCAGCAATAGATCTGCTGTCTAGGATGGCAGATCTATGATTTAAACTGACTAAAATGAACAAAAATTAAGATCTAAAGCAAAAAATAAAATTTTGAGATCTAAAGATTCAAGCCAGCGGAGTCGCCAAAAACTATTGGCTTGGTTTTGCAACAAAGCTTAGTGCTATGGGCACCTGCTAACTAGTAGCAGCAGTTTCAATATTAAGCAAAAACAATAAACTAAATCTAAATCTAAAACTAAACTAGCATGTGCATATCATAATAAACTTTTTGAATTAAAACAAGAACAAGAAATGGAAAAAATAACTTTGTATTGAAAATGGGTGCAAGCAAGTGCTTGCAATAATAATACCTCCAAGTGATGAAGATAGTTGAGAAGCTCCAAGGGTGAGTAGATCCAAACTCCAAAGTGTCCTTTCTCCAAGGTAGCTACAATGGCCAAAAGCTCAAGGGAGATTTTGGCAGCATGAGGATAGGAAGATGGATGGATGTAAAGTGAGGAGCCCCTACCACCTTTTTATAGGTTTCGGTGGTGGGGAATACCATTGTGGTTTTGGGGAAACCAATGGTATTGACCAACATGGTTTAGGTACCTTTTCCCTCCTTTTTCCTTTTTTGAATATTTTGAATATTTTTATTCCCTTTTTAATATTTTTGGGAATTTTGGACCCTTTTTGAGGGTTTTTTATGCTTTTTTAGGAAAAATACTCATTTTGAGTGGAAAAAGGGGTGTATTAAGGTCTTTTGGTGACCTTTTGTTGGCTTTAGAGGATCAAATGGTAAAAAAGTGGACAAATGGGTCATGTGAATAAGGAAATGAGCTAGTGAGCACTTTTTGGGTGTTAACAGCATGGATACCTCATTTTTTGATAATTCATTAGCTTTAAAATTCCTTTCTCTGTAAACATGGTTGAAAGTAATCCTCTCCATATTTGATTTTAACCTTTTGACTTCTACCAAAAGCTGCATCAAATATATATTTCTACACACCTGGTCTTCTCTAATCTATTTGATAGTAAGCATTAAATCCCCATCAACCTGTAAGTGCTTATATTTTTTTCTTTCACTAGTCCCAACAATAACCAGAGGGCACTCAACTCTGCATAATTATTAGTACCTGAACCAAGACCCGCCTTGAATTTTATCTTGTTATCTTTTGACAAGTTCATTGTTCCTCCCACCCCACAAGCACTATGATCTTCCTGCACTGCTTCATCAAAAAATGATTAAAGCACATCCCCCCCCGCTCTCTCTCTCTCTCTCTATATATATATATATATTCAACTAGAAAAAAACATGACCCTTGTTATTCATAGGATCAAAGAGTACATATCTCCATAACATTTGACCCCTTACAAATTGAGAACTGTCATCATATAAGTGTCAAGACCTCCATCATAACCCAGTCCACCAAAAGTGACATATCAAAGAAGTCAACACAGAGCTGAAAACAAGCCGAACTGTCATATTCCAACTACACAAAACAGTCAAGGAATCAACAATTTACCAATTACACAAAACAGTCACTGTGATCTAAGATACAAAGCATAGCACTAAGAACTGTCAAAGCACAAACAATAGACACCTGAGAACCAATAACATAAAAGGAATAGTCTCCTTGAAAGAAATACGAACATCAAAGAATTCTTCAATATAAAGGACACCTTCTTCAGTGTTGAGAGCAGTCTTGGAGAGGCTGTGAACATCATTGTTGTTTCTCTGTAGATGTGATCAATTGTCAAATTTGCAAAAGAATCCATCATCTTATTTACCCTTGTGCACCAGTGATCAAGAGAGAGAACATGAAGATGGAAAATTTTATTGGCCCAGTAGACAATAACCAAGGAATCGCCAAATACCTGCAATGTGGGAATGCCAACAATAAAAATAAAATTTACTAAACACCATAGTGCTAACAACTCAGCTTTGGTGTTTGAGCCAATCCTATAGTTCATCCACAATTTATAGTGATCATCAACATTTATATATAGTAAGATTCTTGCACCACGAATTCTATATTTAGAAACACCATAAAAAAATACTGTAGCATAAGAGAATGTTGGAGGATTAGTGATTTGACGAGGATTTTTTCTAATCATAACAGGAGCATAGTCTTTATATAAAATCAACATTCTAAAGCAATTGGCAGTAATATTTAGTGGTTTGTATTAAAAAATATAATAGTTCCTAGATCTATAAACATCCCAACATATGAAAACATGAAGAGTTTTGTGAGCAGGGAGTTTTATGACCCAATTTTCCATATTTCTTTCCATAGAATTGGATCCCCAATCCTAGAAAATACTAAGTTCATTAGCGATAGATTTCCAGATTCTCTTCTTATAATCACAATGAACAAAAATATGGATCACTAACTCACAACCATGTTTTCAAAGTACACAGATACTTGGGCCAGACCAACCCCTCTGAAGGAGATTATCCCACGTTAAGATATAGTTCTCACAAGTAAACCATAAAAATCATTTGATCTTTTGTGGCATATGCCACTTCTCGGTTTTTGAATACCACCATTTGTTGATAGGACTTGAGAGAGAGTTTTCAATTTCATTATAAGCATCCTTAGCATAAAATTGACCTATGGAAGGATTTAAATACCAAACCAATTCATCGTCTTTATCCTCTAACATGATGCCAGCTCTATTAAGGGATGCAATATATGCATTCCATTCATTGGCCTAGACATTTCCCAACCCCAAGTCTTCAAAATCAACTAGTAAGTGGTCGAGAATCTCATCCATTGCGGTGTCTTGGAAAAAAAACCAAATTCTTCCAAACAGTCCAAGAGATAGAAAAAAAGACATAATTTTATTCATTGCCAACAACAAGGTCGATCCCAACAATAAATGTTGAGCCATTACCAACCTTCCAGGAAATATCCTTACTAATCCAAGAAAAGGCCCTCACAAAACCCTTCCAAAAGTTTGAAGCATTTCTGACCAATTGACTTGCATTCCTAATCCAACCAACAGGGTAACCCTTTACGTACTTGGCATTTAGCACCTCACACCAAAGACCAGATCCAAATATTCCTCTCCTGTTACACCCAAAATCTACTCAGCACCAGATTCAGTGTATACACCCCTGAAGGCACTTGGAATAATAATCATCCTGGGAGGGTTTGTACCCATTTGTGCTAGGTTTTGAAGGGTCATCACAAGTTGCACACTAGGAACATGCGACGTCGTAGGTTGCACCACTATAGGGTGCAGCGAGGTCTGTTAATGGGAAAAAATAGCCTATTCGAGATCCTTCTCAAAACTTACTCATTTGGGGCGTTATCCCTGACCTCTAGGAGAGCTGGTACTCGACCCCTAACTCTTTGGGAAGATCCCCTATCTCTCTCCTACCCTTCCTCAACCTATCCTATCCACACCCTATCCATTTAGTCCTATATAAGTGAGGCTCATTCCCATACCAAAGGGAGGAAGACTAAGGTATCCATACGCTGGTGAAATCTACCTTAGAGGAAGGCTATAGTATCTACATGCTAGTGAAATCTCTCTCAAGATATTCCATTCACCTCTTGGAGAACTCATGCTTCCTTGGAACGATATGGCAATTGATTCGGTCGAAGAAGGGCTGCTACGTTAAGTCTTTGGTTGTAGTCCTATATCTCTCTCATGTACTCCTCTATTTGCAGTAATACAAATGCTTTCCACCAATATCGTTCTTATGTGTAATGATGTTGTGTTGTTTACTTGCTTAACTGTTTACATAGATCTCTTATTGTATAGATGCTCTTTACTCGTTTCTCTTGCTTTTGTGTCTTGACAGGTCTTGCAGCTTGGATCTGACGACCATGGGATGTGGAGCAGTATTCGGGAGAAAGGATAGAGAATCAAAGAGGCAAGACATCTAGCACTTGATCCTTAAGTAGATTTAGGAAACATGTTTGTAGTTTGTTCTATTTGTTCTAGACTCGCATTGAGCTAGGGAGATCCTGCTCGCGCCCGCTCGAGTGGATTGTTCGGTAACAAATCTGGTGACCATACTGGAGAGTACTGTTTGTTTTGTTTAGTAGTCATTCATCTGAAAGTCATTTTCAGTAGATTACTTCACACGAGTCTGTTTATCATTTTTTCCATTCACTTTTAGATCTTCACATTGAAGGTTCTGATCTTCTTCCTATGAGTTTATACAACTCAGTTTCAAACCTGTTTATGGTTCATTATTGAGAGATCTGATTCATTTTTGAATCTAGAACTTGCCTGTCGCACCTGGGCAATGAGAACAGAGCGACACTGTGTGTTTCTGAGTCTCTGTCTTTTGTCTGTTGCTTACTCATCGCATCCTGTGCACTGGTAAACTGCGATAGCGTCACACCTCTCGTATAGGTAGCCTGCAATGTCGCACTGTCTGGAAAGACAGAGTGCGCCGATTTGTCGAGACTTGGCATACAGACATCCATTCCCTCATTTGATCGTTTGAGCCTTGGTTTGATGTATGAACTCCCTCTGTGCTGCAAGATCCAGCCAGAGATCCCACTTATGATTTGTGTGTTGAGAGTTTGGTTTCATTTGGATTGACTTTGGGTTCCGCTTTGGACAAGTTTGAAATCGGTAGTGGTGGATACTTTTGTCTCCTCCACCTTCATCCATTCACTCTTGCATTCCCTTCCTTCCATCCCTGATCTGATCATTGCATTGGATCAACCTCCATACCTCGTTTACATTTGTTTTTAGCTTTGCATGCTTAGTTTGGTTGTTGCTGCTTGATTTTGAGTTTAGTGTGTCTTTTAGCTTGGTTGAGTGCTTATCTTTTCTTGAGTTTTCTGAGTCTATGAGTGCTGCAAGTAGCATTTTCTTTTCAGTCATTTAGCTCTGAAATCAAAGTTGTTATTAGATTATTGTTTTGATGCATCCATCGAAAGATTAAAAGTGATTCTTTCCATTGTTTCTAAAAAAATTATTGAAGAAAGATTGTTGTGCATTGGAAAATTCTTGTTTATATTTTGGAAAAGTTGAATGAATGTATCATCCATTGTGTTTTTCTTGAATTATGAATCGCTCATTTTCTTGAAAGAATCAAACAACGCTTCAATTTTTTGCAAAATTGTTTCCATGCTAAGGAAAGATAGATGCATTTTTTATTTTTGTTGCCTTTAGATCATTGAAAGAAAAAGTGAAAAGCTTGCATATCCTATTTCAGAATCTTCTCATTTCATTACTTAGTGTCGTTTTGATTTGAAAAGCAAAAGAAAAGAAAATAAAAAATGCTTTGATTTGGATAGTAGTGTTGTGTACTTTTGTGTTTCGTTGAAAAAGAAAAGAGTACTTTCATTGTCAAATTTATTTGCATTGGGAATTGTGTTGCATTGAGTTTGTTTTGGCAATACCATTGGAAAAAAATCTTTCTCCTTCCCATAGGTAGAATTCATTGAAAGAAAATAATATTTCGTGCATGTAGCTAGGGCTTGCATTATGTTTTCGATTATGTACTCACCTCATGCATTCACCTAACCGTCTAAGATAAAATTAACGGTAGAAATAGGTAAAATTTTTAGCAACTTGTGTGTAAGTTAGAGATGTGTTCCGGCGTCGTTAAGCGTGGCAACTGTCGTTATTTGCTAGCACTGTAGTCTGGGGGTATTGTAGTCTTCCACGTACATCGGTATATCGAGCTCCTTCACATACCCACCAAGTACCATAATCCATACTTGACATATATCGAAGGGTGTATCACGTACTCGACACGCATATCGGAAGGTCTCGTGCCAATGGCTGTGCATTAGACAGCACCACTACGGATTTGAGCTCCCACGTACCTTGCGTATATCAGGAGACACCATTAGGATTCCTGAAACCAACCGAGTTAACCATTTGGCCGTCTTGGCAAAGCAATACACCGAGAACAACACTCGGGGAGATTAGCACGCACGTATTGTCCAGGTAATTGGGTATGCAGGAAACGGTATGGTCCCAATCCTCCTTGTTGTGTCATATTGTTGGACCCTGCAGTATATCGCAGTTTGCGATGCCTTGATAATCCCGTGAGGTTCCAGACTTTTGAATCCACTCTGTCACATAAGTTTGCTTGTTGCCTTAGTTTGAGTAGGTTTTTCTGGACTACTTTTCTTTTAGCATACCCTTAGGAGAAACGTTGTTTTGGCCTTTTTTGGATGATTTTCCTGATACTCTGGCGGATTTTCCCTGGAGAAGGTCCCATAGGATCTTGAACTTGCCACCCGAATATCCCCTTAACCCAGAGGTTATTTCGAGGGTAAGAATGGATCAGCGTAACATGGTCGTAGTTACTGAAGTATGGAACCCCACTTTGAATGTTGGAGGACTTTTATTCCCGCAAACTCCTCCAGATTTACCTGCCTCTCATCCCACGTAGGATGAAGGAGCACAAAACCCCACTTCACATGACCTTCCTCCCGTCATCCCGGGAGAACCTGGATTGTTGGAATGGATAAACCAACCCCAGGACGACCCTACAGCAGCTGTTGGTCCTTCAACAGCTTATTGGACATCCTCTACAGACCACCCAGTGGCTCATTTTGCCATCTCATCCCCACCTAACTGGACTACTCCAGAGTTCACTAGGCCTTACTATAGGCCTGACCCTGCCGAGATTTTTGGTCCCATCCATGAACATTTGGAACAGTTACATGTTAAAGGTGATGAGCTTCGAAGACAAAGTCTTGAGCGACACTCTGAAGAGTTCCATAATCGTCATTTCCAAATAAGACTTGACGACGGAAACATCCTAGTTCATTCGATATCTTTCGGATCACCTGAAGCATCCCACCACGTGACCACTAATGAGACTGGTCAACCCTCGCAAGAGTCCAGTCCTGCACCTCAAGCGAACCAACTAGTGGAAGGACAATGGTCCAACACACCTGTCACTACCACGGTTACTCTACCAGTTCCTCCCCCACCTCAGAATTTGAGGGGAGGGTTTTCCATTCCTACGGATTATCTTATTGGTAATGTTATTACCACAGTAGCTAGTCAAGAACCTACGTTGGTTCAACCTTTGAACAGTGATCAACCTGTTGTGGTTAGGGGGAAACCCCCGTTTCCTACCCAAAACGTAGGTGGTGGAGACCCCAACGGGCCTTCCATTGGATCGTCCCAACCCGCTAGACCATCCACCATGGGATTATCTCATGTTGGAGGGTCGTCAAATGTAACTCAACCCTCATGGAGTCAAGCGTATCCAGGTTCCGTTAACCTTGTTCCGAGCCAACCTAATCCCAGAAACGCACCATACGGGATACCTTATCCCGGGGATCCATACACTATATGGGGGCAATAACCTATGTTGCAACGCGGACCCCAATCGATTATCCCCCAAGTACCACCACCCCCGATCGGTCCTCCTCTACCTCCTGTTGGAGGCGGCGGGCTCCCACCTAACATTGGTGGAGGTCCACCTCATTTTACCTACAACATACCCCACCCCCCGGGCGGTGGCGGGAATGGTCCACCACCCCCTCCAGGCGGGGGCGGTGGGGGACCACCTTATCATGGTGGAGGAGGACATTTCCCTTCGGGTGGCAAAGGCGGTCCACTTGGAGGCGGTGGTGGGCCAATTCTGCCGCCAGAAGGATGGGGGCCTCCACCGCCTCCGCTGCCGGAAGGATGGGGGTCTCCACCACCATAGTAATTAGGTCCACCACCCCCTCTTCCTGGAGGGGGTGGTGGACCTAATTACTATGGTGGTGGAGACCCCCATCCTTCCGGCAGTGGAGGCGGTGGAGGCCCCCATCCTTCTGGCGACGGAAGTGGTCCACCACCCCCTCCAAGCGAAGGTGGTGGTGGGCCACCTTATGACGGGTATGGATCCCCACCTCCTCCCAGTGGTGGCGGTGGACCTCTACCCCCTCCCGGAGGTGGAGGTGGACCCCCACCTTATTGGAATGGACCACCTTATGGTGGTGGACCTCCTTATGGTCCGGGCAGCACACCCCCCTACGGTCAGTTTCATCCTGGTACACGTTATGGTCAGTTTGGTCCTTACACGCCTTATCCGTATTATCAATACGCACAGACTAATCCATAGCTACCCTTTCTGGCTACTTTGGACTTGCCTAACCTCTCCCGTTTAACCAACGATCCTATTTACCACGAATCTAACTGGCCACCGATTCCGGTGAAACTTCCGTCTGATATCCCCAAGTTTGACAGCAAGTCGGGTGAAGACCCCAAGAACCACGTGATGGCATACCACTTATGGTGTTCATCTAATTCCTTAATGGATGATTCAATTTGTCTTAGATTGTTCCAAAGGACTCTCACCGGTTTGGATTCCAAGTGGTACATTGAGTTGCCACTGCACTCTTTTCCTGATTTAGGCTCTCTTGCTATGAACTTTTTGACGCATTTCCAGCTGCCTATACGGTATGAGACTGGTACTGAGCTTTTAACCTCGCTCCGTCAGAATACCGCCACTCACATTTTGGATCATATCCACGAGTGGAAAAGGAGACGACGTCTCATTAAAGCTCCTATTCCAGATCAGCTCCTAGTAGAATGGTTTACAAAATCACTCATTCCCACCATAGCAAAAGATGTTTCCATGCAAGGTGCTATCACCGAAGAACAAGCCATCGTGAGTGCTCATCTGTTAGACCTGGTCTACACTCAGTCTGGCACTCTATTCAATATTTTTCCTGATGCACCCCAAGATGTTAATGATCCCACGAAACCACATAAGGGACCCCAAGCTGATGGAATCATTGGTTCCCTTAACACCCAGCCTGCTGCCAGCACTGTTGGATTATCCAACCCAACTCCGGCTGGTCACAGCACCGCCAAGTCCACTACTCCTGCTGTAACTGAAGAGGTGAATTCTGTTCAATCAGCTTCATCTCAGAAGTTTAACGATAAAAAGAAGAAAAAGGGGAAACCTAAGAAGTCTTCTGCCCAGCAGGAACCAAAGAGCACTCCCGACGATACCAAGTAGAAACGGAAATTGAAATATCCTTGTTTACTGTGTGGAGAAGACCATTTCTCCAAAGAGTGTCCCCATAGAGACAAAGTGCAAAAGTTTCTTAGGGGTAAATCGACTCCTGCAGTCCTCATCGATCCATTTCCTACTCAAAACCAGTAGATGATTGCTCAAACCCCCCCGCCCAGGGGGAACCATCCAATACCGCGCATGTTCTCATGTTGCGTAACGAGGTGATCAATTTGACTACTCGCTCGTGATCTTACGAACCGGTCCCTTTAAAGGAACCTGTCGAAAGTAATGCTGAAAAATATTTCGACTCTCCGACTGATGTCACTGTACCATCTACCTCTCTCACCATAGAGAGACCATCCTTAGATTCGATATTGCGTCCGCCCAAGAGTACGATTCGAAAAGCTGTTTTCAATCCTAATGCTCGCGTGGCACAAAATTACAATATCATAGAGGACTTGGCCCAAGCTCCTTATGCCATGTCCACCTTGGAATTTTTGCAGAATTGTCCCAATCAATGCAAAACTCTTCTTGCAGCTATTGGTGCAGTTGACCTGGATTCCTCGAACACCATCATGTTTCGACTTGACAACTTTAAGTTGAGGCTCTCACACCAGCTCGCATTCCAAGTTTCCATGAACATTGCTGGGAAGATTGTCCATCGTACCCTTTTGGATGAAGAAGCCTCCACTTCTTTCATGTCCATTGCTTGTTGGAGAGCCATTGGCTCCCTTGACTTGAATCGTTCTCCTACTACGTTGAAAGCATTCAACGGGTGTGGCTTTCAACCTCATGGGCTCTTACAAGCTCTTGTAGTTGAGTTGGGTGGAAAGACTGTAACCATCAATGTGGAAGTGGTCTCGGCCCCGTTAGATTATAATCTCTTGCTTGGTCGCAATTGGTTTTATACCATGCAGGCAGTATCCTCTTCAGTCTTCCGCATAGTACAATTCCCCCACTAAGGACGAATTGTTACTATCGACCAGTTAGATTTTCATACACCGGACACCACTACTCATCCTGGTGACCATGTTCCTTCCATTGGACAGATGTCAAAACAATATGAGAGTGTAGGGGTTTTCCTTTTGAAAGATTCATCTCTCATGGGCATTTTTCCAGCCGCGGACCCCCCTAATCATGTTGCTACGATGAACATGATCTCCACTGAGATTTTATCTCACTCAAACGATGCTTGGCTTATACCGGATGAAGCCACAACACACCTGCTTGGAGACATGATGCCTCTTTCACCTGCTGAACGTATTTATGAGGCTATCCAATCAGCATCAGAGGACCATTTAACCATGGCCTCCCCATCTTGTTCTCTATGATGGACGTCCTCTCTACCTGATCTCTTACTTCAAACTTTTCATTCAGACGAGTCCATTATGGAAGTAATGAATGTTGACGACAGTCCATGGGATGATGTCCATCATAGGTCATCTTTTTTTCCTCCTTTGGAACACATAGAGAACAACATTCATACCTTCTTTTCACCAGATATCTACCCATCTCCTTAGTCCCCCATCCTTACATGTCTTACAGACACAGAGGGAAACTTGGCCAACATTGAGCCAACCACCCCGGTAGACATCTCGGTGAAACTTGGTATAGTGGAACACATTCACATAGGCCA
This sequence comes from Larix kaempferi, assembly GCA_027924585.1. Classification (NCBI taxonomy): domain Eukaryota; kingdom Viridiplantae; phylum Streptophyta; class Pinopsida; order Pinales; family Pinaceae; genus Larix; species Larix kaempferi. The sequence goes on from BSBM01000891.1 coordinate 909,418, forward strand.
GAAGTGTTCCCTTGAAGAAATCGCTGTTAGCACGGCCTTGTTCAAGAAATTTCAAGACATGTTTGCTTGGTCCTATGAGGAGATGCCTGGGATAGACCCCACAGTTGTTTCTCACGAAATAAAAACCTATCTCAACATCAAACCTGTACTTCAAAAGTTGCGACCGGTACACCCCTAAAAGATTGCGGCAATAAAGGCAGAAATTGAAAAGCTCTTAAAGGCTGGCTTTATTTATCCTGTCCCATTGACGGATTGGGTCTCAAACGTCATTCCCGTGAACAAAAAGCAGGGCACCATTCGCGTCTGTGTTGATTATTGGGACCTTAATTGGGCTTGTCCAAAAGACAACTACCCGACCCCCTTCATTGACCAGATCATCGTCAATTGTGCCGAAAGCGTCATCTTCTCATTCATGGATGGGTTTTTTGGTTACAACCAAATTGAGATCAGCCCAGCCGACCAACATAAGACGACTTTCATCTTCCCGTGGGGAACGTTTGCATGCCGCAAACTCCCATTTGGCCTTAAAAATGTTGGCGCCACGTTTCAACGGGAAATGTCATACGCCTTCCACGATATCAAGGACTTTGTGGAACCCTACTTGGATGATCTCCCTACTCATTTAAAGCAGCGCAAGTTCCACATTGATCATCTGAAGGCCATTTTCCTCAAATGCAGACGGTACAATATCCGTCTGAATCCTCATAAGTGTATCTTTTGCATTGAGTCTGGACGCCTCCTAGGATTTATCGTTTCGAAGGATGGGATCCGCATTGATCCCTTAAAGGTGGAGGCCATCATCAACCTACCACCCCCGACAGATGTGACAGAACTTCAAAGTCTCCAAGGGAAGGCGACTTATTTATGACATTTTTGTAATTTCACGGAAAAGACTCAGGGCTATATGAGACTGCTTAAGAAGGACGTCCCGTTCATTTGGGACGACCAAGCTCAAAAATCCTTCGACATTATCATGCATGCCTTCACGCATGCCCCTGTGATCCAACGCCTAATTATTATCGAGATTACATCTTATATCTCGCCGCTTCTACTACCACTATCGCCATGGTTTTGGTACAAGAGGATCAAAACGCTCAGGAACATGTGATATATTATGCAAGTACGGGTCTGGACAACGCTGAAACTAGATATTCACATGTCGAAAAACTTGCTTTCGTGGCAGTCATTGCCGTCCAAAAGTTTCATCACTACATCTTGCTCCGCACCACCACCATCATTGCTGACTTGAACCCCATGTACCACGTACTGACACGTCAAGTGCTTCGGGGCAAGTATTCACGCTGGATTGTGATACTACAAGAATTTGATCTTCTTTTTGAGAAAGCCAAGTCTAAGAAGTCTTTGGTGTTTGCCGAGCTCATTTGCGACCTTCCCCGTCCTGATGCAGAAATTGAGCACAATGACTCCTTTCCAGATGAATCATTGTTTCTCATTAATACGACTGATCCGTGGTATGGAGATATCTTGTTGTATCTTCAAACCCAATGCTTCAACCCTCACCTCTCTCTCGATGACCATTGTAAGATTCATCACCATGCAAAGTACTATTTAATCATTAATGATACTTTGTATCGTCATGGCGTCGATTCAATTCTTCAACGTTGTCTCACTCACGATGAGGCTGAATGTGTTCTGAATGACTGTCATGCTGGGGCATGTGGCGGTCATCTCTCTGGGATGGCTACAGCCCAGAAGATTTTGCGCACAGGATATTACTGGCCTACTATCTTCAAAGATTATATTGAGGCCGTTAAAAAATGTCCTCCTTGCCAACACTTCCACATGAAGATGCGCACTCATCCCGCCCCACTAGATCCGGTTATTTCCGTTGGCCCATTTGCAAAATGGGGCATCGATTTTATGCACTGTAATCCTACCTCGGCCGGGGGGCATAGTTACATCATCGTAGCTATGGATTACTTCACAAAGTGGGCCGAGGCTATGCCTACATACCAAAACGATGGCAAAACTGATGCACTCTTCATGTTTAATCATGTAATAGCACGGTTTGGAGTTCCGCAGGCCATAGTTACCGATCATGGTTCTCACTTTCAGAACCATATGGTTAATGAATTGAGAGACAGGTTGTGTTTTTGCCATGAAAACTTGACACCCTACTACCCGCAATCCAATGGACAGGTCGAGGCAATTATAACAAGGTCTTGAAAACTATGATCCAGAGGATGGTAGGGACACAAAAGTCCAACTGGCATAATATGCTCTTTTCAGCATTATGGGCCTATCGAACTACCGTCAAAACCACCAAAGGCTTCACTCCCTTCCAATTGGTATATGGATTGGAGGCTGTCTTACCGATAGAGTGCAAAATCCCATCTCTACAGCTCATGGTCGAGCTTCTTCCTAACACTACCACTGAGGAAGAACGTCTCTTGCACTTAGCAAAACTTGACGAGTCTCGCCGAGATGTCGCTCTTGCTAATGAAGCACATAAGAGATGCATCAAAGCCCAGTATGATAAGTCATTCGAACCTCGTATCTTCAATGAGGGTGACCTGGTCCTCACTTACGACCAAAAGCACGATAAGCTAGGAGCTGGGAAGTTCGAGTCCATGTGGCATGGACCCTACGTTATAAAACGTGTGTTGGAAAAAGGCACTTACGAGCTTGAAGATTATGATGGAATCTCTTTGGGTGAACCCTGCAATGGGATTTACCTAAAGAGATACTACGCTTGATCTCTCATGCATAGAATTGCTTGTATATACTGTACATGGCGTGTTTTTGTGTGGTGTGATGAATTTCTTTTCGAGTGTATTTTGATCTTGTTTCCGCTTCTTATACCATGTTCGGTATGCGTGTGCAGATGGCAACGTGTTATGGATTTGCAGACGGTGCTAGCCGGCATACCCGTAACTTTGCTTCGGCAGCCTGAGTACTGTATTCCCCAACAGGTGAGCTCATTATCTCAGGAGGAATTTGCCTAGGGTTTTTGACCAACAAAGCCGCAAAATATCAGGTAGTAATCGGAACCCTAGCTAATACTATTTCCTTGGGTATGAACCACATTGTCATCCACATGGATTCTCAATTAGTGGTTTCCCATTTGAACTGGGTGTACACCATCCATGATTCCACCTTACTCCGTCTCTTCATATGAGTACGTCTCCTGGAAAGGTCATTGGAATCTATTCAATACCTACACATTCCACGGGAGTTAAACACGGTTGCTGACTCGATGGCCAATTTCATTCTGGATTGGTACATTGCACGCACATAATATCCATAATATGTAAAAGCATTCACAACATGTAAATATAATGTACAGAAGAAAACATATGAACAAGATCACATCACTAATCATTTGAAGAACACATAATGTATAAATCGTCGATAATGTATATATATATATAAATCGCTCAATAGTAGTGCTGGTACAAAATATGAAGCACGATGGATTTCAGTGAGTCTCTACAAAAATCTGAAGCATCATAGCTTTCAGTAAGCACAAAATCTGAGGCCTCTAAGTTCTCAGTACAAGTGTAAAAAGTGTCTCAGGCTGGATGCCTGACCTGTACACCCCTGGCTCTAACAGCTCTCTGTCGCTGGGTGAGAAAGCAGTCTACAGTACAAGCCACCTTACGGAGTAAGGAGTTGAAGCGCATGGATGCTCCAACTCCAAATCTTTGCATGGGCCTAGGTAGGTCATCGATAGCTGGCTCGGGTACCTCCACGGTCAACTGGGACAGGTTCCAGTACACCTCCTCCATCTCCTCGATGGCAGCATGAGCACCTGCAGGAACCACTACCTCCCCATCTCTGTCTCTCCTCTCTAGAAGGGAGAGACCTACTGGATGAACGGGACCCACATCTGCACACACATATTACATACTTGTTAGCACTACATAAAAAAAAATGATATAATATACAAAACTAAAAATACAAGGGTTTTGTTCTTACCGATATCACCCCATGTTGCACCCTCTGGTAGCACCAAGTCGGGATCCTCTCAAAATTCCATGCCACTGTATGGAAAGTCCTCGACCATAAGTAACTGGACTTCCAGCTAGCTAAAGAACTTGGGACCAAAACTGATGATGGGACCCCCACCATGGAGGGTTATCACCTCTGCCCACCTGAGCATGTGAGGATCTCTCAGATCCCTATCATCCAGTACCACCTACGGGCGCTATCATCCAGTACCACCTACGGGCGCAAGAGAGGAACCTGCTCCAAGAGGAATGATACTATGATCGATCTGTATCCAAACTGCTTGAGCTCCTCGCGTCGACACTTGGTCAGCTGAGCTCGGATGTTGGTGAGGAGACCCTCGCACCAGTTGAAAACCATGGGAGACATACAGTCTTCCGCATACAACATCTGAGTCCGAGTAGCTGTATGTGGAGCTTGGCTACCCGCCACCCTAGTAATAGTGAGGATTATGGTCTGCAATGGACGACTCACCACATCTCTAATGAGTATCTTCCCGCTGGAGGGACGAGAAGTAGCTATGCAGTGCTGCGACACCATGTCCTCAACTGTACGATCACTGGCCCGTGTCCTAGTGAGTTGTACAACATCCCCTCTTCGGGACAAACTGGTCAGAAAGTAGATATCCTCAATGTCAATTGTGAGGATATGCTCACCTATCACAAAGTATTGTTGGGCCGCATCCCAACTCTGGAGCATGTGTGTCAGGAACGGGATCTGGGCTCTCATCCCCTGTATCTCGAAGAATTTGAGCAAACCGCAGTTTCTCAAAGCAGCCACACATTGTGGATCATTTGCAGCTTGCTCATCTTCCACTTCATGTTCTCTTTCTCGCCACTCCAATACCATTTTTGCTTGCTAGTAACCTGCCAAAAGGGGCAATTAAACCCTGTTAGGACCTTCCTTAGCATTCACAAGCTCATTTTTTGGATTAGTTTTTGTGTTTGGGATTTGGGTTTCCGCCGTCGCACCGTACCTTCAGGTAGAGCGCGACGTCATTGCAGGTCTCATTTTCAAGGCTTGTGACAACCCGGACTTGTCGCAAGTCCCGAAAGGGCCACTTGCGACGAGCCAAGGGCGCAATGGCCCTTCCACAAACCACCAAAAAACTCAAAAAATGAACAAGAAATGAAAAACTAAACCACTGCAAAGTTGCTGGCTTAGATTTAGGCCTACCTGGTCCGGACGGCTGGTGAAATGGTGGACCGTAGCTCCCAAAATCGGCAAAGGAAGTTTTGGCTCCAAATTGGTACTTCTCCACCCAAATTGGCAATTTGAACAATGTTTCTATTTTTGGCCCATATTTCTTTTTATAAATAGAATGGAATATTCCTTTTCAAATATTTTGATGCTTTTGGGCCATTTACTATAGGTTCGACCGTTTGTCATTATATTTGGGGCTATTAGACACTTTTCCTAGTGTACAGGAGTTGCAAAGTGGTCTTTTTGTGTCGTTTCTCACATTACCAACGGTAACTACAGGTATGAACACCCCTTTCAATGTTTGTCATTATTATTTTTGGTTAGTCGTAATTATTGCATGAGGATGAGTTTACTCTTCGTTTGTTCTCGTACTCACCCAACCATGAGAACAAGTATCGAGTTATGATTTATCACTTTTTCGGGCTCGTTAAACTTCCACGGAAAAGGACACCCCCTAGAGTCCATAGTTATGCTCTTTTCAGACTCCCTAAAATTGAAAAGATCACCAAGCAAACTTGTTGCGTTCACGCTTGTTAAAGTATTTGAACGGTCGTCTTCCTGGTGATAGTTTACCCCTTTTTTGGACCAAGGGGCACTAATTACGAAAAAGGAATACTCCAGCCAATCATGACTGGAAGAGTCCTCTCCCGCGTTGTTTTACCCTTTTTCGGGTGATGAGGCTAACTTTACGAAAAAGGACCGTTGGAGTCTTCTTTAGTTCTTTTCAGACTCTCTAAACATGAAATGACAACCGAGTTTACCTTCTATGGACTTGTTAAATTTTTACATTGAAGGGCCCGTCATGGGATGAACCCCTCTTATCCTAGGGTCGAAAAATATTTGGGATTGGACTCATCTATGAGATGAGCTATACCGAGCATCTGGTTACCCTCATCAAGATCGTAAAAAGCACATGAGGAACTCATCGTTCATGATGGGGAAAAAGGAAAGTGTTTATGTTACATACCTTAGTGGCAGTATACAGTCGTTCTTGAACATGGCACTCATCTGCATTTGCATACAGTACTTGGGTCATCTGTTTATCTATGAGTCCACGCTTACTTTCTGAGTCTTGTTACTCCTCTGACTCATTCGGAGAAAGCTTCCACCATCAGTTGCATTATAAGTCTGCGTTATTCTCATGTCAATACTGCCAAGTCATGCCATGCCCATGTTCAAGAACATGTCCACTATTTATCATCTACAGTCAATACACACGTCGTCATGCCATTTTTACTTTGAGTCAGTCTTACATGTTGTTGTACCATCCAACCCACTCTACACATATTTTGTCGTGTTTTATGTCGATTGATGGGGGATTCATTATGGCCCTCCTTCGACGGATTCATCCTTGTCGACTCAAATTATCATCCAAGGATTGAATCTAGAAACCAATTCAAGTACCTTGGTCCTGCATGCCTCAATGGCAGGTTACCTTGCTTTCATCACGAGTTTACATCATTGACTCTTGATTGAAACATTTTCGTCTTGCGTTCAACGTCAACTCATTTATTCATGCTTGATGATATGTACTGTGATACCTTGGGAATCATTGGCATTAATGGTGATCTCCCTCGCACTTGTTAACGGTTTACATCAATGACCGGTAATCAAGTGGTTTCTACCATGTTTGACGTCAAGACATTTGTAATCACATGGATAGATTCATGTCATTGTGGGTTCAGCTTGAAGACCCTGGGGAGTCATGTTTTACCCAGGTTGCGATGGAGTTTGTATTGAGTCATATTAGACGGATCCACTTTTGTATTGGTCGTGGCTGTGTTATCATCTCATCATGGATCTACGCTTGTGTCTAGTAGCCATGATTGTGTTCAGTCGGTCATTACTACCATGGATTTGCAATGTATTGGTCGGTAGCCATGTTGTACTTCATATGAGATTGTCAGTTCAGAGTCAGTTGTACTGCAACAATGTCCTTCATTCGATGAGTCTTTTTTCCATTATTTCTATCAAAGCACTTCACCTGTACATCCTTAATAGCTTCATGCTTTGGGGGGCATTCTGTTACACCCAAAATCTACTCAGCACCAGATTCAGTGTATACACCCCTGAAGGCACGTGGACTAATAATCATCCTGGGAGGGTTTGTACCCATTTGTGCTAGGTTCTGAAGGGTCACAGGTTGCACACTAGCAACATGCGACGTTGCAGGTTGCACCACTACAGGGTATGGCGAGGTCTGTTAATGGAAAAAAATAGCCTATTCGAGATCCTTCTCGAAACTTACTCATTTGGGGCGTTATCCCTGACCTCTAGGAGAGCTGGTACTCGACCCCTAACTCTTTGGGAAGATCCCCTATCTCTCTCCTACCCTTCCTCAACCTATCCTATCCACACCCTATCCATTTAGTCCTATATAAGTGAGGCTCATTCCCATACCAAAGGGAGGAAGACTAAGGTATCCATATGCTGGTGAAATCTACCTTAGAGGAAGGCTATAGTATCTACATGCTGGTGAAATCTCTCTCAAGATATTCCATTCACCTCTTGGAGAACTCATGCTTCCTTGGAAGGATATGGCAATTGATTTGATCGGAGAAGGCCTGCTACGTTAAGTCTCTGGTTGTATCCCTATATCTCTATCATGTACTCCTCTATTTGTAGTAATACAAATGCTTTCCACCAATATCATTCTTATGTGTAATGATGTTGTGTTGTTTACCTGCTTAACTGTTTACATAGATCTCTTATCGTATAGATTCTCTTTACTCGTTTCTATTGCTTTTGTGTCTTGACAGGTCTTGCAGCTTGGATCTGAGGACCGTGGGATGTGGAGTAGTATTTGGGAGAAAGGATAGCGAATCAAAGAGGTAAGACATCTCTCACTTGATCCTTAAGTAGATCTAGGAAACGTGTTTGTAGTCTGTTCTATTTGTTCTAGACTCGCATTGAGCTAGGGAGATCCTGCTTGCACCCGCTCGAGTGGATTGTCTGGTAACATCTCCACATACTTTTCATGCACAGGGAAATGCTAAATGAATGAATGTTCTTTATATCCCACCCACCTAAATATTTTGGTTTATCAAGGGTATCCCGCTTGAAAAGATGCATTTTTCTCGTCGTAGAAGAATTAGACCACATAAAATTGAATTTTTTTTCCTTATCATATGAATAATGGATTAAGCCACATGTGCAAGTGAGAACCAATATATAGGTATACCAACCAAAACAGACCTTAATAAATTAAGTCTTCCTCCCAAAGATAAATGGCCATAACTCCAATTATCTATTATCTTTTCCACCTTTTTTACCAGCCACATCCAGTCTATAATTCTATAATTGGGATTTAAAAAATAACCCAAGTACTTAAATCCATCATTCAACTCTGTTGCTTGGAATGATAAAAAGGAGAAAATCTATTCAATAATGTCAACATCAGTACCATGCTTGAAAAAAAAAGTTTTGGAAGAGCTAACCCTCATACCTGATGCTACACAGAAAAGGGAAATGATCCCAGCAAAAGAAGATCACTCATCTACAATGCCTCTGCCAAATAAGACAACATCGTCTACAAATAATAAGTAGCTGATAACATAATAGATGCAATTTTAATTATTTCTTCTTCATATTTTTCCACTGTAATTAATCTGCTAAGTCCTTCAATAACCAGAAGGAATTAAAGAAGAGGTGAAAGGGGACATCTGATGTAAACAAAATGTAGAATAACCATTGATGAGGACATCAAATCAAGTTGAGGAAACACACGCCATAATCCAATTTACCACCATGAGAGGGAGACCAATTTGCATCAGTATCAATCTGAGGAAAACTGGTTGACTTTTTCATATGCTTTCACAAGATCCATTTTCAAGATTAAGGATTCCATTTTTTTTATTTAATGGTGTGTAAGCACCCCTAAGTGACACCCACTGCATCCAGAATTTGTCTATTGGATAAACAACAAAATAATTCCTTTGTCATAACTTTGGCCAAGTTTGGTCTCAATATTTTGCATAAAATATTTGTGATGATTTTATAAATGAGATTACATACGGAAATAGGTTTGAAGTCAGATAAGTTTAAAGGATTAATGCATTTGGGAATCAAGGTAGAATGAATGGATCCAGACACATAACCTTCAACTCTAGACTGCTCCACCATATCCAATAAATCCTTACCCATCAAATCAGAAAAAGAAATGAAGAGCTCAACAGGCCAAGCATCCGGCCCTGGGATCTTATCTTTGGAAATTTGTTTTAAAACCCCTTCAATTTCCTTCATGGTAACTAGTTCCCCAATTTTCAGACCCTCTTCAATTAAAAAGAAAGCAGGGAAATTGCTAATCACCTTAAGTTGAGTTGCAATATTTTCTAATTTTAACGAGTTTAATACTTTTTAAAATTTGCTTTTTATTATTTTTATTTAATCTTTTTTGTTGGTAAATTAGTGGATTAATCTTTATTATTGTCTAAAATTCATATTGTATAAAAATAGTTTTCACAAGTAAATCAAACGGATCAAGAAAGATAGAGTCCAGTTTCATAGTATTGCTAATATTAAAAAAAACACATAATTTTCTAATGGGAGAGAGGCATTCCTTGAGTGAATGGGAAACTAGAGCCCTCTTTTCGCATCAAACATTACAGAGGATGAATACCTGGAGATAAGAAAAACAAGAGTGCCTAAGCATAAGAAACTTAACTGTAATGTACTTCATCTGAGGAAATATACATATGATTAGAGAAGTACGCACGAGACCTGTGTTGCTCCATCTGAATAGGAGTGTTGGTCACATCTGCCAAAATTTCTAGCTTATGGTGGGGATTGTCAATGTCCTCTCACATGGCCTTGATGACTAGCAGAATACCAACACGCAAATGGTCCCTCTCCATGAATGACCAACCAAGCAATGTTTTCACGGCCCAATAAGGATTCGTGGCTCAAGATGTAGAGGACCCATGAGAACCAGAACTGGTTCGAGCTTCCTTCCCCTCTTGCCCTTCAACAATATTCGAGAGAAGCTCAACTTCTACAGCTTCAATATCCCGTTGAATAGAGAAGGGTGTCTCCCTTTTGAAAATTTATGATTCCAAAGGAGCTCTACAAATCCCCTTTCCATGTCGACTACAAGGTCGTTGCTAAAGATGCATGGAGGAGGTTCCCTTCACTACTAGATCACTAATCCCCAACTAAGAAACTAACCCAACTGTGAAGGATTCAATGAGAGAAGGTATGGGTTTGAGAATGTCAAGTTCCCACAACATAATGATGTCCATCACAACTCAAAAGGCCTCCCAAATACTAGTAAAACTTGTCCTAAAGCCCTTATAATTTCTTTTAAAGAAAGTAGTATCCTTGTTTAATGTATTAATTAGTTATTAATCATTTATATGATTATGATCAAACTAATGTAACCAAAAAAGGATTGTATTTGTAAATATTTATAATGTGGAAGAGCCTATAATGCTCCATGTACTATGATCAATCATTATCTTCTTGTCTAGATAAAAAAAATTATTATGGCATCAGAGCCATTGGTCAATTCAAATATAGATTAAACCTTGGAGAACATCTTCAAAGATTGGAGAGAAGCCTCTTCAAATATTGGAGAGAAGTTTGCAGCAAGGTCTTGTAGAAGCAGGAGCATGAAGGCATAAAGGATGTTGGAACCTATGGTCTTGATGGTTTATCACACCTCTATATCTTCTAGAGACAATTAGTCATTATACGATAGGCAACTAGTAGAGTAGTCGACTTGAGTCCTGACTAGGTAAGTCGGTGGAGCGACTATACAGTCAGTTGCACAGACGATTGGGTGGTTGGAACAACCGTGGTCAGCGCAACTAATACAACTGGCTAAACTTTGGGACGTCGCGGATTTTGTGGAAATAGTAAGGACCAACGACCCCTATTTGTGGATTAGATCTTCCTCACTTGTAGGGACTTTGTTAGATCTGGAAGTTATAAAAGGACAACCCTATGGGTTGTGTTACATATGATTTTTGAGATGTCTTTAATGCTCAACATGCATTGTGATGTTCTTATCATAATGCTCTGTGCTTAAGTGCTATAACGATGTCTTTAGATACCACCTCTCTTCTTAGAATATTATTCCCTTCTGTTTTATGGTTCAAGATCAAGAGGTTCCCCAACATGGTATCAAAGCTGTTGGTTTTGACCTATCCCTCTTGTATACAAACCGTGTTGAGTCGAATCAAGGGTTGATTGACTCTGGGATGAAGATTTGTTAATTGATACCTCTTTGAACTTTGATCAGATTTGTTTCGTCATAAGGATGAATTCTAGGATAGAACCTATTGTTCTTAATGAACACAATTATGTAATCTGGGAAACAAATATGGAGATCTTGTTGAAGAGAAAAGGACCGTGGTATTTTATGAAGACTTCTATTGCTGAACCAATGGACGTCGATTGAAAGTTTACCATCGATGTTAAAAAGGATGAAGTTATGGGTGTTATCACGACCTACATTTCAAGAGAGATTCAATTTCATACAAGCATAATCGACTGTCCTTATGCCATCTAGAATAAGATGAAGACTTTGTTCAGCAACATAAATGAAGTTGAAGTTATGCAGATAGAGAAAGAGTTGATCTCTTTGGAACCTCTTTCCTTTGACTGGATTGAGGACTATTTGGCTTGCATCAAGGATCTACAATTGAAATTGGGAAAATGTGGCCAGGATTTTTCAAATAAGGATGGACAGCTCATTGAGCTAGTTTTGATGAATTTGAAGACACCATATGATGTCTTTTGTTCTTCCTTTCGCTCCAACTAGATGTCATGCAAACAAGATGGTAAGGATTTTACCTTTGATAATTTTTGTGATTTGTTGATCAAGGACCAACAAAATTTGCTTGAATAAGGGAAGCTTGGTGTTGTGGGGAAAATGCACCTATAGTTCAGGGGAGAAACTATCAACTTATGGTGATAACGATAGACTTACAAGCATTCTGCAAGTACAAAAAATAAATGAAGAGATTAGGGTTTAGAGATGTAGGCACCTTATTCAGAAGGTTGATCCTAGCTTTGCCTCCCTTGCTCTTCAATGCTTATCCAGTGTCGCAATGCCTAGACCTGCAAAACAACTTGATACCTTTCTCAAACACATTTAACTACATATATAAGACTGATATTCATAATAGAAGAAGACATCAGATTATAAACAAACTGTAATCAAATATGAGACACATTAATAGGTCATATTTGGAAAGAGAAGAACGTCTAATCTTTATTGATGAATGAAAGCAAGTACATAAATTTATACCTTCCTTCAAGCTTGGCACTTCACGAAACTTAGATTCAAGGTCTCCTGCTTCCATTCCCCAAGGATCCCAGCCTCTAAGCAACTGTGCTAGGGTTTACCAAAACTGAAGCACAAGAGAGGGGGATGAGGGTCTCCATTCCTCCAACATAAATTTGTAATTGGGCTTAGTCCCCTTCTATGGCCCTTCTACCCCCCTTATATAGTCAATGAGGAAGAGGAAAAGAAGTTACAACTGCTCAAGAGGTTTCCCAACCAACTTAACTTACTCGAATTTTGAGATTTTGACCAAAACAGGGGTGTACGCTACTCTACAGTAGACAAAGTCGCATACACATGCTACTATTTCAACAGTGGAGTCGCGCTCAATAGGGTATACATGCTACTATCATGCCTTTGTACCAGCGCTCATATTGAAAAATGGCCAAAAATAGGCTTTTCTGCTCATTTTCAGGAGATGGTTTGGTCTGGAAAAATGTTCCTAAGGGTCATATACATCAAATGGGTCAAGAATGAGGTAATTTCAACCATTTTTAGTGTCCCAAATGACTCCTCCATCCACAAATGTCCTGTTGTGTGACTGAACTTGATCTCAAGAAATGTCGTCATGCGACCAAGGGAAGCAAGTGTCGTCACGGACGGAGAGGTGTCATTTCAAGCTATAACAGATGCCCCCTAATGTATGAGGTTAGAGGGAGTGCGGGAAATGATGGCCGAAATACATTATAAATAACAAAGAGTTGAATCATGGAGGAACGGAGAAACCAAGAATAATAGGCTCAAATGAAGTACCTGAAAGAAAAAAGCAATGTCAGACAAACTCATCCTTGAGGTAACTGTCCATGTTCAAATGGTGGAACATGACCTCCAAGAGGATACAATAATCATCCAAAATACTGATGCATCATGGCCACTAAAATACAAGCGTGGATCCATGAGGAACATAAGTGTAAACATAGGCACATAAATAAAAGGTGGATCTATGTCAAAACTGGAGAACATAGCCATAGAGAACAAGCTGGCTCCATGTCTCATCAAGAGCCCAAAAAGAGTGTGGCTTAGTCTTGCGCAACTTGGGTGATAACATAAATGAGGTGATGCTATCGAGGATCCCAAGGTATTCATCCAAAAACAACCCAAGGTACAAACCTATCCATGCGAATAAATGAGTTGATGTCGAACATGGGAGGTATCGTTTGATTATCGGTCATTGATGTATACCGTTAACAAATGCGAGGGTGTCCACCAATAATGAAAATGGAACCCAAGGTACCTAGTACATTCAAACAAGTGCGAATAAGTGGTCTTGCCATCGAACACTTGAAGAATCCATCGGATAGGAGACTTTGATGTATTCCCATCTATCCAATAGCGAGGGAAACTGCCACTAATGACTGTAATCCCCAAGGTACTAACCGAAACTCTAAACATCATTCCCAGAGCACAATGAGCTGAAGTCGATGGGAAGAAGTCCATTGGAAGGGAGGCCTTAATGCATCCTCCATCATCCAACACGAGGGACACTCAAAAGGTATGAGCTGATTTGGAGTAGGACTAAACACATGATGAAACATACTGGCATCAAGGAATGGCCGACACATGAGGTCAAGGAAATTGCAGAATGGCTGACACAGGTTGTATCCTTGAACAGTGAGCACGACACAAGAGTGACTGAGGCAGCTTTTAACACAAAGAGACCACGATACAAATCTGCAATGTAGGAGACATTAATAGATTCTCCAAATGATTGGAATACTAACCAAATGGAGGAGTAGGAACTCTGAGATCAGGTTTACCCTAAGGCCAATGCTAGAACCCAACTTGTTTGATAGACTCAAAACAGGTGCTTTGTTCAAGGAGATAGCTGACTTGCTGCCATCATATTGAAAGATATTTTAACATTCTTCCCTTCCCTTTCCTTTTTCATTTTTTAACGAGCTTGAAAAGGAACTAAAGCATGCTTGACGGTATTTTCATATTTAAGGAGTTTGAAAAACCTAGAAGAAAACTCCATACACCTATCCGTGGATTTTATATCGAGCCCGGATTGGTCTGTGCTCGGCGGTGTTTGCTTTCTTATAGAGTTGAAAAACTTAAACAATCCTCTATACACCTATCCGTGGATTTTATATCGAGCCCGGATTGGTATGTGCTCGGCGGTGTTTTCTTGTTTATAGAGTTGAAAAACTTAAACAGTCCTCTATACACCTATCCGTGGATTTTATATCGAGCCCGGATGGGTATGTGCTCAGCGGTGTTTTCTTGTTTATAGAGTTGAAAAACTTAAACAGTCCTCTATACACCTATCCGTGGATTTTATATCGAGCTCGAGTAGGTGAATGCTCGCTTGGTGTTTTCACATTTCGAGAGTCTGAAAACTCTAAAGACAACTCCAAAGGTCCTTTTTCGTAAAGTTAGTCTCCTTCCCCGAAAAAGTGTAAAATAATGGAAGAAGAACTCTTCTAGCGCATACAAGAGTATACCTAGAGTATACCTTTTCCATAAATTATCCACCAAGGCCCAGAAAAGGGGTAATTCTATACCTAAGTGGATGTCGGTTCATTTATTTTAACGAGCCCGAAAAGACAACTATGCTTGGCAAACTTTTCCTATTTAAGGAGTCTGAAAAGGGCTTAAAAGAACTCCATAGGGATATTTTTCGTAAAATTTTAACGAGTCTGGGAAAGTAAACTCACGACCTCCTTACTTTTTTTAATGAGCTCAAAGGAGATACAGAAAATGCTCACAACTTCCTTACTGTTTTTAATGAGCTCGAAGTGAAGATGAAAGAAATGCTCGTAACCTACTTACTGTTTTTAACAAGCTCGAAGTAAAAGTGGAAGAAATGCTCGTAACCTACTTACTGTTTTTAATGAGCTCGAAGTAAAAGAAGAATGCTCGACACCTACTTACTGTTTTTAACGAGCTCGAAGTAAAAGAAGAATGCTCAAAACCTACTTACTGTTTTTTAACGAGATCGAAGTAAAAGAAGAATGCTCGAAACCTACTTACTGTTTTTAACGAGCTCAAAGTAAAAGAAGAATGCTCGCAACCGACTTACTGTTTTTAACGAGCTCGAAGTAAAAGAAGAATGCTCGAAACCTACTTACTGTTTTTAACGAGCTCGAAGCAAAAGAAGAATGCTCGAAACCTACTTATTGTTTTTAACGAGCTTGAAGTAAAAGAAGAATGATCACAACCTACTTACTGTTTTTAACGAGCTCAAAGTAAAAGAAGAATGCTCGCAACCTACTTACTGTTTTTAACGAGCTTGAAGTAAAAGAAGAATGCTCGAAATGGGAGGAGACGAGTGTCAGGGATATGCAAAACTAGCTCCAAGCGCATGGAACAAAGCTATGCCTAATGCAAGGAACATGAGCAAGATAAGTACACTCAGTGTGTGTCTCCTCCAGGTAAAAGGTGTCAAATTGCAAATGCAAAATGATACAGGGCTTAGCGGAAATGAGATCAGAGATGGAGGCTTATATAAAGAGCTAAAAGCATGGAAGCCGGCTTCAGGCTCATTAGCGCAAGCAGGATCATAACAGATGCACATACAACTTGAACATAAAGATGGGAGCCTTATCAGGGATGGCCAGAAATAGATGAGAAAGAAAGATATGAGGCTTCTTCTCAAAGTCATGGTAAATCTAAAAAGGATCCCGAGCCTATGAGAAAAACTCAGCATGGGCACCAGAATGGCATAAGGGTGCTGACTAGGGTGACCCATGTTAGGTAGGCTCTGCTGTCGGACTGGTGCACAATGCATAAAGAGATGGCTAACACACCAATATCCAACAGGTTCGACCCTATGGCGAATTCGGATGGAAAAAGGTTCAAATGCAACATAACAGCGGGGAAGCCTAAACCTATATGCAAGGTTCCGAATATACCTGACATGGTCGCACAAGGTTTTGAAAATGACCAGTAAGCAAGTATACATCTAGCTAAGAATCCTGTCTCCAAGAAACATTAGTACCAGGATCATATCTAAAACATATGTAAGGAAAGACCCGATACAAGTCACTGTGGTAGAAATACTTTCAACTTCACTATCATCAACAACAGGCATAAACAAGGCAGAGTTTTCGAATGAAGACTCTATGGTACCCAAGCCCGAGGACTTACAATCAACAAGATAAACTTCAGGATGAAGATCAAAGTTGAAGGACATGATGGAATCTGCAGAAACAAATTCATCATCGTGGGAGTTGAAAATTCTAGAAGCAGAATCAAACTCAGCAAGAACACCAATTTGCGGATCTATAGGAGAGTCCAAAGACTCAACAGTAGGAAGATCAGACTTTAAGGTCAAACCAGGGTTGGACATAACTGCGACTGTATCAACACCCAAATGAATGGCAGACTGTACTATAGACTCTAGGAAAACTTCATCGGAAGGAAGTATATCATCCCAGATAGAACACATATCTAAACATTCATATGGAGGTGTCACTTGGTCAAAAGCTAGGACCAAGTCCCGAGAAGGTAAGCATGAATTCAGATACTTCTTCTGAGTAGCATTTGAACTCAAGGAAAAATATGCCACAACATTCCCATGTGACATAGTAGTGCCTAATGACGAGGGATCAGACTGGTCTACAGTTGGATAATAAGGAGGATCAATGAATGCAAGCTGGTTGATGGTGACAATGTTTTCGTTATGAGGGAAATGCATCACACGAAAAAGCGTAGACACCACAGCATGCATAGCATAAATGTAATCACACCCAAGGATCATATCAAAGTCCATAGGGTCCTTTAAAACGATAAAATCAACTAAGACTGTTTTTCCACCCAAAGTAACAGGTGCCTGACGGAGGAATCCAAACGGTTCACTAGGTCTCTTATCGAAGGTCAACGGCCAATTAGCAGCTGGAATAACATTAGGGAAACCCAAATTTCTCCAAGCATAAGTGGATAAGATACTAACAGAAGCACCTTCATCAACAATGCATCGATGAACCGTATGGTTCCCGATATCAGCCTTTATCTGGAAAGGTGTTGAAGAAGGAAGACGAGGCTCAGCTAGACTATTCCAATCAAAGGAAACAATCCTAGGGCTTGGTAGGGGTTCACATGGCACAGATGAAGTGACCCCTTTTTCATGAACATCCAAACTGGTAATGCAGAAGACTTCAGCAATAGGTGCATCAATCTCTAAAGGACTGATGGGATCGGTTGAAGACTGCATCGATTCAATCACTTTACTCTCCGAATGAAGAGTGGGGTCAACCAAAGATTGCATTGGTTCAACCGCTTTATCAACCAAAGGTTGATCTGACTGCAGGGAATCTATAGACAACTTAGGAATAGAGGTTCCTTCAGACATGGACCACACTCTTCTTGCCTCTGGAATGGCAGGGCATCGGTGAGTAAGGTGATCTCCCTTACAAAGTTTACAAGGGAACTTTGGTTTCCATCCTATAGGTTTAGACTCCTTTACAACGTCAGTACTCTTAGCATGACTAGCATTGGCTGACAACTTGCCCCTAGCATGACTCACAGAGGCTGGTTGCTCAGAAGCATCAGACTTTTGAACTAAGGACCACACTTTTTGCACTTCTCGAAGTATAGGGCACAAGTAAGTAAGGTGATCTCCCTCGCAAAACTTACAAGGGAACTTAAGCTTATGTTTGTTTGGTTTTTCGACAATTTCAACTCCCTCAGCATGACTTGCATTGGTTGATCTGGTGTCTCTAGTATGACTCACAGGAACTGGTGACTTGTCATTAATATGACTAGCAGTGATCAATGACATGTCATCAACATGATTGACAGTGGTTGAAGACAAAATTTCAGTATGATTTTCATTGACTAAAATTTTTCTCCCAACATGACCTCCAGAGGTTGGGTAGGTGCCCCCTGCATGACTTGCAGAGGCAGGGTGCTTGCCCCCATGTTTTGCAATCTTCTTCCCATTCTTCCTCTGTCTATTCCTTTTAGATTGCTGGTTACTAGTATTGCTACTTTCGCCACATGAGGTAGAAGGAGGAGGAGAAGATGTTACTGGAAAGGGAGGCACAGGGTTATGATGCTCTTGATTTGAGGTGCTCACAAAAGAAGTGTCAGGAGCATGCAAGGCATTTGGAGTGGAAAACAATCAAACCGGTAGCCCAATAGTGAATCCAGGAAGATTCAGAGTAGCGATTAAGGGAGCACCAATGTTTCCAATAAATGGAACAACACAAGGATCCCCCGGAACAGGGGTACCTTGATTGGCACTCGCCGGAATGCTAGACATAGTTTTCTGCTCAAATGAACAAGAAATTCTCTAAGGCAAACTAAAACAAGTAGCACAAAGAGCACACCACTAAAAAAGGTCTTAGGTAAATCAAACCAGGCAAACAAATGCCTTCCGGAGAAGAGTCTGGGATGATGAGGGCCCAGAACAGATCAACGAAGGAAGAAAGATAGTTACCCGGGGTCCACAATACAATGACTAAGGGTGCAAGTGCTGGAATCACCCAACCGCCCTCCCAAAGACCTGCAAGGGATTTCCTCCCACGTCTGTCTTAGGTACAACAGATATACCCTCTGTTGTCACCTGTGTATGAACATAAAGTCAGATACTAAGGATACCACAACACCGAAAAATCCTGGGGGAACAGTCGCTGGTCGAATCAGAAGGCGTGGGCAGGGTAACTGAGCCCGAAACTCAAAAGAGTCCCCATACGCGATCCAATCTTGGTATATGCTCGAAACAGAAAGTAGGAGGAGTATTCCCGACAATCTGATCTCACAAGACCTACTGCATAGATCCCAAGCAAGCTTTGAGTGAAATGGATTTACCTGTGATAGTCGAACTACGATTTTTGCGTAATGTGTGATCTTGGGTGGTTTAAGGTGTTTTAAATCCAAGATCCTAACCAAGACTAGTTGGTGTAGTGTAACCTAGAAAAGAAAATGTTACTAGTAAATTTTATTAGAGTTCATTTTAAAGGTTACTTGCTTACTCAAAAAGGTAGTGGGTGTGTGAGAGTGGTTATAATAGAGATAGAGTACTGAAAATGAAATATTTACCATCAAACAAATCTTTTCTTTTCAATGCAAGTCTTAAAATTCTGATCTAGAATGCATGTGCAAATGCAATTTTTAATATTTCGAATGCAAAAAAGGGTAAAAATAAAGTCTAAATGTACAAAATTAAACTAAAAACCTAAGAATGCAACTACTCAAGCAAATAGGTATGCAAAAGAAAACTTGTTCTTTTTTATGCAAAGCACTCTAAAATCTTTTAAGCCACTTGCAAGGTACTCTATTCAGAAAATGAATCAAAATTCTTTATGCTTTTCAAAGGTAAGAAACAAAACTGAAACTAACCTACTATCAAAGCAAAGCAAAGAAACTTTCAGGTTCCCTTTATGAAACAGTAAAAGCTACCAAATATAACTTTCAAATTCTTATTGATGTAAGCATGCCAAACATTGGGAAAAGAGTACAAAAACTACTTTTAGACCCAAACGAAGCAAATGGCCTACGAAGAAGTATGGTTTGGTAAAGTTAGGTCTGCACATAAACAATGCAAACAAGGTCTTGAACAACAGCCAAAACATTTGAGCTTTCACTACAAAAGAAAACTTAAAAGCATAAGGGAGGATAAAAAACCAATCTAAAAGAGAAATTTCACTCAAATAGATACAAACAGGGTCAAGAAGACTCATGAGGTTTCAAATCCAATGGAAATGGGGCAAGCAAGTTCAGTCAGACTCAAATTAGGGTACAAAACACCAAACAGGTCCACAACCCCCCAACTTGGGTCAACAAACCCCAAAACTTTCCAAACAATCCCAAATTGATCAAAAGAGGCTCAAATCATGAATGTAGGATCAGTACAAGGATGGGAGACCACTTACAGGGGTTTAAAACAGACCTAGGGTCATCAAGGACCACAAAAATGTAGCCAGAACCCCCAGATTTGGGTCCACAACCCAAAAAACTCAAAAAATTAAACCCAGATTTTGAGCGCTACTGTGTATGAAGGAAACTAGCGCCCATATCAGGATGGGCGCTACTGTGCAGGGGTAAAGTAGCGTATGGGCGCTACTATGTTGTACAAATAGTAGCGTACAGGTGGAAAAAGTTTGAAAAATGGGGTTAAAACCCCCACACCTGGGTCCAAAAAGGTTTGCAAGGGCTGGGAAGGGTCTGTAAGAGCCAAGGAGGGTCAAACAGAGTCTACTAACTGATCCTAATCAAGAAAATGAACAAATACCATCAAACAAGACTGAAGAAATGACCTTGGATACCCCTAAGCAATTAGGCTTTCCCCAGTGGAGTTGCCATTCTGTTGTGGGAAAAATGCACCTATAGTTCAGGGGAGAAACTACCAACTTACGGTGATAAAGATAGACTTACAAGCATTCTACAAGTACAAAAAATAAATGAAGAGATTAAGGTTTAGAGATGTAGGCACCTTATTCAGAAGGTTGATCCTAGCTTTGCCTCCCTTGCTCTTCAATGCTTATCCAGTGTCGCAATGCCCAGACCTGCAAAACAACTTGATACCTTTCTGAAACACATTTAACTACATATATAAGACTGATATTCATAATAGAAGAAGACATCAGATTATAAACAAACTGTAATCAAATATGAGACACATTAATAGGTCATATTTGGAAAGAGAAGAACGTCTAATGTTTATTGATGAATGAAAGCAAGTACATAAAGTTATACCTTCCTTCAAGCTTGGCACTTCACGAAACCTAGATTCAAGGTCTCCTGCTTACGTTCCCCAAGGATCCCAACCTCTAAGCAACTGTGCTAGGGTTTACCAAAACTGAAGCACAAGAGAGGGGGATGAGGGTCTCCATTCCTCCAGCATAACTTTGTAATTGGGCTTAGTCCCCTTCTATGGCCCTTCTACCCTCCTTATATAGTCAATGAGGAAGAGGAAAAGAAGTTACAACCACTCAAGAGGTTTCCCAACCAACTTAACTTACTCGAATTTCGAGATTTTGACCAAAACAGGGGTGTACACTACTCTACATTAGACAAAGTTGTGTACACACGCTACTATTTCAACAGTGGAGTCGTGCTCAGTAGGGTATACATGCTACTATCATGCCTGTGTACCAGCGCTCATATTGAAAAATGGCCAAAAACAGGCTTTTCTGCTCATTTTTAGGAGATGGTTTGGTCTAGAAAAATGTTCCTAAGGGTCATATACATCAAATGGGTCAAGAATGAGGTAATTTCAACCATTTTTAGCGTCCCAAATGACTCCTCCATCCACAAATGTCCTGTTGTGTGACTGAACTTGATCTCAAGAAATGTCGTCATGCGACCAAAGGAAGCAAGTGTCGTCACGGACAGAGAGGTGTCATTTCAAGCTATAACACTCGGTAGTAAGCACCAATATCACTTGTTGAAAAGCAAGGTTAAGCCAAATCTTAAAGAATTTGGTCAACATGATCACCAACTAGAATGTATCGACTAACCTACTAAGTGGAAGATTGAAGAATCGTCATCAACGAAGAAGGATCAAAAGAACAAGACTTAATGGTATTGTGCAAAAGTGGGACATGTCAAGAAGAATTGTTGGAAGAAGATGAAGGATTTAGAAGGTAAGGTCAAGCACCTTGAGGATAGTGGATTGACTGGACACTCGACCAATCTACATGCTGAAAATTATACCTTCTCTATCTGCACTTCCCAATAATTACATTCCCGCACTAATAAGACCAAATGGATAGTTGACTTTGGATGTACTCATCATATGACCAAGGATGCTTCTTTGTTCTCATCCCATTAAGTGGAGCACCTGAATGAAATATTTATGTTGTTGATGATTACGATCTCACTATTGCTGGAAATGGTGATGTTGAATGTCAACATGGTCATATATCCAACATCTATCATGTACCTAGTTTGAGTGCAAACCTGCTGTCGGTTGCTCAATTGACAAAGACAAAGAAGACTATTGAGTTTTGGTTGGATCGATTTATCGTAAAGGATCTGAGGATTAGGGGGGAAACTATTTATTCAGGGTATTTGGATCCCAAAGATGGACTTTATAAGTTCTATGATCCTCCTATGGTTGTTTCCTGAAAGATTGGACCGACTGCACTCATCGCTCAGACTGACAACATAAGTCAAATTTGACATGAACGACTTGGACATCTAAACTTTCAAAGTTTGAAGATGATGGTAACTCAAAATATGGTTACTGGTCTCCCAAAGACTGTTCCACCTAATGGAGTTTGTAGAGAATGTATGCTTGGAAAGCATCATTAGGCACCCTTTGATTCGGGAAAAACATGGCGAGCATAGAATCGACTGGAGCTTGTTCATAGTGATATTTGTTGCATGAACAAACCCTCATTAGCAGGTGCAAAATATATTTTGACCTTTATTGATTATTTATATAGATTCACATGGGTGTATTTCTTGAAAAATAAGAGTTTAGTCTTCAAAAGATTCAAGGACTTTAGAGCACTGGTTGAGAAGTAGTGTGGTCGACCCATTAAACGTATGAGATTAGAAAATGGTGGTGAATATGTGAGTTGAAAATTTGAAGAATATCTCTTGCAAAATAGTATTTCTTGGTAGTGATCTGTCCCTCACACTCCTCAGCAAAATGGTGTTCTAGAGAGGAAGAATCAAAATTTGGTATAAATGGCTAGGTGCCTACTATAGACCAAATAAATTTCGACGAAGTTTTGGGCGTAAGCTTTTTACTGTTCCAATTATCTCTTGAACCTCATTCCGACCAAAGATATCGTTGACATGACTCCTGTCGAAAAGTGAATCAGATGAAAACCCTCTATCAGACACCTCAGAACCCTTGGATGTGTTGCTTGGGTGCATATCAGTGATAACTGCAAAAATAATTTAGATGCAAAGAGTCATTCTTGCATCATGATGGGCTACTCCGATGAGTCAAAAATCTATAGACTATCTGATCCTGTCAAACAACAAATCATCTTAAGTAGAAGTGTGATCTTTAATGAGACGATTTCAGGTAATAAGCTACTGAATTCCTCCTCTGGTCCATTGAATAGTGATCCATTTTACATTCTTGAATAATCTGGATCGATTATGCTCGTAATTGGAGTCACAATCAGACAAATGAATTCTACTTCTAAGTCAACTGGTAGTCAGTCTACTATGACAACTGAAGTTGACAGTCTGACTTCCCTGGCGTGTGTTGCCTTGATGGTTCATGTTCTTGACACTTGTGATCTTAATACATATGTCGATGCTTAAGGTGTGCTAGAATGGGAGAATGCTATGATGGTTGAAATTAACTCCATGAATAAGAATCATACATGGGACCTTGTTCCCTGACCACAAGGAAAGAATGTCATGAAGATTTGATGGGTCTATAAGACCAAGTTTACCTCTAATGGTGTTGATGAATGCCACAAGGCTCATTTGGTCACAAAGGGATTCTCTCAACAAGAAGGCATCGACTACACTAAATTTTTTTCCCCTGTTGCAAAGATGAATTCTATTCGACTGATCCTCTCCCTTGCTACTTGTTTTGGATGGGAGCTTCATCAAATGGATGTTAAAAGTGTTTTTCTTCATGGCGATATAGGTGAATAAATATACATGGAGAAACCTCCTAGATTTGTGACACATTCTGTTCTTGTTTGTCGATTGAAGAAGTCATTGTATGGTTTGAAATAGACACCTTGTGCTTGGTATGCGAAGTTTAATCGTTTCTTTGTCAATATTGGCTTCAAACATTGTGAATTTGATCACAATAGTTATGTATTACATGTTCATGGTGATACTTTAATTGTGGCAATGTATGTTGATGATTTAGTCATAACTGGTAATAATGTCAATCTAATTTTGGGTTTGAAGAAACAACTTGTAGATACCTTTGAAATGACTAACCTTGGTATTTTGCATTTCTTCCTTGGAATTCAAGTTCTCTAAATGGATGATGGTATATTTCTTTCTCAAACTAAATATGTCTTGGATCTTTAAAACGATTCAAGGTGGACAACTGTAAGTTTTGTGGTAATATTATCCGTTGGGCATGAAGTTGTTCAAACATTGTGACTCTACACAAGTTGACCCCACTCTTTATCGACAATTGGTCGGTAAACTAATTTATTTGACACACAGTTGAATGGACCTTTCCTTTGCTGTTAGTGTGGTTTCTAGGTACATGCAAGATCCTTGAGAAATCCACTGGAAGGTTGCAAAGAGAATTGTTCACTACATTAAGGGAACTTATCAGTATGGTATTAAGTATTGTTGCAATACATAACCACTAGTCGGATACACTAATTCCGACTGGGGTAGCAACATTGACGACTTCAAGTCTACTTCTGGCTATGCATTTCAACTAAGCTCAGGACCCTTGGTTTGTTCGTGTAAGAAACATAATGTAGTCTCTCATTTGACTAGAGAAGCTAAGTATCGTGGTGAGAGGAAGTTTGAATTCGCCAGCTTCTCGATGAGCTTGGGTTTCCTGTTTAGGCCTCCACTGTTATTCACTGTGATAATCAGAGTGATATTAAAGTTGCTGATAGTCCTATTGCTCATAGCAAAATGAACCATGTTGAACTTCATGTTCATTATCTGAGACAGTTGGTACAAGTGAATTTTTTCTCACTTGTTTATTGTAGGACAAATGATCAGGTTGTTGATATCTTCATGAAGCTATTACCAACAACTTAGTTTGTGAAAATTTGGGCTATGATTGGGCTTTAGGAAGCTGCGATTAAGGGGGGGGGGTGTTAAGAGAAAGTAATTTCACCTCCTGAATCTCTAGAGCATTGTGTTGATAGGGGGGTGTTAGAACCTACGGTCTTGATGGTTCATCACACCTCTAGTTCTTCTGGAGACAATTAGTCGTTATATGACAGGTGACTAGCATAATAGTTGATTGGAGTCCAGGTTAGGAAAGTCGATAGAGTGACTGAACAGTCAGTTGACCATATGACTGGATGGTTGGAACAACCATGGTTGGCACAGCTACAACAACCAACTAAACTTTGGTATGTTGCGGATTTTGTGGAAACAATTAGGACAAACGATCCCTATTTGTGGACCTGATCTTCTTCACTTTCAAGGAGCTTGTTAGTTATGGGAGCTAAAAAAGGACAACCCTATGGGTTGTGTTACATATTATTTTTGAGATGTATTTCATTTTCAACATGCAATTTGATGTTATTATCATAATGATTTTTTCTCAAGTGCTATAATGGTGTCTTTAGACACCACCTCTCTTCTTGGAATAATGTTCCCTTCTGTCCTATCTTTTTTGTTCTATGGTTCAAGGTTAAGAGGTTCCCCAACAAAGTAAGTGTAAGCCTCCTCGGAGATAGGGGAGCAACGTAAAGAGTAAAGGTTTAATCCTCTTCGGAGATAGAGGAGCAACGTGAAGAAGGGGAAACTGCTAGATATATGTAGGAAAGGGTCACCATTCACCCATAAAGGAAACTTGTGAATAATCACCACACCAAAGAAAGAACTTCGGAGAGAGAAATTCCTCTGAGAATAAAATACTCCGTGACAATCATGGGGAAGGAAAATTCAGGCACTAGTGAGTCAGAATCATGGTTGAAGAAAAAGGAAAGAAAAAGGCAAAAATCCACCACCAGTTAAAAGGTATAATGATTTCATTAAAATATGGAATTATGGCATTGTTTTGAAAAATCAAGGAGGAAATTTTTTAGGTTAAGATAATTTTTATGAAAAGTTTTTATAAGCCTAATGTCCACGTCAATTAAAAAAGAAAATTTTTTAAGTTAAGATAATTTTTATGAAAATTTTTTATGACGCCATCATTTCACAAGGGATATTTTTAAAAGTGATGTAAAATCTTCTAAGAGATTGTGGATGTCATTTTAAAAGGGGCCAGTGGAATTTAAAATTTGAAATGAATGTATTGGTATGGTGGTGGTTATTTTGAAGAAGTTTGTTTTTTTTCAAGCGATTTGAAGTTTAAGAAAAGATTTAAGATAGAACATAGCCTCAGTTGAAACGAAAAGTTTTTATGAGATCTTGCATAGTAGAAGGTTATTGAAAAGCTGAAAGAAATTATCATGGGTTATAAAAGAAGATTAAAGCATTTCAGGAAAGTCTTTGTGTGTGCAACATAGCAAGAACACGAGGAAGGTGAATCCTACTGCATAGATACACAAGTGGATGATCAAGAGGAAGGTGAATCTCATTACGTAGGTACACCATTTAATGAAGTTGATGAAATCAAAGTTGAAGCTAAGCATCAACTCATGCAATGTATGCATTTAGACATAGATCGAGAAGCAGATGTTGAGATCTCCAAAGTAGTGAAGTTTGATAAAGAATTTGCAGTAGTAGGGGAAGAACAATAAGATAATACATAAGGTAATGTTAACGTAATCCAATTTCAATTTAAAGCATTATATGATGAAGAAAAATTATTTGAGGAAGAATTGATGTAATTAAAGAAAGAAATTAAATTAATTGATGAATTGATAAATGGAAGATACAACCCACTTGGAAATCAGAAACAAGTGAATGATCCAGACGACTCGATGGAGAGAATCCAACAATGGAAGTTGTTGAAGATATGAATGGTGTTGAGGATAAGAACTTTGTAGAAGTGCCAGAGCAGTCATAACTTGTATTTGCACAGGATAATCTAGAAGAATAATTAGTTGATAAGATCTTTGCGAAATGGAGCCTTGAAGAGCTCAAGTATTACCAACAATGGTTGAGTTTGCACGAGAACATTGATTTGATTAGTGATGAGTATATTGAGTGGGATTGTGACATACCCACATTACAACATTTGAAGATAATGAAGCTTGAGTTAGTAGCCCATGGAGTAAAAGGAACTATACTATTGGATGATAGTAATTAGAGATGGCAGAAGATCATTGATGAAGAATTTGCAGTTGATGATAGAAGCAAGCTTGAAGAACTTGAGGAAACACTGAAGAAGATTACCAGAGTAAAGATGAAAATGAAGGTGATGAAAAAGCAAAGATTCACAATGAATAGTATAAAAGTAAAGATGAAGAAGCGAAAAATTGCAGAATAGAACATTTGGAGTCAGAAGAAGAAAAAGAGCAGAAGCATGCACCGGAGTTGAAAACCAAACCAAAAGTTTTTGAGGTTTTGTTAAGTGTTCATAAAACTAGTTGAGACATAGACCAACATGCATATTATTTTAGCAGGTAGTATGATTGTTAGTTTAAACAATTGAGATTAAAGGGTAGTGTTAAAGAAATGAATCTCCATGTTTAATGTATTAATTAGTTAATAATCAATTAGACGATTATGATAAAACTGATGTAACCGAACAAGCATTGTATTTGTAAATATTTATAATTTGGAAGAGCATATGATGTTACATGTATTGTGATCAATAATTATATTCCTATATAGATAAAATCTATCAATTCCCCACAAATATGTCCATAAGTTCACACATGCTACTGAAGGATAGAACCTGCAAAAATCTCTTGAGCCTATCATTGTTCACCCACCTCAACATTAAACCTTGGGGGTGATTCATGTACCTTCAATTCCTCTCGAAATCTTAATGCACCACCTTCGACACATTGACATGGTGGATTGACACATTGGCACACACATTCAAGATATTCTTATTTATATTAACTTTTAAAGTTTCAAAATCTATTTAATTGTGAGGTTTTTAATAATTTTTAATCTTTAAATCTTAAAATCTATTTTTAATTGTAAGGTTTGTATTACATTTTGAATTATTAATGACTTGTAGTTTTTTTTTTGTTGGAAAGTGGTAGTACCCCCTGACTAGTAGGGTTCGCCATTGGCTGAGAAACCACGAACCAGGGGCATCTAAGCCGTCAAAATCACCCGGGGATCACACCCGTCCTGGACCGCACCAACCCTTAGCATGGTTAGATTTTAGTATCGGCGGGGTTGCTAACCAACAACCTTTCCGCTTAGGGGTGTCTTAACCATCACTCGCCACCAACTGTTCTACATCTCACTGATTATTAATGACTTGTAGTTACCATTCATAAAAAATCATTTTTAAAGTGATGACAAGTGTTTCTATTGTGTGAACCACACTATAATGCGACATATCACGGGGCACTCTAAATGCCCCTTATCCCATGCCCGCTTTATAACTATTATGATTATATGTATTGAGTAGATTTATAATCAACAACAAGTACTTGAGAAGTGTTACCATATTGTGTGAACCACCACATTATAACTATTATAATATGTATTATATTTATAATCAAATTTGACAAGTGTATCCATATGGAATGAACCGTGATCAAGTGGAAATTTGGAAACAATACACTAGTAAGACCAAAACATGAAAACCAAACTACATAGAAGGAAGTATGCTTCAATCTACAGAGAGTCTTTGATATTTTTTTCAAGCTAGGGAAAACCAAACTGGGTATAACATCTCAATCTATGAAATATATCCTTTCTTTAATTCTAATATGTTTCCACCACCACCCCCTACCAAAGGACCAACCAATAGTACACAGATAAAGTCTTCAAACAAAAGAACATACATAATTTTAGGTGTTGTGGGTGGCTTGGTTTTGATTTGCTGTCTCTGTGACCTCTAGCCTCTAGGTATATCTAGTATATATTGTTCCTCTAATACTCACCTCCCACATTATTCATCTAACCTTCAGATATATCCACACTACTTCCACATAGATGCCTAAGCTCAAAGTTTGAACCAACTTAACATGAAAGTAAAAACCATGAAAAACATGTTTACACCTCTGGGCTATGAGCCTATATACTTTAACTAAACCATGTTTTTTATTTCCATCCATAAACAGTTGAGCACATTTTTTTATCTTATCAGAATGATGAACATGTTTTGATTGTGTAGGTATGGAGATCATACGAAGTAGGAAATATTGTGTAGATAATTGATTGAGAAATAATTGAAACGTGTGATGAAAAGCAAGCATTGAGATGCATTAAGGTTGGTATTTTGTGTACACAACCCGAATCATCATTTCATCCACCAATGGCTACTGTCATTTTAATGCTTTCAATTGATTATGTGATGGGCCATAATCCCTATAATCATTTATAGGTCTAATATTTTGGTTTTTATCATTAGACCATAAGCATGGCTTGGAGACCCATATTTATCGTGTAAAACTTCAAATTACTAACCACATCTCATTCACAAGCTAAGTATGCTCATTACATGGCATTCCAGGTGTCTTTGGGAATTACGCATGGCCCATTATCTAGGTGTTTTCATCCTTGGACTATATTTTGGGACCTTATACATATTTGGTATAAATCCCTATACCGTACACAAGGAATGCTTTTGTCATCTGCAATCTTATATTTTTTCTTAGTTTTTATGGTAAGGTTAATTTAAGCATGTCCTAAAATTAATTAATTTGTTATACTTACTTGTGGAGTAATTACTATTATCTTCCATTTAAAAACACTACAAGAGGGGGAAATTATATATGATGCAATCTTTATATAAAAGAAAGTAAAGAACTAATACAGTTTTGGAAATCTTGAATTTCTTTTTAATTTTAATTTATTAGCCTTGAAAAATGCACCCAATTTAACATAAATTCTTTACATTTATTATATCATATGCTAACCTAACCTATATAAAATAAACCTATACTTGTGTATGTCAATAAAAAACCCTAATCTAGCCAAAACTACATAGCCTCAATTACTACCTTATCCTCACCTACTAAACCTTCCTAAACTAAACTACCTTAATCTAACATAGTCTACACTTACCTAAACCACTGAATTATCCTTACCTTGCTCAAGCCAACGGACATAATTAAATCAACCATACACTCTAACCTAAACCAATCCACTATCTAACCTACCTTACCAAGCCTACCCAAACCAAAATCATATCTAGCTTATCCATCCCTAACTTAGCCTACCATAACCGAACCTACACTACCCTCCACCCTCCACTATCTAACCTACCATACCATGCCTACACTAACCACATAACCTACATTAAGGAACCACACCTTGGCCTAAACCACTCTAATATAATACTTGCTTACACTAAACTTAAACTACCATAACCTAGCCTAGCCTACCTTAACCATAATCTAGCCTATACACTACCATATCCTACTTTAAAGACTTCCATAATCCCTAGAGTAACATTTCCTATCCTAGCCTCAACATACATCATATATAATCCATTACCCTTAGCATCCTAACCTAATATATCCTAAACTACCCCAACTTCACATACTAAAACTTTCTAGCCTAGACTACCTTGATATAACTTAGTTTACACTAGCATACTTTAACCTACTTTAACCAACCATACCTTGGCCTAAACCACACTAAACTTAAACTACCATAACCTAGCCTACCTTAACCATAATCTAGCCTATACACTACCATATCCTACCTTAAAGACTTCCATTATCCCTAGAGTACCATTTCCTAACCTAGCCCCAACATACATCATATACACTCCATTATTGTTATCATCCTAACCTAATATAACCTAAACTACCCCAACCTCACATATTATAACTTTCTAGACTAGACTACCTTGATATAACATAGTTTAGTACACTAACCTAAACCACCTAACCTATCCTTAGTTTGTATCCTAAACCCTAGTTTGTATTCTAAACCCTAGAAACCCTATTATATAGCATAAAACCTAGTTTGTATTCTAAACCCTAGCAACCCTAGTTTGTATCCACTAAGCTATCATTGACCAATCACTAATATCAAATGCAATGTCATCATTTGTTGAAATTTGGTTGAGCTTTGATCTTTAATTCTTTTAGATGCAGAGACTTGAAGCAATGAGACAATTCGATCCATGAAATTCATACAACCATAGCATAAGCTATACCCAGGGGAAAATACTCAATTATGAGAACAAAAACCCCAACAATTCTTCTCAGTACAATATAATGGATAGTAGAGAATGCTTTCTCTTACAACATAGCATATTGCTTTCGGAAGATAAGAGATCACCAAACACTCTTGATGAAGATACAAAATAAATAGAGAAGAGAGATCAATTGGATGTGTGCCCAACACAACAATAACAAGCACGAACAATGCCCTGCACAAAGAGAAGCGCCTTGCCTTCAATGGAGAAGAGAATTCACTTCACACTAGATTCATCAATCCCGTATAACATATTTATACATTCTTCTCTTCTATTTTTAACTTCTAACTTCAGGATGAACTTGCCCTCAAACTGGATGTATTAATATTGCATGCAAAGGTGCGCCCCACTTCTCATGCAGTGCTTTATCTCACTGAGATGTCACTTAGGATGAACTGGCCTCTTAACTAAAAGATTTCCCACTTAGTTAGGTGGCTAACTTAAGTGTCGACATGAAAGTGTCACAATTCAGATGTCATCTTTTAGTTTAACATAAGTGTCGTCTTGCAATAACACTTAGTTAACTAGATCTTCTTTGTTATCACTTAGTTAACTCTCTCTAATTGAAGTGTCGTATTTTAGTTTAACTAAAGTGAAAAAAATTTAGTTAACTAGACCTTCTTATTTAACACTTAATTAACTGAAATCATGCTGATTGATTTACTTGAAGTGACCACTGTGAGTTCTTTAGTTAACTGACGCATATCTTTAACTGATGCTTTAATCGAAGCATTGATACTTAACTGAAGCTTATACAATTCAAGTTCTCTTTAATTAGTTGAAGTGTTTGCATGGGAAATTTCGAATTCTCTTGATCTCTATACTTTCTCTTTTATTTCTTTATCTTTTAATTCATGGTTAATATTTGCTAACTTTAATTATCCATCACATTACATTATACTAAGAAGAATTATCGGATGTTGTGATCATATTATATTATTCCGGACCAAATGATCATATGCTAAAGTAATTCACTTTAGAGGTGATCAATCTCTAAAGGAGAATTAACAGCAATATGGTGATCAGGGTTAATAATACATCACAAAACATTAAATGCTTTTAACAAGTAAAGCATGACCTTTATACAGAAAGTCCACCTCTATGCAGGAGGTCCATCTCATGGATACCTTTATACGAAAGGATCACATGATAATGATGACTTGACACACACAAGTCCAGAGACTTGTCCAAAAAGACTTTACAACATCATTACTTTGATCAATTACCTCTATACAAGAGGAATAACCTTTACATGGAACGCAATCAAAGTGATGACCTCTATATGGGAGAAATTACCTTTACACAGAAGGCAATCAAAGTGCTCACCTCTATATGGGAGGATCAATATTGTCTACACAAGATTGGTTTGGAGAATGTATCCTTATGCTATATATTTAACACTCCCTCTCAGTGAGGGAGGCATTCTCTGCCATACCAAGATTGTCTCAGAAGTACCTAAACTTCATCACTGACAGAGGCTTTGTTAACACATCTGCAATTTGCTCATCAGTAGCAATGTACTGAAGTTTCACTATACCTTTTTGGACCATGTATCGGATGAGGTAATACTTCATTTCAATGTGCTTCGACTTGTCATGAAACACTAAGTTTTCAGAAAGCTTGATGCAACTCTAATTGTTACACCTAATAACTGTAGGCTCGATATTTTCACCGAACAACCTTGCAAGTAGATTTCTGATCCACACTGCTTCTTGGAAGGAAACACTAGTAGCTATGTATTCTGCTTTGTTAGTGGTTTCGGACATGGAGCCCTTCTTCCTACTGGACCAAGATACCATAATTGATCCTAGTCTATAACAATAGCCAGATGTACTCTTACGGTCCATAATGCTTCCTCCCCAGTATAAGTTTGTATAACCAAGTAACATGACTCCTCCACTGGAGGCATATCTGAGTCCATATGCAATTGTTCCTTGAAGGTACCTAAGCACATGCTTAGCAGTTGTCTAGTATTTGTGTCTCAGATCATACATAAATTGACTCATAATGCTCACAGGATAACATATATAAGGCCTCGGATGTATCAAGTACATTAGCGAGGCTATAAGCTGTCTATACAAAGTGGGATCTACTGGATCTAATCCAGATCCTGACTCATGAAGTTTCCTCAAATTGGAAACCATCAATGTAGTCATAGATTTACAATCTATCATGCCAAATCTATGCAATATATCCACAGTGTACTTCCCTTGAGATAGAAAAAATCATCTTTTCTTTACCAAACCTCAAGGCCAAGAAAGTAGTGCGTTAGAACTAAGTCTTTCATCTCGAACTTTAATGTGAGCTCCCTCTTGCACCAAGCAATTAGATGTTTTCTCTCCAGTGAGAAAAAAATCATCAACACACATAACCAATATTAACAGTTAGTTCTTCACTACTTTGAAGTACAAATTTGGATCAGCTTCACTCTTACAGAAACCCAGTTTCTGAAGATAGCTATCAATTCTGGAGTACCAAGCCCTGGGGGCTTGCTTAAGCCCATATAGATATTTCTTTAGCTTTCAAACATGGGACTCCTTAGCATCCACCACAAATCCTCCAGGATGCTGAATATAAACCTCTTCCTCAACCTAACCATTGAGGAAGGTTGTATTCATATCCAACTAGTGAAGTTTCAATCCTAGAATAGATGCAAGTGCAATCATTGCTCGGATTTTGGTGTACCTTGCCACCGGGGCAAAGGTCTCATCATAATCGATGCCTTCATTATGAGATAAACCTATGATAATGAATCTTGATTTATACTTCTCAATGCTACCATCCACAACATGCTTTATCTTGTAAATCCATCTGGAAGTCACAATGGACTCCCCATCAGGTTTGGGAGTAACCTCCCAAACATCATTCTTCATTATAGAGTTGTACTCTTCTGTCATTGCATCTTTCCAAAATTTCTGCTTTGCAGCTTCTTCATATGAGGATGGTTCTAAATCACTGATGTGACTCATCAGTGAAACATACCTTGAATATCTTTCAGGTTGCTTGCGCTCTCTAGATGAGCCTATCGGTGCTCCATGTTTCTCTGTATTTTGTAAGATGTCTCAGAACCAAGTAGATCTTCTTTTAGCAGGAGGTTCATCATGTGACCTCTCAACCAGTTCTACTGGTTCTTCAGGATCTAGCAAATCTGAGGCATATTCTAGTTTTTCCCTCTCAAACTCTGAAGGGGGGGATTCAGACTCGGGATCCTCCATCTCTGAATCACATAATTGAATCTCTTTCGATATTTTGAAAGCAACTTCCTCATGGAAGGTAATATCTTAGCTGACTTCAATGTGTCTCTTGGTATGCTTTGGATGACTTGCTATAACCCAAAAAGGTTCCTTTCTTTCCAGAAGGCTCCATCTTTGTTCTCTTTTATTTTGGTACATGAATGTATATTGAGCTCCCGAAGATCATCAAGTGTGAGATGTCTGGATTCTCACTAAACACTTCTTCTGGTGTCTTCTCATCTAGAATGGCATGTATGATTCTATTATGGATGTACACAGATGTATGGGTGGATTCTTCCCATAATGAGGTAGACATATCTTGTATTATTTCTTTTGACAACCCCATTTTGTTGAGGGTTGTAAGGTACCGTTAATTGTCTACATATTCTTGTGTCACTACATATCTCATTAAATGCATGTGAATCAAATTCACCTCTATTATCAGACCTTAATGCACATATGTTCTTTTCTTTCTGATTTTCAACTAGGGCTTTAAACTCTTCAAATTTGCTAAGAGTTTCACTTTTAGCCTTCATGAAATAAATCTGTGACTTCCTAGAAAAATCATCTATGAACAATACATAATATAAGAAGCCACTCAGGGAGGGGGATGACATGGGACCACATACATCAGAATGTATTAAATCTAAAATCCCTTTATATTTAGTAGAACTTCTAGAAACACTTTTCTTAACATTCTTCCCAAGTGCACAACCACGACATACACTATCATGCTCAAAATCAAATACAGGCATACCTTTTACCATCTTTTGATGTCCTTGTAGTGCTTTGTAGTGTAGGTGTCCAAGCCTTTGGTGCCATAGCTCACATGGACTGATAGTGTGGTGAAAAATAGCTTGAATGTACTTCTTGGGTACCTTATAGAGTCCTCCCTCTCGAACTCCAATTACAGCAGGAGATTCTAGGCTTTTGTTCTTCGGCCATAAAAGTGCCTTGTTATCCATGGAGATAACTCGGAAGCCTTTGTCTTCAAGAACTGAAACTGAGAGGAGGTTCTTCTTCAATTATAGAACATACAGAATGTCCTCCACATGTAGAATATCACCGGTGCTTAGCCAGAATAAGGTGGATCCAACTCCTTGGATCGAATAAGTTGAGTTGTGGATTTTTTCTCCTTTAGATCGATGATATCACTCTTGTAACCAATCATATGTTTGGATGCACCACTATCAATCAACCATGTATCTGCATTTGTGATGATGGATCCTGAAAGGGATGAGACAAGGTAAAGCTCCCTTCTTGTCTCCTTTTCTTCAGATGCATTCTTTTGAGTGATTTCATCTTCTATGGCGGTAGAAGCATGAAAATTTCCTTTCCGCTTTGATTTGCACTCTCTTGAGAAATGGCATTTCTTGTTGGAATTGAAGCATCTAAATTTTGTTTTTTCAAAGACATTGTTGAATTCCTTCTTATTTGGAAGAGATAACTTATTTTGGAAGAAGGGTTTCTTTCCTTTCTTCATTCTTGTCGCGAGGGCAATATTTTCTTCTTTGATGCACACTGAGTTGATCTGGATTCGCCTCTAATCTTGGAGGTAGTCATGCCACAACCTTTCAAAGTTAGGTTGTACCTCTCTTCCATTTACCGTAGCCAAGAATGCCTCCCATAAGGATGGGAGACCATCAATAATGGTTTGGAAAATATCATCTTCATCCACCTCTACTCCAATACTAGCAAGCTGATCTCTTACCTGAGAGATCTTGGAGAAGAAGGAGGTCATTGTCTCATCCCTCTCCATCTTTAAGTTTCAAAGCTTATTCTTCAATGCCCTCTTTTGACTTGGTTCCTTCTTCTCATATAGATTAGTCAATGTATCATAACATTCTTGCATGGTCTTTAGCGGTGTGATCATGGGAATCAAGTTATCTTTTACTAAATCATAAATGATCTGTTTGGACTTAGATTGATTCTTCTTGAATTTGATGCGCCTCGCATTAGATGTAGGCTCCTCCACCATAGTGTATATGTGGCCATCCAAGTCATGTTCGTCCGGGATGTTGAGAATCCTAGCCTCCCAAGTGTTGAAGTTTGAGGTTCCCTCAAGACAGTCTTCCGGTCGTACAAAGACTGATGCCATAGTATTCAAATCTTGTTCTCAACTTCTTAGGATCAACGTAGGCTCTAGCTGGCATGCAAAACTGATCTCCTTCATGCTCTGATCTATGACACCATGTTGAAATTTGGTTGAGCTTTGATCTTTAATTCTTTTACATGCAGAGACTTGAAGGAATTAGACAATTCAATCCATGAAATTCATACAAACATAACACAAGATATACCTTGGGGAAAATCCTCAAAATTATGAGAAGAAAAAATCCATCAATTCTTCTCAGTATAATATAATGGATAGTAGAGAATGCTTTCTTTTACAACATAGCAGATTGCTTTAGGAAGATAAGAGATCACCAAACACTCTTGATGAAGATACGTAAGCAATAGAGAAGAGAGATCAATCAGATGTGTGCCCAACACAACAATAACAAGCACAAATAATGCCTTGCACATAGAGAAGCATCTTGCCCTCAATGGAGAAGAGAATTCACTTCACGCTGGATTCATCAGTCCAATATAAAATATTTATAAATTCTTCTCTTCTATTTTTAACTTCTAACTTCAGGATGAACTCGCCCTCAAATTGGATGTGTTAATCTTGCATGCGAAGGTGCACCCCTGTAATGTCCCCATTCAAATAAGTGCATAGTAAGACAATCCCATCAATCCTACTAGTTTCCTAGGTTGGATGGGCACATGTGGGATGGTAATAAGGAAGCTAATAAATGATATTTAGACATTAGAGGGGTTCAAGCATTTAATAAATATGGTGAATAAATAAATTCAAGATAAATTCTAAGTGCCAAGTGGTTTTGGAGACATATGGAGGTGGTGGGACCCACACTAGCTTGATTTTTCATAATACATGGTATCTCTCATTTCCAAATTCGAATTAATGGGAATGTGAACACTCTTGGGTGAGTTGGTAAGTCATAACACATGTCATTGAGCATATTAGGTCGAATTGGGAAGGATTGGTAACCTCCATGGAAGATAAAGAGTCAAAGTGGAAGTTTGTGGACACTTGGGCTAGATTCCCTAGCCCCTATGACACCAATGATGGAGCATCTATGACAACTATGAAAAATTGCAGACCTGACCTCTGATATCTGACCACTATGACATGTTATCACCAAAAATAGGCTCAAGGAAGGTGAATTTGGGAGTTGGAGAATCCAAAGAGACTCAAAATCGAATTTGGGAGAAGATGGAAGGTTGGAACTAGGAGACAAGTGGCAAATGTGGAATATTTCCTAAATGGAAATCTATTGAATCTATTGAGAGGATTTCGACCCTTAGAAATCTAATTTTGGTTATAAAATGTAGAAATGAAGTATGAGAATGGCTTTTGATCATTTGAGAAAAATTGCATTTGTGAAGAGAGAGCTAGTGGATGACTAGTTTCTTGCCTTAGCCAATTTCGAGGGTGAAAGATTCCCATCCAAGTTGGTGTTTGGAGAGGCCACTCAGGTCTTTCATGGTGCTTTAATGGAGTTTGTATTTGCAGGTAGCAGCTATAGGAAGTTTCATAGTTTGGTTTAGTGCAACACTTTCTCTCCACCGTTTCCAGTTTTGAAGGCATATTCATGCTCCTTGAGGGAGGGCGTTTTTGGTGAGCACTTGTGCTTCTTGAGAGAGATTCTCATTATATATTTCTGATTGTAATAGCTTCATATCCTATTTTATTAATATTCAGAAAGTATCAGGTCGAAATACCCACTGGTTGTATGCAAAACTATTGATTAATGAGCAAACAATGTCCATTTCCCAAATGCATTGATGTATGACCCTATAATGTTGATTATTTAGAATGGATGGATGATTCTCTGATATATTTGTGATCAATATACTGCCATGGATGTCTTCTACAAGTTTCATGTACTTTACTTGAGCATTTGAAACATTTTTACTCAGTTTAGTTGTATTGGGAGGTGAAATAGTGCCATTTCCCCAAGGGTCGAATTGGGGGTTTTTGCTGTTGCATGTGAGAGAGTTAGAACAGTAGTAAAAATCAATTAATGGATCATATGAGACCTTAATCACATACTTAACAAATTATATACCTCTGTTCATAAATTTTTGGGAGTTTGGAGACATTTGGAAGGCCATTTGTAGTGTTACCCGGGGGGGATTTGATGCACAAATTACTAGTCAAAATTACATATATTGATCACAATACAAACCAAGTTTGCAGCAGTATTTGGAGGGCCATAAAACATCCCTGAACCTGATATTCAAGTCTAAATACCATTCATACACTCCTACAGAAGATTTGGGAGCATTTGGGTTGATTTGGAGGTCAAAACAGTTAAACTAGTCAAAGGTCGAAATTGGGGAAAAAGTGAAATCGCCTCTTAACTAAAATCTTTCCCACTTAGTTAGATGGCTAACTTAAGTTTCGACATGTAAGTGTCACAACTCACGTGTCATATTTTAGTTTAACATAAGTGTCATCATGCAATAACACTTAGTTAACTAGATCTTCTTTATTGTCACTTAGTTAACACTTTTTAACTGAAGTGTTGTCTTTTAATTGAACTGAAGTGTCATATTTAGTTTAACTAAAGTGAAAACACTTTAGTTAACTAGTCCTTCTTATTTAACACTTAGTTAACTGAAATCATGTTGATTGATTTACTTGAAGTGACCATTGTGGGTACTTTAGTTAACTGAGGCATATCTTTAATTGATGCTTTAAATGAAGCATTGATACTTAACTGAAGATTTATAACTGAAGCTTTATAATTGAAGCTTTAACAATTCGATTTCTCTTTAATTAGCTGAAGTGTCTGCATGGGAAATTTTGAATTCTCTTGATCTCTATGATTTCTATTTTATTTCTTATCTTTTACTGCATGGTCAATATGTGCTAACTTCAATTATCCATCACATTACATTATACTAAGAATAATTATCGGATGTTGTGATCATATTATATTATTCTAGACCAACTGATCATATGCTAAAGTAATTCACTTTAGAGGTGATCAATTTCCAAAGGAGACTTAAAAGCAATCTGGTGATCATGGTTAATAATACATCACACAACATTAACTGATTTTAACAAGTAAAGCATGACCTTTATACGGAAGGTCCACCTCTATATGGGAGGTCCATTTCATGGATATCTTTATATAGAAGGCTCACAGGATAATCATGACTTGACACGCACAAGTCTAGAGCCTTGTACAACAAGACTTTACAACATCATTACTTTGACCAATTACCTCTATAAGAGAGGAATAACCTTTAAGCAGAAGGCAATCAAAGTGATCACCTCTATATGGGAGGATCAATATTGGCTACACAATATTGGTTTGGAGAATGCCTCATGATATTGTATATTTAACACTCCCTCTCAACGAGGGAGGCATTCTCTACCATACCAAGCTTGTATCGTAAGTACATGAACTTCGTCATTGATAGAGGCTTTGTTAACACATCTGCAATCTGCTCATCAGCAGCAATGTACTGAAGTCTCGGATCAAGTGATACTTCATTTCAATGTGTTTTGACTTGTCATGAAACACTGGGTTTTCAGAAAGCTTGATGCAACTATGATTGTCACACCTAATAACTGTAGGCTCAATATTTTCATCGAACAACCCTGCAAGTAGCTTTCTGAGCCACACTGCTTCTCGGTAAGAAACACTAGCAGCTATGTATTCTTCTTCGGTAGTGCTCTAGGATACGGAGTCGTAATTCTTGTTGGACCAAGATATCATAGGTGATCCTAGGCTATAACAATAGCCAAATGTACTCTTACGGTCCATAATGCTTCCTCCCCAGTATGACTATGTATAACCAAGTAACATGACTCCTCCACTGGAGGCATATCTGAGTCCATATGAAATTGTACCTCAAAGGTACCTGTGATGCACCTGCAACAATTACTTAATAAAAATATGTGAAATAGCAGAAATGATAGAACTCATAATCACTTTTATATTGATCACAGGCCACTTCGAGGGCGCAACCTCCTATGAGCAAGCTCAATACAAATAACTTCACGGTGCCTTCATAGGTCTCAACACACACTTATATACTAAGTCTAGGCACCAATACTATGGGTCAAAACCATGGGCCACTACAAACTATGGATCAACAATACTACGGCGACTTACAAAGCATATGCACCAACAAAAATAACATAAACTATTGATCAACAAATACTACGAGACGACTTACAAAGCATATGCGTCCAACAATAATATACTAACAAAGTAAAGACATGGGTTCCTAACATCCCCTCCCCCTTAAAAAAAAGCTTTGTCCTCAAAGCTTTAGATGTGGAAATTGTTGTTGAATCTGAAGGAGTGGTTCCCATGTAGCATCCTCTAGTTGCATGTCGTGCCACTGAATTAAGACCTCTGTGATAGAGCGAGAGCGAAGCTGACGAGTGCACCGATTGAGGATGACCTCTGGCTCCAAAAGGATGGATCCTTCATTATCCAGTTCGGGTAAAATTGTTTGTCCACTGATGTTGGTGCCAAGAACTTTATTCAGACAAGAGACATGAAAGACTGGATGAATGTGGGAAGAAGGAGGAAGTTCCAATTTATATGCAACGGACCCAATCTTCTGAAGAATCCGATATGGCCCATAGAACTTTGGAGCGAGCTTATGACGCGTTTTGAGTTTCAGGGAAGATTGCTTGTACGGCTGGAGACGAAGAAAAACCATATCGTCGACTTGAAAAGTGCGCTCAGAATGGTGCTGATCAGCTTGTTGCTTCATGCGATTTCTTGCCATGTGAAGATTGTCCCGCAAAATGTGAAGAATCTGATCACGGTTTCGAAGGACCGTGTCAAATTCCTGAACTGGTGAACTGGTGGGGGTGTATGGAATAAGAACTAGAGGTGCCTGACCATAGACGGCTTCATATGGGGTCATTTTAGAGGCAGTGTGGTAAGAGGTATTGTACCACCATTCAGCGAGAGGGAGCCACTTTTCCCACTGATGTTGTTGTTCAGAGGTGAAGCAATGAAGATAAGTTTCCAAGCATTTATTGATAATTTCAGTCTGACCATTTGTTTGTGGGTGATACCCTGAACTCATCTTCAGTTTGGTGCTAATGTGGTGAAATAGTTCAGTCCAAAAATGACTGGTGAAAGTCGCAGCACGATCCGAGACAATGGAAGAAGGGATGCCATGAAGATGAAAGATCTGGTCCAGGAAAATTTGAGCGACTGAAGAGGCTGTATAGGGATGGCTGAGAGCACAAAAATGACTACATTTGGAGAGGCGATAAACCACAACGAGAATCATTGTCTTCCCGCCAGATTTAGGGAGCCCTTTAATGAAATCCATAGAAATATCTGTCCAAATCCATGTAGGTATGGGCAAGGGTTCGAGAAATCCTGGAAGGAGTGTTGTTTCACCCTTATTGCGCGGGCAGGTATCACATTCGGCCACCATCTGTTGAATTGTCCTTTTCATGCCCTGCCAAAAGAAGTTACGCCGTGCCCGTTCATACGTTTTGAGGAACCCAGAGTGCCCTGCCAATGGAGAAGCATGGAGTTCATAGAAGACAGCCTATTGAAGATCTGTGCTCTGGGGAAGCACCAGAAAACCCTTGTATCTCAGAGAAGCACCATCCCAAGAGTAATGTGGTACAGCAGAAGGGTTGTTGGTCAAGCGTTGGATGATTTGAGATAAGGAAGAGTCATTGACATAACCCTGTTGAACAGATTGCAACCAATTTGGAATAGGCATAGAAATAGCTGAAAGAGAACCTTGGGCATCAAATGTGCGAGAAAGAGCATCTGCCACAATATTGTCTTTACCCTTCTTGTAAGTGATCTCATAGTCATAACCCATGAGTTTGCTAACCCATCTCTGTTGTGCCGGGGAGGAGACACGCTGTTCCAAGAAATATTTCAGACTCTGGTGATCAGTCTTGATGCAGAAATGATTCCCTAATAGGTATGGGTGCCACTTCTGTACTGCATGCAAAATAGCCATCATTTCCTTCTCATAGGTAGAGGCATCTAAATTCTTGCCTGAAAGGGCTTTGCTGGTGAACGCAATGGGGTGTTCATCTTGAAGGAGAATAGAACCAAGTCCATTGCCGCAAACATCACTCTCAATAGTGAAGGGCTTGGAAAAATCGGGCATAGCTAGAACAGGTGTAGTACACATAGCTTTTTTTAGTTTGTCAAATGCACACTGAGCAGCATGTGTCCATGTAAAAGCATCCTTTTTCAATAGAGCAATTAATGGAGCTGCAATATTCCCATAATCCTTGACAAACTTGCGGCAGTAGCCAGTCAACCCCAAAAAACCATGAAGGCTCTTGAGTGTCTAAGGATGCGGCCAATTGTTCATGGCATCGATTTTGGCAGGATCCACACAAACCCCTTGTGCTGAGATAATGTTCCCGAGATACTCAACTTCCTTCTATCCAAAAACACATTTAGACTGCTTGGCATGGAGATGATGGTCAAAGAAAAGTTGCATGACAAGATCTAGATGCTGGAGATGTTAATCCCATGTTTTACTGTAGATAAGGATATCATCAAAGAATACCAGAATGAATTTCCACAAGTAGGGTCGAAATATTTTATTCATTAATGACTGGAATGTGGAAGGAGCATTAGTGAGGCCAAAGGGCATGACCAAAAAATCATAATGGCCATCATGTGTGTGGAAAGCTGTTTTAGGGATATCATCCTCATGAACCCGAATTTGATGATACCTAGAACGAAGATCCAACTTGGAGAAAAAGTGAGCCCCATGAAGCTCATCGACAATAGGAATTGGAAACTTATCCTTGATGGTGAGGTGATTAAGTGCTCGGAAGTCAATGCAAAGGCGCCACGACCCATCTTTTTTGCGGACAAGAATAACTGGAGAAGAAAAGGAACTAGTGCTTGGGCGAATAATACCTTGCTTTAATAAGTCCTGAACGAGCATTTCAATCTCCATTTTTTGGTGAAATGGGTAGCGATAGGGCCTGATGTTGGGAGGAATACTGCCAGGAAGGAGCTGAATATGATGGTCTCATGGCCTGGAAGGTGGCAATCCCACTGGTTCAGCAAAAACACCTGTATATCGATGCAGAATTTGTTGTAGAGCCAAAGGAGTAGTGGAGACCGCTGAAGGTTGCATCTGAATGGAATGGAGTTGAGCGATGACACCATGTGAATTCTTCTTGAGGAGTTTTTCCATGCGATGTGAACTGATGATGCTGAGAGAACCTGGTTGTAATCCTGTCAAGGTGTGTTTTTGGCCATTGAGGAAAAACTGCATCCAAAGTTCAGCAAAATCCCATAAGATAGGGCCAAGTGTGTGTAGCCATTGAGCGCCCAAAACCACATCACATCCGCCTAAGGTCAAGGCAAACATGTTAGAGCGCAAGGTATAATCTCCCATAGAAATACACACATTTTGAAACTTCCCTTTGCAAGGTAAGGTGCCCCCATTGGTAACCATGACTTCAAAGTTGGAGCAAGGATGGATAAAACAATCAGTTTGTTTGGCGATCTGAGGGTCAATGAAATTATGAGTGCTACCAGAATCAATGAGTATTGTAAGAGGAAGCTTCTTGAAGTAACCCCTGACCCGCATTGTTTGGGGGGTGGTGATTC
Source organism: Larix kaempferi (assembly GCA_027924585.1). Classification (NCBI taxonomy): domain Eukaryota; kingdom Viridiplantae; phylum Streptophyta; class Pinopsida; order Pinales; family Pinaceae; genus Larix; species Larix kaempferi. Next base: position 953,578 of record BSBM01000891.1, read on the forward strand.
CAGCTAAAGCATGGAGAGATATCTCTGGCTAGTCATCCTGAGACGGAGGGTCAATAGGTGGTTCCTGAATGTCGACCGGAGCATCCAGTGTTTCTGGATCTTCGTCACCAATTTTAGAGGTAGGTGGAGAATCCACATCCAAGAGATAGAGCTTTTTCTGAACACATCTATGTCCCCGAGTGAATTTCTCATCACAATTATAGCAAAGCCCCTTTTCTCTGCGTGCTTGCATCTCTGTTTTAGACAAACGCTTGATAGGAGTTGGTCGAGGAGCCTGCAGTATAGGTGGTCGTTAAGAACCCATATTTCGGAAGGGAACAAAAGTGGGCTTGGAGCGTTGTTGGGCTGCAATCTTGTCTTCTGCCAACTTAGCCAACCCTAGGGCTTCCATCATTGTGTTGGGACAGAACATTTTGACCTCAGAGCGGATGGCATCCTTTAGACCACTGATAAAACAACTCCGGTAAAAGTCATCAGACAATCCTTCAGTGTGGTTGGCTAGATTCTCAAATTCGGTTTGATACTCTCTCACAGTGCCAATTTGGCGAAGTTTAGTGAGGGCTCCTGTGAAGTCATGAAAAGCACTAGGACCAAATCGTTGCAAAAGGAGCTGGCAAAAGTCTGGTCATTTGGGCTCTGGAAGAGCCTTGATGTACCAACGGTACCATTGAAGAGCTTCCTGTTCCAAATGAAAGGATGCCAGTGGAACTTTGTTGACATCAAAAGTATTATGCAGACTGAAATACTGTTCTGCATGATAGATCCATCCAGTTGGATCGGTACCATTGAAGCGAGGAAAATCAAGCTTCGGACCACGAAAATTGCTGGAAGAAGAGAACCCATTGTCTACTGAAGACTCGGACTGTCGTTTGTTGTTCATAGTTGAATGTTCAAGATGGAGGCCGAGAAATTTTTCATCCAGATCCTGGAGTTTGGCTTGGATGGCTGCAAGTGCGTCCTCCATGGTTTTTGCTCCTACACGGGTGACAACCATAACTAGGATTTTTTTATTTTTTTGTTGGTTGACTGGGTAGGAAAAAAAAAACAGAAACTGCTTTAGTAAAGGAAAATCTGGACTTGGGAAAAAATATGAAGGGTAATTGGGGTTTGACTAGGTTTTGGACACTGTTGAATAGTCAGGGAAGCAAAAATGAGGATTTTAGAAGCGGGGTGAAAGAATGGGAAAATTTGGCAGAGGGGAACAAAGAAGCAGAATTCAGAAATGAACTCTGTGGTAAAATTTGAAGGTGATTGGGTGAAATCTGAGGAAGTTATGGCAAACCCTAAAAATAGACAAATGTGGGATTTCAGGCTTTGGGAAGGGGAATTGGGGATAGGGTCCTCAGGAATGAAATATGCAGAATGGAATGACAAGGGTTCCCCAAAAATTTCAAGGAAAACAGAGTGAAAACAAGGGAGATATGGGGAAAAAACTGAATTATATATATATATATATATATATATATTCAGACTGGAGCGGCTACGGCTCGGAAGGGATCTGAAATGACGCCGAATGGATTGAAAATGGATGGATCTGGAACGGCTTGCAAAATGGATTTGAACGACTAGATCTAAAACGATGCAGCAACGATCAACAACAGTTCAGCTGAAAATATATATGGACCCCAGGTATGTGCGGCTTCCTAACAGTTCAAGGGTTTCACTCGGCCACCAATGCTGTCTAATGGCTTGCGTATTGGGGCAGTACCCCTTACTCCACGACTCAAGTAAAACTGATAACCACTTTGCCACAAACGACAGCTCTTGTTTTACCTCATGGGTGGGAACTAGTCAATCAGGTAGGGGTCATTTCCCTTTTCGCTGGCAGGTCCTCTCAATGGGCCAGCTACTTCAGGGTTCCTGTGGTACTCCTCACAATGAGTTTTAGGGCTTATTCCCAAGTACTTCCCACAGTTAAGCGGATAGGGATTATTCCCAAATCTGAACCTGCAACAGACGCAAAAAAAAAAAATTTGGCAGAAATTTCACCCAGGGAGCCAAAGAAAGTGCTCTGATACCAGATGTGATGCACTTGCAACAATTACTTAATAAAAATATGCGAAATAGCAGAAATGACAGAACTCAGAATCACTTTTATATTGATCACAGGCCACTTCGAGGGGGCAACCTCCTATGAGCAAGCTCAATACAAATAACTTCACGGTGCCTTCATAGGTCTCAACACACACTTATATACTAAGTCTAGGCACCAATACTATGGGTCAAAACCATGGGCCACTACAAACTATGGATCAACAATACTACGGGCGACTTATAAAGCATATGTGCCAACAACAATAACATAAACTATTGATCAACAAATACTATGGGACGACTTACAAAGCATATGCGTCCAACAACAATATACTAACAAAGTAAAGACATGGGTTCCTAACAGTACCTAACCACATGCTTAATAGCTATCCAGTGTCTGTGTCTCAGATCAGACATCAATTGACTTAGAATGCTCACAGCATAACAAACATGTTATACAACTTGACCAGAACTTTATACTCAAAACGATAACTCCAGCCATAAAAACTCATATTTTTGCATAAAAAACACCAAAAAACAACCTCGAATAAAAAAGTGGTGCTACCGGTAGCACCACTTTTTTTTGTTGTTAAAAATATAGACACTGAGCAAAACAATACTTATTGTTGTTTACAAAAATCTTAAAATCAAGCCCTGAATTAAAAACTAATGCTACCGATAGCACACTTTTTCAAAAAATGGCATTTTTATATCATTTTGTCAAAACTTAAAATTGTATTTATTAAATATCTTAGTAACGCTATATAAAACTTGCACTCTTTCTAACACAAATTATTCAAGAAATTATTTCACCACTCTTTCTACATAAAATAAAACAATTTCTAATAATATTCATAATAAAAAAACGAAATTAAAAAAACTCTCACAAAAATGTATTTTTTTAAAATTTTATAAAACATAAACGATAAAAACTTTAAAAATAAATCAATTTGAAAAAAATTAAAAATTTATAAAAACAAATTTAAATTAAAAACAAAAACCCATTTAATTTTTTTTTAAATGATAACAAAACCAAATTTTAAAAACTCACAAAATATAATTTTGAAACACTTAAATGTTTTCAAAATAAAATTGAAAAACTAAAAATTAAAAATACCCTACCTCTACCCCAACCCCCTCTCCCTCCTCCCCTTCAACCGCTCCCTCCCCCTCTTCTACCCCTCTCCTCCTCCCCCGTCCCCCTTTCCCATCCTCCTCCCTCTGCCCCCTCCACCTCACCCCCCCTTCCCCATCATCCTCCGCCTCCCCTCCCACCTACCTCTACTTTTTTATTTTTATTTTTAAATTGTTTACATTTTGTTAAAAAAAATTGTTTTGAAATTGTTGTTCATAAAATTTATAATTTTTTTTATAATCTTTTATATTTTTTTTACTTTTTGAAAAAAATTAATCTATTTTCTCATTTTGTTTTTTTTTCATATTTACTTTTTTACTTTGTTGTGTCGGGCCCCTTTGAGCCGCGGGGAAAATCTCCGCTCCTCCCTTAATCCCTCTTTGGGTGCCCAATGCACTGCTCCAATGGGTGGCGTGATTCTCAGGAAAATGTCAAACTTGACAAATTTTTGAGAATATATTTTTATAATGTTTTGACTTTAAGATTTTATTTTGATAGTAAATATCATGTTTTTAATATGTTATTTACAAATATTTTGTATATGTTTTGTTCAGTTTATGTGAATCAACACTTTATAGAAAATAATGTTAAATAGAATCATTTTTAAACATAAAATAGCTGCAAATATCTAAAAAATGGTTTGTAATGGATTTATTTTCTCATTTTTTTACAAATTTGCCCCAAAAATGACTTTTTTGAGAGAAAAGTTTAAAGAAAAAGCTTCCAAAATGTATATATTTTTCATTCTATCTAGCTTCTAAATGTTAACAAAATTAAAAAATGTATATGCTTTTTCATTATAAGTAGGTACCAAATGTATAGTTTTTAGTAAAATTTGAAAAAATGCCCTTGTAAATAAAAGTTATAGTTTTCATATGACCAAGAAGTTTCAAAATCACAAAAAATGGCTCAAATGAAAAATGGTGCTACCAGTATACACACTTTTTGAAACAGAGGTAAAAACAACTACTAAAATTGACCCCCCAAAAAATGAGAACAATGTCGGGTTTTCATCAATTTGTATAACTTGTTAACATATATCAGGCCTCGAATGTATCAAGTACATTAGAAAGCCTATAATATGTCTATACAAAGTGGGATCTACAGTTATCCATCAGATTCTTGGCATCAGATTACAGTTATGGGTGCTTGACTCTTACATGTCCCATGGGAAGAGGCACCTTTTATTTGGCTAGATAGGACACTAGGGTTTTGCTTAATTGAACACTTGGAAAATCTTGCATTGGGGAGTCAAAATCCAAACCCAGCATCATAATTGTGTTCCATTAGTTCCAACTACTATGTTTTTCCATTGTGGACGTAGTCATGCTACCCACGGTTTCGTAGGATATTTTAATTGAAAACTGACTCCCTTATCCAAAATTGGCATTATCCCTTACCAAGCAAAATTCTAGTTATGTATATGGTATAATACGACCATTTTTTGGAAATTGAATCATGGTAGATGGGTTCCACTAGATGAAACATGGCATCCTGAATACATCGGAATTGACGGTTTCACGATTTGATTTATGGTTTCCATTCTATGGCTAGTCGAAACTTACCACTGGGGCCATTCATGAACAATTTGTGAATTTTCTCTTGGGGCACAAAATCCAAACTAGGGAGCATAGATGGGTTCCATTAGCTCCCACAATTGTGTTTGGCCATTGTGGACATGGTCATGCTTCCCGCGGTCTCCTAAGAGATTTGAATTGAAAATTGAACCCCTTGTGCAAAATTGGCATGGGCCAATAACAAAAGGATTTACACTTTATAACCATCCTACTATCGTTTGTATCCATGGTTGGTGTATCCCTACCCAAACACACCTACAGGAGCTTGCGGAACTCAATTCCATTACGTGGTTCGAATTCTATGCCTTGGGCTCAAATTTACCATGTGAATGCTTTAGGATGCGTGTTGCAACTGGCCATAGAACGATGACCTTGGATTGAAAAGGAGAACCATTGACTTAGTTGGATTCATGACATCATAATAGTGCTAGGGGTGCCTCTCTCTAATGGGTCCATGGCTTAGAACTTGTCTTGTTTGACGATTCCATAAACTAGGGTTTTGGTCAATAAAAGGAAATGCAATTTATGCAATAAGGGGTCAAATTTGGAAATTCCTCGACCGTGAACTCATGGATAGCATCCCCATGTTAAAGTTACCCAAACACACTTCCAGGATCTCACGGAACTCAATTTTGTTGCCCGATTTGAATCCTATGCCCCTGACACAAATTCACCATGTGTCCTTGAAATGATCTAAGAGGTAAGTCGCAACTAGCCATAGAACAATGAACATGGCGCAAATCGACAAATTGTCAAATCCGTTGGAATCAAGACATCAAAATAATGTTAGGGGTGCCTCTCTCCCCTAGGTCCATGGTCCAAAGCTCTTCCTTTACGCCGATTTGGAAACTAGGGTTTCTCTCAGTAAGAGATAATGCATTTTTCACAAACAGGTCAACTTTGGAAATGCCTTAACTGTGAAATTTTGGCTAACGTTCCCATTTTGAACCTGTCCTAACACACTTGTCAGATCTCACAGAAGTCAATTTTGTTTCCCAGTTCGAATCCCATGCCCCTGATACAAATGATTAAATTAAAAAAGATTAAAAGATTAAATATACAATATACCTTTAAGTTTATAAAATAAACTCATATTGTGATTTGGTAAATGATTTACAACTTTAAATGATGGACTTATAATAAGAGGTAAAAGTAGGTAAGATGCAAAATACGGATTTCCTTTATGTCTACCTATAAACAAGAAAAAATTGTCAAAATAATCTAAAATACCTTATATGATTTTGATTGGAATGTTTGGAAAATAGAGATGGAAATAGTGTATTAGTTGAGGACATAGATATAGGAAAGAAAAAAGGATTAAAAAAAAATGACAAACTATAACATTGTCAAGTGGAACACACGTGTTATTTCAATTAACTTTGCCAATCTAATGTAGTAAGAATCATTCCACATATTTTATGATGATGTGATAATGTCCAATAAAAGTAACAAGAACCACGAGGTGGAAATGTCCCCAACATTTCCACTTGCTCTATTTGCTTGAATCCAGAATTCAAATTGGAAACCGCTAAATCCAGAACAAAAGGCACTGCATACTTCTAATAAAAAAATTCATAAAATCGTGTGATTGCAATGCAGATTCTCCCGCTTCAATGTCCGAAAATCGCCAAATGAAAGAAAGCCACTTAAATTTTAGGATTTCGATGATTGAATGGAAGTGGAGAAGAACTAAATACCCGTGGATTTGGATTACAAGCCAAATGATCCTCATCGTAGAAAGTCATACAAGAATAATCTAGATAATTTCAGAGTGTTCTAGCATGTTCTGACGGCTCTAATATTCTAGTTGTAATAGTTGCAATGTTGGTCGTCATATAATGTTACATTATTGCTTTGTGTTTTTATTCACATTAATAAAACTTATGTCAGCCCCAACTGCGATATTCTCCTATCTTTTTCATGCCAACTATTTGTTGCATCTTCCGCTTGCCAGTATAACTCAACCTATGCCTATGGTTCTAGTGCACAATCACATGATTATAGCCTGAACGAAACATCTTGAAATGATTTGCTTCAACTATTTCTAATCAAAACGTTTACAATGAGTTTCCATTCTTAATCGATCAAATTCTTCAACTATTTGCGAGGCCATGGAAGATCAAATTGCATATACCATTTGATCATATAAAAATCATTTGAATGCATTTACGTGGCATGACAGATGATCCGAATTACAATCTCGTCATGTAAACACATTGATAACAGAGGAAATTCTGTAAGTTTTAATGCAACCAAGATGTTAACACACTAGGTGGAAATAATGCCACATCTCAGCTATCAAATCAAAGGAGGAGACTGAATTGTAGTCTTAGGATGTTGAATCAATGAAGAGAGATCGCCACGAGTTCATTGGTAAAGTAACAGTTCACCACGTCATCAGAGTGATCCCGAATCTAAAAAAGAAAGTAACATCGGTACATTATAAAGATGCCACATCTCCATAAATCTACAGGCCTGGTGATGCTAGAATGATGGCATGAGTGCCACGAGATTGATGCAACGATATTTATGTAGTTAATGCCATGCATTCAATAAAGAAAACAAAAAACTACTACCATTGCTTCAATCAAATCGATGAGCATGGGCCTCCATGCCACGAAATTGAGAAGTAATACAAGAAATGTTAGCCCATAAAAGAAGATATCGGTCACCAAATTGCTGGAAGATAGACCATCCAATAGCTAGAACTTAGATCATCCAATTGCTGGAACATAGATCTTTCTTGGTTGTTGCATTCATGATTATAATATAGGGTCTTATTAGTCCCTACCGTAGCACGGTAACTATTGTATTCGATCCTCGTTGACTCTGTATTAGTTATGATTGACTGAATCCGCAACATACATTTTAATGAAAGTTTCAAACATTTTATTTATTTATTAATATAAAAATCAAAGTTTTGTGAAAGGTGGTTGTCTTATAATTTGAAGCGTTATTGCCGCAGTGGCGGCGAAGGTATTGGGAAGCAGTCTTAATAGTAATTATTTCAAGTGTCATGGGACAAAAACATTGATGTCTTATTTCCACAGCGACGGCTAGGTTCTCAGTATGAACATCATTTTAATCTCGATATTAGGATGTATTACTACACATGCCAAATTCTATGATTAAAATAACATAGCGACCACTAGGTTCTCGATATGCAGATAATTTTAATATCCATATTAGGACCAATTACTACATACATCAAATTCTATATAATATTTTAATAATTTTTTAGCTCGGAATGAGGATGAGTTAATATTGACATAAACAGTTTATGCAAAATCAACAAAGTACCCAAAGGACCAAATTTTTAAATATCGTTGCCACTACTTGCCACTGCCATCACTTACCAGAGCCTTACCCTTACCGCCGCCACTGCCTTACGGCTAGAGCTTGGCAATATCTTCTTATACAAATTGGCATATCTTCTTATGGCATGAACTAATCCTCGCTTGTATTCTCTTCATCCATCAATTTGGAGGAGCTTCTGTCGCGGCCTTACATCAATTTGCAGGAGATTCTGTAGTGGCCTTACAAACAAGATACATAGTAAGAACATTTGTTTTTCAATTGAATTTGAATTCAACATCAAAATCAAAATACAAAATAGACATTATCATTGCAAAAAAATATTTACATGTCCAATATAGTAGAGTTTCTGCTACACAGTATTCATGCATGGGAATTTTATCCTTAACCAAAAATCATTATTGCTATATGCAGATAGTAAAACATAGTGGTTTACCATTATGAAGTCGCTGGTTTATTCTATAGAACAAATAATTAGATTTTCATTTTCGCTGCTCCTTGAAAACTCTTATTTTTTTCGATAACCGCTTGCCTTCAACTGCGAAGGATGGCCAGATAAGAGCCTTTAACTACGAAAGAACCTTTATCCATGTCTACACCAAGAACAACAACCCACCTCTTCCACAGACACTCCACACCAAGCCAAATCACACATATCAATATACAACATATTATTTCTACTTACCGTTGATATGCAATGATGAGATGATCATAGTGCTTCTAATGATGGTGCAACATGAGAAGTCGCTTAGCTTATTGTCTCATATAATTATGTAATTACATATATAATACGAAAGAGAATTAGCACTGCTTTTGTTACTTGCTTCGTTCATTACTGGCTAGATTGTTGAATAAAAAGGTTGGTCGTAGACACAGGCTTATGGCTTCTTTAAACATAGGACCTCGACGAAAAAAGAGAGGCTTACAGACATGTTACCAAGAAGGGAAGGAGGAAGGAATCCTTTTACCTTTTAGATGCCATTAGACATACACTAGTCGATATAAATCATGCTTTGTTACTTAGACCCTAATGTCAGCCATAATTGCAAATTCTTGAATCTAGGGTGGAATTCTTTCTTTACTCTACAAGCACTGCTAATATTACATAGCCTAGACAAGGTATATATACTCAATGACGTGCAAAGCACTTCACAATGTGTATTATTAAGTGTTGTTAAAACAATAGGAACGATGTAAATATGAAGCTTAAATAAAGTGGACATAAAAACAAGATAAAATATCGTCCCTAACTGCAATCTCACAAGAAGCTTTAAGGCAATACATAGTGCAGCCTTCAAAACATTACAACTCCTCAAATCATACTGCATTACATTTAAAATCAGCATTGATGAGGTTGTTAATTATTTGGTAAACCATGACATTACCTTAGAGGCCATGCAGCTGCATCGTTACATACAGATAATGATCTAGATCATCATGTGAACTAATCATCATCCATCACAACCATCTTCCCAATCCCACCCATCTCATAAGTTATAACTACCAAATATTTACATTAAACATGTACCATAAACATATGCGCTCCCGTGGAGGTAAGCATTCATTCATTCATGTTTTATTTTGGCGCTCAATAACCCAATGAAGTATGCGTTATCAACGAGTGTAGAACAAAAAGAAAAAATTGCAAACAATATATTGTCCATTTGAACATGGGGATGATATGAAAAAGGATGATTAGTGCAGGTCCTACCCCAAATGCCTATTTAGTTACTGACCTCCATGCACTTCATGTTCTCTTCTAGTTGCTGCTTCTGAACTTCCTCATAAGTGTTTGCACTATTATTTGGACCCATTGTTTCCCTGCAAGTTATGCCATGCTCGTATACCTTAGCAATTAAGCACCTATTACATTTATATTCTGTAAGGTTAATAACATAGTCATTGAATCTACATCCCTAAGCTGAACATTGCACCTCAAATTATTATATTTTCATTATATACAACCGTTACATGGTATCCTACTTTAAACCTTAGTAAATTTCTCTGTTGCTAACCTTTTTCCATAAACTCCTTAGATATAACGTACCTTATCTTGGAGGGTAAGGTGTACTATGTATCATTGATGATGTGCATGAACTAGTCCACCTGTATCATCTACAGGTGTTCCACTATCTGAGCCTCTTCTGCTTGGTAAACTAATGCGTATTGACCACAATCAAATACTCTTAGAGTCACATATAATGAAAACTAAATGACAGAATTTATACAACTAAGAATCAGCCTTAACAAGCCTACCAGTATGGTTATCTCTGTTAGGGTCATTTATACTGATCATTCCTTACAAGATAATCCTATTTACTGGATATTATAGTGTCAGACTAAGTATTGATACCTATGGTATCATAGCACTTTACATGTAATGGATTAGTAATTTCCATCATCAGTCATCTATCTTTTGTAATAGTCTAGGCTTATATTAAGTTCTCAATGTTACTAAGTTAGTATACAATATTATGCCATACAGTAGTATAATTTATGTAGTATACTTTGTAAGACAATAGTAGTCTTTTAAGTAGTACAACCTAGGATTTATACAAGCATGAGTTAATCTATCACTAGGCCCACTGCTAGAATGCTTAATGAGTTGAGGTATACTTGTAACGCCCCGTTTTGACATTATGACCTGAACTATTATTATATGTTGTATTTGCTTGATTGCAAGACTTCGTCGGTTTGACGAAACTGTGGACATGTGGTTCTATTATTTTGCCGATATATATGTGTGTGTGTGTGATGTTAGTATTAGGATACAGAGTCATGTTAGATATGTATTATGTGTTAGTTATGTCTCAGATGTGCAAGTTAATGAATGATGGGTATGTGGATACCGTTAAATTTATTTGTTGAACGAAAGAATGTTATACCAGGTGCATGGTGAATATAATGAATTGATTATTGTTTTTATGTTGTGACGAAATGTATGTGTACATGTTGAGGATTTGTGCACGATATTCTAGATTATATGTCAAGGACTGACTTATAGGTTAAAATGGCTAAGTGATAGTTGGATCCTACAAGGTGGGAGAGCCTCGGGGACATGGAATCCGAAAGATAAATGGTATGAAGTTGATGCATTATTTACTTTCGCATGATTATTATGTTCTTTATTATGATGTATGGGTGGGGTAGGGTTTTAGAAAATTCAACCGCCCAGATTGGTTATACGATGACAAACTGAGTACAAGTGCAACGCAGTTATTATGTCGGGTAGACATAGCCCCTTGTTCCATTAGGGGGGTGGAGGCTTTACCCACCGTTTATCCCTGAAACCCATAGTCATGGGAGGGTTGTGCTACGATGCGCTCCCCAAGGTGTGTGATGATGACTAGTGGTTTCCTGCTAGGGAATCTTGGTCGATGTAGTCGACACTTCCGCTTACGGGTTCTAGCTAGCGGCGGTCATGGCTTGACACTGCAGGGTAGTCCAACAGAGGAAAGGATAGGATGTGGAAGTTAGTTGTGATTAGGTAGATGATGTAGGTAGATAGGTGTAGCTTGAAGTCTAGAAGAAAACATGATATACATGTGTTTGTTGGAAAACCTTTGATTGATTAAGTGTCGTAACCCAGTAATGTATGAATTGAAATAACTTAATAAGATTGCAGTTAGGTAAAGGATTGTACCTTGCAAAATATGTTTAAACTTGTGTCAGTAAACAATAAGTTGCGTTTTTATGATTGACGTGTGTGATTTATTACTGTTAGTGTACTTACGCACAGTATGTAAGCAGTAGCTATGCTTATATAACTTGCCTATATATTTATAAATTGCATGAAATAAAACTGAACTATAATGTTTAGGCATTAATTACATTATTACTACTTATCTAACTAGGAGATTAAATTAATATGTTGAGTTAGTAAATTTTGGTTTAATAGCTGAATAGTATAATAGAGTAAATTAGGTCGTAATGTGACGCAAGGGTGCCTCGACGAGGTTCTTGCTTATCAATTAACACACAAAGAAAACACACAAAGGGCGCTCACAAAAACAACATGTGAACTGGAATTGACATGAAGTTAGCTCCTTCTATTAAAATGAATGAATATTACAATGTACAAATACAAAGTAAACTATCAAACAAGTCGGCCTTAGCCTGTTACAATGTATAGAAGTAATTTGTCTTCAGTGTGTTTCTCCTCATTGTGTGTGATCCTCCCCTCCTCTCAAGATTCTACAGAATGTATAATGAATGACCTATGAGCGACAAGTGATCCCCTCCTCTGTGCCTCAACACTGCTCTTCTACCATGTTCTCCGCTGCGCATCCCGATGTCCACTCCAACACCCGAGACACTCTTCCTCTCTGTTCACTGATCCTTCTCTGATCACACAGACCTACAACTCTACAGCTGTCAGCGCCCTTAGGCCATGCCTCACAACCTTCCCTTGTGACGATATATGGCATGTCTTCAACCACCTTCATAACTATCTTAATTTCCTCAACAACCACGAACAATTGTTAAGTACTTTGCTTGACTTCCGCGCCTTCTCTAAATCTGCTATAGTAATCGGTCATGTCTTGACCATACTTCCTTTTGTCAGCTTTGACTTACCCATTGGTTTCACTTCCCTGTTGCTTCCACAGTTCGCCAGTCCTCCCCTTCCTCCACGCTTGGATTCTGCCGCAAACCTATCGATGTCGTTGTTAGACAATATGTCGACACTTGACCTCTACCCTGTCGACCTCCTGTCGACATCTTCTTCCTACGCACCTAGTTTCAACTCACCAGTCTTCACAGTTTCTTCACAGCCACCTCTGTCGGTATCCCCTTCTACTAGAGTGCTCATTACACTTCGCTATTCCATTGGAATTCCCATCGATTGTATTGAACTCTGTGCAACCTGCAGCAATCCCCAGTTATGGCCTCAACTCTTTTCAGCTGTCGGTATTCCCTTCGAATAGACTGAACTCGGATTCATCTCGCTCCCTTAGTTTCTCCTTGGTATGACAACATGTCGACCTTACTACGACTCCTCAACAACTTGTTTCCTATCGACATTCGCATGTTGACTATCGACCTCTTTCCTTCTATTGATGCACCTCGACCACTTCCGCTCGACTTGTTGAATTCGACAGCCAACCTACTCATCTGCACCAGTGGTCATCGGCACTCCCTCCAGCCGATCTCCTCATGTCGATCATCTTCGACTTGTCCTCTTATGGTGAGTCGGCACTACGTCGACCTAACCATACTCTGAATTGTTAGCTTGCACTCAGCCCATCATGTCGATATTCAGCTTGACCTTCTTCTATGACCTCATCTCACATCTCCTTCATCCTTCAGTTGTCGCCCCTTCCGCACGCTAATGACTTATCTTCCCGGTTTCTCAACTCTGGGCTTTCACATAAACAGTCTTCGCACTTCGACCGGCCATCCTGACTCTGGTCGATGCGACTTCCCTTGACAGTTTCTCTTCTGCCTCGAATCATCTTGGTGACTTAACCATTGATCCTCTGAATCCCCTTGGTCTTCGTCGTCTTCATCCTTCGACCACACTGATTTAGTCGGCATTCTTCACGTCGGTGTTGCCTCCGACTCATCTAGTCCTCTGACTAGCCTCAGCTCTACTGCGACTTGGTCCTCTGACCGAAGTATACTCTTAGTCGTTTCCTCACCATCTGGACTAAATGTCCCTTTCTTCAATAGAAGGAAATCACCCTCTGTATGTGACTCCTGCGGTCACTCTCCTTGGCCTCTAATGCGACCAATCCTTGTCGACCATCTTTTGTCGACTGCCCTTCTAGTCTTCCACCCGTATTTGTCGGTGTCAACTCCCGACTACTTTCTTCGCTTGGTCGATATCACCTTCGACCATTTCATCACTCTATCTGATTTGTCAGCCATCGACCCCAGTGGTCAGAAACCCCACAACTCACTACACTGTCGACTATCTCCCTTGTCCTAGAGTTCATCGATGGTCCTTTGGGCATGTTCTGTATATCATGCCTGACTGTTTCTCTTGGGCTTGGGTGCCCCTACATTAGACTTCCGGGGTACGAAAAGAACTACGTCCTCAGTTATGATCTTTGCTTTTCATCTGCGTAGATGCCAGATGTGGTACGAAATACCCCTTGGACCTCTCACCTCTCTTTTCAGAATCTCCTTCATGGCCTCGACCATGGCATCATTCCTACTCCAGAATTGGCGGTATCCACTCCTTTTTCCAATCTTGATGAAGCATACCACTTCATTTTGACAGCTGTTCCAGCCAACTATCTTCTTTTTCTGGAACCCATCTCTAGTTCCACTCTCACGGATGGCATCCAACTCAGTGTTCATCCTATGTCTTCTCTCCCTTGTGGAACTCATGCTCAAACTTTTCAGAACTAGTCAGTCTTGACTGTTCCTTGCCATCGACCATGTCTGGTGCAACAACTTGTCTTGCAGACCCATTCCTAGATTCGACCTATTTGGCACGTTTCTTCCCCGTGGAAACCCTGTCGGAATCTCCTCGACTGTCCGAACTTCTCCTTGGGATTTTATTCCCACTTCACCTGTTGGCCTGGAGTCGATGGCTTGCATCTCGACTGCAAGTTTCTTCTCCATCCGCAGGAGACTCACTACTGCCTTCGTAGAATCACCTTCCACCGCAAGTTTATCTTCGACTTGCTTCATCTCTTCCGACCATGGATATCGACTCTCGTCGTCCATGTCGGCTACTTTCTTGTCCACGCATAGGGACTCTTCCAACTTTTCAGTCGAAGTCCTTTCCTCTACACGGCTCGCTGGCAGGCCTTCCATCCTACCTTTCTCCATAGCGGCTGCTCCACTGTCTTCGTTGAAGTCAGAACCAACACTTCTACCGCTTCCTGCCCCAGTCATGTCGGGATTCTCTTCGACAACTTCATCGACAGTTTCGACATCCGCTTCATATCTACTTGCGTGAAGGTCGTCCTCCTTCACATCTTCAATCGTTTCCTCGACCAGAATTTGCACTTGTTCGGCAGTCCTTTTACCTGGTTTTTCTTCCATCACGTCGGTTCTATGCTCCTCCGACGGTTCTTTCTCCATCCCCACATGTGACAACTCTTGGGAGTTCTCATCCATCTCCCCATGTGCGTCATTCTCCTCACACTTGTCGGATCTCTGCATGTCTGGCTTCCTCACAATCTTTGCATGCAACTACTTTTGTACTTCCTTGAGCACTTGCACCTTTAGCTCGATCAGTTCATTTACAACTCTCACCTCCTCGACTGTGAGGTGAGTTTTCTTCAGGATCTTCCTCAGAGATTTGTTCTGGTGAAGGGGTTTTGCATACTTGTGGACCAACTCCATGGTTCCAACTTCCTTAACCAGTTCCCTCAGGTTCTTCACAACTTCTTCAGGAAATAGCCTTTCTTGAGACCTCCTTGTCGGCTCATCTCCGACCGTTCTACTCAGCTTCCTAGAGAACTTCATTTTTTCTGACCACGTCGGTCGCAACTCTACCCACAACCTCTGCTGTGGAGCTACAATTCATTAATCTCTGAAGTCTCCTCTTTTATCTTCTATTGGTGATAGACAAATCCACCCCACTTTCAATGTGGGAGCTATCTCTTCACTTACTTCACAGGTCTTCAGCTCTACCCAACCACAGCTGGAGCTATTCTCCTTCTCCCAATTGCAACTAGACTCTTCACAAGTTGTGCACAAATCTACCCAACCACAGTTGGAGTTGTTAAATGCACTCATAGGATTAATACCACTGACGTTCTTCTGCACACAGAATACATTTCCTGCTCTGATATAGCTATCCTTCGGCTCTCAGGATACTATAGCTTTGATACCAACTGATGCAAGGCAGGTTGGTATCGCCGCATTTCTCCTTGATAGGATTCTCCTTCTGTTCAATTCAACCGGACTCACTTCTGGGCTCTGATACCAATTGACGCAAGGGGGCCTTGATGAGGTTCTTGCTTATTGATTAACACACAAAGCAAACACACAAAGGGTGCTCGCAAAACCAACATGTGAACTAGAATTTTCGTGAAGTCGGCTCCTTCTATTAAACTTAATGAATATTACAATGTACAAATACAAAGTAAACTATCAAACAAGTCAGCCTTAGCCTGTTACAATGTACAGAAGTAATCTGTCTTCAGTGTGTTTCTCCTCACTATGTGTGATCCTCCCTCCTCTCAGGCTTTTGCAGAATGCATGAACGAATGAGCTATGAGCGATGAGTGATCCCCTCCTCTATGCCTCAACATCGCTCTTCTACCCTATTCTCTGCTACACATGCCAATGTCCACTCCAACACCCGAGACACTCTTCCTCTCTGTCCGTCGATCCTTCTCTGATCACGCAGACCTACAACTCTGCGGTTGTCAGCGCCCTCAGGCCATGCCGCACAACCTTCCCTTGTGGAGACATCTGGCATGTCTTCAACTACCTTCATAACTGTCTTAATTTCCTCAGCAACCACGAACAGCTGTTAAGTACTTTGCTTGACTTCTGCGCCTTCTTTGACTCTGCTATAGTAATCAGTCATGTCTCGACCATACTTCCTTCTGTCAGCTTCAACTTACCCATCGATTTCACTTCCTTGTTGCTTCTGCGGTTCGCCAGTCCTCACCTTCCTCCACACTTGGCTTCTACCGCAAACTTGTTGATGTCGCTGTTCGACAATATGACGACACTCGACCTCTACCCTGTCGACCTCCTATTGACATCTTCTACCTATGCACCTAGTTTCAACTCACTAATCTTCACAGTTTCTTCACAGCCACCTCTATCGGCATCCCCTTCGAATAGAGTGCTCATTACACTTCGCTCATCCGTCGAAATTCCCGTCGATCGGATTGAACTCTGTGCAACTTGCAGCAATCCTTAGTTCTCGCCTTGACTCTTTTCAGCTGTCGGTATTCCCTTCAACTAGACTAAACTCTGAATCATCTCGCTCCCTTAGTTGCTCCTTGGTCTGACAACATGTTGACCTTACTGCAACTCCTCGACAACTTGTTGCCTATCGACATTTGCATGTCGACTATCGACCTCTTTCCTTCTGTCGACGCACCTCGACCACTTCCGCTCGACTTGTTGACTTCGACAGCCAACCTGATCATCCGCACCAGTGGTTGTCGGCACTCCCTTCGGTCGGTCTCCTCATGTCGATCATCTTCGACTTGTCCTCTTATGGTGAGTCGGCACTCCATTGACCTAACCATACTTTGACTTGTTGGATTGCACTCAGCCCATCACGTCGATCTTTAGCTCGACCTTCTTTTGCGACCTCAGCTCATGTCGCCTTCATCCTTCAGTTGTCATCCCTTCCGCATGCTAACAACTTCTCTTCCTGGTTCCATAACTCTGGGCTTTTGTGGAAACAGTCTTCGCACTTTGACTGACCATCATAACTCTGGTCGATGCGACTTCCCTTGATAGTTTCTCTTTTTCCTAGAATCATCTTGGCGACTTAACCATTGATCCTCTGATTCCCCTTGGTCTTCGTCGTCTTCAACCTTTGAACACTCTGATGTAGTCAGCATTCTTCACGTCGGCGTTGCCTCAGACTTGTCTAGTCCTCTGACTAGCCTCAACTCTACTGCGACTTGGCCCTCCGACTGAAGTCTACTCTTGGTCGTTTCCTGACCATCTGGACTAACTATCCCTTTCTTCAACAGAAGGAAATCACCCTCTGTATGTGACTCCTGCGGTCACTCTCCTTGGCCTCGGACGCGACCAATCCTTGTCGACCATCTGCTGTTGACTTCCCTTCTGGTCTTCCACTCGTCTCCGTCGGTGTCAAATCCCAACTGCTTTCTTTGCTTGGTTTATATCACCTTCGACCATTTCATCACTTTGTCTGAGTTGTCGGCCATCGACCCCAGTGGTCGGAAACCCCACAACTCACTACATTGTCGACTATCGCCCTTTGTCCTAGAGGTCGTCGATGGTCCTCTTAGAGTCTTCTGTCGGTCATGCCCAACTATTTCTCTTGGGCTTGGGTGCCCCTATGTCATAATGAAAGACGATTTAGTAATAATGTTAATTATTGTTGATTAATGTTAATAATATTGATTAATGTTTGTCATTGTTGATTAATGTTAATAATGTTGATTAATATTAAATATTGTCGATTAATGTTAATAATATTGATTAATGTTAGTCATTGTTGATGAATGTTAATAATGTTGATTAATGTTAAATATTGTTGATTAATGCTAATAATATTTATTAATGTTAATTATTGTTGATTAATGTTAATAATATTTATTAATGTTAATTATTGTCGATTAATGTTAATAATACTGAATAATAATGTTAATTATTGTCGATTAATGTTAATAATGTTGATTAATGTTAATTATTATCAATTAATGATTAACAGTGTTGATTAATAAACGAACTATGGTTAACCTAAGTAGTAACTAATGTAATTGATTAATAATACTTGATTTATTGTTAATAAATTTAAGTAGTCAAGACTAAGGGTTAAAATGTTAAATGATTATTGTAATGTTAATTAAAGTAGTATTAATTTGATAAGTTAATATTAATTGCAAGGTTAGTTAATTAATTAAAATGTATGGATAAGAATTAATTTATATCTATTAAATTTTATTATGATCATGCCGAAGTTAATTAGAACATAGGATAATTTATAAATAGATATAATATTAAATTGATAAACAAGTGTCGAGTATACATTTTGGAATTGTTCATAAAAATGATAAAATTAATTATGAATTAATTATAAATTAATTAAGAAGCATTTAATTATGAGGTCACCGAGGTTGACTAGTAATTAATAAGGTGAAACGTGTAAGTGTAAAACACTTACGGTTAGTTAGAAAACCGACCCAAAACTTAAACTATAATATATAACTTTTAATATTGATTAAATAAAATATTATATTTTGAAATAAGGAAGGAATATTAAAATATTGGAAACTAATGTTTGAGTCATGGGTTAAGGGCTTGAGGAATGACTTGGGGGAAAAAACATTTATAATGAGGATAAGGGTAGTAATGGAGGAAGTAGAGTCAGTAATGGAAGGAGGAATAAGGTCGAGAAGAGAGAGGAATTTGGGGGATCTTCACCCTTGCATATTTTGGGAAATTTGAGCAGAGATAGAAATTTTCAGAGCAGAAGAGAATGGGGTTCTTGTTGGAGAATTTGCAAAAGGGAATGCTAGTTGGCTTGTACTCAGTTTGGGCTCGGGGGTCCAAAGGGGTACCTTTGGAGCTGGGTGGTCGGCGAGACCTCGCCTGTTGGTAGGGTGGCATACCAGATTGTCTGGCCGGTTGAGTTTCAAGGGTTTGGGAAGTCTTTTGGTTGCAAGGCATACAACATGGTATACAACAGGGCATGTAGTAGGGAAAGAGGAGCAACAAAGGGATCAACCAGCTTACTAAGGTACTTATCCTACAGGTATACAAATCTTTCTAACTCTGTAATTTTTACTTATGCTAGTTATAAATAAAGTAATTTTATTTGGAAATACATGCTTATATATGTTGTGGCTCATGCATAGTTAGTAAACTTGAAAATAAGATAAACAATAGATTATTTACAGACATGTAAACCCTGTTTTTACATGAAACAAAAACCAGGAAACAAAACATGAGATACACATAGAATGAAAACAATAAAAAGGACTTGATTTTATTGAGAAACTGGGGACCCAGGTTAGGGACCCTCCACATGGTATCAGAGCTGTAGGCCCGAAAACTAAGACCTTAGGGCCTACTGACACCTAGAATTACTATGAAATTTACCAAAACCTATGAACAAAATATATGCTACTTATGCTAATTACTGTTACAATCTAGACAAACAAGAGAAAAAAAAAATCTGAACTTAGCTTTCTAAACATGGAATCCTAAAGCTAGACAATTTAAAAAAAACTATTATGAAGGCTGGAGAGACTGCTCAGTCCCATACTCCAATTTTGTGGGTAAAATATTTTTCTTTTCTTCCCTGCAAAACACAACCAAATAGAAACATGGCAAATTTAAGTATTTTTTTTATGAAAAATAGAAAGAAAAAAAAAGAAGAAGATTATTAACATTTTTTTTCTAAAATGATGAAATGGTAAATAAGTAAATTATATATATATATATATATATAATGAATATAGAATGTAAAATCGGAGAGGGGAGAAAGATTAAGAAAATTTGCTTGTGAAAACTCTGTGTTTAGCCTGGGCGGCCAGGGCTTGGCCCAGCCGCCCTTTCTCTTCTGTACATAGCCGCTGTGTGTTTGTTGCAGGTTTCTCCTGAAGGGCGGAGCTATTCTTCCGGTGGTGGCGCCCCGTGGTCTCGTTTACAGGCTCTTTGCTATGGCATTTATCCTCCAGGTATAAACGAGGGTTTCTGGATGGCTGATCCTTTTCGTCGGTTTAGGAGGCCGCTGATTCTGCTGCGGTGTCCACAGAAGCGGTTCTCCTGCACCTCCGTTGAGGGTTGGCTTTGTAGGATCTATGGTGGGCGCTGTGCACAGGCGGTTGTGGCTGGTCTCGGCGGATCGTGGGCTTCCGTGCGCCGGCCTACATCACTCCGGAGATCATTGCCAAGAAGAGCTTCGACGGGGCCATGGCCGACATCTGGTTGTGCGGCGACTGTCTTATGGTAGGCTACCCCATTCCAGGACGCCAATATCGATAGATCTATAAAGGCGACTGTGTCCGCCATGGTTTTTTCCTTCTGCTGTTCGAGACTCCTGGATGGCCGGCCGCCCGGTGTACTCTACGTTCGAAACCTGTGATCCCTCGAAAGCCGAGCAAGAATTGATTCTTGGAGGCTGGGGGAGTTTGTTCTTGGCACCAGTCGGTGAAGGAGGTGTACCAATCTCCGGATCTTGAGGGCTGCGGTCGGCTTGGATGAGCTGTGTTTTTCTGGTTTGTGGATTTTGTGGATAGGATCGGTTTCCTGCTCATTGTTTACAGGGTTTGCTGCCTTTTCTGGGTGCTGCTCACTTTATAGTCGCTGCCTCCTGCTCGCTGCAGGGAGCTCTGTCATATCCCTCTTTATTGAGGCTGGACTGCCTTTGCTGCTGGGAGGTAGGCGGATGCGTATGGGAGTGGAGCCTGAGGAGTGGAGGCAGATCTTGGGAGCTGTGGATCTTTGTGGTTCTGGTTTTTGGTGGGTTTGAAGCCTGTTTTATTCACTGGTTTTTTATTTTTTTGGGGCGTTTGAGGGTTTGTTCACGAGCCTGGGAATGTAAATATGTGACAATGTAGGGATCTATGTGATCCTATTACATGTGC
This sequence comes from Larix kaempferi, assembly GCA_027924585.1. Classification (NCBI taxonomy): domain Eukaryota; kingdom Viridiplantae; phylum Streptophyta; class Pinopsida; order Pinales; family Pinaceae; genus Larix; species Larix kaempferi. The sequence continues at coordinate 974,853 of BSBM01000891.1, forward strand.
AGAATGTAATTTTGATCATCTTTTTGAAATAAAATTACAGACTTTTTCCAAGGAAAAAAAAATATATATATATATATAATGAATATAAAAAACAAATTTATAAACTCCAGAGATTGCATACAATTGAGAAACTATCTATTGACTTAAATGATGCATAACAGTTATAGGTTTTAAATTACAACGTGTAGTGATTATATAAACAACTTAAAAGTAAACCGCACAAAGTTCAACAACGTTGGATCACAATTTGAGGCATGCCATGGAAATGACTGCTCATGAAAGCTTGACAAGACTATTTGAGCTACCCAAAACACTGAACAAACATCTGTCGAGATTTAGAATATTTTAAATTAAAAAAACTCAAATATATGACATCATAGCGATTTATGCGTATCCCTATGTACTATTTAGCCTGCCCCTCATAAAACAACAGAAAACAAATGATACTTAAAACAAACAACAGAAAAAACAAATGATACTTAAAACAGAGTTATCGTGTAAAATAAAATGTATTAATAAGAAAAAAAAATGATTAATAAATACAAAAAAAAATCTCTTTATGTGGATTAGGTCTTTTAACCCGATTTCCAAACCGAATACAAGAATTAGTTTTTATATTAGCCGGTCTTATAGTCCTGTAGCTAGGACTATAAATGATAATTTTACTACAGTTCCCATGGCAATATTACAAAAAGTGAGAAATAACAAGAGACTGATGGTTGGGAGGTTAACGTGCCCAAGCCGAAGCCGCAGAACGAGGGGCAAGCTAGCACTATAATGAGAAGGATATACCTGCCCCAGGTCTGATACCGACTAATCTTCACTATGGATTTTTTGTTAATGTTTCAGTGACCATGATGCACTGGCTGTAAAAGCCTTTAAATTTGGACTTGATTTCCACTGCTCTTGATAAACAAAGTGGGACTTCGATAATTAAGACAGTATCTACTGCACTTTCGGAACTCTTGATACCTGATGTGATTTTTACCAGAGCTTTTTGTTTATGACAAACTAATAAAAAAAAGGGAATAAAAATAAAAAAAATTGCTCGGTCTAAAGCCAAATATAAATTTCATTTTGACCTGGCGAAGCTCATGGCTCCAACGTAACTCCATGCTGGATTGACTGATAAAAGAATCAATAAAACAATATCTTCTGCTAAACTTCAAGTGTGCATTGCAAAAATTGCAAGAATTCTTAGCATTGTGGTCAATGCAATCAATGCATTCCCATACCTAATGTGTTAACACAGATGATGTTAAACAAGCAGATTCAACACCCACTTTTGCATTGACCCTTGAAGTGTTGATCTCCCAATTGAACTAAGAGGAGCACCCACAAGGTCAGTCGATCACCTCTACGTAGAGGGAGAGGCCTGTGTGAGAGAGATCCCACCGACCCACACATGCGAGAGAGAAAGGGGGCCTGTAGGTTTCTGCAGAGAGGGAGAGACCTACGCAAAGGAAGAGATGTGGAGAGAGAACGCATGGTGCACATGCTAATGCTCCTTCGTGGGCTCCTCCATCGTGACTTGGTACTTGTTCTCAATGTTGGCTTGTGATATTTGTGTATGTATGGGGGAGAAACTTTGGCAGCAGGGGAGGGCGACGCCGTTGACAGGCCTTATTATATGTTAAAAAAAATAATAATATAAAAAAAATTAATTAAATTCATAAATACATTAATAATAGAGGGATATAAAAGATAATTATAATTGTAAAGTAAGACATATGATATTGAAAATTAATATGTCATTCAATAAAGCGATATGATATTGAAAATTAATATTAGTAACTAATATCTATTATTAGCATAGTAAGAGTAATAATTATAACATTAGATCTGATCAACATGTATTCTATAGAGATATGTTATATTAATTTATTTGGAATTTAATTGTTTTAGATTAATAATGTATAATTTATATAATATTTATTAATCTACTTCCTACTGCATAGTGGTTAAAATGATATTATTTGAATGAATTTATAATAAAAAGAAAAATATAATATCTAAGTTTATAACATTTATATGGTAGATAACATAATAAAATAAATGAATTTATAAATAAATAAATAAGACAATTACATAATGTAAGGTATATATAATGTTAATAAATAAATGGCATGGTGTACACGTAGTTTTATGTGGTTATTAATACAAGTAATAATTAACGTAAAAAGAAAAAAAGAGAAGAGGAGAGAAGTGGAGTAAAATATAATGCAAAACTAATATATGGTATACGTATAATAAAAAAAAAATATAATGATTGTTACATCCTTATGAGTAGATGAGCGTATGGTTAAGCAAAATATTTAACGGAATCAATCCATACATCTATAATTAAGCCAAGGGAAGTTGTTTCTAATAACTAAAGTTAGATTTAAATCTTGTGACAAGAGGGAGGCATGGTCACCCAATGCTAAACTTATTTTGTGGAAAGAAGGATTAGTAGGGGCAGTGAATCTCAAGGAAGTTTGGGATATGTTAAAGGGGCTAGAGGCCATTATGGTTAGTATGATGAAAGCTTAATGTATAACTAAATCATTATAAGGCATAGTATCACAAGAGTGAGAGCAAGGTATTAATGAGTAACATCATGATAACTCAGGGTGATTAAATAACACGTATAATGCAATTATGAATGAGAATATGTGGTGCCGATAAGGATGGGGAAAATAAGAGAATAATTGTCAAGGCACACTATAAGAGTATCAAATATGATACAAATGATAAGGTAGAAAAAAAAGGAAATAAACAATAAGGAAGAATTTCAAGTAATTGATACAATTAAAACTTATGTTGTGGATGTAGTAAATGCAAGTATTAACATAGTTGGTGCAGGTCGATGATAATAGGTATGCATAGTAAGATGAACACCATTATGATAGTCATTAAGATAGTAAGAGAGGAATATTGATTAACTTGAGTAAAGACAAAGGAAGGGCGTGGTCAATGTAGCAGGAAGACTAAAATGAGTAGGTGCATAGGATAAAATATTTCTAATAAGGGAGAAATCCATAAACAACGTATGAGGAGCACCTATGAACTGGATTGCATTGATAAATAATATTTATGAATGTGCATGAAATAACTTATATTAATATATGAGATATGAGGGTTGTAACGAAGGTATAAAAATGGAACTATTGCCGCATTGGTGGATAGGGTTATGCGAGGAGAGTAAACAAAATGATGAAAAAAAAGGTTAGTAATTATACTATAATTATAGGGTAAAGTAACACAAAATTTTCATAAAAAGCGTATATTAGACAATGAAATGTAAGTGGCTTTAGCATAAGGCATGGAATGCACTATCCAAAAAGGTATCAAGGAAGCAAAAGATTAAGGTGACATAAATGCATTTTGGACATTTAACTTAATCCCTATCTGGAAGAGTATAATGACACATGATATATTAGTGAGAGAATGTGGCAACTAAAGTAGTTGGAAGTAATAATGAAGAGAAGATCATAATAGAAGAATATGTGCATGTTTTTTCAAGTTAGGGTAGGACATAAAATTAATTTTGGTACGTCAAGTAGATACATGATCTTCATCTTCACCCTATAAGGATAAATTGAAAGTTGATCGACAATAGATGGAGTTGTCAAATTGTAAAATTTTATGAGGAACCTATGTAGTCATGCTAGGAGCAAATTCGTGAGGGTGTGATGCTATCCTGTAAGGGAATGACCTTATGTCAAAATTTAAGTTGTAAAAAAAAATGATATATCGCAAGATGCATAAGTCATATTTCTTGAAAGTGGTTCATAATGTAATACATTGATGAGAAAATGGTGTGTGATGTATGACTTAGAAGTAGTCATTTACTTAATGGATAATTGGGTTTTGGGAATGAATTTGACTTGATTTTAACCTAATTGTTAGCTTTAAGTATGGTTTTATAGTGATTTTGAAGGACATTGTTGAGTGTGCCTAGTTTGGATTACCTAAAGTACCTCACATTAGCATATGTTGTTGATGATGTGTTAGTTTCGAGCTTTCTCCTATTCATGTATGAGTAATAAAAGGTATCGCACAACAAGTAATATTGGACGTTGAATGAATTTATGTATGTTTAAAAAACAACAACACAATTGCAACATATCAATTATAGGCGTGTCAATGACAAATGACCGTTAAGATAATTAAAATGGTTAAACAACATGAGCAACAACCATAGTATTTGGAAAGGTGTGATAAGAACAAATGAGCTCAGTTGCATATTGTGATGCGAGTATTGGTTAATATAGTATAAGTAATGACAATCAGGGACTATAATGTTAGTGTGCACAAATAAGTAAGAGTCATCGTCTTGTGTAGTTAATGGATTATACATAAGAAGAACTAATAAGTGTAGCTTACATACTGAAAGTAATAGGGTAGATAGGATTAATGGATTAACATAGATACATGAATGAAGGAAATGGGTATATCAAGGTAAGGGATAGTTAGAGAAATAGTACCAAACATAGGACAATGATGTAAGGATTACAAGATAAATGGAAATGCAGTAGAAGATAAGTTCTAGTTGAACTTGTAAAAGTTGTTAATGATGATATGGAAATTTCTCCATAATATTTAAACTGCATTCTCAAAGGGTGTATCATTTAAACCAACAACCTTTAAATAAACAACGTGTTGGATTCATAATTTATCACTAATAATAAATCTTGATATAGAGAAATGGTGTAAATCAAAGTGGAATTACCTAAAGATGGGATCCGATTAAAGAGTCATGGCAATGACTTATAATCAAATTAAAAGTTATATATATAAGACAAGGTATTCTTATGAATCACATTATAGAATGTACAAATTAATTTAATTTAACAAGGATGTTGACTATTCTATGGATTAAGTTGGTAACGAACCTTGAGTAGTCAAACCAACAACCTATGCAAACGTTAAACAAAATATAAGAACATCTCCAATAAGATTAAATGAGTAAATTTTGTAGATGTTGTTATGTATAATTCGGAGGTGGCCCAGTAGGGCAAGTATACCCTAAGTTCTGCCACCTGGGAGGACGCACAGATCATGCATCATGATTATCCCACACTGTTTTGACCATAACTTCGGGACGAAGTTTCCTGAAGGGTGGGTGTATATAACGCCCCGTTTTGACATTACTACATGAACTATTATTATATGTTGTATTTGCTTGATTGCGAGACTTCGTCGGTTTGACGACACTGTGGACATGTGGTTCTATTATTTTGCCGATATATATAAGTGTGTGTGTGATGTTAGTATTAGGATGCGTAGTCATGTTAGACATGTATCATGTGTTAGTTATGTCTCAGATATGCAAGTTAATGAATGATGGGTACGTGGATACCGTTAAAGTTATTTGTTGAATGAAATAATGTTATACCAGGTGCATGGTGAATATAATGAATTGATTATTGTTGTTATGTTATCATGAAATTTATGTGTACATGTTGAGGATTTGTGCACAATATTCTAGATTGTATGTCGACGTCTGACTTATAGGTCAAAATGGCTAAGTGATAGTTGGATCCTACGAGGTGGGAGAGCCTCGGGGACATGGAATTTGAAAGATAAACGGTATGTAGGTGATGCATTATTTACTTTCGTATGATTATTATGTTGTTTATTATGATGTAGGGGTGGTGTAGGATTTCAGGAAACTCAACCACCCAAATTGGTTATACGATGACAAATAGAGTACAAGTGCAACGCAATTATTATGTCAAGTAGACATAGCCCCTTGTTCCATTAGGGGGGTGGAGGCTTTACCCACTGTTTATCCCCGAAACCCAGAGTCATGGGAGGGCTGTGCTACAATGCACTCCCCAAGGTGTGTGATGATGACTGGTGGTTGCATGTTGGGGAAGCTTGGTCGATGTAGTCAACACTTCTGCTTATGGGTTCTAGCTGGAGCTGATCATGGCTTGACATTGCAGGGTAGTCCAGTAGAGGAAATGATAGGATGTGGAAGTTAGTTGTGATTAGGTAGATGATGTAGGTAGATAGGTGTAGCTTGAAGTCGGGAAGAAAACGTGATCTACCTGTGTTTGTTGGAAAACCTTTGATTGATTAAGTGTTGTAACCTAGTAATGTATAAATTGACATAACTTAATAAGATTGTAGTTAGGTAAAGGATTGTACCTTGCAAACTATGTTTAAACTTGTGTCAGTAAACAATAAGTTGCATGTTTATGATTGATGTGTGTGATTTATTACTATTAGTGTACTTACGCGAGGTATGTAAGTAGTAGCTACACTTACATAACTTGCCTACATATTTATAAATTGTATGAAATAAAATTGAACTATAATGTTTAGGCATTAATTACATTATTATTACTTATCTAACTAGCAGATTAAATTAATACGCCAAGTTAGTAAATTTTGGTTTAATAACCGAATAGGATAATAGAGTAAATTAGGTGGTAATGAAATACGATTTAGTAATAATGTTAATTATTGTCAATTAATGTTAATAATGTTGATTAATGTTAGTCATTGTTGATTAATGTTAAATATTGTCGATTAATGTTAATAATATTGATTAATGTTAGTCATTGTTGATTAATGTTAATAATATATATTAATGTTAATTATTGTCGATTAATGTTAATAATATTGCTTAATGTAAGTATTGTTGATTAATGTTAAAAATACTGAATAATAATATTAATTATTGTCGATTAATGTTAGTAATGTTCATTAATGTTAATTATTATAAATTAATGATTAATAGTGTTGATTAATAAATGAACTATGGTTAGCCTAAGTAGTAACTAATGTAATTGATTAGTAATACTTGATTTATTGTTAATAAATTTAAGTAGTGAAGATTGAAGGTTAAAATGTTAAATGATTATTGTAATGTTAATTAAAGTAGTATTAATTTGATAAGTTAATATTAATTGCAAGGTTAGTTAATTAATTAAAATGTATGGATAAGGATTAATTTATATCTATTAAATTTTATTATGATCATGCCGAAGTTAATTAGAGCATAGGATAATTTATAAATAGATATAATATGAAATTGATAAACAAGTGTCAGGTATACATTTTGGAATTGTTCATAAAAATGATAAATTAATTATGAATTAATTATATATTAATTAAGAAGCATTTAATTATGAGGTCACCGAGGTTGACTAATAATTAATTAGGTAAAACGTGTAAGTGTAAAACACTTACGGTTAGTTAGAAAATCGACCAAAAACTTAAACTATAATATATAACTTTTAATATTGATTAAATAAAATATTATATTTTGAGATAAGGAAGGAATATTAAAATATTGGAAACAAATGTTTGAGTCATGGGTTAAGGGCTCGAGGATTGACTTGGGGGAAAAAAAATTTATGATGAGGATAGGGGTAGTAAAGGAGGAAGGAGAGTCGGCAATGGAAGAAGGAATACGGCCAAGAAGAGAGAGGAATTTGGGGGATCTTCACCCTTGGATATTTTGGAAAATTTGAGCAGAGATAGAAATTTTCAGAGTAGAAGAGAAGGGGGTTCTTGTTGGAGAATTTGCAGAAGGGAAATACTGGTTGGATTGTACTCAGTTTGGGCTCGGGGGTCCAAAGGGGTACCTTTGGAGCTGGGTGGTCGGAGAGACCTCGCTAGTTGGCAGGGTGGCATACTAGATTGTCTGTTCGGTTGAGTTTCAAGGGTTTGGGAATTCTTTTGGTTGCAGGGCATACAACAGGGCATGCAGCAGGGAAAAATGAGCAACAAAGGGGTCAACTAGCTTACTAAGGTACTTATCCTACAAGTATACAAATCTTTCTAACCCTGTAATTTTTACTTATGCTAGTTATAACTAAAGTAATTTTATTTGGAAAGACATGCTTATATATGTTGTTGCTCATGCATAGTTAGTAAACTTGAAAATAAGATAAACAATAGATTATTTACAGACATGTAAACCCTATTTTTACATGAAACAAAAACCAGGAAACAAAACATGAGATACACATAGAATGAAAACAGTAAAAAGGACTTGATTTTATTGAGAAACTGGGGACCCAGGTTAGGGACCCTACAATACTAACTCGTAATAGACATTGTGTTAGACTAGTAAGCATTAAGGCTCATATAACTACTAGGCAAGTTGTAGAATCATGTAACACATACAAGAGCATGGCACAAAGCGGCTATGTGAATTACGTGGTATGGAGCTATAAGTTTATTTAGAGCTAATACCTGACGGGTAATTTATAAGTTCCTAACCCTATAATTAAGTTATACAGAGAATTGCCATAAGTACGTCGGAACAGTATTAGTCATGGTTGTTCGACATAGTAAGTTGTTTACTTAGTGCTATATTGGTAAGCTGTGTTGTTCTAGGGTCTACAAATACTATATACCCACTAAGTGAAGCAGATTAATTAAAATTATTTGCGCATAGCCTAAGCTAAAGGTTGTTGCTATACTAATTAAATGGCACATCTGGTAAGATCCCTGTCTTGCTTGTTTGTTTTATTCACACTCAAAATCAAATACATTCACAGAGTCCCCACTCCGGACATAACTGTGTTTTCCATAAACAGAAATAACTACAGTTGCTATCTTTCCTCTTGCTCTGTCCTTCTAACTGCGAACCCCCTTATGTTTCGATTTTCTACCTTTCTCCCAAAAGAAAACAAAAATTCCTATTAGTTTTGCCCTAACCATGACCTGGGAACACTTTTTATTGAGTAAATGTTTTGCCTTATGTAAAATCCAGTCTTTTACACCAAGTAAACATGAATCGGTCAAAACAGTAATTTACAATATACAATCAGCAAAGCAACGATAGTAATTGTGAATAGAGGCAGCAACAAGGAGCATGAAACCACTCGGGAAGGTAAGTATATACACTTTTATGAGCTTTTAAATATAGGTAATCAAATTTAATGATTTTAACAATTATATTATTAATTATTAAAAATAATTTATAAAAAATTTGTTTAAATTTTTTATTCTTTTAACAATTTAAATATTTTAAATAATTAAGATTATTCAATTCCAAACATATTATCTATCATTCTAACCATTCTAACATAATTTTAAAAGAAAATAATTAAAAATCAATAAAATTTAATCATGTTAGACTTTGTATGAATATTTAAGTTTAAGTTTACTAGGCAATTTGGACATCCCATTCCAATCCCTACTCCCTATTAAATGATATCCTCCTATTATATTAAAAAAATTATAAGGTGGTGTATTGATTTCTTCAAATATTATAAATAAAATAAATTGAAATTTGACCAATAAATTTGACAATATATAAATGTTAGTTAATTAATTGCATGGTTAAATTATCAAGAAATGATAAAAACAATATCTACGATTAAGAAGCATCAATCTTTCACATTTCTGCAAATATTATAAACAAAATAAATTGAAATTTGACCAATAAATTTGACAATATATAAATGTTAGTTAATTAATTGCATGGTTAAATTATCAAGAAATGATAAAAACAATATCTACAATTAAGAAGCATCAGATCTTTCACATTTCTGCAAATATTATAAACAAAATAAATTGAAATTTGACCAATAAATTTGGCAATATATAAATGCTAGCTACAACTTTTTATTAATTGCATGATTAAATTATCAAAAAATAATAAAAACAACATCTACACTTAAGAAGCATTCGATCGTTTAGTTATACAATTTAACTAAAATAACTAATAAACTATTCAAATTAATTAACGGCAGGGACATCGCCACCTCCCGTGGCACTTGTTTTAATAAGAGCGGATTGTGATAAAAAGGAAAGGGTTTTAAAATGCATTTATTATTGTTGAATTCTTGTTTATGAGATAACATAAAGCAACACACATTTCGTTTTACATTATTCCACACGGTTTACTATATAATGTGAATAAGATTAAAAAAATTACACATAACATCGTCATTGATTACGTTTTATTATGTACCACCACATAAATTTATTATTGTTGGATTCTTTTTACGAGATGGCATAGAGCAACAAACATATATATATATATTTGAATATAGAAAATTTGCCATTAATAAAAAGTGTTATTAAATTATTTTAGGATTTCGTTTTGTATATAATCAAAATTAATTAAATTATAATTTAAAAATCAAAATATTAATAAAATAATAAAATATTTTTTATATTTATTTTATATTTTATGATAATGATGATGGCTCTTTTATTTTTTATATAACATTTTTATAACTTTAAATATAAATGCTTAATTAGTATATATTTGATGATGATGACGATGAATGTCTATTAAGACTCACTTGGTTTATCGGATCTTAACCGAAGAGATGATTGATTACTTGGATTACTGTAAAATTTTATTCCTATAATAAAAAATCTTAGAACATTCCTAAGTTCTCATAGTTTTGACATATTAGAATATTATGAAGGTTTGTATTGTAATAAAGATTATGAAACTACGATTGAATGTGGGTGTACACATGGCACTCTAAGAGAAAGTGACTTTCATCCTTAATGCCCATAGTCTCACAGAGATGGAAAATCTTTTCCACTCAGGGTGTTTTGTGAATTGTCCAGCACCCTTTTCACTGTGAATCTCATGGGAGTTAGTTCTTATCTTGGTTATATGAATTTTCTTCTTTGAAATGGTTAAGACAAAGTGATACTTTTGATCAGAGGGTCTATTTATTCTACATTTTGGACTTTCTTTTAACCTCTAAATCTTTCTCATCCCACATTTTCTCTTTAAACTTAGATGTGATAGTATTGTTAATGTTGTAGATATTTTGCAAAGTGGTATTTTCGTCAATCCTTAACCAAGCCACGGTGTCTTTATACCATCCTTTCTTGAGCCGTAGATGATCTTGACTGGATTTTAAAGCAATTTTAGGAAGTCTCTGGTCTCCCATATTATTTATCATGTTCTTGTACACTAGGTACCTAATCATAACGATCCTTTTGATAAAGGAAGACCCACTTTTCTAAAAAAAAATAGGATAGGCATATTACTTTTAATTTTAATATTATACATGATAAAATGTTTATTTGCTCAATCTTTATATACAGCTAAATTAATTAAAAAAATCAAAATACAAACAAAAATTACATCGAGATAATAAAATAATTATTTACAATTCAAATATCATTAAACGATTCATATATATTATATTCCACCTATATTACATTTGTTTATGTGATGACATTATGACTTTGACTATATAACACAAGTAATATAAATGTTAGACATAACTATTCTAATATTTCGATTATATACAACTAACTTCAATCAAATCAATATAAAAATAAGAAAATGTAAATCCAAGCATTAAAATATTTAAACCCTTCTCATAATATAAATAGATATTAAACAACTCATATTTAATGATGACTTGCCGTATAGGTTATGTTATACTTATATAATATAAAGTATAGTTTTTTTTTTTTGAAAAAGGTTATGTTATGACTTTGAAAATACATGAATGTCAGTGGTCTTTCGTGATGATTATGTTTATATATATTTTATTTTTACGTTTAATTGGTCATTTTAAATGGTTAATGAATTTAGAAGATATATTAACTATATTTTTTTAAAGAAAAAATCGCAATTTTAAGTCACATTATTCAGATGTTATATAGCATGGCTCAAATACATTTATCTAAAAAATTTCAAAGTAAAAAAAAAATCCATTACAAATTCATAATAATATCTATCTAAAGACTCCCAAAAATTAAACCATTTAATAGATCTACACATTAATGTTACATCATCATATGTCAAAATGAGATCCTGCAGAAACTCAATCACTTAAAATTGTTATGTTCCATCTATTGGATGTTCATTATAGTTCATGAAATGGAGCATGGTAATGCTCCCATACATTTCAGTAACTTCCTCCCTTGTGACCCAACAACCATACTTCATGGACACCCCATTTTTTGATAATTCATCAGCTTCAAAATTCCTTTCTCTGTAAACATGGTTGAAAGTAATCCTCTCCATATTTGATTTTAAACTTTTGACTTCCTCCAAAAGTTGCATCAAATATATATTCCTACACACCTAGTCTTCTCAATCCATTTGATAGTAGGACCCTCGCACAAAGTTGAGGGACCTTTCATAGATATAAAAAACTCACTCAAGTTTTTGAAAACAGAAACACATACGTGTTTATTACATCTAGCAATGTGTAGGCCCGAGCCTGTCGCGGTGAAGGCCACGCAGAATAGGAAAAGGATGAGTTAAAAAAAGGGAAAGTATTTTTGTTAAACAAAACACATATGCAATATATAAAGAAAAAATGAGTACATGATTTATATAACATGTTATATTTCCTAGTTCGGCCCACATTCCTCATTTTCTCCATTGCAGTGCGAACATCCAACTTTTGGGTGTCCAATTGGTCAATTCGCAAACAATCGACTTTTGGGTGTCCAATTGGTCAAATCATGAACGCGATTAGGGAGCATAGAAGGACCATCTTCCACTAAAGGCATCCATATCCTCCATCTCAGGTAATTTCATTAAAAACCTTCCTTCTAAATTATATAATTTCATTCATTTGTTTTCCCTAAAAAAAATTAAACCCTAATTTATGAACTAAAAAAATCCCAATACTCATAAAATTTAAATCATTTTCACTCTACATATATATTCATGAGCATCCTTATGAATCCAAACGACTATACAAAAATATGCAAAGTTTCTCATGTATATAACAAGGGTGCATACAACTAAAAATCATCAAGTGGAATCCATATTTGCCCCAAAATACATAAATAAAAAGGTCAAATGGCCTATAGAGTCCAAAAAACCTTCATGCTAAAACAAATAATTACATATCAAAATCCTTGCATATATTGGGAATTTTATTCATCAATAGCACCCTGTGCCCCCTCCTCTAGGTTCTAGCCCTTTCCTATACCCAGAATATCCAACCCAGGATATTAGTCAACACCCTACATTTTTTATGAAACTTCCTAATCCAAACGTTAAAATAAGGTAGAGAAGTTTCCCATGCTTAATAAGTGATTTCACTTGAGTGAAGGGTACATTTTTGTTAAGTCTGGGAAATAGGAGTTCAACAAAAAGCACCACCAACATCAAGGTACATAAGGAGGTTGATGTGCTTGATTACATGCCCATCCCATACCCTCATACATGATAGAATCCATTGGAAACCTTGCAATCCTGAAAGATTGAAAAATGTTAAGTTTGTTGAATTCTATATCCCAAACCACTATACACAAATATGCAAAGTTTCTCATGTATATAGAAAGGGTGCATACAAGTAAAAAAACATCAAGTGGAATCTATATCTACCCCAAAATACATAAACAAAGAGGCTAACTGGCCTATAAAGTCCAAAAACATCATGCTACAACAAATAATTACATATCCAAATCCTTACCTATATTGGGATTTTATTCATCAATAACACCCCGTGCCCCCTCCTCTAGTCGGGATCTCAAAGTTGGTCCTCCAAGGAAATTATTCAACACCCTATAATTTTGATGAAACTTCCTAATCCAAGCATTAAAATAAGGTGATAAGCTTCCCATGCTTAATAAGTGATTTCACTCGAGTGAATGGTACATTTTTGTTAATTCTAGGACGAAGGAGTTCAACAATAAGCACCATGAACATCAAGGTACATAAGGAGGTTGATGTGCTTGATTACATGCCAATCCCAGACCCTCATAATGATAGAATCAATTGAAAACCTTGCAATCCTAAAATATTGAAAACTGTTAAGTCTGTTGAATTCTAGATGGGATCTAAAATTCTACTTTTTACATTTGAAGTCCAACGAGGTTGGAATCACTCTCAAGCATCCTCAACGAACGTCATGCATCAAACATGTTGAATCATTATGAAATCTTTCTCTCACAAGTAACAATGCATTCCATACATGGATCTTGAGGATTTTAAAGAACATGCTGAAATACCATGTTTGATTTAAAATGATGTAAATATAAATTTATGACATATGACATATACACATAGGAAATTTAACACATCTGAAAATTTAAATTAATACACATATACGACATAAATTTAAGATGGAAAAATGTTATGTTGATTCGTTAGTGTAATTGTTCAATTGTTCAATTTGAAATTATAAATAGCTCACATCGTTATTTGTTGTAATCACTAGTTTTACATTTTTCATTTCTTAGCTCAATGACATTATACCATGTGTATTTTTCTAATGAACTTTTTTTGTATTTATGATTACAGTGGCTACTATGGATCCAAACATAGAGATTATGAGAGATATTTCCCACTTGAGAGAGATTGGTGCCACATGTAGGGGTGGATACCAACTTCACTGTAGCCTGGCAGAATCATTGGATGCCATTCTAGACATCATTAACCACTCTACTGGTGTTTTGTACAACATCACATCATACAAATGAAGGAAAAAGGAAAGAATATGCAAATGGCTTGAGCTACGATGCATTAAAAAAGTTAAATATCATAAAGGAGCACATATTTTCATTGTTTAGAGTTCCTGGAACGGATGACACTCCAAGCACCAACATAGCACACATTTCCATTAAGTGGTGCATATATCCACCGTTATGAGAGAATTGGATGGATCGATGGTACATGGTTTTTTATATGCCATCACACAACAACATGGAACTTTGACTATACTTCCTTTAGAAGATGTATGTTGAGTTCGTGATGGGAAAACACATCAAGTATTTTGATATCTTGTAGTTCCAGGGCATTGGTTTTGGGATGCCCCAAAACCATCCCAATGCCAGGCTTTGAGATGCCAATCGGCCCATACCTCCACCTCAAATCCATCTACCTATGCCATATGTCACTCCTGCACATTAGATGATTCCCTAGACATAGGAGGGATTTCTAAGTCTAGCTCAGGCGATTTTCTGCAGGACCATCTAGTGGTGGGGGTAGACCGGCATCCCATGAGCCCCACATTGATCCACGCGTGTGCACGGCATGTGGTCAAGCCTTATATGGTTGTGGGCCAACACATGTTACCTCTACTGACTTCCATTCAAGTAAGTATATGGTTAACACTAATGCCATTCAAATGATTATTTTTCCATATTGTACACATATTAAGATTGTTAATATATACAATTGTTAATCTTGCAAGAGCTTAATGTCTCTAAGCAGGGGCAAGAATTCCCACAATCTATGAGGGGTGTTGATGTAGCAGGTGTTGTCATATATAAAACGACAATAATTGGAACTGAGGTCATATTTCAGCATTTCATTTTGTTAATACATGTTAGTTCATTAATGTTAGATGGTCTAATATTTACAATTTTTGAAGTTGCAGGCACCAGATACTGAGCAGGATGAGGAACACATTGACCTTAGTGATATCACACAGGGTGGTATCTTTGAGTTTTTTAGGAAGGTAATTACATGGTTAACGGCTTAATCTTATTCAAATTAATTTTTTTCTTATTGTACTCCTTTATAGATTGCCAATATTCATAAATTTTAAACTTGTAGCCATTATCTGGCTCTATAGAGGAGCAATGATTTGCTAGTAGTGATCCCTTCCATAGGGGAGAGACAACCTAGACAGAGGTAAGCATTACAACATGTTAGTTTTTTAATGCATCTTATTTGATTCATTCATGTGCATCGGCTAACTACGACAACACTTTGTGATTGCAGGAATCAACCCAAATCCCAATGCCACCATTTTAGTTTGCCTCTCCCCATAGTCCAAATGTAGACAAGGGTTGTGTCTACATTAGACATACCTATTCTGTAAATAGAGTGGGTGTCCATGATCATGGACCTATTGATTCCACAATAATGTATAGTCTTCGATGACAGTTGTTTATTAGCTTTCAATTCACTCCACAACTTGTTTTTCTTAATGGTTTTTTTCACATGTTTACATCATCATGTTGGAGAGTTGTCTCGTTGATGCAGTAGTTAATGCTACATCTATGATTGGAAGAAGTCACGCAAAGGTATCTACTTCAATACTTGTATGTACTTCATTCATGGTATATTCTGTATTCATGCACGATGTCTAACTATTTTAGCATTTGGTGAATGTATCCTCACTCCTCCAATCTAGTAGTGCATGCGATCGATGGTGATGTTTGACCTTTAGCTCTGCTTGGTGCATAAAAAACCCAGTCTCGTGCCCCGCTGCATAATTTTTCGATGAGATTTTCATTAATTACAAAGTTTTTTAGTACTTTTACATGCATTTATGTTGATAATTGTTTCTCTAATTGAGATAGGATATTTTATTCGCAAAGCACAATTGCAGAGAGGCTTTTGGTGAGGAAGGACACCACAAGCATTGTTACCTCGGATGGATCCAGTGAGTGTTTCTTATAAGTAATTGAGCCACATTGTTTTTTTAAAAGTTTGATAGTGCTTGACTATTAGTTAATTTAGTTGATCAAGAAATTTGATCTTTGACTTACAGTCTTAAGAGATGCACATTGGTCCTAGATAGAGGAAAGATGCATCAACGTCAAGAAAAAACAAGAGGAAGTTAGTGTTTTGATGTATAGTCTAGGACATATGTACTTTCATTTACATGTACATCATTGTACTATTTGATACATGTACATTGACATGCCATCTAAGGGTCATCTACTTTGTATTATAACTTGCATGATATAATATATTTCATATTTTCTCTTGACATCTTCACAACAGTCTTAAGTGTGATCATACAAGTGTGGCCAATAATGTTTCTATATGCAATGTTCCCGTTTTTTGATAGCTTGGACGATTGCATGGAGATATCATTTATAATGTTGAGTAATTCTTAATGGCATATGAAGGACTAAAAATACTAATGCACAATGATGACAAACAAACTTCAATATACAATGTTAAATTACAATGTTAAAATGTTCTTGACCACAATCCAATTGCAAATACAATGTTAAATTTTATTGACAACAATGCACATTTACAATTTTCTTGACCACAATCCAATTATATGAAATTATGTGAGTGTTTTCATGAACTATCTATTATATGTGGTTAAATTTTCTATCCCAATCCAAAGTGTTCTTTTTGAAGCAAAACATGGAAAACCTACTCTATTATCAAAGAAGTGTAAATTAGGTTGACATGGCCTTTTTTGAAATGAAAGAAAAAAGTGTCAAAATGTGCATCAATGTCTTCAAGGTCCAATTGAAAGTGTGGGTGTCTTAACATTAGTTGGTAGCTTGTGTTCCCTTCATATTTTCATAACAAATGAGTGTATTGTGAAAAAGTTTGTGAACAAGACTAAATCAATTCATTAATAATCAGACATCATAATCAAATATAACCAATAACATATTAATGGTCCCTATTTAAAGTATCTTTGAAGATAATACAAGTAGTGACATATTTTGCTATGATGCAAGTATACATGGAGACTAAAGTACAATATTCTTGTTATATTTCAATCTCCCCATGAAACATAATGCTCTAACACATTTTTTCAAAGAATGCATGTATGAGTGAGACCAATACAAATTACTGTGAAGAACCTGCAATAATTAATTAACTCAAATACACGAGATATTAGAAATAACAGAACTCAGAATCACTTTTATATTGATCGCATGCCACTTCGAGGGGGCAATCGCTTTGAGCAAGCTCAATACAATTAACTTCATGGTGCCTTCAATGACCTCAACACACACTTATATACTAAGTCTATACCCAATACTATGAGTCAAAACCATGGGACAACTTACAAAGCATATGCATCCAATACTATGGGTCAATACCACGGGCTAATATAAACTATGGATCAACAAATACTACGGGACGACTTACAAAGCATATGCGTCCAACAACAATATACTAACAAAGTAAAGAGAAGGGTTGACACGGGTTCCTAACATCCCCTCTCCCTTAGAAAAAGCTTTGTCCTCAAAGCTTTGGTTGGGGAAATTGATGCAGAATCTGAATGAGTGGTTCCCTGGTAGCATCCTCGGGTTTCATTTCGGGCCACTGACGCCTTTGGAGTTTCAGGGAGGATTGCTTGGAAGGCTGTAGATGAAGAAGAACCATATCAGCTACGTGAAAAGTGCACTCAGAATGGTGCTGATCGGCTTGTTGTTGCAGTCGAATTCTGGCCATGTGAAGATTGTCCTGCAGAATGAGAAGAATCTGATCATGGTTTCGAAGAACCGAGTCAATTTCCTGAACTGGGGAGCTGCTAAGGGTGTATGGAAGAAGAATTGGTGGTGTTTGTCCATAGACTGCTTCATATGGTGTCCTTTTAGATGTGGTATTGTACCACCAGAGCGCTTCTAAGAAATACATAGAAATAGTTAGCCAAATCGGTGTAGGGATGGGCAAGGGTTTGAGCAGTCCCGAAAGGAGTGTCATTTCACCCTTGTTGACCTAGAAAGTATCACAGTCAGCCACCATCTATTGAATTGTCATTTTCAGTCTTTGCCAAAAGAAATTACATTGTTCCCAGGCATACATTTTGAAGAACCCAGAGTGCCCTGCTGATGAAGAAGCATGGAGTTCATAGAAGAGATAGCCCTATTGAACATATTGCAACCAATTTGGAACAAGCAGAGAAATAGCTATAAGAGAAACTGGGTCATCATTTGTGCGAGAAGGAGCATCTGCCACCATATTGTCCTTACCCTTATTGTAAGTGATCGCATAGGGATAACCCATGAGTTGGATAACCCATTGCAGGTGTGTTGGGGAGGAGACCCATTGTTCCAGGAAATTTTCCAGATCCTGGAGATCAGTCTTGATGCAGAAATAATTCCCTAATAGGTATGGCTGCCACTTCTGTACTACATGCAAAATAGCCATCATTTCCTGATGAGAGGTAGATGCGGCTAAATTCTTACCGGAAAGGTCTCTTGAAGGAAGCAAGCTCATTGGCTCAGCAAAGACACCTGCATATCTATCGAAGGAAGTAGTGGAGACTGTTGATGGGTGCATCTGAATGGAATGGAGCTGAGAAATGACACCATGCGAATTCTTCTTAAGGAATTTTTCCAGGCGATGTGAACTGATGATGCAGAGAGACCCTAGTTGTAAGCCCATAAATTTGTGTTGTGCCCCATTGACTGAAAACTGCATCCATAGTTCAGCAAAATCCCATAAGATGGGGCCAAGTGTGCGTAACCATTGAATGCCCAAAACCACATCAGATCCGCCTAAGGACAAGGAAAACATGTCAGAGCATAGGTTATAATATTCCATAGAGATACGCACATTGTGACACTTCCCTTCACAAAGTAAGGTGCCCCCATTGGCAACCATAACTTCAAAGTTGGAGCAAGGATGGACAAAACAATCAGGCTGTTTGGCAATCTGAGGGTCAATGAAGTTATGAGTGCTACCAGAATCAATGAGTATGGTAAGAGGGAGCTTCTTGAAGTATCCCCTGACCCGCATTGTTTGTGGGGTGGTGACGCTGGTTACAGCATGGAGAGAGATCTCGGGTGGGTCGTCCTGAGATGGGGTGTCAACAGGAGGGTGCTGAATGTCAACCTGATCATCGAATATATCTGGAGTTTCTTCACCAAGTTCAGAGGTAGGTGGAGAATCCACATCCAAGAGATAGAGCTTTTGTTGAACACATCTATGTCC
Organism: Larix kaempferi; assembly: GCA_027924585.1. Classification (NCBI taxonomy): domain Eukaryota; kingdom Viridiplantae; phylum Streptophyta; class Pinopsida; order Pinales; family Pinaceae; genus Larix; species Larix kaempferi. Next base: position 994,402 of record BSBM01000891.1, read on the forward strand.
CCGAGTGAATTTCTCATCACAATTATAACAAAGCCCTTTTTCTCGGCGTGCCTGCATCTCTGTTTTAGACAAATGCTTGATAGGAGTTGGTCGAGGAGCAAGCATGATGGGAGGTCGTTGGGAACCCATATTTCTGAAGGGAGCAAAGGTGGGTTTGGAGCGTTGTTGAGCTGCGATCTTGTCTTCGGCCAGCTTAGCCAACCCTAGGACTTCCATCATTGTGTTGGGACAGAACATTTTGACCTCTGAGCGAATTTCATCCTTGAGACCACTGATAAAACAACTCCTGTAGAATTCATCAGACAATCCTTCTGTGGGATTGGCTAGTTTCTCAAATTCCGTCTGATACTCTCTCACTATGCTAGTTTGGTGAATTTTAGTGAGTGCTCCTGTGAAGTCGCCAAAAGCACTATGACCAAATCGTGGAAAAAGGAGTTGGAAAAAATCTGTCCAGTTTGGCTCGGGATGAGCTTTGATGTACCAACGGTACCATTGAAGGGCTTCCTGTTCCAAATGAAAGGATGCAAGTGGAACTTTCTGGATATGAAAAGGATTATACAGACTGAAATATTGTTATGCTCGGTATATCCATCCAGTCGGATCAGTACCATTGAAGTGAGGAAAATCAAGCTTCGGCCCACGAAAATTGTTGGAAGAAGAGAACCCGATGGCTGCAAAAGATTCTGGTTGCCGGTTATTATTCATGGCTGAATGCTGAAGATGGAGGCTGAGAAATTTTTCATCCAGATCTTGGAGTTTGGTTTGGATGGCTGCAAGTGCTTCCTCCATGGTTTTTTCTCCTGCACGGGTGACAACCACAACCAGGAGTTTTTTTTTAATTTTTTTAATTTGGAAATGGATAGAAAAACACAAACAAAAGCTTATTTAGTAAAGGAAAATTTCGATTTGGGAAAAACTCGGATTGGTAATTGGGGTTTGACTAGGTTTTGGACACTTTCTAATGGGTAGGGAGGCAAAAAATGGGGATTTCAAAAGCGGGGTGAAAGAATGAGAAAATTTGGTAGAGAGCGACAAAGAAGCAGAATTAGGAAAGGAACACGGTGGCAAAATTTGAAGGCGTTTGGGTGAAAATTGAAGGAGTTATGGTAAACCCTAAAAATAGACAAATGGGGGATTTCGGGTCTTTGGAAGTGGAATTTGGGATAGGGTCTTTAAGAATGAAATATGCAGAAAGGGATTGCAGGGATGTTAGTGAAGTTTCAGGGAAAACAGAGTCGAAACAAGGGAGATATGGACGAATTATTTTTTATTATATATATATATATATATATATATATATATATATTTTCAGAAATGGATCGGCAACGGTGGATCGGCAACGGCAGCGTGAAAGGAATCTGCAACAGATGCATCTGCAATGGCGCGGAAGGGATCGAAAACAGCTGGATCTGAAATGGCGACTGGATCTGGAACAACTTTCAAAATAGATATGGAGCAGAAGTGATCGGCAACAATTTAGTTGAAAATAGATATGGACCCTAGGTATGTGCGGATTCCTATCGGTTTAGGGGATTCACTCGGCCGCCAATGCTATCTGACGGTTTGCATATTGGAGCAGTACCCCTCACTCCACGGCTCAGGTAAAACTGATAACTGCTTTGCCACAAACAACAGCTCTTGGTTTACCTCACGGGTGGGAACTAGTCAATTGGGTAGGGGTCGTTGCCCTTTTCGCTGGCAGGTCCTCTCAATGGGCCAGCTACTTTGGGGTTCCTGTGGTACTCCTCACAATGAGTTTTAGGGATTATGCACAAGTAATTCCCACAGCTAAGCGGATAGGGATTATTCCTAGATCCGAATTTGCAATAGATGCAAAAAAAAATTTTTGGCAGAAATTCCACCCAACGAGCCCAAGAAAGTGCTCTGATACCAGATGTGAAGAACCTGCAATAATAAATTAATGCAAATACACGAGATATCATAAATAACAGAACTCAGAATCACTTTTATATTGATCGCAGACCACTTCGAGGGGGCAACCTCCTTTGAGCAAGCTTAATACAATTAACTTCACAGTGCCTTCAATGACCTCAACACACACTTATATACTAAGTCTATACCCAATACTATGAGTCAAAACCATGGGACATATAATACTATGGGACGACTTACAAAGCATATGCGTCAAATACTATGGGTCAATACCATGGGCTAACATAAAATATGGATCAAAAAATACTACGAGACGACTTACAAAGCATATGTGTCCAACAACAATATACTAACAAAGTAAAGAGAAGGGTTGACACGGGTTCCTAACAATTGCACAGTCATCATCTACAAAAAAACACCTAGAGTTCATGCATGATCAACAACAAACAAAGTACCATGTGTATGAATAATTGGATAACCCCCCAAAAATTACAAATGACTTCAATAATTGTCCAATTCAAATGAAAGAGAATAGTGTCTCTCAGGGACACGTGTTGAATCCATGTTAGGGGCATAGAATTCCAACCAAGAAGTAGAACCAAGTTCCGTGAGATCCTCCAAGTGTGTTTGAGAAAGTTCCATGTGGGAGCAGTAGCCACAAGTTCTTGATCGATGAATTCCCAAAGTTGACACTTTTGTGCAAAAATTGCATTGTCCCTTACTAAGCGAAACCATAGTTTCCAAAATCATCTTAAAACATTATCTCTAGGCCATGGAACTAGAGGAGAGAGGCACCCCTAGCATGAATTTGATGTCTTTATTCCAATGAAGTTGACGGTTGATGGATTCGAGCCACGGTCATCATTTTATGGCCAGTTCAAAGTCGCCTCCTAGAGGATTTTAGGGACACATGTTGAATGATTCCCTGTTGGGGGCATAAAATTCCAACCAGGAAGAAGAACCGAGTTTCGTGAGATCCTACAAATGTGGCTGGGAAGGTTCCATGCAAGAATGCTTGCCACAAGTTCCCACTCGAGGAATTCCCAAAATTGACCCCTTTGTGCAAATATTGTGCTGTCCCTTACTGAATGAAACTCTACTTTCAAAAACTGTCTTAAAATATGATCTCTGGGCCATGGAACTAAAGGAGAGAGGAACTCCTAACATTAGTTTGATTTCATGAGTCCAACATAGTTTAAGGTTCATTGATCCAAGCCACGATTATCATTTTATGTCCAGTTGAAACTCGCCTCTTGGAGGCTTTCAAGGACACATGTTCAATCCCCATTGGGGGCATAGAATTCCAACCGGGCAGCAGAACTGAGTTCTATGAGATCCCGCAAGTGTGTCTAGGAAAATTCCATGTAGGGAATCTAGCCACAATTTCCCAGTCAAGGAATCCCCAAAGTTGACCCCTTTGTGAAAAAATTGCACCGTCCCTTACTAAGAGTAACCCTAGTTTCCAAAATTGTCCTAAGAGATGATCTCTGGGTGATGGACCTAGAGGAGAGGGGAACCCCTAGAATTATTTTGATGCCCTAGTTCCAATAGGGTTGACAATTCATCGATCTGAGCCATGATCATCAATTTATGGCCAGTTGAAACTCGCCTCCTAGAGGCTTTCAGGGACACATGTTGAATCTCGGGGGCATAGAATTCCATGTTCATTAATTTATGGCCAACTGAAACTCGCCTCCTAGATGCATTCATGGACACATGGGAAGTGGCTTGGAACACTCCATGAGAGAAAATCCATGAGTTGGATCTCGAAACTGTTAGCTCTATTGGATTCCAAGCATCGAGATATAGTTAAGGATTCCCTTGTCTTGCGAGCCCCATGGTTGGGAGTATCCTCTATATGGTGTACTTGGATGATGAAAATGAAGAAAAATGAGGATGAAAATGAGGATGATGATGATGATGATTAAATATCTTCATATTATATATCCATGCCATCCAAATCCATGTCAAAATATCTTCATATTATATATCTAGCCATCCAATTCTTTTTAATGTTATCATCACCAAACCATACAATGTGATTGTAGTGTTACTTGTTTTAGCATTAGAAATCTCATGTGCATTTTGTCACTACATATCGTGTATGCATTTTGTAACTGCAAATCGCATACGCGTTTTTTTTACCATGAAACCTTTTTTTGGGAGGCTCATCAATTTGAATTTAAAAGAAATGCGTATGCATTTCTTAGCACTAGGGTCGACCCTCCACATGGGTTGGTGTGTCATCCCTATGCCTATCTGTTTGCTTCAGATTTTGCTTCGAATTAACCAAACATGTGCTGTGGAATGTGGTAAACCATGGCTAATTGAGGATTTCATCCATTTTCTCAGTATGCCCGTGTTTTACCACTAGTTACAGTATGCTACACACCATATTTTTTTATGAAAATTTAGACCTAGATAGTATTTTTTATGCAGATTCCAAATATATAAATGTATATATTCTTATTTTTCTTGTGTCATGACTCAACTCAAAAAACGTACTGTTAGTGTTTCGTTTATAACATTTTTCGTTTCTCAAGCAATTGAAAAAAATTGTATGTTGTACTACTAGACATTGACCTCTACATGCTATGAAAAATATGTTTCATGATCATTGCATCAAGACCTTCAGAGGCTGCACCCACACTTTCCATATTGTTTTAGAGGTTCGATCACTTAGATGATTAATATATATATATATATATATATATATATATATATATATATATATATATATATATATAAATATATATATATATATATATATAAATATATAAATTTATTTTGGAAAAATAGTGTCGTACTAGTACTAGTTATTCTCTATATGTCTACTAGTTTTCATACATTGATTCCATCATTTAGGAACTCAAAGGCTGCACCCACAAAAACATATACCTTATAATTTGTCCAAAAAATGTGCGTGTTAAAAAATATCAAACTTTAGATAGTTATGAAGATTATCAATAGATAAAATTTATATATTTGAAAATGTGATTCAATTTCTTACATTTCATCTATTTTACTTAGAGCAAGATTCATTGTGTATGTATCTCAAAATATCCATGTAAGTTGGCTAATGCCTGTTTGTTTGTTTGTTTTTTTTTTTTCTATTGCATCTCACGTGTGAACAGAGACCTTCATTAGCTTGCACACACCCAATACGCATCAAATCCCGATAAACCGGTAAGTACTTATATTTTTGTCTTTCGTTAGTACCAACAATAACTAGAGGGCACTCAACACTGCATAATTATTTGTACCTAAACAAAGACCCGCCCTAAATTTTATCTTATGATCTTTTGACAAGTTCAATGTTCCTCTCGCTCCCCAAGCAATATGATCTTCTTGCATATTTTCATTAAAAAATGCCCAGGACATATATATGTTAACATTTTTAGTTTATTGATATTTTTAAAATTTTATTTTATTATTTTTATTTAATATTTTTATTGGTAAATTAGTGGATTAATATTTATTATTATATAAAATTCATATTGTATAAAAATAGTTTTCACAAGGGAAACCAAATTGATCAAGAAAGTTGGAGTTCAATTTTGTAGTAATGTTAATATTAAAAAAAACACATACTTTTACAATGGGAGAGAGGCATGCCTTGAGTGAATGGGAAACTAGAGCCCTCTTCTCCCATCAAACATTATAGAGGATGACTACCTAGAGATAAGAATAACTAGAGTGTCTAAGCATAAGCAAGTTAACTGTAATGTCCTTCATCCAAGGAAATATAAATATGATTGGAGAAAGACCCACAAGAACTATGTTGCTCCATCTGAAGTAGAGTGTTGGTCACATTTGCCAAGATGTCTAGCTTATGGTGGAGACTATCAATGTCCTCTCACATGGCCTTGATGACTAACATAATACTAGCATGCAATGGTCTCTCTCCATTAATGACCAACCAAGAAAGGTTTTCATGGTCCAATAAGGATTCATGAATCAAGATGTAGAGGATCCATGAGAACCAGAGTTGGTTCAAGAAGTTCCTTCCCCTCTTGCCCTTCAACAATATCCAAGAGTATCTCAACTTCTACAGCTTCAATATCCCGTCGAATGGAGAAGGGGATATCCCTTTTGAAAATTTATGTTTCCAAAGAAGCTCTACAAATCCCCTTGCCATGTCGACTACGAGCTTGTTGCTAAAGAAGCATGGCGGAGGTTCCCTTTGCTGCCAGAGCACTAATCCCCGACCAAGAAACTAACCCAACTAAGAAAGAGTCGATAAAAGAAGATCTAGGTTTGAGAATGTCAAGTTCCTACAATAGAACGATGTCCATCACAACTCAAAGGACCTCCCAAATATCATTAAAACCTAGCCTAAAACCTGTCATTTCCCACTCTTCACCCGCATAAACATTAAATCTTGGGGGCGAGTCATGTACCTTCAATTGCTCTATAAAAACTAATACAACACCTTGGAGGACGTGGTGGATTGACACATTGACACGCACATTCGTGATATTCTAATTTAAGGTAACTTTTAAAGTTTCAAAATCAGGTTTTCAATAATTTTTAAGCTTTAAATCTTCAAAATCTATTTTTAATGGTAAGGTTTTATTACATTTTGAAAATTATTAAGTTGCTTGAGTGGTAGTTACCTTTCCTTGAAAAATTATTTTTAGTAGCTTGACAAGTCTGGATTGTGTGAACCACACTATAACGGGGCATATAATGGGCCGTGATATGGGGCACTCTAAGTGTCCCTTATCCCATGCCCGCTATAACTATTATTATGATTATAACTATTGAGTAGATTTATAATCAACAAGAAGTACTCGACAAGTGTTTCCATATTGCGTGAACAACCACGTTATTACTAATATTATATGTATTAGATTTATAATCAATTTTGAAAAGTGTATCCATCTGGTATGAACCGTGATGGAATTTGGAAAACAATACACGAGTAAAATATCACGGCTATACCATTATAATAATAATGTACAATTTATTTATTTTATATGACAGTTAAAATCTACTGGCTTGTTATAAATAAAATCAATGGCTTGTTATAAATAAAATCAAAGATTTGATAAAAAAATTCAGAGGAAAAACCAGAAGAGTCAAGGATTTGAAAAAAAAAATTAATGAGATATAGAGAATTTGACAAAAAAACATAAAAATTACAACTCGAAGAAGGACTAAAACTTTAATGAATCTTTATTATCTAAAATCATAGTTACATCAATAGATGTTTAAATATTATTTGAGATTTTGGACTTCTTTGACTTGATCAACAAGATTAACCTGAGTGTAACAAGTGTACTGTACGGATTCATTTCATGGTCGTCGTATCTTGTTATGCTCAAATGCATAGTGATTAAGATTTAAATAAGATTTAGTTAAGTTGTTGTTAAGAAAAGGGGTATGTTTATTAAATAGTATTTCTTTTTATGCTTATATTAATTAGTTTAATGTTTATGTTTTTTTTTTTTGGTTGGCAAGTTGTAGTACCCCTTCACTAGCAGGTTGAACCGGCGAGCCGCCACGGACTTTCTACATCTCACGGATAGTTTAATGTTTATATTACTAAATAATGTTTATCACTGATAGTTTAATGTTTATGTTACTAAATAATGTTTAAATTAATTATTTAATGTTTATTCTTTGTTTAACAGCCGGTCATCTCCACAAAACTAAATGATTGACTACACCTATAGGTGCTTACCTGCCACTTTAATTGTGGCTGTGCTAGTTACAGGTTCTCTCCATTGTCTCATTGCCATCAGAGTACTAACGATGACGAACTTCTATGGAAAGGATTCCGCAGGATCTCTCCTGATCAGCAAAACTATTCCGCTATTCCACTTAATTATTGTTGTTACGGCCTTGATCAACCTTACTCTTCGTGGACAGATTTGCAACGCAGACACAGAGACACCCACAACTTTGTGCAACCTTAACAAATATACAAACGGCAGTACGTTTGAGAGCAATCTGCAGAGAGTCCTGGATAGTCTTGTTGAAGGGGCGAACCGAACTGGGTTTAACACCTCTATGTATGGCCAAAGTCCTAACAGAATATGTGGCCTGTTGCAATGCAGGGAAGACATGACAGTCGACCAATGTTACAATTGTTCACAATTGGCAATCACTAGCATTCGACAAAGTTGTGGGAATACCGTTGGCGCTAGTGTCTGGCCTTTTCACTGCTTCTTACGTTATGCAAACTATAGTTTCATTGGAACACTGGACACAGATTTAGGGTCTAATTACGTTGAGGGTTACGGCGCGGGCGCGGGAGTCTTTATCCCGACCGACTTTCCAGCGGCTGCCGAGAATCTCTTAAAGAATTTGTCAGGTGAAGCACCAGCTGATACGACGCGATCTGCTTTGGGTACAGCTCTAGATTCGTTGTCTCAGACAATTTATGGTCTGGTCCAGGGCACCAGAGATTTGTCTACCAGCGACTGTTCAACATGTCTTTCATACTCAATCAATCAGATATTCAAATCTGATACAGGTGCAGGAGGAGTTCAGTATTGGAGTCAAAGCTGCATACTTCGTTATGAAATATATCCTTTCTTTAATTCGACTCTGTTTCTACCACCACCCCCTGCAGAAGGACCAGCTAACAGTACACAGATCAAGTCTTCAAACGAAACAACATACATAATTTTAGGTGTTGTGGGTGGCTTGGCTCTGCTGTTGATTGTATGCTTGTTCACAACTTGGAGAAGACTGAAGTCGGCCATATTTGGAAGGCGATACCAAGGTATTGCTGCTACATGATTATATGAACTCGTAGGTGTTGCATGTTATAGAAAGGTAGCACATACCCATCTAAACCCAGGATTTGATCGCTTTGCACTTTGCATATGATTACATCCTGGATTAGATGGGTATGTGTGAGTGACTGTGTTCAATACAATTTTAGATTAGATGTGATGGTTTTGTAAAATGTGTAATGGTTTAGTAGAATGATATAAGATTAGATATATTTTAATTTTGGATTTGAGGCTTAAATTTTTTTACAGTACACATTGGAGGTGAGGTATATATCTAGATGGATTTGATTCCTTTCTGCATATGAGTTAAGATCCATCTCAGCAGATGATAGATCTAGAGTCTCGACACATGATAGATCTAGAGTTAAGATCCCTCTCCCATTTGGAGTTAAGATGGATTGATATTGGTTTAATATACACATCATGATTTAATGCTCCCTTGTCAATTAACTTTGCTTCTTAGTTCATTTTATTACTCTCTACAAGGTCTGATAAAGCTCCAAGGGAAAAAAAAAGGGCTATCTTTTTTAACAATTAAGATCCCTCTCGACACATGATAGATCTAGAGTTAAGATCCCTCTCCCATTTGGAGCTCTCCCATTTAGAATTAAGATGGATTGATATTAGTTTAATATATACATCATGATTCAATGACAATTCATTTTTTTATAAATTTAATTGAAATATATATCTTTTTGGATTTAAAATTTAAAATAAAATTCAAATTATAAAAAAATGCAAAATGTAATAAAACAAAAAATTTAATTTTAATTGAATTTGATGAATTTTTATAAATTTTGATTGGATTTTTATAACTTTTTCCTCTAAATTCAACAAACCACTATCACCTCACAGAACTCTGCCATGAAACTTTGATCCAATGATAAAAATATAAAGAACATAGAAATATGAATGTCCTAAAACTTTAGTCCAGAAGTATAAAGAACATAGAGATCATATGTCTGCCGCATGATAATATTGCCCATAAATATTGGGCATTGTTAGATAACTAACACATAGCCATATAAAAGGAGTTTGATCACCTCTGACCCAAAACTGGCTGTGGATATGATTATACGCAGCCTGATATGGGTGTCAGTAAATACACTTTGAAGTTTAGTTAAACATAGAGTCCACAAACCGAGACTTGATGGGTCATGAAGCCCTAATGGTGCTGTAGAATATCTTAAAATTTGATATTTTGAATCACCACAGATGCTACAATACAATAGTATGCAGCTACGGTTTGCTCTCTTATATTATTAATAATAATTTTCAAATTAGATATCATTATGGATTTAGTTTTGAATTGCTCTAGAATGTTTAAAAAAATTCTAACTTCCAACAATTTAATACTTCTCAAATTCCATAAATTTGAAATTAAGATAGAAATTAAATGCTTGTTAATTTTTGTATTAATACAACTCAGGTTTACTTTTTTTTTCATCGTTTAATTGTTATATATCAAACTTATGACATGTTAAAGGTTGTTGTGATATCTCCTTCTTTGCCCCCAAAAAATGTTAAATTCAATTTTTGATTTTATGTTTTATAATATAATTCTGTATTTTCATAATACAGATCATGACGAAGAATGTACACTAGTCAGACATGATGGGCAATCAATATTTACAATGGAAACATTACTAACTGCTACCCAAAACTTTCATCCTGATAACAAGCTCGGAGAGGGAGGCTTTGGCCCTGTATACAAGGTAACATATGCTAAGAAAGCTACCATAGTCATTTTTACCATTTTACATTATAAATTATGCAGGCTGTTCTCATCGCATGATTGACCGTTGGATTTAGATTAATAGCTTGGAAACAAATATTGTAAGAAGGCAATTATGCTTAAATACTTTACAAAGGATTTTTTTTGTTTGAGTCTCTCAGGGAACTACTCAGGATGGAACAGAAATAGCTGTGAAAAAGCTGTCCCTCAAATCTAAGCAAGGAAAGAAAGAATTTCTAAATGAAGTTAAACTTGTCGCCAAAATTCAACATAGAAATCTTGTAAACCTACTAGGCTGTTGTGCAGAGGGATCAGAAAGATTGCTTGTTTATGAGTACTTACCCAATAAGAACCTTGATAAAATCTTATTCGGTGAGTGACTTCCATTTTATGATCTAAATATATAGAAAAAATTAATGTTTCAAAAAAACTTATAATTATTCTGATGCACGGGTACAGATCCAAACAAACGCCACCAGCTTGATTGGCAGAAGCGTTACAGTATCATAATGGGAGTAGCTCGTGGGCTTCTATATCTTCACCAGGATTCTCAACTGCGGATTATTCATCGGGATATTAAAGCCAGCAATGTGTTGTTGGATGAGATACTGAATCCTAAGATAGCAGATTTCGGCTTAGCAAGACTTTTTCCTGATGACGAAACTCACGTCAGCATAACAGTTGCTGGAACTTAGTAAGATTTCTATACAATCGTAGTTCTCAGACACTGTCAATGCATATGTTGATTTCATTCCAAAAGGATTGAATATAGTATTGCAATTGTAGTTTATTTCAAGAGGATTTACATTCTCAGTTAAAAGCTTTTACATTCTAGGATCTACGACTACAGTTTCCTTTACAGATAACTTCTCATTACCCAATCCTTAATTTTTGGCTTCATTATATAATCTTTGACATTGTACATTTGATATGCAGCGGGTATATGCCACCAGAGTATGCTATGCAGGGTCAATTATCTGTAAAAACTGATGTGTATAGCTTTGGCGTTCTTCTCCTAGAACTTATCACAGGAAGAAAGAACACTGATTACAATTTACCACCTGCAATGGAGAATCTGTTGGGAATGGTGAGATACGTTGTATCTCAATTTAGCGTATTTTTTTTTTTTTTTTTCTTTTGTTATGTGGAGGAATGAGTAACTGGGCCGGGACATTGTTATAGGGTTTGACTCTAATTTGCTATTTTTATAATTTTTTATAATCTCCAGTCTTTAGGTACACTCACATGGTCTGTTTGAGTTCAAGTTTACAGATACACCTATATTGTCTTTATAACCTCTAGATACATCACAGTGCTGATACAGAGATTCGAGCAAATATCTATAAGCTCTTCTAAATTTGAAGCAACTTAACAAAAAATAAAACCTATGGCCAGCTTGTTTATATCTCTCGGCTCTGAGCATATTTACTTTAACTAAACCATGTTTATGTTTTTGCGCCCAGAGGTGCTCTACAGTTCAGTAAGGGGAGATCTTGTAACGGATGTCACATAATAAAATGTAAAAAGTAATAATACGAGGGGAATCTTGTAACGGATGTCACATGTAATCGAACATAATAAAATGTAAAAAGTAATAGTATGAGGGAGATCTTGTAACTGATGTAACATGTAACCTTTGTTGAACATAATAAAATGTAAAAAGTAATAGTATAAGGGAGATCATGTAACGGATGTAACATATAACATTTTCGAAAGTAATAAAATGTAAAAAGTAATAAAATGAGGGAGATTTCCATCCATACACAGCTGAGCCAAGTATGATATTAAGGATTTTGTGGATCTTTTCAATCTTTACTTTGATAGTTGTTCTTATCTTAGAATTTGGGGTTGACTAGTTCCTATGTTTTTTTAGATTGTATAGGGATGAGAGTCCAGATTGATTTTGTGGCAATGGTAATTACAAATTAGAAATAAACAATTACAAAAAAAAGAATATAAAAATAACTAATAAATATACATGGATAACTAATAACTAATGCATAAATAATTGATAGGTGATGCATAAATATAAAGAATAGTTTGTGCAACTAAATATTAAGAATAAGTAACTTGTTGATGACAGAATGACGAACACACATTGTGATTGTGCAGGTATGGAGATCATACGAAGTAGGAGATATTGTGCAGTTGATTGATCAAACAATAATTGAAACGTGCGATGAAAAGCAAGCGTTGAGATGCATTCAGGTTGGGCTTTTGTGTACACAAGCCGAATCCCAACTTCGTCCACCAATGTCTACAGTCACTTTGATGCTTTCAACAGATTCTGCCACGTACTTACCGGATCCCACAAAACCTGCTTTTGTGAGTTCTTGTGTTTCCCAAAACACCAGTTCTGGGTTGCCACATGCGTCTGCAACGGCATATTCTTCTTGTGAATTACCCGCTCACACTCCTCCGGCTGATGAGTTTAACGCCAATGCTTCCATTACCGACGTGGTACCTAGGTAACGCTAAACCTGTCAGTCAATCATGATCGAGGTTTCAGTTAAGGTTGTAACGTTAATTTATTATAGTGTAATTAGTAAAGCAAGCAACGGCACATATATAAACCTAATTGGCCAAACTACGTTGCATAAGTATGTTTGGCAAAATATAACTATTGGAGTTTTCATCTTCATAATTAATAATTTAGAAGAATTAGGAATTGACATTTTTAGATGGAGTTATGTTGTCATCATAGATGATGATGCTGATTGATTTCATTTTATTTTTTTAACATTTATAAGGTTTACCCCATTAACAGTTTATAAATTTAATAAGATTTATTGAGTTAAATATATTTTAGAAAGTTTTTTTTCCAGCCGATAATATATTTTAGAAAGTTATATATATATATATATATATATATTTTTCGGCAAAAAACATACTATTGATATTTAATAGAAATATATAATGTAAATGGAAACATTGAGTTTATTATGATTTATGTGGTAAAATTTTAAAATTTGGTGATTGAAAAGTATTCTTAGAGTAGTTTAATGGTATATGCTATTATCAAAATTATGTGTATTTGGTTTTATTGTTGGAATATTTGTTTTGTTTAGTAGACAAATTAGGATTTATAAAATATATTTAGTATTTTAATTATTTTTATTAATATGAAGGTCATGTGCATTGGTATTAATGTTGGAATATTTATTTTGTTTTGTTAATTAGAAAAACTAAAATTTTTGTAGTGTTTTAACTTTTTTTATTAATGAAAAGAAAACAATTTCTTAAAGTTGTATGATTGTGAAATAATATTAAGTAAGTTTTTAGTTGAAAATGATTAACTAATTTTTAAACAAACTTTGCAACTAGATAGGTTATTTATCATTGTTAATAATTGAAATATAAAATCCAAGGTTATAATTTAACCCATTGTGTTTGTGAATGACCTAAAATTAAAATCCAAATAATAGCAAAACAAAAAAAACTAAAATGAATTTATCTATTGGGAATATAATTTTAAGAACTTATTTCTTTTAGATCTTGTAGTGATATACATGGAATATCCTCTATAGCTTCATTGTCTAAGAGGTTACCTTCCATAACCTGCAGGAATATAAGCAACAATCTTTGCACCATTTTATTAAATTAACATAGATCCATTTTCAACTCAAATCTATAAAGCACTAAGAGGGATGGAATTTATGAAGGTATAAAATTTTTATCACTTTTTTAGATTATGTATTAATTTCTTCCATCAAATGATAAAAAAATTAGACCTAAAATTTTGATTCCTTTAGATGCTTGATTTAAAATGGATCAATGTTAGTTTTAATTTTTTACATTTCATGTAAAATTTAAAATTGAATCAATATATTTTTTTGTTCTTGAAATGTAAGAACTCAAAATTAAATCATTAAATCACAATAATATGTACAATATTATTGATAAGCCATATATTAATGATCAACAAAGAGATTAAATACTTACTTGGAAAAAAGATAACACTTATCTAATATAATGATAGTCGCTAGTATTAATAACCTTCTAACACTAAGATATGATCCCCTGTCTCTAAACAATAAACTATGCTAGTATTAATAACCTTCCATTATTTTATTCTATATTAATATGATGTTTTATTATTATTATTTTATCATTATTGTTAAATTATTATATTATTATTTCATTCTTTATATTTTTATCATTATTATTTTTTCCTTTTTCATATTTTTCTCATTAGTTACAATTATTGTTATTTACAAAGTGAGGCATTACATAGTTTCCCTTTAGAGAAACTTGATTCCAAATTTAACTTTAAATATATTATTTGTAAATTTAACTTTATTTACTTATTTTATTATTATTTATTTTTATATTTTACAAAATCACACATTGTTACAATTAATATAAGAATCACCTAAATGACTAAAAAAAACAACAAAAATCCATATCACAGTTCCTCTTCCCAATTTTCAACATTAAGCATAAATCCCATTAACCTATCTAGGGCCCCAAGGCCCAAGTTTTCATATGCCCAAGTATATCAAAAGGATGGCCTATAATACTCCCACAACTCGACAAGCACTTAGCTCCAATCATCAAAGGTTCAACCATCTCAACTCCACATGTGAGTATAACACTATCATTTCTCCCATACCTTCGATATCAAGCAAGCTAAATAACTATTGGCATAGGTTTATTGTTTGAGTTTGTGCCCATTCCATAAGGTGTTACTTGTAGATATTTTCCTTTGTGGCTATGGGATCCCATGAGATAGTTGAATGAACTAGTCTAAGGCCCATGGGTGGATTTCCTCTCAATTTCCACCTCATATCATGCCACCAAGGCATTAGTTATAACAATAACATCATCTTTTCAATATTCATAGAAAATCATGACACGCTATCTATTACAAGTCATTGCATCGAGTGTAAACGAGGTGCTTACAACCCAGTATGGGGGAGATCCTGTAATGGATGTCACATGTCACATTTGTCACGTTTGTAGTATGGTGGAGATCTTGTAACGGATGTCAGATGTCACATGTCACATTTGTCATGCTACGTTACAACCCAGTATGGGGGAGATCTTGTAACAGATGTCACATGTCACATGTCACATTTGTCACGTTACGTTACAACCCAGTATGGGGGATATGTTGTAACGTTTGTCACATTTGTCATGTTTGTCACATTTGTCTGTTTGTCACGTTACGTTACAACCCAGTATGGGGGAGATGTTGTAACGTTTGTCACATTTGTCACATTTGTCACGTTTGTCATGTTATGTGTCCATGTCAGCTCATAACTTATAAAAAATCAAAAGTAATTAAAAATTTCATGTTCGCTCATAACTTATCAAAAATAAAAATAAAATAATTAAAAAATTAAAAGAGAGGGATCCAATTTCTTGAGGGGTAATTTTTTTCTTAATTACACGTCAAGAAATTGGATCCCTCTCGGTGCTTGATAGATCTGGGTTTGAGATGGATCTACACTGGTTATGGAAACACATCATTGTCATCACAACATCTAGAATAATAAAGAATCACATGCTTCCACATGCACTTATACGAACATCTCATCACAAGATATTATCATCAAAATAACCGCATATAATCATATAATCATATCATCAACAAGAATATCAAGAAACATCATCAATAATATTGCATGCAACTACGGCATGCAATATCATACCATGAAATATATCATCAAATAACTGCATGCCATTGTATGCATCACCCGAAGATAAATATAATGGGACCACATGCTACATCCCACATGTGTTCATAAAACAATATAACATCATGAATATCCTTTTTCTGATAATCATCTCAACATAAAGCATATGCATAACCAATAAGACATCATGAAAATTATGCAATAAGGTATTATGAGATTAATAATTCACTAAATTCAACTTGAAAAAATAAAATAGATTCCTAACATAAATATTTTTTAAAATCATTTTTATGAGTACGCTAATACCACCAAATTTGGGCCCAATAAATATATTTTGGTATATTCAAACTTCTAATTTATCTTATAGTTAAAATTCATGATCACCATCAATTTCTATTCTCAATATGGTCATCAAAATATCTTCATATTGTTGTAATTTGAAGTAGTAATAGTTAAAAAAATGTCCTTAAAATTTCTTTAAAAATTAGTGCTTAAATTGTTTTCAACTTTATAGTTTTATTATTTTATTATTTTGAAGATAAGTAATCCTTGAAATAATAACCCTCAGACTGAAACCAAACTTGTATTTAGAACAATTTTTTGACTAAAACTTTTTTATCCAATACCTTTAAATTCTTACCATTTCCTATCTCCTATATTATTTACATTAATTATTAGTATAATCACAAGTATCATTGCAATCAAACCTCTTTTGTCATCCTACAATGTCAAACATGTCTCTACATTTATCCACTCAATCCTTTTTTTTGTTTTTTATGCCATGCCTTCCATTAGACTAAGAGTTTTCAATAATATCTGTTTTTTTGCTTTATGACTATTACACATAAAACCATGTATAGGTATTATTCCATTTATATTTGGTAGTTTTAAGTCAACAAAAGGAACACCAACTTCTTTGTTGATAAATTTTCAAATATTAATGCTTCCAATAACTTACTTCACTTGTCACTTGTTTCATCTTCCAAGACCCCTTTGTGATTTTATAAAATAATAAACATAAAATACATCTTCATGGAATTATTTTTCTTTCCCTATTCGACAAATGATGTCCTCGATGCAAATAAGAAAAAATCATTTATTCATGCCTTAACTATTAATCAGTTCAAACAACCACCATATATATTTTCCATCATCCATACACATCTCCAAAGGGATAAAACTAAAAATTAAGCGAGCCATACCAAATGATAATAGAATTCAATACAAAGTTGAAAATTTAAAAGTGCAAAAAGCCTTGAGTTACCAAGCAAGAACCCTAACACCTTAGAAAATTGAGTTAAAATAAAATTTAGACCATGAACCCAAGGTTTGACATTACAATATATTCATTTAATTTTATGATATGTGTTGATTTCCAACATCGGCGTGATTACGAAGCATTGTAACATGATGTTAGAGGTGAGAACCCTAGTTAGCTATGCCATCACCCCATTCCATCTCAACCATAGAGCTTAGAGAAAAGTTCTTTCATGCCTATATCTAGTTTCTCCAGAGGTGTCATCATTTGATCCCTATGTAACTTCTATGAAAATTTGTCATGTCAATCTTGTTTACCAAGCTTCACCAATGTTGTTTCATCATGCTCTAAATTTAAATTTGTCGTCTCCTTTCATTAATCTCGTAATCATGCCTACATTCTTCAAAAATAAAATAAAAGTAACCCCGCCTAAGTCTCATATGTCTAAAAGTCATTAATAAAAAAGGGAGAGAGAGGTTCCATTGTTAATTCTAAAAAAAAAATTGAACCTTGTGCATTCACACCTATAAGCCCTTTTTATTAAAGATTAATAAAAGTCCCACTACCATTTCTTATTAAATAAGAAAAAATACCCCCCGAATTACCTAGCAACCTTTCAAACTCATAATATTTGCTAGTCTTAATGCTCCTTTATAGTTGTTTTTTATACATTATGGACCTCTCCCTTTTGATATTATGTCTTAAAAGTCACTTATTCGACATAAATAAAAATAAGGTCGAGGTTAAGCATTGAAATCAACCTTTCTTAGTCAATGTTGGAGTGGGTTTGGACCTGTCTTGGAAGTCACACACTAGAGATGGGTCGTGTGACAACTCAACGAATGGACCAAACCACGCAAAAGGATGAAGTTAGTTAGATGTTTGTGTCCACTTTGTAACAGGATCAGCCCATGTTGTGATGTATAAATATGTAAGGGTTCTAAGGATGTAGGGTTAACCTTTTTTGCTACACTTTAGCTACATTTTGGGATGCTTTGGCTATGGTAGTAGCCGCTATTTTTCTATGTAATGTTGGGTGATTCTAGAGGTTGTAATAGAGAGTTATGTGCGTTGCACAGATTGTGTATGATTTTTTTATTGATATAATGAATGAAGTGATCCTATTCTCAAGTATTTTATTTATGTGTTCAATATAGTGAATGTTGTATCTGTTGCGCACATGGATGCTCTGCTTACATTTATGTTCCGAATGCATTAATATAATTTATGGGTATGTAAATGTTTGGTATGAAAAGTGAAAGAATGTTTAGACTGGTTGAATGAATGCTTACATCCCTTGAACACTGAGGAATCTTGGTTCCTACAATCCTCCTAGATACCTCGGGTGAAACTTCATCTGCTTGCAAGTGATGCTGAAAGGGCCGTTGTCTTGGGTTTTGTTGTTGAAGTTTATGTTGAACCCTAGGTCTTCCCATTGCACGCCAACAAATGGTTCCGTTGCGAGGACTAGGTTCTACAACTGAAGGGAAGGTGGAGGTTGGCTGATGGTTTCGTGGAGACCAATGAAGGAAGAGATAGAATATTGGATGAAAGAAAAGGACTATGAGTTCACCAGAGAGCATAATAAAAACCCCCATATTAGTAAAGAACACTGGTTACAAAGTATGTCTACACAGATCTACACGAGATATTCTTTCGTGAGTTCCATATAATTTTGTCCTGTAGTGGCCATTGAGGTTAGCTAAATAAAATTTGAAATTTTGCATTGACGGTTGAAAGAACTGGACCCATGAATGGATCTAGCAGGTTAATGCTGTAAGTAACCTGATATTGCATGCAATATACTACTGGTTGGATAATATCTTGAAGGGGTATGTCATAGAGTTTGTCGTAGACTATACCCAATCCTACAACACATTAGAGAGGGAGTTCTTTAAGGTTCCATGTGGAATATACTTAAAGTCACTATATATACCTGTATCAAGATGTTGTTGTGCGACAAAGAGACTTTGATATTGGAATCAGACTACCCTAGCAATTAAGTACTTACGTGTGCAGTGGGAAACTAAGGGATGACCATAAAATGATCCAAGTTAAGGTGAGAATGAATGGAGGACGAGATGACAATGCTAAGAAGAGAGGAAGATGCGACAGTAGAAGAAACTGGGTTTCTACATGGTGGAAAAATACTTCAAAAGGATAGTAGGAAGATGACTATAGTTGAGGTAGAGGAGTAGTGTAGTGAGTTCAAAGAAAGGGACATCTACGGAGGAACCTATGTTGGAGGACCATCACAATTAGAGAAGGAGAAATACTTCTAGCTTAGTCCATCTGAAGGAGGTAGCCTTGTTTAAATCGAGTTTTGTGTCGGACCCACGACCCCATGCATGTCCCCAACACTTAAGGTAAGAAATCGAAGTCTGTCGTTTCCAGTTAGTAATAATAGTAAGGGTAGTCAAAGTAGTGGGGGTAAATTGACTACTCATACACAGTCTACAACACCTAGTACCCGTATTGCACAGAACTTGATGGCGCATCTAGAACCTACCTTGAGGATGCTTGTCTTCCATGGGATAGGGACATATGATCCAAATCAACACTTGTTTGTGTGTGAAGCAATATGGGAGGCGAAGCAAGTCCAAGATGATGCTACCAAGATGGTGCATTTGGTAACTACTTTCAGGGATTGTGCAATGATGTGGTACATGAAGAACCAGAGCATCTTGCAAAATAGGACTTTGGATGACATCAAGAAAGCATTGATAAATGAGTTCAAGAATCCAAATTTCGAGTCAGAGTACATTACCGAGATGAAGGAGATTAGGTAGTTGTCGAATGAGACAGTCATGGAATTTGACCAGAGGTTCAAATCATTGATGGATTAGGTGACATTTCAAATTCACAAGGAGCAACATAAAGAGTGTTTCATTGCAGGTTTTTTGCCACATATATCCGGCCCCTTGATGTAGCAGAATATTACAATGCAGTCAGATGCATTGTAGCTGCTTAGGAATTTGGAAGCATCCCCAATAGGAGAGAACAACATGGGGATGGATCAAGTCCAGACACAGGTTGCTGCATTGACGATTTAGTTGCAAAACATTTCTAAGGCGAAAGAGAAGCATGAAGAGATATGGTGTACCACTTGCAGGAAGGAGGGCCACCATAAGAATGAATGTTCTACATATAGGGAGTGCTTAGATATGGGAGCATCAAATCCCTTTCCTACACGAGGAGTCATATGGTGTGAAATATGTAGAGGGAATCATTCTCCTCAAGTTTGTCCCATGCTACCTACAGAAGTATGTGAGTACCCCAAGAAGCCTGTTTTGCAAATTTTACAAATATGTGGGTCATGATGAGAAGGATTGTCACGTGATAGATCTCATGAGAGAGCGCACATCAGACATCTATAGGGTCCAAGGGGAAGTTGGACCAAAAGGAGAATTGGAGCATAACACTGCACTGAGAGACTATAATCAAGGAGGCCGAAAAGGCTTCAAAGGTCAAGGCCGAGGGGGATTTTGAAGATATAACTATGGTCAATAGGGAAATTTTGCGTGGGACTTCCATAACCCGTGCACAACATGCACATACTACATGCAGTTAGATCATGCGACATAAGATTTCCCACTGTTGGTTTCAAAATGACAATAGAGGATGAATCAAAATCAAAATTAGATCCAAAATATGAATTTGAATCCAAATCCGAATCATAATCAGAATCCCTACCAGAACTAGAACTAGTTTCAAAATCCAAACCAAAACCAAAATCAAAATGTGTAGATGATTGCAGCGGAAGAGTGCGATGACCAAACAATGATAGCAACTATTACATGTGGGGGAGAAAGGGTAGGAGTTGATGTGACACAACAAGAATTGTACAGGATAATGGGTTAGGAAAGCTACTGGAAGGACCCCGATGTTTGATCCTCAAAGGGAGAAGGACATGTATCAGCAAGCAAGGAAAGAGATATTGAAACTAGACTTTGGAGCATCATCGTTGCGATAGATGTATGATATAAATCCTATATATGTGTTGGCTTTATTTTACCTTCTTGAGGTTTCCATTGTAGACCTAGGTACTTTGCGGTTCAAGGAACCAACAAAACCCCTATTCACCGACCCTTTCGACAACAGGTTGCGCGCAGCCTGAGGTCTCACCCGAGGCGAAGCTGAGGGGGTGGTTGCGGAATCAAGTTTCCACAACCGGGTGATGCGATGGGGGGGGGGGGAGGATAACAAGCAGCGCAATGCCTTGCGGGTTGCGCGAACAGATAACTGTGTGAACCCTCTGTTTTGCACCGGGTACGTCGACGCGCAACCGCGCTTGCGCACTGGCACCTCCAATGACTGTGCGATACAGGATACCTTTACGTTATGAGAGTAAGCTATTAACAACTTACTTCGCAGCAACCATTAATGACTCGACACATCAACGAGACTGCATGTCCCTGTGAAGATGTTTAATTCTAACTACTCTACTTAACATTCTTTATCCCTTCATTTCGTTCAAGTTCTTATCATTAATTTGCAGAATATGAATAAACATATATTACTGAGCGCTCACTCGTGGCTCACACGCTCTTCTGACAACCATAGTACTCAAAACGGTTACAATTGCATCATGGCCTGTCCCTTTCCACTCCTTCGCCTACCTGTCGCCATCGACGTCGTGGCCTAGCTTCTCAACTGATTTCCGCCACACGTTCGAATAGGTCGCTTTCATCTGCCATCCACCTGTTCCTTACCCAAAATAGGTCATGTCCTCATTTGACCTTTACCCCTGCCATGAGCCCAAAAATAGCTCATGCGCTACAATGCGCATTGTCCTACTTGCGCGACTGTGCCTTGGCCATTGTCGTTGCGCGATACATGCAAAACCTCAAAATTGTATGCCACCTGCCGCTGTGTGCAATGTGCTTTCAACAAAAATGGTTCCTCTTCCTGTCGCAGCGCGCAATGTGCAATTATTAAAATTTCCTTTTCTTCCTACTGCAGCGCGCTATGCGCAATTTTCCATACTTGTATATTTTTCCAACCCACTTGGGCCCTTCCCAACAGGCCCCTAACACTCACTTGTGGATCGTCCTGAGACACTTCCACTTGTGGAACCTGGTGCCGCATCTTCCATCGTCCCAAGCTTTAGTGTAAAGCTTTGCAGAGTTCCTGCTAACTCTGCAACTATGTCTTTGGCTTTCTGTTCGAACCCTTGAAGCGTCTCCAGGGTAGCCTATGAGACCTTCTCTCGAGCCACTTGTTCCTGCATGGTTCCTTATACCGTCTGAAGTTCTACGAACTTTGTGTTGAATTGCTGCATTAATTCAAGGCCTTCTTGCTCAATAGGCTGCAGCCTGTCCGATGTGGCAGCTTCTTTCTCCCTCAGTGTTGCCAATTCTTTCTGCAGGTCCTTGACCTCATTAAATCTTTTCACTTTCTCTCTGGCCGGTGCATTCCTCATCTGCATACTTGCAGCATCTACCTGCTGCTGCTTTTTTTCTACTTCTGCCCTTACCTATTGCAGCGCAGGATCCTCACTCAACCCGGTTACCACTGTAGTTATGCACTCAAGTAAGTCTTGGCATTTCGTCACTTCCACCAAAATGCCATCCATGGTTTCCTTGATGTCCTCAGATGGAGCTAGGCACTGATATGGTGGAATGACAGGGTGCCTAGCCTCCAGCTCTGGGATTTTCCCTTTATAAGAGGCTTCCATTTCTATTTTCTCAAAGGTAAGGGACTCTACCTTGGCCCCAATTTTCTTTACTTTTTCCTCCATATCATCTTCTTCCTCGCATTCTTCAATGTTTGTGCACACCGCTGAAATGGTTGCCTTCAGCTTTTGGCCCTTTTCCTTGGCTGTGCTCAATTCTTGCTTGGTGTTATCCACTTCCCGCCTTAACATATTTATGTCTTCAGTTAACTGTGCACACTTATCATATGAGGCGAGGCCTCTCTCATGAATTTCTTCTGTAACTCTGATGTGTAGCTCGTTTAGGTCCTCCAGGGGTAGGGCCCCAATATTTAGGTCGAGGTGCCCAGTCTTTAATGCTTCCTTAACCATTTCATTTGGATAGATCAGGTAGTCCAGTTCAAGGTTCAAGACACGTGGATACTTACTTCCAGTAATAGGCGGTCTTCTTTGCGCACTTGGTCCTCCTGACTTCTCATCAATACCTGAACCAGACTGCCCCAATCCCATATGGACTACCAATGTCTTGACCTCCTCCACAGCTTGAATTATGGTCAATTGTAGTTGTTCTTGCTTGGCCTCTTTCTCAGCGCGAGTCTCTTCCCATACCTCCTGCACCTTGGTTGCAATAGTCTCACAATCATCTGGATGTAGTTGTGGCCCGTACTCAGGTTTTTCAGCCTTCCTCTTTGTGCGTCGGCTTTGTGATTGTGAGGGGCCTTCAGTGGCCTTTCTCTTTCCTGCTGATGTGGCTGTATTTTGGCTCTGTGCATCAACCTTTTCTTCCTCAATGTGCATTCCCGTTGGTAGTCCGCCCTTCTTTCCCTTCTTTGCTGGCGTTTCTCCCTTGTCTTCCTGATCTGTTTCAGTATCTTCTTCATCGGTGTCTTTTACATCGATCTTCTCCCGAAGAGGTTCTACGTTCTGCTTGTAGTCTGATGCATCATTGTGTGAAGCAGGGACTTTCCATTCGGGCTCCCATCGCTCCATCATTCCCTCAATCGCCTCCTTATCCAGTCGGTAAAATCCTGGATACCATAAATCATGCTCTGTTATGTCACCTCTTGGCTGAATGAATGTTTGGTGCCTTTTCGCTTGAAACCTCATGATGCAGGTGTATTCATCAGCTAGTGGTTTGGAAACACGTGGTGTTGTCATAATTGATTCGCGCAACTAGTGATAGTAAACATAAAACACTTCAGCCATTTGTCGTTGTCTAGACGCCTTGGGCTTGCCCATAGATTGACAAAGCGTGTTCCTCGACCTTGTCCAGCTAAAGTGGCAGCTCCCTGGTAATTCTCTGGCTCCTTCTAGCCTACAAGGGCTATCAACACTAGCAGCCAACTAAAATGGAATGGTGTTCCATCATCTTGGGTATCTTGAACATCGTCCAGAAACTCATTTAGTAAGAACTGGCACCAATTGTAGGATTTTCCACGCAATACATTAGTGGCTGCCCTGATTTTGACCGCAGGTACTTCAGGTGGTCTACATTTGCGCAACAGCTTGCCTGCAAGCAGCTGGGTCATAAACTGTGTAGCGTGGTCATTAATGTCGACCGTTGGGAACCCCCGTCCCTTGCACGCTACACCGAACTCTTTTGCTATTTTGGCACCAAGGACTTTATCGTGTGCCTTCGTTATAATGAGGTTAGCAGGGTCCTCTTAGCGCTTGTTTAGTCCAGTGATCTGATGGACCAGGTCGATACTGATATCAATGCAGGTGTCCAACCACAGGAATCCTTCATGCATGCAAGTGAGCAGTGTGCGCGCTATAGAGGAAAACTCAGCACTTTTAAAAAAGTGCGGCATTTGTAGTAAATTTAATAAGCCTGATGGCCAGATGGCCCTTAGCCATTCTTGAATCTCCAGCCTGCCGGTACCGGTCTGCGCGTCCTTTACCTAATTGAGATAGGCGTCCGGTCTAAACTGTGGGTAATTTTTCGGCGTTACCAGCGTATTCTCCAGTAGGTCTTGGTCATCTAGTTTGCAGCCTGGTACGCCACCCATCAAATTTTCCTGAATCTTCACCCTGGTACAGATGGTGGGTAGCGGAATTTCGTATTTGAATTTCTTTTCTATGTTGATTGGTGGGGCATCGAGCTTCCTTGGGGGAATGTAGTCGGGCACAGGATAAAACGGTAAGACTTGAGCCGAGGCTGTCTTTTCCCTTGTTGCTTCCTGCAGCCTATCGTGTTGAACTTCTGGATGGATCGGGTTTCGTCGCCGCCATTGCTACTGGAATCCCTGCTTGCTCAAATAACCAAGATATATCTGGTAACTCAACTGGTTCGCTCATATAATGCTCTGGTCACTCGACTCTTGTCCAGTTCAAACACTTCGTAAAAATGGCTAAGCGGCCAAGCGAGGTCTATTTATAACCGCTATTGGT
The DNA here is from genome assembly GCA_027924585.1 of Larix kaempferi. Classification (NCBI taxonomy): domain Eukaryota; kingdom Viridiplantae; phylum Streptophyta; class Pinopsida; order Pinales; family Pinaceae; genus Larix; species Larix kaempferi. Next base: position 1,019,717 of record BSBM01000891.1, read on the forward strand.
TTGCTATGTGGCCCTTCTGCGGTTCTGAGGCCTTAAAAGTGCTATTGATTGCTAATTCATGCATATTATCTCAATGCTATCATCCGATCCTTCTCATTATGCGAATGCTGTTTCCTCAAATGCCAAAAGGTTGCCTGGTAGGCCAGCTTGTCAGCTCCGTCGAATCCACGTTAATGGTTTAGCTTGCTAGCCGGATTTCGGTATGAACTAGTCACTTCCACCTTTAATAGGTTCCAATATGTCACATTCACTTTTAAATTGTGAATTTCCCTAGTGCCTCCAATTTGGTTAACGATCCACTAACCGGCCGACAGATGTCATGGTAACGGTTTTCGTCATGATGTGCTGGCGGTCTAGGAGGATGTTTTCTATGGGATGCACACTGGGTGTCATATTCTGCGTGACTGTCATCCTATATTTCCGCGCGATGAGTATCTTGGCTTGCTCTGCGTGGCTTCTCTTCTCTCTTTTTTTTTTTGCACGCAACTTCAGCAGTGTTGCGCGATACACTTCCCCGGATCATAGAGAACTCTACGCAGCTGGACTATCGCGGTAAAGCTTTAGTCTGCTACCATTTATCAAACTTGGTAAAGTATCTCCGGCCAATGTAGCTAACTGGACTGTGCCACCGTTAGTAACATGCATTACAGTATATGGTCCAATCCAGTGCATCTTAAACTTTCCAGGAAATTTCATGAATTTACTATCATACAGGAGGACTAGATTGCCTACCTGAGAGCTCTTGTTCTTGATGTGGCAATCATGCCATGCTTTTTCGCGCTCTTTCTGGACTTGTTGGTGGAAGCCTGCGACAAAGCGATCTTCCTCTATCCCAACCAAGTGTAGGAGTCTTTCTTTGAGTGACGCGTGATTTTCCATGCCTGTAAACGCTGCTATGCGCAAACTGGGAATGATGTACTCCATCGGCATTATTTCTTCTTTCCCATAGGCCAACCTGAAAGGTGTATGGCCAGTTAGTTTCTTGAAAGTTTTCCTATATTCCCATAGTACAGATGGGATACGCAGGTCCCAATCATCCAAATTGACATTGCATATCTTGGTTAGCGCATTCTCCAATACCTTGTTAAATGCTTCAACAGTTCCATTCGCTTGTGGATGATAAGGTGTGCTACGCTGATGATGAACGTGGAACTCTTCGGTCAAAGCCTCAATGGTCTTATTCAGAAAATGAGTGCCTTGATCACTCATAAATATCTTCGGGCATCCAAACCTTGTAAGGATATTTTCATATATAAACTCCGCAGCTGTAGCCGCGCTACAGTCTTTGACTGGCTTTGCTTCTGCCCATCGGGTGAGGTAATCGGTAGCAGTAATGATATACCTCACACCAGTTCTTTTGCTTGGTGGGTTAATAGGACCCACAAAATCAATGGCCCACTTCTTAAAGGCCTACAGTGTCAACTGTGGATTTAATGGCATTTCATCTCTACGTGATGGCTTCCCTGTCCTCTGACAGACATCGCAATTCTGGCAGTGTGCTTTTGAATCTTTATGAATTGTAGGCCACCATAGCCCTGCGCGCAATATCTTCTGTGCAGTAGCTCTTCCTGCATAATGGCCTCCTGCAATTCCTGAGTGCGCATCAACTAGTATAAACTGTTTCTCATGCTCTAGCACACATCTGCACAGTACTTCATCTGGTCCCAGTTTGTATAGCTGACTTGCAATTATAGTGAAGTCTGCTGCGCACTACAAGCTGCTTCTTCTACTACGTAGTGAACTCTGTGGGTGCGAATCCAGTGGTCAAAAAATCAATGATGTCCTGATAGTATTCATCTGCAACTTGTATGGCGAACAACTACGCATCAGGCAGATTGTCCTCCAAATTTGTAGGCTCTTCTCTTGACTCGATTCTTGATAGATGATCAGTTCCCAAATTCAATCTGCCTGGCTTAACAACAATCTCGAAATCATACTCCTGAAAGAGTAGTAACCATCTGCATATGCGCCCCCCTAACACTGGCTTATTAACAAGGTATTTCAAGGTAGAATGGTCAGTGAACATGGAGAAGTGCGCACCAAGCAAGTAGTGGTTGAACTTCTGCAGCGCATATACCATTGCGAGTCCTTCTCTTTCAGTAGTAGTATAGTTCTTCTCAGCGGATGATAACTTCCTACTGGAAAAGGCAATGGGATGATCAATGCCCCCCTCTCCCGGTTGAGCAAGAAAAATGCCCAATGCTATGCATGAGGTGGCCACATGGACGTGAAAAGGCTTCTCCCAGTCCGGAAAAGCTAGGATTGGCGCAGTGACCATTTTCTCTTTCAATGTGTCGAAGCCTTTCTTGCAATCCTCATTCCACATGAATGGTACATCCTTCTTTAGCAACTTTTCCATAGCTGCGGTTATCTGCGCATACCCTTTTATGAACTTCCTGTAGTAATCGGTATGCCCCGGTGTTTAACTGAATTGGGTGTAGGCAAGTTTACAATGACTGCGATCTTAGAAGGGTCTACCATCAAGCCCTATTTGCATACAATGTGTCCCAACAAGACTCCACAGGGAACACAGAAAACACACTTCTTCAAATTTGATGAAATTTGGTGTTGTTTGCACTTTTCCAGCATCATTCTGAGGTTCGCGGCATGGTTCTTCAATAGCCCGAAAATGGTCCAATCATCAAAGTAAACCTCTAAAAACTTATGTATAAAATCCTTAAATGCTGCGATGACCACTCTAGAGAATATTGCAGGTGCATTCTTTAGACCAAAGGGCATCACTGTGTATTGGAATGACCCCCATTCTGTAGAAAAAGTCATCTTGTGCCTATCTGCACGATCAATCCTAATCTGATGGTAACTAGAGAATCCATCAGTAAAAGAATAGGCCTCATTCCCTCCAACATTATTTAGCACTTCATCTGTAAAAGGTGTAGGGAATGGGTCATGCATTGAGGCATCGTTCAGTTTTCTGAGATCCACACAAATTCTGATCTCTCCCTTTGTTTTCTTGTCCTGGATAACCGTCGGGCTTATCCATTCAGATTCTTCTACTGGCTCAATGATGCCTACATTGAGCATCTTATCAAGTTCTGCCTTAACTCGTTCTTTATAGCATGGGTTCAGTCTGTATGGTATTTGTTTCACAGGCTTCGTGCCCGGCTTAAGAGGAATTTTCATTACTCCTAAGTCTCCCAAAATTCCTTTCATCTCTGTGAGCTTGGTCGAGAATAGTTCTTGATATTCCTGTAATATACCCACGACTTCCTCAACTATGTCTTCATCCTAATAATCTCCGATTGCTGTGAACTTTGGCTCTTCACTGGTGCCAATGTTCACTTTCCTTGTTTTCACCAATCCACTCATATCTGGAATTTCCAGTGGAGGTCCTTCTACCTCGTGTGATCCTTCTGACTCAGGTATCTGTATATTGTGCGGGTCCTCCTCATCACTATCTACTGTATCTTTGGTTTCTCCATCGATATGATAACAATCAAGAGCATGCTCTAGTTGCTCCTCCCATTCAGGTTGTAGGCACGCAGGTATGCTGTCTATGCCAAAGAATTATTCTAGTGTCATGTTCCCTTGTGTACAATCTGGACTGAATATTTTTTTCTTAATGACCTGCAGCGCGTCATTAACGCTTGGATGATCGTCTTCGAAGCTGAAATTCTGCTGGAAGGTCGCAGTTAGGCCCGACCAGTCTAGTGTGCCTCTGCGCAATTCCAGGTCTAGGTACCACTTCTTCAGAATCGGTTCTTCTAACGTGTGCACAAACAGATGTACCCATTCTGTCTGTGGTCTTTCCCTCCATGCTTCTAAACAGACCCGAATATGCTCTCTTGGATCCGTTTGTCCATTATATTTCTCAAAGGATAGGGTAACCTTATCATCAAACCTAATTTGCATCTTAATTCTACACTGATCCCATGTTGTCAGTGTCTGCTTATGCACAACCCACCATCTAGCAGGTATGCCGCGCAGTGCCATGTCTAGAGCTGAGACACGGTATGTTAAAATTTGAGCATTAATTCACAATACTCTTGGATCTTTACTGAGAGAATAACATATATAGTATATCAATGCATAACAATCACAATAAGCATGACAAGCATCACAAGAATCAAAAGCATGAGAGACAAGAGACACAGAGTTTCCGTGGGAAAAAACGTAAGGTGAAAAACCCCACAACTTTCTCAGAGATAGAGAGAGCAATGGCTCAACCAAAGTACAACCAAAATACACTTGAGATAGTCTCCTAGAGAAGATGATCCTCCTCCTCACTAGTGCGCCACTTTTTGAGTGAGAGAAGTGTGTCTTTCCGAATGATCCAAATAGAGATCTCCCGATCTCTATTTATACTTAACCTGTTTGCCCAGTGACCTTATGGGGCCGACTTGTCTATCTAGATACATCCACAATATAATATATATTTTAGGGCCAACCCCACACATGGTGGTCTAATAACCCATCGGCAAGTACACACACTTGCGACACTTGTCAATCCACATGATGACACTTCCTTATAGAGGAATAACACATCTCTTATAAGGGTACAATAAATATATATGAAATACATAGATGAAATACATTCCGAAGTTACATATACATCAACACTCCCTATTAACTAGGAAGGTATTTCTCGACACAGTTCTGCTAGACAAGTCTTCTTCTCGGGATCATCGTCATCATCATCGTCACTGCTGCTATTATCTCAACCAATCTCTGACTCTACTCGTCATAGGAAGTTCTACAGAGCCAGTCCTTTTTCATACTGGATGTAGGCCCACCACCTGCAGGTCTTCATCATCTGTGCGAACAGTCTGATAGAGGTGGCCTCTCAGGACTAATTTTATGTGTGGATGCAATACCAGAAAGAGTATCCCAAGAACATTTATGTGCCTAAGCACGACCGGCAAGATCTCCCAGGACTGATTACATGCATCTCCTCCACAATACCTTTAAAGAGCATCCTAGGAACATTTATGTGCCGCAGCACAACTGGCAAGATCTCTAAAGAGCATCCCAGGACTTATTACGAGCATACAGCTCAACCTCTCGGATCTCCAGGACTGATTACATGTGGATAGACAAAACCTTTAAAGAGCATCCCAGGAACATTTATGTGCCGCAGCACGACCGGCAAGATCTCTAAAGAGCATCCCAGGACTAATTACGAGCACACAGCTCAACCTCTCGGATCTCCAGGACTGATTACATTTCTCCGTAGTAATATCTCATCCCAAGACTGAATACGAGCACACAGCTCAACCTATCGGATATCTGAGGACTGATTACATACTACATAGAAATACCGGAAAGCTTACCCCAGGAACATTTATGTGCTGCAACACGACCGACAAGATCTCCCAGGACTGATTACATGCTATTTGCACAACCTTCCACATATCATCTCTGACCTCCAAGTATCAACCTGATACTCATGATCCAACAGATCATCATCGCACGAGGCATCATCCTGATTCCCATGATCATACTGTTCATCATCACTTGTACCATCCTGGTACATATCATCTGGAGCAACATCCTGAAGCTCATCATCATGATCAACCTGATCATACAATGCATCCACCTAATGCACACCAAGTATCTACCTGATACATATCATCATACATGATCCACCTGATCATATAGTGTATCCACCTGATACAAATACATGATCTACCTGATCATACAATGTATCCACCTGATACAGATACATGGTCCAAGCATCCAAAATGATGCATATACAAATACATACAAATGATCCAACCGATCATATCCAGCATCCAACATGATGCGTACATACATATAAATGATCCAACTGATCATATCCAGCATCAACACGATGCGTACATACATACAAATATAAATGATCCAACTGATCATATCCAGCATCAACACGATGCGTACATACATACAAATATAAATGATCCAACTGATCATATCCAACATCAACATGATGCATACATACATACAAATATAAATGACCAACTGATCATATCCAGCATCCAACATGATGCATATACAGAGCAGTAACTGGAGCATTGTCCTGATACTCATCATCCAATGCTTACATCCACAGCCATGTGAAGGATCCTCCTTCCAGCATGATTGGGATGGCTTCAGCAAATGTGTCCATCACTTCTTCCTCGAAGTGTCGTCGATCTGAAGAACACGAAGCCTCTCCCTGAAGTACTCGAACTTCACCCTGGCTAGTGGCTTCGTCAGCACATCTGCAATCTGCTCGTCAGTCGCAACATACAGGAGCTTCACGGCTCCTCTCTGCACCATATCCCTGATATAGTGATATTTGATCTCTATGTGTTTTGACCTGTCATGAAACACTGGGTTCTCAGACAGCTTCACACAAATCTGGTTATCGCAGAATATACCAGTAGCATCCAATGGGAGATCAAATAACTCAGACAGTAGCTTCTGTAGCCATACTGCCTCACAACTAGCTTAACAGAATGCAACATACTTTTCCTCAGCTGTACTCAGTGCTACGCAGGACTGCTTCCTGCTGAGCCAAGAGATCACACCTGATCCCATACTGAAGCAGCACCCAGATGTTCTCTTCCTATCTGCAGCACTGCCAGCCCAATCTGAATCAACATAACCCTGCAGGTTAAACTTTTGATTCGCTTCATACTTGAGCCCATAATCCACTGTACCCTTCAGGTACCTCAGAACATGCTTTACAGCAACCAAATGAACACTCCTCGGATCTGTCAGGAACTGGATCAATGTGTTCACTGCAAAGCAAATATCTGGTCTCGTGTTCGTTAGGTACATCAAGGATCCAATCATCTGACGATACATAGAGACATCAACCGACTTAGATGAAGCATCACATAGAAGCTTTAGATTCGATGCCATGGGTGTGGCCATGGCCTTGCAATCCATCGTCCCAAATCTCTCCAGAATATCTACTGTGTACTTCCCTTGACCAAGGAAGATCCCACCTGAATTCTGCCATACAAGGCTTTCTTCAATCTGCACACATATGACTCCCTGTCGTGTATTTCAAAATCGAGTGGCTGCTCCACGTATACTTCCTCTTCAACTACACCATTCAAGAAAGCAGTCTTGACATCCATCTAGTGTATTTTCCATTTCATTACTGCAGCCAGGGCAAGTACTGTTCTGATGGATGTATACCTGGCTACAGGTGCAAAAGTTTCTTCATAATCTATTCCCTCTTTCTGAGAGAAGCCATGAGCTACAAATCTTGCTTTGTATTTCTCTGCACTGCCATCTGCAGCATGCTTGATTTTGTAGATCCATTTGGAAGTCACAATAGACTTCTCTTTAGGTCTTGGGACAACATCCCAAACATCATTCTTCATTATTGATTGGTATTCCTCAACCATGCCATCCTTCCATTCTTTCTTTTCCGCTGCTTCTTCATAACTGGAAGGTTCTTTGTTCATAATGTCACAGAGTAAAGCAACATAGCTGGTATGTGATCTGGTTCTCTTCTTTGCTCTGTGTTCTTCTTCTGGAATGCCAAATATTTCTACATCTTGAATGAGCTCTCTAGCCCATGCAAGTTTCCTCTTGTGAGAGTTATCCTCACGGGGTGGATCTACAGGTTCTTGCGGATCTTCAAACTCACGAACAACTTTTGGAATTGCTTCAGTCATGGTAGTGTCTTGAAATCTAGTTTCCTTAGGTTCTTCATAAACTTCGATAGGCGCCTTCCTTGATTTGATGAATGCTAAGTTTTCATCAAATGTTACATCCCTACTGACATCAATCTTCTTGAACCCTGGAAAGTATATTCTGTAAGCCTTCGAGCTTTCACTGTAACCCACAAAGATACCCTTCTTTCCTGAAGGATCTAGTTTGATCCTCTTTTCCTTTGGGACATGAGTGTATACTGGACAACCAAATATTCTGAGATGGCTGACTTCAGGGTTCTTACCAGAAAAGACCTCTTATGGTGTCTTGTTGTCCAATATCTTGTGGGGTGTTCTATTCTGCACATATATAGCTGTTCTAGCTGCTTCTGCCCATAGATGCATATGCAGATCCTGGTCATGCAGCATTTCCCTTGCTGCTTCCATGATTGTTCTGTTCTTCCTTTCTGCAACTCCATTATGTTGAGGATTATAAGGAGCAGTCAACTCCCTCTTAATTCCTGAATCACTGCAAAGCTTCTTGAAGTCACCTGAGGTGAATTCTCCACCATTGTCGGATCTGAATGTTTTGATCTTTTTGTCAGTTTGATTCTCCATCAAGGTTTTGAATTCCTTGAACTTATCAAACACCTCATCTTTGTTTTTCAAGAAGTATACCCAAGTCTTCCTGGAGAAGTCATCAATAAATGAGACATAGTAAACATACCCACTTAGAGAACTGGATGACATAGGACCACATACATCTGAGTGGATGATTTCCAGGATATCTTTTGCCTTGCTTTCACTGCTTGGGAAAGCCTTCTTAATATTCTTACCTTTTGCACATCCTTTGCAAACACCTTCATGTTTGGTATTGATTTCAGGAAGACCCTCTACAGCCTTGCTTGCAATTGGAAGTGCCCTATAGTGCATATGAGCAAGTCTTCTATGCCAAAGTTCACTTGGCTCCATGGATTCATGCACCATGGCATGTTCAGGTTGTCCTTTTAATTTATACAAACCTCCCTCTTGCTCTCCAATCACAACTACATCATCTATGGTCTTTCCCTTTGGACACATTAGGACTTGGCCATCCACAAATGCAACCCTCATACCTTTTGTATCCAATGCAGAGATGGAGAGTAAGTTCTTCTTGAGCCCAGGTACATAAAGGACTTCTTTCATCTTCAAAGATTTTCCAGAATCTAGGTTGTAGGAGGCTTCACCACTTCCTTTGATGGGATATTGATAATCATCCCCAAGTTTCACTTTATGGGGTGATTCATGTTCATACAGATTTACAAAGGATTCTTTAAATCCAGTCATGTGTTTGGAAGCCCCACTGTCAATTAACCAATCATTACAACCATGGGAGATAGTACCTGTGAGAGCAGAGATTAGAACATACTCTTCTTCACTTGATGAGTCATCATTACTATCATCACTTTCTTCCCTAGCCTTCTTCTTTGGAGGTTCATAATCTTTGGCAGCATGAGCATGGTACCTTCTTTTGTTACCCTTCTTCTTCTTGCTGGATTTGTTGTTGTTGTGTTTGTCCCTTTTGTTCTTGGGACATTCTGAAGCAAAGTGACCCTTCTCATTAAAAGTGAAACACCTTAGATATTTCTTGTCTTTGTGAAAATGATGAGAAGATTTCTTCTTGTGATGGGATGGCTCCCTCTTGAACTTGCCCTTCTTAGTGTGAGCTGTGAGAGCTTGATCTTCATTTCCCATCTTCTCTTCTCTTACCACAAGCCTTGCTTCTTCTTGAGAAAATTCCTCCCATAATCTGTTGAAGGAGATTAACTTCTTTCTGGCACAGATCCCCTGGATAAAAGAGTCCCATGACCTAGGTAGGCCATTCAAAGTAGTCATAACAATTTCACCATTCTCCACCATTTCATCTACAGCTTCAAGTTGTTCCTTGATCTGAGAGACCTTGGAGAAATAGGATTGAATGGTTCTCCATTCGACATTTTGACCCCTTTCAATTGATTCCGAAGGGTCATCTTCCGATTTATGTTCTTTCCTTCAAATAGCTTGGTCAAAGAGTCAAACATAGCCTTGGGTGTCTTTAGAGAAGACACATGGGGTATGAGATGGTCTTTGATAGAATCAACAATGATTCTCTTTGCCTTGACCAAGTTCTTCTTATGCAATACCTTAGCCTCTTCATCCTCTGGGATAGGGATGTCTTCTTTTATATATGAATCCAACTCATTCTCTTCCTGGATTAACCCAATCCTATACTGACTGCCAAGCTCGGAAGTTATCAGCCCCTTCAAGATTATCCTCAAGCTTGGTGTGGTGAGACATCTTAAAGAGTACTTCAAATGAAATAGAAAAGATTTAGGTCTTACCACTTGAAATGCTAAAAACTGGATCTGGTCTCAGATTAGGGTTTGTCAGAAAAACCCTAAAAATTCAAAATGTGAATTTCAACTTTCTGAAAGGATAGAAAGATGCGCCTTGATGAGCTGATCAGCCTGGTGTATTCAGAATTTGAGATCAGCAAAGCTTTACCCTTCAGATTTTCCTTTTTGTCCTCTCGGGTTCACTAGGGAGAGCCTTGAATTAGGGTTTGAGTTTCCTGGAGATCTACCCAGCCAAAAATCTCAATCCAAAGCTCCAAACTTTGATTTTTGCAAGGAGCTTCCAGCTATGGCTTCAGATTTCAGAAATTCCTATTTTTGTGGAAACCCTAATTTTTAGGGCCAAATCTGAAAATGCTCAGAATTGAATTCTGATTGGATAGATAGATTCTCCTTGATGAGTAGAGTCAATCTACTATACTGATTTTCCAAAAAATGTGGAGAGAAACCCAATAAACAAGAAACTCAAGTTTTCGTCACTGCAAAATGTCTTCTTCTCAGGTTAGCTTTGATACCATGTTAAAATTTGAGCATTAATTCACAATACTCTTGGATCTTTACTGAGAGAATAACATATACAATATATCAATGCATAACAATCACAATAAGCATGACAAGCATCACAAGAATCAAAAGCATGAGAGACAAGAGACACAGAGTTTCCGTGGGGAAAACCCTAAGGTGAAAAACCCCACAACTTCCTCAGAGATAGAGAGAGCAATGGCTCAACCAAAGTACAACCAAAATACACTTGAGATAGTCTCCTAGAGCAGATGATCCTCCTCCTCACTAGTGCGCCACTTTCTGAGTGAGAGAAGTGTGTCTTTCCGAATGATCCAAATAGAGATCTCTCGATCTCTATTTATACTTAACCTGTTTGCCCAGTGACCTTATGGGCCGACTTGTCTATCTAGATACATCCACAATATAATATATATTTTAGGGCCGACCCCACACATGGTGGTCTAATAACCCATCGGCAAGTACACACACTTGCGACACTTGTCAATCCACATGACGACACTTCCTTATAGAGGAATAACACATCTCTTATAAGGGTACAATAATTATAGATGAAATACATTCCGAAGTTACATATACATCAACACGGTATTCATCCGGAACTGCTGCAGTATATTCTTTGATGAAACAATAAACATTAGATAAACCATCAAAGGTAGGGATGGGAGTTACCTCTTTCCCAATCCAGCAGAGTGACTTCGTGATCCGTGCACATTTCCTGGAGGATACTTCATGTAATCTGGTTTGCCAGTTTTCTAGTCCTGCATCAGAATCTAAAATGCAATAACTATCACAACACCAACTGAGTGTGCCATCCACAGTTGGATTAATATAGTCAGCAGTATTGGTTGTCATCTTGTAGATACGGTCCAAGTCTTGAGCTCTGGATTCCTCTTGAATCAGTTCAACATATCGCTCGCCCTGCGAAGGGTCTAATGGCACGATGACCTTGATATCATTGCCTTCAAATATCATTTTCATGGTTTTTAAATCAATAATGGCAGAATTTGTCATCGCCCAATCAATACCCAGCAGTGCTGGATAAGGATGGCTGTCATCCACTATTTCAATTACTTCAAAATTGGCATAGCTGTGCACTCCATCAATGTCAACAATGGTGTTGGGTAATCTTCCCAAGGGTATAACTATCCCTTGATTATCCATCCTCAACTATAGAGGTGACCACTGTAACTTGGGTTTACCCATCTGATGCCATGTCTTCTTGGTTAAGACATTTACTTTGGATCCAAGATCAAGAATGATCTCATCCATCTCATAGTACCCAATCTGTGCAGTGAGTCTCATTTCCCTTCCTGTTCTTTTAGGACTCCTAATATTGTGGACTGTGCCATTGGCAGCCCCCTTCTCACTGTTTGGCTCATACTGCCTTAGTAGCTTTTCAAACTCCGTGTAAGCATCTGCGCTCTTTAGTAATTTCATGTAGCTGCTTAAGAACTGCGCAACAGAAGTCCTTGTATCTGTCATGACATTTGTCTGATCTTGTGTTGTTGGCATGTTTTCTCTGTGCGGTACTTCACTGCGCAATTGTGTTCTGGGGGAGCCAGGTGGCGGTGCCCTGAACATGTCCTGCACTTCCTAGAATGCTCCCTTATTTTTCTATAAATCCAGACCCGACGCTTTCTTAGGAGCTTTCCTAATCCATACCGGCTCTCTAGGATTCTGCCTAGGGTCGCGCGTTCCAGAGGTCGAAGATTCTGCGCCTCCATCCCTTCCTATATCAGCGCCACTGCACGTTACTACATTTACACTTGGATCCGCGGTTCTGCTCTCTGCTACGATCAACTGGATATTTGGATTCGGTGGTTCTGTCCTTCTTCTTTTCTGCATTTCCACCTCAAGCACAGGGCAATCTTCGATAACATGCTCAAATGATTTATAGTAATTGCACATAGTGCATGGGTTGGTACAATCTCTAGAAACGTGACCTGGCTAGCCACAGTTATAACAGATTACTTGGCCGCGGCCTCTTCCTTGCATCGGGACAGTATTTCTTCCTCTCCCGCGATATCCACCACCACGGCCTCTATATCCTCCCTGATCATAGTGGGTGTTTTCTTGCTTTGGCTGATTCTCCTCTTGGACGCGGTACATTCCAGCACCTCACATTGCTTCCATATCGCGCTTTCTTTCATTCATGAGCTCATATGCGCGACAATTGGATTCATCATGTCCAACTGATTTACATAAATTGCAATATAAGCTTTTAGGGGTGTTTACATATTTCTGTATTAGATAACAGTCTTCAGGCCGATGTCCTCTGGTTCTGCAGATTTCACACCATGGCGCCTGATTGTGGTTCATATTGATTGGGTTTGGTGCACCACTGCCAAGATAGTCTTGGAATAGAGGGCAATGCTCTCTGGTATGGCCTTCTCCTTTGCATCCGGTGCACCAAACTTCACGTCTGTGTTCATATCTTTGTTCTTTTCCATTCTTCATACCCTGTAATTCTAGTGTCAGTGTAGTCAGCTGGTTCTGAATCTGTGACATTCCAGTGCTACTCTCACCAATTGGTGAAGACTCCACCTGCATTGCGATTTCTAGGGCCTCTGCTTGCGACAAAATATTCTGTTGCATCAATGGTTGTCTGATATCGGGCAACAACGCAGCGATGAAACATTCCTTGTGCTGTTGCGGAGCTATCACAAAGCTCACTTGATCTAACAATGTTTTAAATTTTTGGTCAAATTCCCATACCGATTCGGTAGGCTTTTGCTTGATTTCCTTTAATTCTGTTATGCACTGCGATTCTGACTTTGGCTTCTTAAACTCTGCGACTAGTGCAGCTTGAATTTCTGTTAGGGTTCTTGGCCGTGCCTAAAAATATTTCATAAACCAATGCAACGCGCGGTCTCTGAAAGTAGTGATGAGCTACGCTCTCTTCACAGCATCATCCTGGATTTGCTTTAACCTCCATACAGCTTCACATAGAAACCAGGGCTGATCAGGGTCTTCTAGACCCATTCCTTTGAATATCGGCAGTTTTATATTGTTATCTGTCATTCTCCTTCCTGGTTGTGCACCTCTCTGAGTAGTGCTGACTATTTGCGCAGAGAAGACAAAGAGAATATTCGGACTATTGGGATTCTGTGGAATGGGCTGCGCGACACTCGCAGAGGGTGGGTTTTGATCTAAGGGTGGCGCGGTTTCTGCAACCGGCAGATTCTGAGGTGTTATAGGATGAATAGTGGCTGATGGCGGTGCGGTTTGATTGCTAAGATCACATGGGAGTTCGGTATTCACGAGGAGTCCAGGTCCTCTGGGATTCTTTTCTTTATTAAACTTATATCTCTTTCCACTTCTTAGATTATGTGTCTCTTTGTCAGAATCACTATAAATGCTATTGACCATGACATATATAAAAATATTACTGCATTCTTAAAACTCCTTTCTCAGCTAAAAGCATTTTAATGTATAGACTTAGATTGTTCAAGAACTTACCTCTGAATCCTTCGAAAAAGTACGCTTCAGCTTGACTATAGGACTTCAGTGTGTCTATAGCAAACTCGATCACAAATCCTTCAAGTATACTATCGACCCAAAATTCGACTACTCGCGCCAGTGGACTGTCTATTGCTTTGAGTTGCGTTGTGAGCTCTGGAGTCCACTCTGTAGGGACTCCCCCTTGAAAACAAGTTTTCTTTTCCGCGAGTCGCGATATCCACTCGTGCAACTCGTTTCCGAATGAGGCCCAAAAAATCTTGTGAATCTCTCTCCACAAATATTTGTTCAACCACTGTACGTCAGATAGATGCGGGTGTTTGTTCTCTTTTCTTGCAAAGTCTCTTTCAATCTTGTCGCACCAATCCTAGATCTCTTTCTTTTCAGGATGCCAAATGTTTGAGCCCAATGGGAACTAGTATTCTTCTTCACACATTACATTCCAACACACTATCGCATCACTGATCTTAGCTGAGCAATGAAACCATTTGTTGGCTATATTTTACCTTCTTGAGGTTTCCAGTGTAGACCCAGGTACTTCGCGGTTCAAGGAACCAACAAAACCCCTATTCATCGGCCCTTTCGGCAACAGGATGCGCGTAGCCTGAGGTCTCACCCGAGGCGAAGCTGAGGGGGTGGTTGCGGAATCAAGTTTCCACAACCGGGTGATGCGATGGGGGGGGAAAGGCTAACAACCAACACAATGCCTTGCGGGTTGCATAGACAGATAACTATGCGAACCCTCTGTTCTGTGCCGGGTACGTCGGCGCACAATCGCGCTTGTGCACTGGCACCTCCAATGACTGTGCGATACAGGATACCTTTGCGTTACAACAGTAAGCTATCAACAACTTACCTCGCAGCAACCATTAATGAATCGGTGCATCAACGAGACTGCGCGTCCCTGCCAAGATGTTTAATTCTAACTACTCTACTTAACATTCTTTATCCCTTCATTCCGTTCAAGTTCTTATCATTAATTTGCAGAAGATGAATAAACATATATTACTGCGCGCTCCAACGCTGCGCGTAAATTCAATGTTTAACTATGTGACCCGTTTGACAGATTCATACATTCTTAGATTCGTAAGTGTTGAATACTTAACATTCCTCCGTGCACGTATTACTTAACATATTATTCCCATTCATTGCGGTGAATACATATAAAAGAAATCACATAACAAAAGTCTTCAGCATTAAACATTCATACCAAATAAAATGGACAATCATAAACACACAATAGTCACATAACACAGAATTTAACGTTGTTCAATCCTCGGATGGAGGCTACGTCCACAAGAACGGTTGTTAATATTGCTCTTAATGGGAAGGGTACAACTGTTCTTAGTCTGTGCACTCAGCTGCAGACTCTCTTCTCTCTCAGATAGGTCTCTGCGCACTCAGCTGCAGAGCCTTTACAATGGTTTTTTCTAAGCTTAAGATTCTACAATGATCAATTCTTAACCAAAATGAAGAGTCAACCCTTCCCTTACAAAATTGTGCCTTATTTATAGATCATGCCCATAGGTCATGTCTTTACAATTATTAGGCCGAAACCCTAAGGTTTCCAAAAACTGGCGTGGCTAACTGCCACCCTAGCTGTCGCTGTTGACAGCCTGCTCTAGCTGGGCCACTCATGGCTCACACTCTCTTCTGACAGCCGCAGTCCTCAAAACGGTTACAACTACATCATGGCCTGTCCCTTTCCACTCCTTCGCCTTCCTGTCGCCATCGACGTAGTGGCCTAGCTTCTCAACTACTTGCCGCCACATGTTCGAACAGGTCGCTTTCATCTGCCATCCACCTGTTCCTTACCCAAAATAGGTCATTTCCTCGTCTGACCTTTACCCCTGCCGTGAGCCCAAAAATAGCTCATGCACTACAATGCGCATCATCCTACTTGCGCGACCATGCCTTGGCCATTGCCTTCGCGCGACACGCGCAAAACCTCAAAATTGTCTACCGCCTGCCACTACGCGCAATGCGCTTTCAACAAAACTGGTTCCTCTTCCTGCCACAGCGCGCAATGCGCAATTATCAAAATTGCCTTTTCTTCCTGCTGCAGCATGCTACGCGCGATTTTCCATACTTGTATATTTTTCCAACACACTTGGGCCCCACCCAACAATATGACATGGCTATATCATATGATTATTTAGTGCTAGAGGGTGTTCATGAAAAGGTAAGTACCTTGAGAAATTTCTTGAAAAATTCTTTGGAATTGATAAAGGATGAATACGGTCTGGGTATATTGCACTGGATGATCTACCACTAAATGAAAGAGAAGGAAGAATCTATTTCATTTTACTAGGTATAGCACAATAGAATTAAGACAAATAGGAGTTCCACCTGAGTGCTAAGGAAGGAGATTATGACATGGACTACATCATTATGGATTTGGGTTCTTATGTGAATGTTTTACCAAAACAAACTTGGGAAATGATGGGTAGGTGAAAGCTAATTTGGTATAATGTTCAGTTGAGACTGGCTAACCAACATAGAATTATTCTAATTGGGAGGTTGACTGAGGTACTTGTTGATGTGGATGGGGTGCACAGTACAATTTATTTTGAGGTCATTGAGATTGTAGATGAAAAAAAACCATATCCTCCATTATTAGGGCTTGGATGGTCTTTTTCTAATCAAGCCATCATTGACCTTGAAGAAAAGAAAAATGATTTTTGAAGGGGACAACCTGAGAGTCATTGCACCACTGGACCTAAATGAAGGGAGAGGATATGTGGAGCCGGTTAGGAATGGCGAACTAGAAAATCTATAGAAAATTACTAGCAAGATGGAGGATTATGCGGAATCTACTATTGATGGGGTCATTAGTTGGTGTAGTTTCAATTCCTGCATGTCGGAATTTGAAGAGGCCTTGGAATATTAGCAGCAAAGGAAGCACAAATTACATATAAGAATATGTACGTGCATCACATGTTCATTGTAACGTACCCTCCCATGGACCCAATTTGAGGAAGGGAATATGCTAACAATCTAGGGGGCTTTTCATAAAGCTCAGCCAAATTCATTAGTTTCATTCAATTAAAAACAAGAGTGTGCAGATGCAAATCAAGCAAGTATGCACAGCATAATTAAAACAACATCCACACACAATTCATGCTCATCTAGCATATCCAAATAGTCAACAAATTAAACATTGCAGAAGTAAATACATAGACATAAAAACACTTATCTTCATAGTGCAATTGTCCCAAACAACTGGCTATGTTGCTACAATGTTCCACCCAACCATAGGCTAGTTGTGTTCATCAATTCTCTCAACACAACTGCCACCCTCGAGCTGGGCATGATTCTTACAAGGAAAAGGGGACATTCAAGCTCATTCACAGCCAATTTATCATTTCATCTGAGCCAAGCCAGTCCACAACTGGGTTTATCAGGCTACATCTGAACCCTGGATGCTTGTACTCAAGCTCAAGCCAAACCAATGGATACCCATACCCATGCCCCAACATACTCTTTACACACACAACAAAACACAGTCATTGGGCATGGATACACACGTTTTAACAATGGGATTTACAAACAGGATGGCCATGGGCTTTCCCCAAATCGTTTCTAGCCAAAAATGGATTGTGGGATGGGGAAAAACATTCACAGGGAAGAAAACAAATTCTCTTCCAACTAACTAAGCACTCAACAGCCAAAACGGTCTCTATGGAACCCAGATTCATTTCCTCTTCTTCCCCACTGGTATACAACACAAAAACGCCCTTCTCCCAACTGAGAATGAAGGAAAACACATAATTTTGATGGGGAAAAATGCCCAGCCAGCTCCCAACTCGTGAGAGAGACCAACTAGTTGATGGATAATGGCTTGGGGAGAAATTCATGGCTCTTTTCTTGCCCAAGAAGCAAAACATGATTTCCCATGCAGGGTGGCTTTCCCATACCCGAATTTGGACAGCCATACCTCTCATTCCCCAAGGCATTAACTACCTCAACCAACTCTTGGGAGAAATCAATGATTGGGTACAAAAGTCAACATGGGTAGTTGAGGGTTTGATGGATTCTCTTATTGACACTTGGATTGACTTGATTGGCTCCAAGGGTTTTAATATTTCCCTCCCAATTCGTAAAATCATGTCCCCATCTCTTGTTGCATTGCATAGCTAGTTGTGGGTATTTTATTAAAATGCATATTTACATGATATTCGCAATTCCATTGTGCATGGCTAGCATGTGAACCATATGCATAAATAAATTGATGGCGGGGCCTTGGCCTTGATCTCCTCACCATGATTTTATAACAATATTACATCATTTACATTTTTAATGCAATGGGGTCAAACTGGGAACGTTACATTCATTACGATGGATCAGGACATAGGGATGTGATCCACCCAAGTATGATGACCTCGTAGATGTAGCTTCATTTATAACAAATTTTGAAGTGCAGATACCAGAACATAAGAGGGTGCTAGCATTAGATGTCACACTTAAAGCGACACCCACACACTAGTGGGATTCTCATAAGAAGAAAACAAGTGATTGGAAACAGTGTAAAAGGTTGTTGCAGGTCATATTTGGCACCGAGTATACCATGTAGAAGTAAACCGGGCTTTGCTATCCATCGGACCATGTTGCGCAGTGTATCACAACATGAAGCACATTGTCGAGACATGAATGGATGCATCAGTTTGTACACATGTTGGATACAGTTCCCAAAAAATGGTATATTGAGTTGGAGATGCACATAGGTACAACAGATTGGGAAGAGATAATTAGAAATTTCAAGGCAACCTTTAGTTTTGAAGACGAAACCCCGTTAGTAGACACAACCTTGTAGGCTATCAGTGAAAATATTTTTGCACCAAGAAATATAGCGACGTCAAGACCGCTATACATTGCACATCTAAATTCTCCCACAATGCATGAAGTTCTGGAATGTTACAATGCCAATGAGGAAGGACAGGAGGAGGAAAATCCTAGAAAATTACAAATACCAGAAAGTGAAGGTGAATGCCCAATAGAGGGACTAGTGCTTGGATCTGGGGACTATGAAAATCCGCTAAGAACATGCAAAGTAAACATTGGCACAAAGGAGAATCCAAAGTTTGCCAACAATGTGTACTATTGGAATGGTGAGACAGTTGAAAAGATTGTTGACCTACTGCATGAATATCAAGATCTTTTCCCCACTAAGTTCTTGGAAATGAAGGGCATTGTGGGAGAGCTAGGTGAAATGAAGATACCATTGAAGCTAGATTCCAAACTGGTAAGACATATACCATACCGACTAAATCCAACATAGAAGTAGGAATTCAAGGATGAGATAGATCAGATGCTAGAAGCAGGAATCATGGAACCATTAGAAGAATCATACTGGATCATCCTGATGGTGGTCTAAGACAAGAGGACGAGATAAATAAGAATCTATGTGGATTTACGCAAGCTGAATGATGCATCTTTACATGATCCATTTCCCACATCATTTACAAATAAAGTGTTGGAGAATGTAGGAGAGAAGGAAGCCTATTCATTCATTGATGGGTTTTCTGGTTACTTTTTTGGTTACGATCAGATAAATATTGCAAAGGAGGATAGACATAAGATATATTTTGCGATAGAATGAGGATGTTATCAATGTATGGTGATGCCTTTTGGTATGAAGAATGCACTTGCAATATTTTCCAAGGTAGTTGTTACAACCTTCAAGGAGTTTATTCATAAGTTTTTAGAAGTATACTTGGATGATTTGACATTATTCAGTCTGTTGAAGAATCACATTGAAGTTCTGTGCCTGATGTTGGATTGATGTAGACAGTTCCAAATATCATTAAATATGAAGAAGTGCATCTTTTGTGTTCCATTTGGCATTTTATTGGGCCATGTATTCTGGGGACAAGCACTATTGGTGGATCCAACAAAAAATGAAATTATTGTGGGCCTACGACCACCTACATCTGTGCTGTAGTTGCATGCTACATCGGGTCACAAAGGGTACTACAGAAAGTTGATCAAAGGTTATGTGCAAATTACAGCCCCATTGGAAAATATGTTAAAGAAATATTTCAAGTTTCAATGGAGCAAGGAGTGTTAGCAGAGCTTGAACACATTGATGTAGAAATTGATGATTGTGCCAATTTTGGTATTCTTGGATTGGAAGAAGGAATTTCATGTTCATGTAGATGTGTCATCCATAGTGTTGGGCGTAGTGCTAGCACAACCAGGGGAAATTGGTGGCTTAGAGCACCCCATTGCATTTGCAAGTAGAAAGATGTAAACTACAGAGAAGAATTACACCACTACATAGCATGAAGGATTGGCGATGGTGTATACATTATAGAAGTTCAGGCACTATTTGTTGGGATTGCGATTTAATATGTACACTAACCATTATGTGTTGCGATATATAGTTAATTTAAGCCAGTGTTGGAGGGGTGGATATGCAGATGGCTATAACTATTTTAGGAATATGACTTTGAAGTTGTAGTAAATCCAGGGAAGTTGAACTTAGGGCCTGATCATTTGTTAAGAATAGAAACCAGAGAGGATGCAGGGAAAATAGATGAAATCCTTCCAGATGTGCACTTGTTTGTAGTAGAGATGGTTGATGACTACTTCACAGAGATTGCGCAATTCTTGAGCATTGGAGTAGCCCCCCCTAAGTATATAGTTGCGCATAAGAAGTAGTTAGTGGTGAAGGAAGTAGACTATGAGATGATAGCAGGAAATTTGTACTTGAGTTGGGAATAGATGGAATCCTGCAAGGATGTGTTTTTGAACATGAAATCAGATGATAATGAGAGAGGCCCATGAAGGTGTTGCGGGAGGCTATTATGCGGGGAAGGTGATTGCGCAAAATATTTTGTGCATAGAAATTTGGTGGCCTACCTTACACAAAGATACCAAGGAATACTGTCAGACATGTGATGTCAACCAATGAGTGGGGAATCCATCAAGGAGGGATGAGATGCCCTTGATTACCTAAGTAACATTGTAGTCGTTCAATAAATGGGCAATGGATTTTGTTAGACCAATTAATCCACCTGCAAAGCGATTGGGAGCAAGATACATCATTACCATGAAAGACTATTTAACTAGATGAGATGAAGTAGAACCAATGAAGGATTCAATGCATAGACATCAACGCGGTTTTTGTTTGAGAATGTGGTGACAAGATTTGGATGCCGAAGGATTTTGGTGAGTGATCAGGGTACCCACTTATTGAATAAGACAATTGCTGCTTTGAATGAAGAGTTCGAGATCTATCACCAGAAGAGCACCCCCTATCATCCTCAAGAGAATGGAATGCTTGAAGCCTTCAATAAGATCTTGGAGAATGCATTGACAAAGATCTACATTGTAAACATAGATTATTGGGACTTGAGGATACCTGCAGTTTTATGGAATTACAAGACAACATGCAAGAAGCTAACATGACAAACAACATTTAGGATAGTGTATGGGAAAGAGGCAGTCATGCCTATGGGGTTGATTGTTTCGAGTCTATGTGTTTCTGCACCGATAGAGTTCACAGATAGTGGCACATTAATAATAATATTGGAATACGACATATTTTTCGCAGGATTTCACTTGTAGGTCCAGAAAGCATGCGAGAAGGCATGGAACGACATACATATCAAGCAAAAGCAATTCAAGGCTAGAGACCTAGTTTTAAATGTTCATGCATGAAAACAAGTTTAAGAAGTATACATGCAAGTTTAGAATGCATTGATTAGGTCCTTATGTTGTAAAAGTTGTCACGGAGGCTAGGGACGTTCAGCTTGGGAAGTTGGATGGGGAACCTTAGAAGGATTTGTTAATGGAAGTCAGATGAAACTGTATAGGGACAAACGTCCTTCCGTGCAGTAGTCATAATTAACTAAATAAAATAAAATAAAATAACATAATGTTGCAAAAATAAAAAGATGTTGCAGATAGAAGATAGTAGGTCGCAGAAAGGAAGAGTTAGAGGCAAAGCAAGAAGGAAGCACACAAGAAAGATGAATAAAATGACAGGAAAAAGATTTAAAAAATTGGCAAGTGGGAGCATTAAAAGAAGTAGTAATGAATAAAAGATAGGGATTCAACATAATAAATACAAAAGATCGTTGGCGGGTTTCAACAACCGAGCTGATCCCAAGTAAATATAGACTAAATCTAGTGAATGGTACAACAATCTAGGCAGAAATGGGCAGGAAGGAAAACAAGATAGTTAAGGAAGGGGTTAAAACCACAAGACAAATGACATGTGTAGGGCATAAGTCTGCAAGCAGTTAGAGCCAAACTAACCAAATCAGAGTATAACAGAACATAGCCCAGCTAAGTACATGATAATGGCACCAAGGGTACTAGTTTCAGTGCAAAGAAAGGCACACACCAAGAATGACTCCATTGTGATTGAAGATGAAGTACCGATAGCAGGCACATCAAGATCGAGAACATGGGGAGGGGCATCAAGATCCACACTAATGAGCTTTCCAAGGGCTTAGACACCCTCGATGAAGATGAATGCAAAGCCAATATAGTTACCAAAGGCATCAAAGTATCCCTTGGAAACACTAGAAATATCGGAAGGTGTGCGAGTATGGGGGACCTGTTAGGGACCATGAATAAGATGAAGTGCGTAGATCATGATATCACCATTAAGGAGCAGTTTTCGGATCTTGCACCAACAAATTTTTTGACCCAGAGAACGAGTTTAGATTCACTGATTATCACAGTAGAGCTATAGCAATGGGAAATGGGGTTGAAGTGCTCAGGCATGCTGAATTTGATGGAGATCCTGCATTTTGGCAGATGTATGGAAGTCAATAACTGCGTACGGTTGTTGCTGATATGTGTACATGGAGGATTCCTATGGTTGGATACAACAATATCCATTGACAGTAACCTGATTATGAATATAATAGGGATACCGACAACAGTGGAAGACTCAACATAGATGATTAGAATAAGAAGCATGACAAAGCATTAGCCAAAAAGATGAAGGAAAAATATAGTACACACATAGCATAGTGGGGATAGAGGTAGAGAGTATCGAAGATGATGCAGTGAGGTTTTCAACGCAAGTGTTGGCTTGTAAATATGTAAACAAGAGTTGCAAAGATCAGGTAGCAGTAAGGGTTATAGTGGCAACAAAGTGGGTAGAAGGTGTATAGATGAATTGGGAAACATTCCTAGTGAATGAGTTTCTTGAGGACTGTAGTGAGGTGTTAGTGCTAAAAGATGCTCTTGATTGCAAGGAGGGCATGGCTAGTACATCTTAATGATTTATTGATTTTTTTATTATTTGTTGGTGGCTCATAATACTAGATTCAAAATTACAGGTTGGTCATGGAGTCAAACTACTACAACATTCAGTAATCACAGGCAATCAAGCTGGCTATCAGACAGGTTGAATTTGCAAAGGGAGATGGAGGAATAAAAGAATACAAATATGTATAAAAAAATACAAACTATCCTAGATCTCATATGTTATATCACAAGAATAAATATTTAATAACCATAAATCATTTCTATAAATCAAATAGAATACACTTGAACACAGACATAAAACATGGGCAATTACAATGAACATTTCACTGTGCTTGAATCCATAAATCAAGAACAATCTTTGATACTTAAAAACTAATTTCATTCAAGTGGGAAAGAATATGATATGAGAAACAAAAGGAGAAGCGACACTTTGATAACACAACTCTCAAGAATATCTAATATTGTAAAACATTATAATAGGTATGGTTCGAACTCCATACAAAATTAGACACAGTTTTTAGTACTCTACGCCACAATCTTCCCCAAGGAAGATCCCCTCCTTGCTATCAATGCTTTTCCTTCATATATAATAGATGGGGTTACAATTACAATTAGAAAATTTGTTATGAGAGAAAAGGATCAAATATCCTCTTTCCAAACATAAGCATAACTGAAGATGATGTGTAACTTGGAAAATAGAAAATTGTTAGAGATCTAGCTCAACAATCCTCTCCTCCACTCACACATGAAAGGAAATGCAACCAAAAGAAGCAGACAAAATAACCTTGGAAGGTCCTCTAATTCCATAGGGTAATTTTATGTGTTGTTTTATATCCTCTTATGCAAGTCGTATGTATGGATTTACTCAATATATAAAAGTTTTGTAAGGAAAAGTAGGGGAAAAAGAAAATCGTGGATCCTCCCCCTTCCCGCTTCGCAAAGGGAGGAAGTTAGATTCTTTAGTCGTTATCATGCTATGAATTTTTTGTAATTTTATTATTATTGGATTTTATTGTAGTTTTTCAATATTAAACTCTTACCCATTTCTGTTTAAAAAAACTCCATACAAAAATATTATAATTGATTCACTAATTATTTAAAATTAAAAAAAACTATCCAAGTCCAAAAATTAATATTTCAAATTAAACTTCAACTATATATATATATGAATGAAAATGTTAAGTGACGAGAGATATTCTTCTTTCTTAAGGTCTTTGTTTTTTAGGATGTCATTGTTGACTCGATAACTCCATAAATAAATATTATAATTTATTGAAAATCTATCGAATTATTTCAAATTAAAACTCATGTATATATATATAAGAGACTTCCTAAAATTGCTTTAAATTCAAGTCAAAATCAATTACGCCTCAAAGCGGAGTTGGTGTAAAGATACAATGGCTAGGTTAGACCATTATTGATGAAAATGACACTTTGGAGAATATCAATAATGTCAAAAATATTATTTCTTCTAAATTTAAAAAAAAAGTGTGATGCAAAGAAATTTTTAAATAAATAATAAAAATAATTATTCAATTTTAACATTTTAAAAAAGTTATAAACTTTTTATTTTTATCTTTTAAAATTAAAGTATGCAACATAATTTATTCCACGAATACAAATCTTCTATATTTAAAAAAGTTAAATATATATTGTGCCTTTCCTCACATGGACGAAAAAAAAGGTTCAAGGACTTATAAGAAAAACATCTTCGATTGCCAAAAAGCATTTACATAAAATAGCTTAATCTGCATAATTAAAAATAGGGAGAACACAATACCATATATCCGATTTCCCACACCCAATCATTGCATCTTATGAAATATGGAGGGAAGAACCTTCATTGTAGATTAGAGGACTCCATGCAACATAAATTTCAAGAATGCAAAACGATACAAAATTATTAAAATTATTTATAAATTTTCAAAATTTAAATATTAATAATTTAGTTAAAATTCATTGTTCATTTTTAAAATGAAAAATAATAAATTTAAAACCTAAAAATTCTTTGAGATATTTGCCATGTTTAATTTAATAGGATTTCATGTGAATAGAGAAATTAATAAATTGTGACATTAGAATAAAAAAGGTTATAAAGATAGCACAAAAGAAAATTAGTATTCTATTTATATAATGTGAAGAAGATTAAATTATAGAAAGTTGCCATTGATTACATCTTATTGTTCATCATTAATAATCATATAGTTTATTACTTTGATTCTTTTAAGATAACTTAAAGCAGCAAACATCTTATTGATTATTATTTTATATGGCTTATATAATTTAGATTTATAATAATAATAATTTTTAGATTTTTTTTATAATTAATTTAATATAATTTTTTACTTTGAATCAAGAGAGGATTTTGATTTAAATAAAATAACTTATTATTCATTATTTTATATAATTTACATTTATAATAATAATCATAATATTTAAATGCTTTTTATGAATAATTAGAATAAAAAAGGTTATAAAGATAGCACAAAAGAAAATTAGTATTCTATTTATATAATGTGAAGAAGATTAAAATATTATAGAAAGTTTCCATTCCTTACATCTTATTGTTCATCATTAATAATCATATAGTTTATTACTTTGATTCTTTTGAGATAACTTAAAGCAGCAAACATCTTATTGATTATTATTTTATATGGCTTATATAATTTAGATTTATAATAATAATATTTTTTAGATATTTTTTATAATTAATTTAATATAATTTTTTTCTTTGAATCAATAGATGATTTTGATTTAAATAAAATATCTTATTATTTATTATTTTATATAATTTACATTTATAATAATAATCATAATATTTAAATGCTTTTTATGAATAATTTAATATATATTTGTTTGAATAAAGATATTATTAAGAAAGACTTTAAATATTAATAAAAATATCAAAATATTTTATAAACAGAAAAATTAAAAAGAAAAAATATATATATATATATTTTTATTGTTAATTATTTCACATAGTTTATTATTTTTATTATAGGTGTAACTTTTGAATACAGAAAATTTTGTTTAATATTTTAAAAGTATATTTTTATTTTTTTCAAATAGGATTATAAATTTTCAATAGTTGATTCTTTTAAATATCATTTGTATCTATTTTTATCACTATTTTCCCTCTTTGAATTATTAAAAGCCATTAAATTTTTTCTATATTTATTATTAAACAAATAAATATATTACAAAAAAATATATATTAAAAATGTAATTATAGCTGACCTTTGAAGACCACACGCAGTTTAAGAGGGGTTGGCATAAAGATAATACATGACTTTGTTAAACTATTGAGGAATAGACGAAAATGCAGCTTTGCAAAATATCAATAACATTAAAAGTATTATTACAACTAAGTTTAAAGAGAAAATGCAACTTTGCAAAATATCAATAACATTAAAAGTATTATTAAAAAAGCAAGAAACGACACATATAAATCTAAGTGACCGAACTACGTTGCATTAATATGTTTGGAAAAATATAACTATTTGAATTTCATCTTTATAATTAATAATTTATAAGAATTAGGAATTGAAATTTTTACATTAAGTTATGTTGTCATCATAGATGCTGATTGATTTCATTTTCTTTTTTTAAGCATCAATAAGGTTTATCAAATTAACAGTTTATAAATTTAATAAGATTTGTTGAATTAAATTAATTCAATAAGATTTATTGAGTTAAATATGTTTTCAAAGTTATTTTTATATTTATACATAATGAAAATGGAAATATTGAGTTTATTATGATTTGTATGTGGTAAAATTTTAAAATTTGGTGATTGAAAGTTACTTTTAGAGTAGTTTAATGATATATGTTATTATCAATATTATGTGTATTTAGTTTTAATGTTGGAATATTTATTTAATTTATTAGACAAATTAAAATTTATAAAATATATGTAGTATTTTAATTTTTTTATTAATATAAAGTTCATGTGCATTAGTATTAATATTGGAATATTTATTTTGTTTTGTTAATTAGAAAAACTAAAATTTTTGTAGTGTTTAAACTTTTTTTTATTAATGAAAAGAAAACAACTTCATAAAGTTGCATGATTGTGAAAGAATATTAAGTAAGTTTTTGGTTGAAAATGATCAACTAATTCTTAAACGCACTTTGCAACTAGACATTTTATTCATCACTATTAACAATTGAAATATAAAATAGAAGGTTATAATTAAACCCATTGTCATAAAAAAAATAAAGTTTGTGAATAACCTAAAATTTAAATCCAAATAATAACAAAACAGAAAAAACTAAAATAAATTTATCTATTGGAAGCATAGTTTTAAGAACTTATTTCTTTTAGATATTGTAGTTATATACAAGGAATATCCTCTAGAGCTTCATTGTCTAAGAGGTTACCCTTCATAACCTCCGGGAATATAAGCAACAATCTTTGCACCATTTTATTAAATTAACATAGATCTATTTTCAACTTAAATCTATCAAGTACTAAGAGGGATGGAATTTATGAAGGCATAAATTTTTTTATCACTTTTTTAGGATGTGTATTAATTTCTTCCATCAAATGATAAAAATATTATACCTAAAAATTTGATCCCTTTAGATGCTTGATTTAAGATGGATCAATGTTAGTTTTAATTTTTTACATTTTAAATAAAATTTAAAATTGAACCAACATATTTTTTTTGTTCTTGAAATGTAAGAACTCGAAATTAAATCATTAAATCACAATAAGATGTACAATACTTATAAACCATATATCAATGATCAACAAATAGATTAAATAATTACTTGGAAAAAAGAAAAAATTGTCTAATAATAGTAGCTAGTATTAATAACCTTTTAAGACTAAGATATGATCCCCTAGTCTCCAAATAATAAACTATGCTAATATTAATAAACTTCCAATATTCAACATGAAACCCAAGCCCATCAAGATTCCTCAAATTCTCTTTAAATAAGGTTCTTTTCATTGCATAATTCTCTTCACAACTTCACCTGCCATTATTTTATTCTATATTAATTCCTGTTAGTTAATATGATTCTTGTTTTTTTGTTTCTTTATTATTATTATTTTATCATTATTGTTAAATTATTATATTATTATTTCATTCTTATATTTTTATCATTATTATTATTTCCTTTTTCATATTTTTATCTTTAGTTACAATTATGGTTAGTTACAAAGTGAGTGATTAGATACTTTCTCCTTTGGAGAAACTTGATCCCAAATTTAACTTTAAATATATTATTTGTAAATTTTACTTTTATTTATTTATTTTATTATTATTTGGCCTTATCTTCTACACAATCACACATTTCTACAACTAGTATAAGAGTCACCTAAATAACTAAAACAAACATCAAAAGTCCATATTGCAATTCCAGGGAAATGTGAGTACAACTCTATCCCTCTTCCCAACTTTCAACATTAAGCATAAATCCCATCAAACTATCTAGGGTCCCAAGGCCCAAGTCTTCATATGCCCAAGTATATCAAAAGGATGGCCTAAAATACTCCCACAACTCCACAAGCACTTAGCTCCAAGCATCAAAGGTTCAACCATCTCAACTCCACATATGAGTATAACACTATCATTTCTCCCATACCTTCGATATTAAGCAAGATAAATAAATATTGGCATAGGTTTATTGTTTGAATTTGTGCCCATCCCATAAGGTGTTACTTGTAGATATTTTCCTTTGTGGTTATGGGATCCCATGAGATAGTTGAATGAACCAATCTAAGGCCCACGGGTGGATTTCCTCTCAATTTCCACCTCACATCATGCCACCAAGGCATTAGTTATAATGATAACATCATCTTTTCATTATTCATAGAAAATCATGGCACGCTATCTATTACAAACCATCATGGAAACACAACATCATCGTCATCACAACATCTAGAATAATAAAGAATCACATGCTTCCACATGCACTTATAAGAACATCTCATCATCAAAATAACCACATATAATCATATAATCATATCATCAACAAGAATATTAAGAAACATCATCAATAATAATGCATGCAACTACCGCATGCAATATCATATCATGAAATATCATCAAATAACTACATGCCACTGTATGCCTCACCTGAAGATAAATATAATGGGACCACATGCTAAATCCCACATGTGTTCATAAAACAATATAACATTATGTATATCCTTTTTATGATAATAATCTCAACATAAAGCATATGCATAACCAATAAGACATCATGAAAATTATGCAATAAGCTATTATGAAATTAATAATTCACTAAATTCAACTTGAAAAAATAAAATAGATTCCTAACATAAATATATTTTTAAAAGCATTTTTATGAGTCCACTAATACCACCAAATTTGGGCCCAATAAATATATTATGGTAGATTCAAACTTGTAATTTATCTTATAGTTAAAATTCATGATCATCATCGATTTCAATATGGTCATCAAAATATCTTCATATTGTTGTAATTTGAAGTAGTAATTTATCTTATAGTTAAAATTCATGATCATCATCGATTTCAATATGGTCATCAAAATATTTTCATATTGTTGTAATTTGAAGTAGTAATACTTAAAAAATGTCCTTAAAAAAATTATTGCTTAAATTGTTTTCAATTTGATTTTTGTTTGTTTAACTTAATAACTTTATTATTTTGAAGATAGTAATCCTTGAAATAAACCAAACTTGATTTAGAACAATTTTTTTAACAAAGGATTTTTTTATCATTCTTACCATTTCCTATATTATTTACATTGATTAGTGTAATCACAAGTATCATTGCAATCCACCCTATTTTTTCATCCTACAATGTCAAACACATCTCAACATCTATCCACTCAATCCTTCTTTTTGTTTTTTATGACATGCCTAGACTAAGAGTTTTCAATAATATCTTTTTTCCCTTAGTGACTATTACACATAAAACCATGTATAAGTATTATTCCATTTATATTTGGTATTTTTAAATCAACAAAAGGAACACCAACTTCTTTGTTGATTTTTTTTTGTTTTTTATGCCATGCCTTCCATTAGACTAAGAGTTTTCAATAATATCTTTTTTTCCTTAGTGAATATTACACATAAAACCATGCCATGTGTAAGTATTATTCCATTTATATTTGGTAGTTTTAATTCAACAAAAGGAACACCAACTTCTTTGTTGATTTATTTGAATATTAATGTTTCCAATAACTTACTTCACTTGTCACTTGTTTCATCTTCAAAAACCTCTTTGTGATTGTATGAAATAATGAACATAAAAATACATCTTCAAAACCCCTTTGTGATTGCATTTAATAATGAACATAAAAATATATCTACCCAAACATCTCTTCATATAGATAATTATGTTCGTTAGCCTTACTTTTTTTACTTAAGACTTTTACCAACGACACAATTTCACACCTCACCAATTTAATTTTCCTCCATCAATATAATCTTATTCTTGATAAACAAATTAAGGTAGGATGTTACTAATTTGTTTCAAGTTGATAAAGTTCATGGAATTATTTTTCTTTCCCTATTCAACAAATGATGTCCTCGATGCAAATTAAAAAAAATCATTTATTCATGCCTTAACTGTTAAATATTCATCATTTAACTCAATACGATCTAGGATCTTATCTGAGACAATAACAAGCACAACAAATCAAACACAAGAGACAAGAAACACAAAGAATTTCATTGGGGAAACCATAAAGGAGAAAACCCCGCAGCTTCCTTAGAGATAGAATGAGCAACAATACAAAACCCTGAAAGATAGAAATGGTCTCCAACAGCTTCTCTCTTCTTCACTTGTGATAACTCCTCCTCTCTCTCACTAATGCGCAAATGAGTGAGCGAGTGAATGTCCAAATAGAGATGATCACCCTCTCTATTTATACTTTACCTCCACTTGAAGTTTACCCTAATTGGGCCGACTTCTCCTATGAGAGTCTAATAACCCCCTACAACTTAACTCTGGGACGACCTCTCTAGGAGAGTCTAATAACCCATTAGGTACAATGATAACATTCCCGATCGAAGGAATAAACCTCTCAGTTGGAAGAAAAATATGAATAATATAAAATATACAAGTGAATACATTCCGAAGTTACAAATACATTAACACTCCCTCTTAACTAGGAAGGTATTCTCTTGTCACAGTTCATCAGCAAAAGTCTTCGTCACTGGATCATCGTCACTGATGCTGCTATCTCGACCAACAATCTCTAATCTACTCATCATAGGAATTTATATAGAGCTAGCCCTTTTTCATGTTGGATGTAGGCCTAGCCTCCATGTAGTTCTTCATCATCTCTGCGAGCAAGCCATCAAGTAGGTACATCTCAGGACTTATTATATGCCTCTGCAAAACCTGCAAGATCTCCCAGGATTGATTATATGCCTCTGCAAAACCCGAAGGAGCATCTCAGGACTGATTATATGCCTCTGCAAAACCTGTGTACCCTACTGTCACCTCATCATCTTCAGATCATCTCATCATCAACGGAGCATATCCCAGATGCACATCACAATGTCTCCAGTATGGGAGGCACGAACCTACCACCATACAAGGCCTCGTCTACCAACATGGGAAGCACAAACCTACCACCATGCAAGACCCAGCCCTTACATCTACCAACATGGGAGGCACAAACCTACCACCATGCGAGAATGGCTCAGTCCTTACATCTACCAACATGGGAGGCACGAACCTACCACCATGCGAGAATGGATCGACCCTTACATATACCAACATAGGAGGCACGAACCTACCACCATGCAAGAATGGCTCGGCCCTTACATCTACCAACATAGGAGGCACGAACCTACCACTATGCGAGAATGGCCCATGTGCATCTGCGTCTTCCTGACTCATCACTTCCCCTTGGAAGGAACCTCGATCTGAAGTACATCAATCTTCTCTCTGAAGTACTCGAACTTCACTCTGGCTAATGGCTTGGTCAACACATCGACTATCTGCTCGTCCATCGCAACATACTGGAGCTTCACTGCTCCTCTCTGCACCATATCCCTGATATAGTGATATTTTATCTCGATGTGCTTCGACTTGTCATGGAACACTGGGTTCTCCAACAACTTCACACAAGTCTAGTTGTCGCAATATATACCCTGCTTCGGCTGTACTTAGTGTCACACAGGACTACTTCCTGCTAAACCAAGAGATCACACATGATCCCATACTGAAGCAGCACCCCGAAGTGCTCTTCCTATCATTGGCACTTCCTGCTCAATCTGAATAAACATAACCCTCCAGGTTAATCTTTTGATTCACATCATACTTGAGCCCATAATCCACTGTACCCTTTAGGTACCTCAGAATATGCTTTGAAACAATCAAGTGAACATGTCTCGGATCCATCAGGAACTGGCTCAATGTGTTCACAGCAAAGAATATATTCAGTCTCGTATTCGTTAGGTACATCAAAGATCCAATCATCTGATGATACATCATGGCATCAACCAAATCTGATGAAGCATCACTCAATAGCTTCAGGTTCGATGCCATAGGTGTGGTCATGGCCTTGCAGTCCATCATCTCGAACCTCTTTAGGATCTCTACTGCATACTTCCCTTGTCCAAGGAATATTCCATCCACACTCTTACACACCTCCATGCCTAGAAAATAGTGCATCATACCCAATTCCTTCATCTCCAACTCGGCATCAAGCTTCCTCTTCGTTTCAGCAATCAACCCATCCTCACCTGTCACAAACAGGTCATCTACATAAAGTAGAAGTATCACTAGGTTTCCTTCCTCAACCTTGTAGTAAAGGTTGGAATCCACTTTACTCTTGGTAAATCCCAAGCTAGTCAGGAAGTTGTCTATCTTGCCGTACCACGTCCTGGGTGCTTGTTTCAATCCATACAAGGCCTTCTTCAATTTGCACACATGAGTTTCCCTGTCATGTGTCTCAAATCCGAGTGGATGCTCCACATACACTTCCTCCTCTGCCACACCATTCAAGAACGTTGTCTTGACATCCATCTAGTGTACCTTCCACTTCATTACTGTAGCCATAGCAAGTACTCATCTTATGGAAGTGTATCTGGCTATTGGTGCAAATGTCTCCTCATAGTCTATCCCTTCCTTCTGGGAGAATCCACGTGCCACAAATCTCGCCTTGTGAAATTCTCTATGCTTCCATCTACAGCATGCTTGATCTTGTAGATCCATTTGGAAGTCACAACAGAATTCCCTATTGGTCTGAGGACCACATCCCAGACATCATTCTTCATGATCGACTGGTACTCCTCGATCATGGCATCCTTCCATTTTTTCTTCTCAACTGCTTCCTCATAGTTGGAAGGTTCTTTATCAATGATGTCACACAACAGGGCTATGTAACTGGAGAATGGTCTCAGTCTCTTGCTTTCTCTATGCATTCCTTCTAGAGCACCATATCTCTCAGCATCTTGAATTGGTTTTCATACCCATGCTAGTTTCCTCTTGTGAGAATTATTCTCACGTGGTGGATCTACAGGTTCCTATGGGTCTTCCACCTCGCGTTCTCCATAATCTTCTGGATTTACTTCATTTATTGTTGTATCTCGGTTCCTGGGTGCTTCTAGTTATTCAATGTCTTCAACAGGTATCTTTCTGGATCTGTGATATGATGAGTCTTTGTCGAATGTTACATCTCTGCTGATGTCGATCTTCTTGAACCCTGGTAAATATATTCTGTAGGCCTTCGAGCTTTCACTATATGCCATGAATATGCCCTTCTTTCCTGAAGGATCTAACTTCGTCCTCTTCTCTTTCAGAATATGTATGTACACTAGGAAACCAAATATTCTGCGATGGATGACCTCTGGTTTGTCACCGGAGAAAGCTTCTTCTGGTGTCTTGTTGTCAAGTACTCTATGTGGAGTAAGATTTTGTACATACATGAATACCCTTGCAACTTCTGCCCATAGATGCATAGGAATATACTGGTCATGAAGCATCACCCTTGCTGCTTCCAGAATTGTTCTATTCTTCCTTTTTGCAACTCCATTCTGCTGCGGATTATATGGAGTAGTCAACTCCCTCTTAATCCCTGAATCTCTGCATAATTTCTTGAAGTCTTCTGATGTGAAATCTCCGCCATTGTCTAACCAAAAAGTCTTGACTTTCTTCTCTATGTGGTTCTTGATCAACGCTTTGAATTCCTTGAACTTGCTGAATACTTCATCTTTGTTCTTCAAGAAATATATCCAAGTCTTCCTAGAAAAATCATCAATGAAAGAAACATAATATACATACCCACTCAATGAACTGGATGACATCAAAACACTTACATTGGAGTGGATTATTTCCAAGATTCCTTTTTCCTTGCTCTCCCTGCTTGGAAATGTCTTCTTTATGTTCTTTCCCTTCGCACAACCTTTGCAAATGCATTCATGCTTTGCTTGGATTTATGGAAGACCTTAAACAACTTTTCTTGCAAGAGGTAGTGCTCTATAGTGCACATGTGCAAGCCTTCTATGCCATAGTTCACTTGGATCCACAGAGTCATGGACCAAGGCTTGTTCAGGTTGGCCCTTCAGTTTATATAAGCCTCCTTCTTTCTCTCCAATCCCTATTGCATCATCTATGGTCTTTCCCTTTGGCCACATAAGAACTTGGCCATCTGACAAATGCAACCCTCATACCTTTTGCATCCAATGCAGATATGGAGAGAAGGTTTTTCTTGAGTCCTGGAACATATAGGACATATTTCATCTTCATAGACTTTCCAGAGTCTAGCTTATAATAGGCTTCACCACTTCCTTTTATAGGATATTGGTAGTCATCCCCAAGTTTCACTTTATGGGGTGACTCATGTTTGGATAGGTTCATAAAGGATTCCTTGATCCTGTCATATGCTTGGAAGCCCCACTATCTACAAGCCAATCATTGCTTCCATGTGTAATAGTTCCTGTGAGGGTGGATATCAAAACATACTCTTCCTCACTTGAAGAATCTTCACTTTCTTCTCTATCTCTCTTCATGGGAGGTTCATCATCCTTTGCAGTGTGAGCATGATGTCTTATTTTGTTCTTCTTCTTCTTGTGAGAGCCACTTTTTTTCTAGGACAATCCCTGAAGTAGTTTCCTTTCTCATTACATGTATAGCATCGAATGATGGATACATCTCTTCGGGATCTAAAGTTATCCCTCTGATTCTGGTGGTGGTGTTTTTACTTCTTGCTATGGTGATGCACCCTCTTGTTATCACTCTCATAGAGTGTGTTGTGAGACCTTGGTATTCATTACCCATCTTCTCTTCTTGAGCTACGAGTTGAGCTTCTTCTTGTGAGCATTCCTCCCATATCCTACTGAAAGTGATGAGCTTCTTCCTAGCACAAATTCCTTAAGTGAAGGAATCCCATGACATAGGGAGACCATTCAAGGTGGTCATCACAACTTCTTCATTCTCTATGTTTTCTTCCATGGCTTCAAGTTGTTCCTCGATTTGATAAACCCTTGTGAATTAAGACTGGATGGTTTCTGCATTTTGTATCTTCACATTCTTCAATTGGTTCCGCAAAGTCATCTTCCGATTTATATTCTTTCCTTCAAATAACTTGGTCAAGGAATCAAACATCTCCTTGGGTGTCGTTAGAGATGACACATGGGGTATGATATGGTCCTTGATGGAATATGAAATAATACTCTGGGCCTTGACCAAGTTCTTCTTATGTAAGGCCTTAGCCTCATCTCCCTGTGGAACTGGAACTTCTTCATTTATGTAGGTGTCCAATTCATTTTCTTCTAGGACTAACCCAATCCTATACTTCCATGCTCAGAAGTTATCAGCCTCTTCAAGCTTATCCTCAAGCTTGGTGTGGTGAGACATCTTTAATGAGAAACTCAAATGGAAATAGAAAAGTTATAGGTCTTACCACTTGACTTGCTGAAACTGAATCTGGAGCTGGCTAGGGTTTGACAGAGAAACCCTAAAAATTCAAACTTGGAATTTGAAACTTCTGTATGGATAGAAGGATGTAATTGACTGAGGCAAGCAAGCTGGTATACTTGGATTTTGAAAATTCCAAAAATTGACCCCTCAAAAGTGACCTGCGAATTTTGGGTCTGCAGTTTCTGTCAAATTCTGGTTTTCTGGTCCAAAAGTCAAATAGGGTTTGAATTTTCCGGAGATTCACCCACCAAAAAATTTGATATTGGTCTCTAAATTTCTATTTTGATGAGGAGAACAATCCTGTGCTGAGAGCACTCCAAAATTCCTCTTCTATCAAAAGCCCTAATTTCCCACAATAGCGACAAGCCAAAAAATGAAAATGCTCAGAATTCAATTCTTCTTTGACGGAAAGATGTGCCTTCCTTAGGCGATTTAGCCTAGCCTCCTTTTGCCGATGATCTATGGATAGAAACCCAAAAATTAAGAAGCCCTAGCTTCTGCAGCTGCATAGTGTCTTCTTCTATGGTTAGCTCTGATACCATGTTAGATTTTCATCATTTAATTCAATATGATCTAGGATCTTATTTGAGAGAATAACAAGCACAAAAAATCAAACACAAGATACAAGAGACACAAAGAGTTTCATCGGGGAAACCATAAAGGAGAAAACCCCCCAACTTCCTCAGAGATAGAATGAGCAACAATACAAAACCCCAAAAGATAGAAATGGTCTCCAGCAACTCCTCTCTTCTTCACTTGTGCGAACTCCTCCTCTCTCTCACTAATTCGCAAATGAGTGAGTGAGTGAATGTCCAAATAGAGAGGAGCACCCTCTCTATTTATACTTTACCTCCACTCGAGTTTTACCCTAACTGGACCGACTTCTCCTAGGAGAGTCTAATAACCCCCTACAACTTAACTCTGGGTCGACCTCTCTAGGAGAGTCTAATAACCCATTAGGTACAATGATAACATTCCCAATCGGAGGAATAAACCTCTCCGTCGAAAGCACAATATGAATAATATAAAATATACAAGTGAATACATTCCGAAGTTACAAATACATTAACATTAACTATTAATCAGTTCAAACAATCACCATATATATGTTCCATCATCCATACACATCTCCAAAGGGATAAAACTAAAAATTAAGTGAGCCATGTACAAAATGATAATAGAATTCAATACAAAGTTGAAAATTTAAAAGTGCAAAAAGCCTTGAGTTACCAAGAAAGAACCCTAACCCCTTAGAAAACTAAGTTAAAATAAAATTTAGACCATGAACCTAAGATTTGACATTACAATATATCCATTTAATTTTATGATATGTGTTCATTTCCAACATCGGCATGATTACGAAGCGTCATAACATGATGTTAGAGGTGAACACCCTTAACTATGTCAACATCCCATTCCATCTCAACCATAGAGTTAAGAGAAAAGTTCTTTTCATGCCTAAATCCAGTTTCACCATTGGCGTCATCATTTGATCCTTATGTAACTTCTATGAAAATTTTTCATGTCAATCTTGTTTACCAAGATTCACCAATGTTATTTCATCATGCTCCTTTAAATTTAAGTTTGTCGTCTCCTTCCATTAATCTCGTAATCATGCCTACATCCTTCAAAAAGAAAATAAAAGTAACCCCACCTAAGTCTCATATGTCTAAAAGTCATTAATAAAGAAAGGGAGAGAGAGGTTCCATTGTTATTTCCCAAAAAAAAATTGAACCCTGTGCATTCACACCTATAATCCCTTTTTATTAAAGATTAATATAAGTCCCACTACCATTTCTCATTAAATAAGGAAAAATACCCCCCGGATTACCTAGCCACCTTTCAAACTCATAATATTTGCTAGTATTAATGCTCCTTTATAGTTGTTTTTTATACATTATGGACCTCTCCCTTTTGATATTAAGTCTTAACAGTCACTTATTCGACATAAATAAAAAAGAGGTCGAGGTTAAGCATTGAAATCAACCTTTCTTAGTCAATGTTGGAGCGGGTTTGGACTTGTCTTGGAAGTCACACGCTAGAGATGAGCTATGTGACAACTCAACGAATGGACCAAACTGCACAAAAGGATGAAGTTAGTTAGATGTTTGTGTCCACTTTGTAACAGGATCATCCCATGTTGTGATGTATAAATATGAAAGGGTTCTAAGGATGTAGGGTTAACCTTTTTTGCTACACTTTAGCTACATTTTGGGATGCTTTGGCTATGGTAGTAGTCGCTAATTTTCTATGTAATGTTGGGTGATTCTAGAAGTTGTAATAGAGAACTATGCGTGTTGCGCAGATTGTGTAAGAATTTTTTATTGATATAATGAATGAACTGATCCTCTTCTCAAGTATTTTAGTTATGTGTTCAATATAATGAATGTTGTATCTGTTGGGCACATGGATGCTCTGCTTATATTTATGTTCCGAATGCATTAATATAATTTATGGGTATGTAAATCTTTGGTGCGACAAGTGAAAGAATGTTTAGATTGTTTGAATGAATTCTTACATCCCTTCAACACTGAGGAATCTTGTCTCCTATAGTCCCCCTAGATACCTCAGGTGAAACTTCATATGCTTGCAGGTGATGCCGAAAGGGCTGTTGTCTTGGGTTTTGTTGATGAAGTTTATGTTGAAACCTAGGTCTTCCCATTGCACGCCAACAAATGGTTCCGTTGCAAGGACTAGGTTCTATGATTTAAGGGAAGGTGGAGGTTGGATGATGGTTTCTTGGAGACCAATAAAGGAAGAGATAGAAGATTGAATGAAAGAAAAGGACTATGAGTTCACCAGAGAGCAGAATAAAAATCCCCGGATTAGTAAAGAACACTGGTTGCAAAGTATGTCTACACAGATCTGCATGAGATCTTCTTTTGTGAGTTCCATATAATTTTGGTAGAGTGGCTATTGAGGTTAGATGAATCGAATTTGAAATTTCGCATTGACGGTCCAATGAACTGGACCCATGAACGGATCTGGTAGGTTAATGCTGTAAGTAACCGGATATTGCACGCAATATACTATTGGTTGTATAATATCTTGAAGGGGTATGTCATAGAATTTGTTGTATACTATACCCAATCCTACAACACATTAGAGAGGGAGTTCTTTAAGGGTCCACACAGAATATACTTAAAGTCACTATATATACGTAGATCAATATGTTGTTGTGTGACAAAGAGAATTTGATATTGGAATCAGACTACCCTAGCAATTAAGTACTTACGTGTGCAGTGGGTAACTAAGGGATGACCATAAAATGATCTAAGTTGAGGCAAGCATGAATGGAGGATGAGATGACGATGCTAAGAAGAGAAGAAGATGCGACAGTAGAAGAAACTGGGTTGCTACGTGGTGGAAAAATACTTCAAAAGGATAGTAGGAAGATGACTACAGTTGAGGTAGAGGAGTAGTGTAGTGAGTTCGAAGAAAGGGACATCTATGGAGGACCCTATGTTGGAGGACCATCACAATTAGAGAAGGAGAAAGACTTCCAGCTCAGTCCACCCGAAGGAGGTAGCCTTGTTTAAATTGGGTTTTGTGTCGAACCCACGACCCCGCGCATGTCCCCAACACTTAAGGTAATAAATCCAAGTCTGTCGTTTCCAGTTAGTAATAATAGTAAGGTTAGTCAAAGTAGTGGGTGTAAATTGACTACTCAGACACAGTCTACAACACCTAGTACCAGTACTGCAAATAAATTGATGGTATATCTAGACCTTACCTTGAGGATGCTTGTATTCCATGTGACAGGAACACATGATCCAAACCAACACTTTTTTGTGTGTGAAGCAATATGGGAGGCGAAGAAAGTCCAAGATGATGCTACCAAGATGGCGCAGTTGGTAACTAATTTCAGGGATTGCGCAATGATGTGGTACATGAAGAACCAGAGCATCATGCAAAATAAGACTTTGGATGACATCAAGAAAGCATTGATAAAGGAGTTCAAGAAGCCAAATTTCGAGTCACGGTACATTACCGAGATGAAGGAGATTAGGTAGTTCTCGAATGAGACAGTCATGGAATTTGACCAGAGGTTCAAATCATTGATGGATTAGGTGACATTTCAAATTCACAAGGAGCAACATAAAGAGTGTTTCATTGCAGGTTTGTTGGCACACATATGCGGCCCCTTGATGTAGCAGAATATTACAACGCATTCAAATGCATTGTAGTTGCTTATGAAGTTGGAAGCATATCCAATAGGAGAGAACAACACGTGGATGGATCAAGTCCAGACAAAGCTTGTTTCATTGAAAATTCAGTTGCAAAATATTTCTAAGGGGAAAGAAAGCATGAAGAGATATGGTGTTCCACTTGCAGGAAGGAGGGCCACCATAAGAATGAATGCTTGACATATAGGGGGTACTTAGATATGGGAGCACCAAATCCCTTGCCTACATGAGGAGGCATATGGTGTGAAATATGTATAGGGAATCATTCTCCTCAAGTTTGTCCCATGCTACCTACAGAAGTATGTGAGTACCCAAGAAGCCTGTTTTGCAACTTTTACAAATATGTGGGTCATGATGAGAAGGATTTTCATGTGCTAGATCTCATGAGAGAGCGCACATCAGACATCTATAGGGTCAAATGGGAAGTTGGACCAAAAGGAGAATTGGAGCATACCACTGCACTGAGAGACTATAATCAAGGAGGCCGAAAAGGCGTCATAGGTCAAGGCCGAGGGGGATTTTGAAGAGGTAGAGGATCGATCATTAGTTATATCTATGCTCAATAGGGACATTTTGTGTGGGACTTCCAGAACCCATGCACAACATGCACATACTACAGGAAGTTAGATCATGCGACATAAGATTTCCCACTGCTGGTTGCAAAATGGCAATAGAGGACGAATCAAAATCAAAATTAGATCCAGAATTTGAATCTGAATCCAAATCTGAATTAGAATCCCTACCAAAACTAGAACCATATTCAAAATCCAAACCAAAATCAAAATGTGTAGATGATTGCAGTGAAAGAGTGCGATGACCAACCAATGATGGCAACTGTTACATGCTGGGGGAAAGGATAGGAGTTGATGTGACATAACAGGAATTGTGCATAGGATAATGGGTTAGGAAAGCTACTGGAAGTACCCTGATGTTTGATCCTCAAAGGGAGAAGGACATGTATCAGCAAGCAAGGAAAGAGATCTTGAAACTAGACTTTGGAGCATCATCGTTGTGATAGATGTATGATAGAACTCCTATATATGACATGCCTCTAGCATATGATTATTTAGTGCTAGAGGGTCTCGATGAAAAGGTAAGTACCTTGAGAAATTTCTTGAAAATTTCTTTGGAATTGATAAAGGATGAATACACTCTCGGTATATTGCACTGGATGATCGACCACTAAATTCAAGAGAAGGAAGAATCGATTGCATTTTACCAGGTATAGCACAATTGTAAGACAAATAGGGAGTTCTACCTGAGTGTGTAGGAAGGATATTATGACATGGACTACATCATTATGGACTTGGGTTCTTATGTGAATGTTTTACCAAAACAAACTTGGGAAATGATGGGTAGGCCAAAGTTAATTTGGTATAATGTCCAGTTGAGACTAGCTAACTAACATAGAATTATTCCAATTAGGAGGTTGACTAAGGTACCTGTTGATGTGGATGGGGTGCATAGTACAGTTTATTTTGAGGTCATTGAGATTGTAGATAACAAAAAACCATATCCTCCATTATTAGGGCTTGGATGGTATTTTTCTAATCAAGCCATCATTGACCTGAAGAAAAAAAAATGATTTTTGAAGGGGACAACTTGAGAGTCATTGCACCACTGGACCTAAATGAAGGGAGAGGATATGTGGAGTCGGTTAGGAATGGAAAACTAGAAAATATATAGAAAATGACTAGAAATATGTAGCACTGTGTGGATCATACTGTTTATGGGGTCATCAGTTGGTGTAGTTTCAATTCGTGCATGTCGGAATCTGAAGAGGCCTTGGAAGATTGGAAGCAAAGGGTGCACAAAGTTGTTGGCGTGAAATACTACCCTATAGTGAGGAAATGGACACTATAAACTTAAGGGGGTGACAGGTAAACATACTAATTGCATTACAGAAGTGTTTATAAATGGAAATAGATTAGAGACCTTGAGAACATACCTTATGAACGAAGTTTGATCCTAGCTCTTGTCCAACCTTGCGCTCGATCCTCAAGTCAATCTTCCTTTCAATAAACCTGCAACACAAAGACCTTTCTCAGCGTATCTTGGCCAATATAATAATGATGGAATTGACAAGTAATTCATACATCAATCATTAACCAACATGATCCAAATATACACATAATCCAATAAGCACTTGATTTGGGACGAGAAAGATGTTTCAACCTTTTATTGTCAAAAGTAGAGGAATGATACAAAGTATACCTGACTTTGCAGCATGCTCATGCAACCTGATCCTAGGCTCCTGCTCCTCTCTAACTTCAGAATTCATCCAGCATAACCTCCTTCAATACAAGATTCTCATATAGAAGAGTCTCTCCATGGCTTTCATGTCTAACCCCTCTCTTCAATCCTCCTTGTATTTATAGGACAAGGCAGGCAGTTCAGGGCGAGAGGTGGTTGCAGGGGAAGTTGGGGAAGTTGGGAAACCAACTGCAACTAATCCCCATTCGTCAAATTAATATTTTTTGATCATATTTTAAGGTGTGTGCTAATATTTCATAGTGGAGTAGCGCCCAGGGCACAGCTATAGTGTTTTACAACAAGCATTCACCATTTTTTAGATCCTGTGCGCTAGTCTACTGAAGAGGAGTGGTGCCCATGAGGAGGTGTGCGCTACTATTATTCATTGGAGTAGAGCACATGTGCTAGTTTTCTTGAGAGGAGTAGCGCCCATGCTAAAATATGCTATTTTTTAGGGTTTTTCCAGCTTGCAAGGAGGTGAATCAGGCCAAGGTGTCATCTGAGGTTATCATGCTCTTCAATCCAAGTTGTCATTTTGTGTGATCGACAGATCAAGGTGATCACAGACAGAGAAGTGCATATTTGACCTATAACAGATGCCCCCTAATGTGTGAGGTCATAGGGAAGCGATGGCCGAAATAAATTACAATCCAAAGCCAGAGGAGGAGCAAGGAACTATGAAAGCAAGTCACAAGAACACCTGAAACAAAGATCAAGGTCAGCGAGCAATTACAATATTGACATCATATAGATGTGCAGTGTGATACAATATGATCTCCAATACATAACAAGGAGATGTATATATAGCATGGCCACTTGGAATACAAGCGTGGATCCATGTCAAACTGAGAGATCATAGCCATAACAACAAACTGGATCTATGTCTCATGGAAAGCCAAATATAAGTGAGGCTCAGTCTTGTGCAACTTGGGTGATAACATAATGAGGTGATGTCATCAAACATCCCAAGGTCTTCATCCAAAACAACC
This sequence comes from Larix kaempferi, assembly GCA_027924585.1. Taxonomy (NCBI): domain Eukaryota; kingdom Viridiplantae; phylum Streptophyta; class Pinopsida; order Pinales; family Pinaceae; genus Larix; species Larix kaempferi. The sequence goes on from BSBM01000891.1 coordinate 1,063,191, forward strand.
CAAGGTACAAACCCTAACCATGTGAATAGATGAGCTGATAGTTGAACATGGGGGGTATCGTTTGATTACCGGTCCTTGATGTATACCGTTAACAAATGCGAGGGCTTCCACCGATAATGATGATGGGGCCCAAGGTACCTAGTACGATCCAACAAGTGTGAATAAGTGGACTTGGAGTCGAACACTTGAGGATCCTGCCGAATAAGAGACATTGATGTATTCTCATCATTCAACAGTGAGGAAAATTGCCACTGGTGACTGCTATCTCCAAGGTACTAACCGAAACTCTAAACTTCATTCCCAGAGCAAAATGAGTTGATGTCGATGGGAATAAGTCCGTTGGAAGGGAGGCCTTAAGGCATCCTCCATCATCCAACACGAGGGACACTCAACTGGTATGAGATGATATGGAGTAATACATGTAACAAGACTGACACTAGGATGGCCGACACATGAGGTCAAGATAAACTGCAGAATGGCCGACACAAGGTATATCCTTGAACAGTGAGCACGACACAAAGTGACTTAGGAAGTTTTCAACACAATGGGGGAAATGATATAAGCCTATAATGTAGGAGACATTAACAGACCCTCCATATGATTGGAAGAATAACCAACCGAGGGAGTAATCAACTTAGAGATCAAGCTCAGCCTAAGGTCAAAAACTAAACCCAACCGACATGATAGACTCAAGTAGGTGCTGTGTTCAAGGATAGAACTGACTGAACTGCCTTTGACACTGAAGATACGATACATCTTTCTCATCCCTTATTCTTTTTAGATAAAAGAATACCTTTCTTGTTGTTTTAATGAGTCCAAGAAAGAATGAAAACTCAATAGATCCAACCATGTAAAAAGTTTAACGAGCCCATGAGAGGAAAAATTAGGACCTTCTTCATTGTTTACAGAGTTCGAAGAAGAGATAGAAGATTACTCTATATTACTGATCTCTGGATTTTAATATCGAGCCGAGATATGTTCCTGCTCGTCGGTGTTTTCAATTTTAAGGAGTCTGAAAAACTTAAACAATAACTCCATATACCTGGTCGTGGATTTTAGTATCGAGCCCAAGCAGGTTAATGCTCTCTGGTGTTTTCCTATTTATAGAGTCTGAAAAACTTAAACAATCCTCTTTATACCTATACGTGGATTTTATATCGAGCCTGGATTGGTCTATCCTCGGTGGTGTTTTCTTGTTTATAGAGTTGAAAAAACTTAAACAGTCCTCTATTTACCCTCTCGTGGATTTCACATCGAGCCCGAGTAGGTGAATGCTCGCTTGGTGTTTTCATGTTTAGAGAGCCTGAAAACCCTAAAGAAAGGCTCCGAAAGGTCCTTTTTCGTAAAGTTAGTCTCCTCCCCTGAAAAAGTATAAAACAATGGAAGAAGAACTCTTCTAGCGCATACAGAAGTATACCTAGAGTATACCTTTTCCGTAATTTATCCAATAAGGTCCGGAAAAGGGGTAATTCTATACCTAAGTGGATGTTGCTTCAAATCCTTTAACGAGTCTGAAATGACAACTATACTCGGCAATCTTGTCATATTTAAAGAGTCTAACAATTTCACCTACCCAAATTTCTGAACATTATTATTTATTTGCAAAAATACTTTATGTTAAAATTAATTAGAAGTTTTGTAATTATGATCAGTTTTGATCATGGATGAATGTAATTACTGAATATTATTATTTAAATAAATTAATTAGGAGACAAACACTTAGGAGGACTGTTGAATGAGTGTTCACTGACCCACTAGGAGGAATGGAAGTTGTTGGAAGGAATGGGACACATGGCACCATCACACCACTAACTTTTGGTTATGGGACAACTTCCCCTTAAATAGGGCATTATCCCCTAGGTGGAGGGAGTGAGCAGGAAGCTCATTTAATGACCCAGTAACATCTCAAAAGGCCTAGGTAGCCTATAAAGGCAAATTCGAATTGGGCAGGCAGCCCTTAATCAACATTTTTGCAGAATGTTTTCCTCTTGCAAATCAGGTGATTTCAAGAGGGATTCGAATAAGGGAGATTAGTGGTGATTGAAAACTGAGTTTTTACTTATTATTGAAGAGAAACAGAGTTACAGGAGTAAGTCTTTTGGACTGCTACCTATTGAAGATTTAGAAGATTACTACAAGAAGAAGAAGTCCATATTCTTGAAGCTTCTTCCTCTTGGTGGTTCAGCGAACAGGCTCGGGGGTCCTGAGACAGTATTTGACTGTTTTCAGGAGTTTGGTTGGGTGGAACGGTCTTCCTGAGTTGTTTGTTTCCCTACAGGTTTCATCAGGTTCTACAATTTCTTCTTATTTAATTTTTGTTATGTTAAACAGTATTTTCTGTGTTTATGTTTTTGAAAGCAAAATCTAATCCTAGAATTGTTCTAAGTTTGAATGTTTAAGTTTAATGGCGAAGATGAATTGATAAATCAATATCCCCATTTTTCCACATGCTATTTGGCAGCATCGTACTCTAGTAGAGATATGCAAATTAAAATAGAATAGAAGATAGGAAAATTGTGCCATTGAATTCGATAGCTAGATAATAATCTGGTATGCATCAGTTTCTGTTCTTAAGTTAATTATTGTAGAGGGTTTGTATAATATTAATATATATATATTTTCGCATTTTTTATAATAATCAGTCAATTACTTAATTCTTGCAATCATCCTACAAACACATACATTATATCCATGAAAGGTAGATGAACTATACACTGTATATGGTTTTAAGACTGTTAACATTGAATAAAAATATTCTTGATAATAAGCTGGAAAACAATAGTTTTTCACACATATATCATATGTATTTTTTTCACTCACACACAGTTTCATTATAATTACTACACCAACATTTTATGTATAGGAAATTAATTTATAGCTATAATTATAGTTTACACAGTCTTCATGAATTTCTACTCTATGTATTTATATTTCTTTCATTTTCTATAGTACTGTTGTAATATCTAGAAATGTATAAATGATAAGAATTTACTAAACATAATTATTATTACCATATATTTATTCTTTCCTTGGATTTGCTAACATTGGTTGCGTTTATTGTAACTCTGAGATTTGTATCAAAAGGAAAACCATAGCTATATTTATATTGTTCATAACAAAACCCTACACTCTTTTCAACCTGAGATCGAAACCAAGCTAGTATCTTAAAACAAACCATCAGATTACCACTTCAACAAAACATGAATTAGGGTTTTACCCTATTCATTTTCATTTCAAAATGTTACTGAGTTATTGGTTCAATTTTCTACTCTATTGTTCAAACATCAACAAATAAGATTACACATTACCAATCTACAGTTTTAAAACAAATCATAGATTTATACGAAGGGTTCAGCACACCTTTCTCATCTTAACGTTGAAATTTATTTACACAAAACCCTTATCATCCATGAATTATCCAAACCCTAAACTAGCTCGATAAACATTATAGTATCCCTTAGCATGAATACGATTTACAACATTAACTTACAGTTTCCAAGCTAACAAACCAGATAGCTTTACATCGTTTTAAACATACAATGTATTACAAAAGGAGTATTATTCTTACACACAGATTGAGCCCTCGGCTCTCTGTCTTATGTTCACAAACATTTCGAAAGACAAGTCGAATCTCATAACAACCTCAACATTACCACAGAATAACTTCTAAAACAAAGACAAAGCTCGAGCAATGTTTATATTCTACTTTTAACAAAGAAACAAAGTTACATAGGCTTTATCCCAAAATTTTCCAATAGGCAATGGAGCCCGAACATTTAAATCGACGAGCTAAATCTCTAGTCGACAAACAACAAGTTTGCAAAATAGAACACCGAAGTATCACTGTCAACAATCATGTTTCGAAGACTTCCCAAACCACCTTCAATGACAGAGCCACGGTACAGATGAAGGGCACTACGAGGGTATCGAAGACCCGAAGCTTACCAGTGTAAGTGTACGAGGTTTTCCTTTTGCCATACCCTAGCCAGAAGTGCTGTGTACACCCTGAAACTGACATTAAACCAGATTTAGACATATGATACTTTTTATAAATTGATTTTTGAAAATGCAAATAGCTTTGCTAAAATGGAAAGCTTACCTCCATAGCTTGACGAGGACATTGTGACGAACGACACCAAGGAGTCACTATCCATTCCCAAACTCTGTACATTCTCACATTTCACTCTTGTTTATCTCAGAGGTATTAAAACATAAAACTATAACCTTCGAACCAGAGAATCTATCTTTAAAACCACTTCACCATCATAGTAAAGAAACCTGCAACGTCAACTTAAGGAGAATATCTCGGGTTCGAAACCCTTGCAGGCTTCCTACCTAGACTTCGGCAGCCTGTCGGCCACCCCAGCCGAAACAATAGCACAATGAATCAATTTCTTCAAGTCTTAACTCTTTTTCCACGATAGATATTAGGGTTTCATCCGACGGTCTAGGTTCATCACCATCGACGGTCTCTACAGTGCCATCAAACTAAGCTTCGGTATGAACAACGCCCGCAATAAATACAAAACCTACCTTACAGGTTGACAACGCCACCATGGCACACAATGGAGTATGCACAACTAACGCATGGTGTATTGATCCTACACATCGACAATTTTGGAGACAAACATGTCTATATGAACAATGGACATCCAACTCAGTAGGGACACGACACCGAGCCTTTAATACAAGATCAATACATGATCTCTACCACAGCTCGAGACCGGCGCCATTAAATGAATGAGCAACCTGTCAAGTTCCATTTTAAATGCCTATCATTATCCTCGACGAGACTTCAAAACCCTGCATTTAATTCGCCACAGTATTAGAAATACTATGCAAAGAATTCACTATATCATTGCAAAGAAATTCACTATATTATTGCACATTATGATTATAGTCTCGATATAAAACAATGAATTAACGAATTGCAAACTATTTATATAGTTGAGGGATAATCAAATGTTTGCTCCTTATTACATTGAGTTTCGATATGAATCCCTAATGTGGATAATAAACCAAAAAAATCGATATAGTTATATAACTATGTACATAGGACTTGAATAGACTACGATATGGAATAATAGTTAATAGTTCGAAGTCTTAAGTTGAAATAATAGTTAATCTATTGTGTAAATGTTTGTTATTCATTGTTAGAAATGCCTAGTCCTGGGAAGGACTAATTTTTGATTATTAAGACCTAAATAATTATAGTAGAGAATAGGAATGGTTAACCATAAGTCTTTACGTTAATTAAAAGTGTTGTATAAAACTCACATACAAATATGCTATCACATATAGTTTGGTATCTTGGAACAATAAGTTCTATGGATTCCTATCCACTTTTGGTTCTGTACTATCCTAGTACAACTAATTAAATGATGACAACAAAGCAGCCAATACAATGATGACAACAAAGTAGCTAATACAATGACGACGACAAAGCAGCTAATACCATGACGACAACAAAGCAGCTAGTACAATGACGACGACAAAGCAGCTAGCACAATGACGACAACAGAACCAGCTAGTAAAATGACGACTATAGTGACAATGTTGATACAAGACGAACCTTGGAATGTTGAAGAGCAAGCACGTGAATCGTAACTGTATGCTTTTACATTTGCAACAGTCTTTATTGATTCTATTTTATTTTTATATGATGAAGTTGAACTCACGCTAATTGGAATTTATTTGCAATCATGAAACTTCTTAGCTGTTGTCTACACATAGAACAGGTCCAATGTTTTAGCATTATAGCTAAGTAAGCTTCGGGGTCCCTCATAGGACTCCCTTGAGCAGCAAAGAAGCGAACTGTCAGTATCGTCTCAAAGAAATAGTACCACATCACACTTCTAACCTGCCATTTCATTATTACATATTTCATACATTGCATTGCTTTAAAAAGTGTCGCATCAAAAGATTAATCTAACCATGCATTTGACTATCTTAATGATAGGGGATACGAAGGTAATTAAGTTGTCACTGTCGTATTAGTTTCTTCAGAAAATATATTGGTGTTTAGTACAAACAGCTGTTAGTTAACATTGTTACATTCAGCAATTGTTATCTTCCACAATTATAAATTAAGCTAATATTGCCATTAATAAAAATTTTAAATTTTTACGAAAATATGGGATGTTACATGTGGTATCAGAGCACAGATTCAAACTCTAGGACTGATTTAGGTCCAAACATGCAGTAGAAATTTTTGTATACAGCAGAAAAAAATTGTACTAACTTGAAAATTTTATTATTATGTTCTCTTCAGAAACCATTTTCAGTTACAGGTATGGAGAACTCAGCTGAACATTTAAGTGATGGATTTCAGCCAAACAGTCACAGTTCGGGACAACATTATGTGGAGGAAGGTCACGGGGAAATAAATAACAGTTCGACGGAACTGTTACGTGCCTTTCAAGATTTAAAAGCAGAAATCAGATCTGTGAAATTAGATAATGAAAGAATTCTACAAGCACAAGAACAACTGAATCAAGTGCTGTTTGAACACAGCCAAACAGAAGAACAAGGGAAAAACGATGAGGATATTTCCAAGGTAGAGGACCTGCCTCACACTGATAAAATTTAGAACATCAAATACAGTAAAGTAAAAGATAGTTCAACCTCATCTGGAGATGCTATTGCGGAATGCAAAAAGAATTGTAATTATATAAGTGACAATAGTGAAGAAGATTCCAAACCAAGAAAGAAAAATAAAAAAGAATATGAGCATATTTTTGGAGAATTCAAGAAGATAAGGCCTCCAACTTTCAATGGAGAAACTGAGAAAGGCGAGACAGCTGAAGCTTGGCTGTCAAGGATGAAGAAATACTTCCACATCTACAACTATTCGGAGCTCTTAAAAGCAAAAATGGCCATATATAACTTAACCGAAAAAGCAGATATTTGGTGGCAGGATGTCAAAAGGGTAAAGGGCATTAAGGATAAAGATGTAAGCTGGAGTACTTTCAAACAATATTTCAAAAAGAAGTATCTATATGAACAGTATTACGAAGAAAAATCTAAATAGTTTTATGATTTGAAGCTGGGAGGTATGAACATGAAGGAACTAAATAGTAAGTTTCTGAACTTACTAAGATATGTACCCTACTTCATAGAAGAAAAACCAAAAATTCAAAGGTACTTAAGTTTTTTACCTTTCAGCATTAAAGACAGAATTGAGTATGACAGCCCTAAAACATTAGAGGAGGCTATGAGTAAGGCAGTCTTCTGTTATGATACAAATCGGAAGAGAGAGGGTATGTCTACTTGGAAAAATCATAAGCCCAACAATTTTGAATAGAAGAAGAAAAATTTCAGATTCAGTGGGAATTCCGGATTCCAAAGGAAGAATTTTCAGAATTGAAATTTCCAAGGAAATAATTCCAGAAATAATTCACAGCAGAATTCTACAACACCGAAAAATACATCTAATACTGTCAAGACCAGTGAGCCAAAGACACATATTAAATGTTTTGAATGTCAAGGCTCTCATTATGCATCAGAATGTCCCTTACGAAAGCGGAAGACAAACAACATCAACTCTATTCAGACTGAACCTATTGTTGGAGACGTAGCAAGGGAGATGCCAAGAATTAACGCAACACTTGACAACAGGCAAGCAGACCATCAAATCTCCATGGTAGAGATTGAAGGTATGATACATGACCATCCTGTTACTGTTTTAATTGACCCAGGTGCTAGTTTAAGTTATATATCACCCAATGTTGTGGAAAGTCTTAAACTGAAAACTGAAAAGTTTAGTAAATCATGGCTAGTTAGACTAGCAACTGGAACAAAGAGGAAAGTTTCAGATTTTATAGAGAACTGTGTTTTATCCATGAATCATTTGCAAACACAAATCAAGCTGAATATCTTACCTTTAGGTTCGTATGATATTATAGTTGGGATGGACTGGTTGGAATCCCATCATGTCATCCTAGACTGTTATGGAAAAAATTTTACATGCTTAAATGATGAAGGGAAAACTGTAGAAATAAAAGGCATTCCAAGGAAGGTAACCCTTAGACAAATTTCAGCCATGCAAGTTAAGAGGGCAGTTAGGAAGGGATGCCAAATGTTTGCAGTAAACGTGATAAATGATGAGATTATGGGTAAAGAGGAAAAACTGAAATTAGAAGACATACCTGTCCTAAAAGATTTTAAGGATGTATTTCCTGAGGAGATTCCAGGATTACCACCCAAAAGAGATTTAGATTTTACTATAGAGCTAATACCAGGGGCAGTACCAAATTCAAAAGCTCCGTACCGAATGAATATACTGGAGTTAAACGAATTAAAATCTTAGTTGAAGGAACTTATTGACAAGAAGTATATTAGACCAAGTGTGTCCCCTTGGGGAGCACCTGTCATCTTCGTTAAGAAGAAAGATGGAACATTAAGACTGTGCATAGATTATCACCAGCTTAATAAGATGACGATAAAAAATAGATACCCATTGCCCCGCATAGATGATCTATTTGATTAGCTGCGAGGAGCAACAATATTTTCGAAGATCGATCTAAGATCAGGGTATCATCAAGTAAGGGTTAAAGATGAAGATATTTTCAAAACAGCTTTCCGAACTCGGTATGGGCATTACGAGTTCGTAGTCATGCCGTTTGGCTTAACTAATGCTCCGGCTGTATTTATGTGTTTGATGAATAATATTTTGCATAAGTATTTAGACAAGTTTGTTGTTGTGTTTATAGACGATATTTTAGTGTACTCAAAAATCAAAGAAGAGCATGATGAGCATTTACGGATTATCTTACAAGTATGAAGAGATCATCAATTGTATGCCAAATTTAGTAAATGTGACTTTCACAAAGACAAAATTCAGTATTTAGGACACATAATTCAGCGGAGGGAATCTCGGTTGACCCCGACAAAATAAGGGCCATTAATGACTGGCCAGTTCCAAAAGATGTGTCGGATGTGAGATCATTTATGGGCATTACGGGGTATTACAGAAAGTTTATAGAGAATTTCTCAAGAATTTCCAACCCCATAACTTCCTTGCAGAAGAAAGGGAAGAAATTTGTTTGGGATCAGAAATGTGTTGAGAGCTTTAAGAAATTAAAGGAACTATTGACGACAACACCTATATTGAAGATAGCTGACCCCAACAAGGATTCTGTAGTTTGTACAGATGCATGCAATAATGGACTCGGTGGAGTCTTGACACAGGAAGGGCATGCGATAGCATATGAATCTAGAAAGCTGAAAGTACATGAAAATAATTACTCTACATATGATTTAGAGTTATTAGCAGTTATTCATGCCTTAAAAATGTGGCGTCATCACCTTATTGGCAGAAAGTTTATACTATTAACAGATAACATGGGTCTGAAATATTTATTGGATCAGACAAACCTGAACACTAGATAAGTGAGATGGTTGACATTCTTAAGTGAGTATGATTTCGAAATTCAGCATATCAAAGGAAAGGAGAACAAAGTTGCAGATGCCTTGAGTTGTAAGGCAAAACTAAATTTCATTTCAGCAATCAGTAATTATTCAACTGATTTGGAAGATCAGATTTTGGAAAAAGGTGAAACAGATGAAGAATACTGAAAAATGAAGGAAGGGACAGCCAATGACATTTCTGAAAATTATATGGCAGATTACAGAATTAAAGAAAATGGTCTATTACTATATAAAAACATATTGTATGTACCAAATATACCAGAAATAAAATTTCTGATATTAAATGAGATGCATAAAAACCACTATTCTGGTCATCCAGGATATCAAAAGACCATCACTATGCTGAGAAAAGAATACTATTGGCCCAGAATGAAAGATGAAGTAGCATAGTACATTGCAAAATGCTTGGACTGTCAAAAAGTGAAGGTTGAACATCAACATCCCGCTGGATTGTTGCAACCGTTACCGATACCAAGCTGGAAATGGGAAGTGATCAGCATAGATTTCATTACTGGATTACCTAAAAATCAGAAACAACATGATTCTATCATGGTGGTGGTGGACAAAATTAGCAAGGCAACACATTTCATACCAGTGAAGACCACACATAAAGCACTAGACATTGCAGAAATTTTTATGAAACAAATTTTTAGATTGCATGGCATACCAAAGGTAATAATTTTAGATCGTGATTCGAAGTTTACAGGAAACTTCTGGAGATCATTGTTTAAGGGGTTAAATACAACTCTAAATTTCAGTACAACATTTCATCCACAAACGGATGGACAAACAGAAAGGGTAAATCAAGTGTTAGAAGATTTATTAAGAATGTATGTTAAGGATCATCCTGGTAAGTGGGAAGATTATCTGCACTTAGCAGAATTTGCTTATAATAATCATTATCATGCTTTAGCCAGACTTAATCCTTTTGAAATTATTTATGGTAGGAAATGTAATACACCTGTTTCATGGAATGATCCAGTCAATAGAGTTGTTTTAGGACCATAATTATTGCAGGAATTAGAACTAATTGTGAAACAGGTGCAAGGACATTTAAAAGCTGCCCAAGATAGGCAGAAAAGCCAAGCAGATTAAAAAAGAACTCATAAAGAGTTCCAAGTGGGTGAACATGTGTTTCTCAAGGTAAGACCGAAAAAGAGTTCACTGAAACTGGGGAGCTGTGCCAAGTTGGCACCTAGGTATTGTGGTCCTTTTGAAATATTATCTAAGGTTGGAGCAGTGGCATACCAACTGGCCTTACCACCTAACCTGAAAATACATAATGTTTTTCATATATCGTATTTAAAGAAATATGTGCACGATACTACTCATGTTGTAAACTGGAATGATGTACAGGTGGGACAAGACGGAGATTTTTCGGTGCAACCGGATTGTATCCTCAGAAGGAGGGAAACTATTCTCTGGAATAGCAGCATTGGGCAAGTGAAGGTGCAGTGGAAGGACCTTAGCCCAGAAGAGGCAACCTGGGAGTTGGAGAGTAGTATGCGGGCAACATACCCAACTCTATTTCAAGAACACTCAATGAGCGACTAGCCAACATCGAGGACGATGTTGAGACTTAAGGGGGGTGTATGTCACCTACCCAAATTTCTGAACATTATTATTTATTTGCAAAAATACTTATGTTAAAATTAATTACAAGTTTTGTAATTATGATCAGTTTTGATCATGGATGAACGTAATTACTGAATATTATTATTTAAATAAATTAATTAGGAGACAAACACTCAGAAGGATTGTTGAATGAGTGTTCACTGACACACTAGGAGGAATGGAAGTTGTTGGAAGGAATGGGACACATGGCACCTGTTACATCACACCACTAACTGTTGGTTATGGGACAACTTCCCCTTAAATAGGGCATTATCCCCCAGGTGGAGGGAGTGAGCAGGCAGCTCATTTAATGAACCAGTAACATCTGAAAAGGCCTAGGCAGCCTATAAAGGCAAATTCGAATTGGGCAGGCAGCCCTTAATCAACATTTCTGCAGAATGTTTTCCTCTTGCAAATTAGGTGATTTCAAGAGAGCGAATAAGGGAGATTAGTGGTGATTGAAAACTGAGTTTTTACTTATTATTGAAGAGAAATAGAGTTACAGGAGTAAGTCTTTTGGACTGATACCTATTGAAGATTTAGAAGATTACTACAAAAAGAAGAAGTCCATATTCCTGAAGCTTCTTCCTCCTGGTGGTTCAACGAACAGGCTCGGGGGTCCTGAGACAGTATTTGACTGTTTTCAGGAGTTTGGTTGGGTGTAACGATCTTCCTGAGTTGTTTGTTTCCCTACAGGTTTCATCAGTTTCTACAATTTCTTCTTATTTAATTTATGTTATGTTAAACAGTATTTTCTGTGTTTCTGTTTTTGAAAGCAAAATCTAATCCTAGAATTGTTCTAAGTTTGAATGTTTAAGTTTAATGGCGAAGATGAATTGATAAATCAATATCCCCATTTTTCCACATGCTATTTGGCAGCATTGTACTCTAGTAGAGATATGCAAATTAAAATAGAATAGAAGATAGGCAAATTGTGCCATTGAATTCGATAGCTAGATAATAATATGGTATGCATCAGTTTCTGTTCTTAAGTTAATTATTGTAGAGGATCTGTATAATATTAATATAGATAATATTTTCACATTTTTTATAATAATCATTCAATTACTTAATTCTTGCAATCATCCTACAAACGCATACATTATATCCATGAAAGGTAGATGAACTATACACTGTATATGGTTTTAAGACTGTTAACATTGAATAAAAATATTCTTGATAATAAGCTTGAAAACAATAGTTTTTCACACAGATATCATATGTATATTTTTCACTCACACACAGTTTCATTATAATTACTACACCAACATTTTATGTATAGGAAATTAATTTATAGCTAGAATTATAGTTTACACAGTCTTCATGAATTTCTACTCTATGTATTTATATTTCTTTCATTTTCTATAGTACTGTTGTAATATCTAGAAATGTATAAATGATAAGAATTTACTAAACATAATTATTATTACCATATATTTATTCTTTCCTTGGATTTGCTAACATTGGTTGCGTTTATTGTAACTCTGAGATTTGTATCAAAAGGAAAACCATAGCTATATTTATATTGTTCATAACAAAACTCTACACTCTTTTCAACCTGAGATCGAAACCAAGCTAGTATATTAAAACAAATGATCAGATTACCACTTCAAAAAAACACGAATTAGGGTTTTACCCTATTCATTTTCATTGCAAAATGTTACTGAGTTATCGGTTCAATTTTCTACTCTATTGTTCAAACATCAACAAATAAGATTACACATTACCAATCTACAGTTTTAAAACAAACCATAGATTTATACGAAGGGTTCAGCACACCTTTCTCATCTTAACGTTGAAATTTATTTACACAGAACCCTTATCATCCATTAATTATCCAAAACCTAAACTAGCTCGATAAACATTGTAGTATCCCTTAGCATGAATACGATTTACAACATTAACTTACAGTTTCCAAGCTAACAAACCAGATAGCTTTACATCGTTTTAAACATACAATGTATTACAAAAGGAGTATTATTCTTACACATAGATTGAGCCCTCGGCTCTCTGTCTTACGGTCACAAACATTTCGAAAGACGAGTCGAATCTCATAACAACCTCAACATTACCACATAATAACTTCTAAAACAAAGACGAAGCTCGAGCAATGTTTATATTCTACTTTTAACAAAGAAACGAAGTTACACAGGGTTTATCCCAAAAATTTTCAATAGGCAATAGAGCCCGAACATTTAAATCGACGAGCTAAATCTCTAGTCGACAAACAACAAGTTTGCAAAATACAACACCGAAGTATCACTGTCAACAATCATGTTTCGAAGACTTCCCAAACCACCTTCAATGATAGAGCCATGGTACAGACGAAGGGCACTACGAGGGTATGGAAGACCCAAAGCTTACCGGTGTAAGTGTACGAGGTTTTCCTTTCGCCATACCCTAGCCAGAAGTGCTGTTTACACCTTGCAACTAACATTAAACCAGAGTTAGACATATGATACTTTTTATAAATCGATTTTTGAAAATGCAAATAGCTTTGCTAAAACGGAAAGCTTGCCTCCATAGCTTGACGAGGACATTGTCACGAATGACACCAAGGAGCCACTATCCATGCCCAAACTCTATACATTCTCACATTTCACTCTTGTTTATCTCAGAGGTATTAAAACATAAAACTATAACCTTTGAACCAGAGAATCTATCTTTAAAACCACTTCACCATCATAGTAAAGAAACCTGCAACGTCAACTTAAGGAGAAGATCTCGGTTTTGAAACCCTTGTAGACTTCCTCCCCAGACTTCGACAGCCTGTAGGCCACCCCAGCCGAAACAATAGCACAATGAATCAATTTCTTCAAGTCTTAACTCTTTTTCCATGATAGATATTAGGGTTTCATCCAACGGTCTAGGTTCATCACCATCGACTGTCTCTACAGTGCCAGCAAACTAAGCTTCGATATAAACAACACCCACAATAAATACCAAACCGACCTTACAGGTTGACAACGCCACCATGGCACACAATGGAGTATGCACAACTAACACATGGTGTATTGATCCTACACATCGACAAGTTTGGAGACAAACATGTCTATATGAACAATGGACATCCAACTCAGCAGAGACACAACACCGAGCCTTTAATATAGGATCAATACATGATCTCTACCACAGCTCGAGACCGACACCATTAAATGAACCAGCAACCTGTCAAGTTCCATTTTAAATGCCTGTCAGCATCCTCTACGTGACTTCAAAACCCTGCATTTAATTCGCCACGGTATTAGAAATACTATGGAAAGAATTCACTATAACATTGCAAAGAAATTCACTATATTATTGCACATTATGATTATAGACTCGATATAAAACAATGAAATAACGAATTACAAACTATTTATATAGTTGAGGGATAATCAAATGTTTGCTCCTTATTACATTGAGTTTCGATATGAATCCCTAATGTGGATAATAAACCAAAAAAATTGATATAGTTATATAACTATGTACATAGGACTTGAATAGACTACGACATGGAATAATAGTTAATAGTTCGAAGTCTTAAGTTGAAATAATAGTTAATCTATTGTGTAAATGTTTGTTATTCATTGTTACAAATTCCTAGTCCTTGGGAAGGACTAATTTTTGATTATTAAGACCTAAATAATTATAGTAGAGAATAGGAATGGTTAACCATAAGTCTTTACGTTAATTAAAAGTGTTGTATAAAACTCACATACAAATATGCTATCACATATAGATTGGTATCTTGGAACAATAAGTTCTCCGGATTCCTATCCACTTTTGGTACTGTACTATCCTAGTACTACTAATTAAATGACAACAACAAAGCAGCCAATACAATGACAACAACAAACCAGCTAATACAATGACGACGACAAAGCAGCTAATTCCATGACGACAACAAAGCATCTAATACAATGACGACGACAAAGGAGCTAGCGAAAACAGAACCAGCTAGTAAAATGACGACTATAGTGACGATGTTGATACAAGATGAACCTTGGAAAGTTGAAGAGCAAGCATGTGAACCGTACCTGTATGGTTTTACATTTGCAATAGTCTCTATTGATTCTATTTTATTTTCATACGATAGTTGAACTCACGCTAATTGGAATTTATTTGCAATCATGAAACTTCTTACCTGTTGTCTGCACATAGAACAGGTCCAATGTTTTAGCATTATAGCTAAGTAAGCTTCGGGGTCCCTCATAGGACTCCCTTGAGCAGCAAAGAAGCGAACTGTCAGTATCGTCTCAAAGAAATAGTACCACATCACACTTCTAACCTGCCATTTCATTATTACATATTTCATACATTGCATTGCTTTAAAAAGTGTCGCATCAAAAGTCTAATCTAACCATGCATCTGACTATCTTAATGATAGGGGATACGAAGGTAATTAAGTTGTCACTGTCGTATTAGTTTCTTCAGAAAATATATTGGTGTTTAGTACAAACAACTGTTAGTTAACATTATTACATTCAGCAATTGTTATCTTCCGCAATTATAAATTATTATAAATTAAGCTAATATTGCCATTAATAAAAATTTTAAATTTTTACGAAAATATGGGATGTTACAAACAAGAGCTTAGAGAGAACTCTATAGGAATCTTTTTCATAAAATTTTAACAAGTTCGAAAAAGTAAACTTGTGACCTCCTTACTGTTTTTAACGAGCTCAAAGGAGAGATGGAAGAATGCTCATAGCTTCCTTACTATTTTTAACGAGCTCGAAGAAAAGGTGGAAGAATGCTCGTAGCCTCCTTACTGTTTTTAACGAGCTCGAAGGAAAGGTGGAAGACTGCTTGTAACCTACTTATTGTTTTTAACGAGCTCAAAGTAGAGGTAGAAGAATGCTCGAAACCTACTTACTGTGTTTAACGAGCTCGAAGTAGAGGTAGAAGAATGCTCGAAACCTACTTAATGTTTTTAACGAGCTCAATGTAGAGGTAGAAGAATGCTCGAAACCTACTTACTGTTTTTAATGAGCTCGAAGTAGAGGTAGAAGACTGCTCGAAACCTACTTACTATTTTAAACGAGCTCCTTAGAAGAATGCTCGAAACCTACTTACTATTTTAAACGAGCTCTAAGTAGAGGTAGAAGAATGCTCGACGGACTCCTTCAAGTAGGGTTGATGCCTAGAATCTCTTCATGAGACCAGGCAATAACGTCACGAAATTCGTTAAAAAGATTGGTATACAGAACGATATCTTCAAGATAATAGTCTACTCCAATAAATATATGTTCGATGACCCCAGGTTCAGTGGGAATGCTGATGGTGGTTCTCAATATACTCGTCCCATTTCCTTCGGCAAAAATAGCTTGTGAAGTGGAAAGGATAGAGGACCAATCAACATTCTCACTGGGTCTCAAAGGGAACTCACCTCTCTCTATCAGGTTTATAACAGGAAGTAGATAGGTCCTGGGGTGTAAATGTTCCCAAGGTTGTCTCAGGCCTATCATGGCTTCAAAAAATGTTTCGCCAGAAGGAAAAACTTTTTCTAAACTATCAGGAGAGAGGGTAGAGTCCGTTGACCGTGCAAAAGCAGGGTCCATATCCGACTCGGTAGAGACCAAAGGAGTCAGGATATGTTCCATTGTAGCATGTTGTGCTTCCATGTATGTTATCTCTGTAATGGTTAAAGGCACTGAAGGTTCTGATATAGTAGGAAGGATCCACAGATCAGTCCTAAGACCAACCGTGAAAGTTTCAGTAGAAGTACCTTCATCAGAACGCATGAAAAGAATAGGGGAGGGTAGGTCGAAAGTGCCTATTAATGACCCGTAAATCCCTGCTCCTAAACTCTCGCTTACTGGGGCAGATTGATCAACTAAAGGAATAGTGGTATCCGATGAAGTCTGGTTGTTTTGACGAGAGAATGAAAGTTGATCAACCGTGACGATCTTGCCTTCGTGAGGGAACATAACAACTCGAAAAACTGTCGATGCAATGGCTCGCATGGCATATGTCCATCTCCTTCCTAATAACATATTGTAATCAAGCGGATCGTCCAGAACTTCAATCTCTATAGCAACTGTCTTACTGGCAAGTGTAATTTCAAACAACGGTAGAACTCCATGTGGACAGAAAGTCCTGCCATTGAAGGCAGTAAGCAGTGTGTTAGAGGGGGCTATCTTGGGAGAGCCTAAAGCTTTCCAACAAGAAATGGACATCACGCATGTCGACGCGCCCTCATATACGACAGCCCATCTAATGGTCATAGGACCATGGACCACTTCAATCTATAGGGCGACGTGGTACGGCAACCGATATTTGATATCAGACATATCAAAGCACGCAGTCATGTTAGATGATTCCATACTTCCAATCGCTGCCAGAAGTGCATTTCGTTGTAACGGACAACTTTGCAAAACTTCTAAGGTGGACATAGCACAAGGGGTCTAGGCTAGATCTTCAACCACATTGTAGTTAGAAGCAGCCCGAGCATTGGGATTATGCGAGGCCCATTTCAAGACACCTTTCAGGATCTTGGGCAGCGGATCCACAGGTATGTGGAGAGGAATGGAAGATTTTGGAATCTCTTTATCCTTTTTCTGTGCATCCGGAGTATAATTTCTTGCTCGCGTTTGCAAAATTGCATCCTCGCTAACCATATTAATGAAAGTTTGATCAACCGAAGCATGTGTAGTGCCCCCAGTATTGGAGGTGCCAGAAGCTGAACCCTGCCCCTTAGGAAATGGATCTTTAAGTACAGCAGGTTTCTTTTCTTGAAGTAGCTTCTGGGCTTCTTCGATTAGAGGGCATTGGTGAGTGAGGTGGTCCTGCTTGCAAAGTTTACAAGGGAACTTAACCTTCTTCTTCTCTTTGTTACCCTCCTCGGCATTCACTTTGTTGTTGGGATTTTGATGGTTCCCCTCTCCTTTCTTGCCCTTCTTTTTGTTATTGGGCTGACGAGAGCCCTTTTGATTGTTCTGAACCTGGCTCACAGATTCAGAAGTAGAAAGAGAGGTTGTGATTGAAGTTGTTTCTGCAGTCGATTGGTTGACGGATAAGGCATGAACCTGCTTGGTCAATGCTTCGAAAGCTGCAGAATCTACTGAACCCACTATGCCGTCAGCATGTGGTCCATGCTTAGGTCGGCCAAGATCAGTATTTGATCCCGGTGCATCTGGTATAATCTCATAAAGTAGCCCAGACTGTGCATAGACAAGGTCTAGCTGCTGGGTCCGTAAAATGGCTTCTTCCTCTGTAGACACTCCAGAAGTAGCTACTTCCTTAGAAATGTAAGGAAGGAGTGATTTCAGATACCACTCAAGAAGGAATTCTGGAGGTATATTGGCTTTAATGAGCCTCTTCCAGCTTCGCCACTCCTAAATGTGATCAGATAAGTGAGTGGCCTTATTCTGTCTAAATGTAGACAAAAGATCTGTCCCATCATTGTATCGAATAGGAAGTTGGAAGTGGTTTAGAAAAACAGTCACGAGATCCTAAAAGTTAAAGAATGTGGTTGTAGGTAACTCAATGTACCATTTGGCTGCAACACCGGTTAAGGTCCTTTGGAACAGTCTCAACCTGATGGAATCTTCATTTAATGAGTTTGAGGAACACCATAAATGGAAAGTAGTGACATGGTCACCAGGGTCCTCACCAGTTTTGCCTTCGAATTTTGGAATTTCCGAAGGTAACTTGGTACGAACTGGTGGCCATGTGGCATTGTGATACACCGGATCGTTTGTCAACTTGGAAAGGTCTAGCAAGTTTAGAGTTGCCAGAAATGGTAAACGAGGTCTACAAGACGGCATTTGATAAACTGGTGTCATAAAGGGGGAACCACCCATAGTCTGACCCATGAACTGCTGGTAGGGGTTGCCCCCGACCATCTGCTGGTAAGGGTTGCCCCTAGCCTTCTATTGGTTGGGGTTGCCCCCTGTCATCTGTTGTTGCACGAAAGTATTATTGAAATTCCCCCACCCATATGAAAGTGGGTTAGTGCTCTGTGGGTTCGTCCACTGTGGCTGGGTGTTAGCCCCTCCATATTGCTGGTTAAAAATGTTACCCCCTCCTCCCGAGAATAAAGAGAAAGGTACGTTTCCTGTAGGTATATTACCATGATTCAAGTTGGGACCTGCAAAGGTATTAAAACCAATAGTAGCTGGCGTGGACGGTGCAGTCATGGTACTCATGACAGGCACAGTTGCAGAAGCATTTGTCCACACAGTGGGTGTGGAAATCCAAGTGCTGGGTATGTGATACAACGGTTGAGTCACAGGCGGTGGAACAAGATTCATTGTACTGCTAGGTCCAAAAATGGGTGTAGATGCAGATGCTATAGTTGTTGAACTTGGCATGCCTAACGTGCCAGCATTAAAGCTGAAGGACGGAGTTGACACAAAGGTTGTCTGTGCTGTACTCGACGTAGCAGCAGGGGGAGGATTTACAGTATTTGTATTCATACCTATTGTGGGAGTCTGTGGGACTCCCTGTTCGCCTCCTGTATTAGTCATAAAATGCTCAGGGGTGAAATGATATGCACTATAATCAGGTTGCTGGAAACTAACGGGTATCAGAAGCGGATTTCTAAGATTAGTCAAAGGAGGATTAAAAGGAGTGCTACTAGCTTTCCATCCTAGTCCTACTAGCTTTCCAGTCATTTTCATTTTCAGTCATGCATGCAAAATTAGGGTTTGCATGCATTTTGCATGCATTCTAGGTCATCAGTCCCAGCACCTAGTCCTCAACAAACTAGCCCCCGGAGCTTCTTTCAGATCATTCCTAGGCCTCCCAGTGACTAATGCGCCCTCCTTTGCTTCACTGCATGACAAGGGCACCTTCTTCACCTACCAGTCCATTTATATTCAATTACATTGAGTTATCTTCAGTTATTCCCTTGATTTAAGGCTTAACTGACTCTTTACTAAGTTTATCACTCTGTTGGACCTCCAGTGAGACTAGATTGACCATTCTGACTCCAGTTAACTCCTATGGCGCCCTCCACTGAGCCTCCTTCACTATATTAGTGCTTCCATGTGCCAATTACACCAACCACATTCAGTTAGACTCAGTTTGACTCCCGGTTGATCATTACTTGTGCATTGATGACTTCACTGATGAGAAGGTGGACTCCTAGTTAGGGATTGATGACTCTCCACTGATTATGGATCTGTGCATGAAGGCCAATTCGAATTCCTCCTAGTGAATTCAAATCCTCATACTCAGCATTGTATATTTACTAGTTCATTATTCTGTTAATAGTAACATGTGTAATTATTTTGCTTCAATCAGAGTTTCTTTGGATCTAAGTTCTATTGCTTGTCTCTTCTTCTATTGTTCCTAAATTCTTTCATTATGAGGTTTACATCATCTCTTTGGATCTTATGTGGGAAATTTCACAAACCTATGGTCAGATACTAAGGATACCACCACACCAAAAACTCCTGGGGGAACAGTCTCTGGTCGAATAAGAAGGCGTGTGCAGCGTAACTGAGCCCGAAACTCAAAAGAGTCCCCAAATGCGATCCAATCCTGGTATATTCTCGAAACAGAAAGTAGGAGGAGTATTCCCAACAATCTGATCTCACAAGACCTACTGCATAGATCCCAGGCAATCTTTGAATGAGGTGGGTTTACCTGTGATAGTCAAACTACGGTTTTTGCGTAATGTGTGATCTTGGGTGGTTTAAGGTGATTTAAACCCAAGATCCTAACCAAGACTAGTTGGTGTTGTGTATCCCTAAAAAAAGAAAATTGTTGCTATTTAATTTTATTAAATATTTTTAGGGTTACTTTTTTACTCAAGAGGTAGTGCGTTGTGTGGCGTGGTTGCAATAGAAAAACAAAGTGCATAAATTATAACTTTCAACAACAAAACTTTTTTATTTTTTCATTTAATGTTCTTTCCAAATTAAAAACTGAGCAAATCTAAGCAAAATTTTCTTTTTTGTTTTCTTTTCAAAAATCGAACAAAATAAACTATGCTATTTTGCAGAAATTATAAGCTTCACTATTCTTAAGCTACCAACATTTTGCTTTTTAGTTATTATGAATGAAAAAGAACTCTAAAGTAGGAAGCAAATAAGACTTATAAAAGATGTGTAAGTATGGCAAAAAGGCTCCTAAGTTCACAGTTGTCAAAACAATGGTTCGACAAAGACTTGTCCTACAAGTTTTTTCAAAAGAAAAAACCCTCACACTTGGAAACAAAGCGAAAAGAAAACAAAGAGGAGAGATGCTTTAAACTAGAAATCAAACTCAAGAGAAATGTCCCAAAGCACCAAACCCTAACAAGACCACTAAGCCAAGCAGTCGATAGGCAAGCGAGCTAACAACCACCCTAATGAAACAAAGACTGAAAGATGAAGCAAACTAAAAGTACTCCAAAACTCACTTGATACTGGAAAAGACAATGAAGTCAAGAAATGTTGGAACTCAAAAGTTTGGAAGACACCCCAAAAGGCTCCAAAAACGGATCAAACCCTAAAACAAAGGATGAGATACCTAAAGAGCAGCCAAGTGTTGGAACAAACATCAAATGCAAAGCATACAGGTTTGTAGGTCAACAACACACTATCAGGGTATAAGTAAGTGACCGTGTTCACTAAGGAACAAGGCCTAGTCTTCAAGAAGAGTAAAAAATGAACCAAACACTTCAAAAGCAAACAAGTGACCTAAAGATGACTAAAGGGACTCAAAGAAGGGTACTGAGACTCAGAGAAGAGTTACAGAACTCAAAGACCAGTCAAGAAGGCCTAAAACAAAGTCAGAAACCTACCCAAAAAGGCAGAAAACTCAACCAAACAACCAACAGAAGGCTACAGGAATGTGCCCTATTGTGCAGTAGGGAAACTAGGGCATCTGGAGAGGTGGGCGCTACTGTATAGAGACAGACTAGCGCATGGGCGCTACTGTATGTATAGCAGGGTAGCGCATAGGTCATAAAGAGTTAAAAAATAACTTTACAGAGGTGTAACAGGACTGAGTCAAGCAAAGGGAAGCAAGCAGGGACTACCTACAAGGCTTCTTAGAAGATTGAAAGGGATAAGAAGTACTAGATAGACAATCAAGAAGGGTTTCCTAGAGCAGAAAAACAACGTCCCCAGCGGAGTCGCCAGTCTGTTGGCGGGGAATACTACCCTATAGTGAGGAAATGGACACTATCAACTTAAGGGGGTGACAGGTAAACATACTGATTGCATTATAGAAGCGTTTATAAATGGAAATAGATTAGAGACCTTGAGAACATACCTTATGAACGAAGTTTGATCCTATCTCTTGTCCAACCTTGCGCTCGATCCTCAAGTCAATCTTCCTTTCAATAAACCTGCAACACAAAGACCTTTCTCAGCGTATCTTGGCCAATATAATAATGATGGAATTGACAAGTAATTCAGACATCAAGCATTAACCAACATGATCCAAATAAACACATAATCCAATAAGCACTTGATTTGGGACGAGAAAGATGTTTCAACCTTTTATTGCCAAAAGTAGATGAATGATACAAAGTATACCTCACTTTGCAGCATGCTCATGCAACCTGATCCTAGGCTCCTGCTCCTCTCTGACTTCAGAATTCTTCCAACATAAGATCCTTCAATACAAGCTTCTCATATAGAAGAGTCTCTCAATGGCTTTCATGTCTAACCCCTCTCTTCAATCCTTGTATTTATAGGACAAGGCAGGTAGTTCAGGGCGAGAGGTGGTTGCAAGGGAAGTTGGGAAACCAACTGCAACTAATCCCCATTCGTCAAATTAATATATTTTTTATCATATTTTAAGGTGTGTGCTACTATTTCACTGTGGAGTAGCACCCAGGGCACAGCTATAGTGTTTTACAACAAGCGTTCACCATTTTTTAGATGCTGTGCGCTGGTCTACTAAAGAGGAGTAGTGCCCATGAGGAGGTGTGCGCTACTATTATACACTGGAGTAGAGCACATGCGCTAGTTTGCTTGAGAGGAGTAGCACCCATGCTAAAATATGTTGTTTTTTAGGGTTTTTCCAGCTTGCAAGGAGGTGAATCAGGCCAAGGTGTCATCTGAGGTTATCATGCTCTTCAATCCAAGTTGTCCTTTTGTGTGATCGACAGCTCAAGGTGATCACGGACGGAGAAGTGCAGATTTGACCTATAACAAAAGTACATATAAGAAGATGTTCGTGCATAACATGTTCATTACTATGGATCAGGACAGAGGGATGTGATCCACCCAAGTATGATGACCTCATAGATGTAGCTTCATTTATAACAAAGTTTGAAGTGCAGATTCCAGAACAGAAGAGGGTGCTAGCATTAGATGTCGCACTTAAAGCGACACCCGCACACTAGTGGGATTATCATAAGAAGAAAAAAAGTGATTGGAAACAGTGTAAAAGGTTGTTGCAGGTCAGATTTGGCACTGAGTATACCATGTAGAATTAAGTCGAGCTTAGCTGTCCATCGGACCATGTTGCAGAGTGCATCACAACATAAAGTACATTGTCGAGACAAGAATGGACGCATCAGTTTGTACACACGTTGGATACAATTCCAAAATATGGTATATTGAGTTGGAGATGCACATAGGTACAACGGATTGGGAAGAGTGTTGATGTATATGTAACTTCGGAATGTATTTCACATATATGTATATTGTATTCCTATAGAGATGTTATTATTCCTCTATACGGAAGTGTCGTCATTTATATTGTAAGTGTCGTAACTTATACTTGATGGGTTATTAGACCACCTTGTTGGGGTCGGCCTTGTATAAGTCATGTGAGTCAAAGGGTTTTTAGACCACCCTATTGGGGGTCATCCATGTGGGTCAAAGGGTTATTAGACCACCCTAGTGGGGGTCGGCCTAGTCAGCATTATGTTAAGTGGTTAAGTTGAGGCCGACCTAGTTGAGTAAAGGTCAAGTCAAGTTAGTGTATAAATAAAGAGTGTGTCTCTCTCATTTTACACATTCTATTCTCTCACTCACACTTTGGAGAGTGGCGCACTTATGGAGGACGAGGCTCTGCTGCTAGGAGAAGACTATCTCTTGTATTTTGGTTGTATCATTGCTCTATCTATCTTTGAGGAAGTTATTGGGGTTTTTCACCTTTATGGTTTTCCCTAAGTAAACTTTGTGTCTCTAGTGTGCTTGCATTATTATGTCCATGATTGATATGCTGTAGATTTGTTGTACATGTTGTTCTCTTAGTTAATATCCTAGATCATATTGAAGTAAATTCTGAAAATTTAACATGGTATCAGAGCTAGCCTGAAAGAAGGCATGATATGGCATGTATGACACTTGTTGCACTTACAATGCTAGGGCTTGATATAGCAAAAACCAATCATCGTAGCACTTTCGCTATAAATCCATTTTGGAGATGTTTTCGGATCTAAAACTTTTACAGGTCGAAGATCAGATCCCCATGTACCTTGTGTCCAAAGGACAACCTCTAATTCATGGTACTTTGTGATTTATGATTTGTACAATATAGGGTTTCTGCCTCTTCCCGATCTGAGTCAAAAATAGGTGACTTTGGAAAAAATGTCATAACTTGGGATAGGAAGCTCCAAATGAAATTTCGTAAAAATATACAGGTAGTACAAAGATGGTACTATCTCAGGAAATGTTTTCAGATGCCAAAGTTGAACCAGTGACACGTGGCATGCCGTACAAGTTCGCTCTCCTATTTTATCCCATAAAACAGTCATGTTGTGACACTTGGAATAACTCTCTCTCAGAGAATCCAATTGAGGTTAGACCTATCGGGATGGAAATATGATAAGTTGGGCTATCTCAAAAAAAAAATTCAGACCCTGTGGATCGAAACTTTCGGAGTTACACCAGAAACAATTAGGTACATATTTCTTTCAAAACATAATTATTTTTGAGCACCTTCATTCATGGCTTCCGGAAATTAGGGTTTCAGATAAAGTTGGAATTTTTGTAATCGGAGACCACGGCTGAATGCTACTCATCAAAATCGAAATTTAGAGACCAAGATCATAATTTTTGGTTGGGCAGAAGGCTGGGCTTGATCAGACCCTAGTTTGGGACTTTGATCAGAAAAGTAGAAAATTAGGGCTTCTGCAAAAATGGGAATTTTTGAAATCTGTGACCACGGCTGGAAGATCCTCATAAAAATAGAAGCTTAGAGCTTTGGATCAAGCCTTTTGATTGGGCAGAAGAGTGGGCTTCATCAAACCCCAGTTTGGGGTCACGTCCAGTGAATCCAGAAGTTTCAAAGGCAAAATTGAGGAGTGAAACTTTGCAGTTTTCAAATTCTAAACATACCAGCTTGATCAGCTCATCAAGGCACATATTTCTATCCTTTCGAAAGTTTGAAATTCAAAGTTTGAATTTTTGGGGTTTCTCTGACAAACCCTAATCCAACTCCAGATGCAGTTCTTGCAAATCAAGTGGATTGGGTTAATCCTAGAAGAAGATGGATTGGTCACCTGCATAAGTGAAGAAGTTCTTGTTTCAGAGGGAGCTGAGGCGAAGGTCTTCCATAAGAAGATTACAAGCAATCTTGACAGGTATGGCTTACAGGTATGTTTCGAATTCTGTTCATGGTTAAGTATATGATATGTTTGTCTTCATATCATTACAGTACAATCTTGATTAATTACTAGACTTGTCGTATCACCTTAATAGAAGATATTCATTGATTAAGGTTTTGACACTTATGATTGTACTAATGCATTGTGATGTTGTATGCGGTCTATGTTGTTCGCTAACATAAAAGGTACACCAAGGAAGAAAAATCATGTTTTAGTTCAAGAACATATGATCATGATGACATGAAGACAAAGATTCATCCATTGTCATGGATCACATAGCAGATCTACTTACGAGGTATGTATAACTTGGTTCTACAATGGTTAACTTATGAGACATGCAAGTTACTAGCACAAGTCATTGAAGAGAACCAGAAGACATTATGCGGGTATGTTAGACATAACTAGCTAGCATGCTAATCCATGTATGTTTTTCCTATATCAAGCTAGAATCCTACCTTGTGTTAGGATCTTATACTGTTGTGTTGTTGATAATGATTATTCATGAAGTCATAGGTTTGAATAGTCATGGTTGTATGCATATTATGTTTCTTACCATAATTGATGATATGACTAACCAGAAGAATCATGAAGGTATAGGTTTGAGTAATCATGGGTTTATGCATTGATGATTTAACTAATCAGAAGAGACCTATGATCAAATAAGAATATGCATGAGTAAAAGAAGACTTCCCTGAAACCTTGAATACTAATGTTTATTATCTGTGAATGATCATGACTATACATGTGCAAGAGTATTGTATTTTGATAGTATTAAGATTATACTAATAAATGTGTGATTATGTATGAGACCTCAAGGATAACACAATGATGATACTAATAAGCATGCATAGTTATTAAGGATGGATATAAGTTCAAGGACAGGTAATCCAGGAAGCAAAGATCAAGAGGGAGCACACTCCAGTTGTTCCTGCAAGAAAGCAAAGGAGCACACTTCAGTAGTTTCTGCAAGGATGCAGATATTCAGAGGGATTCCACCCAGCAAACAAACAAATATAAGTATTTGAATTGTCATTTCTTACATAATGTTATTCAATGATGTATATGCTTATGTTCCTAGAATTAGGTTGTGTATTATGCATATTAGAATAGTTGCATTGATAAACAATATACTACTAATATACATGGGTAAGTGGCCTATGGCATTGTACAACATTCCATTGATACTTATCTAGAATGAAACCTCTTTGCTGACATGTTGGGAGTTGTGCACACTCTTAACAATGTTCTGGTAGAGATTGGAAGGCATCTAGAAAGTTACGGGATATGGATAAATGTTGTATTAAAGCATTGGCTAAAATAATTGCATGACCGTATGACATATTTCTTTATGTGTAAGAATTTGTTCTGAAAACTATGAGATGTTTTCTAATCATGCAATTTAACTTGTTGTGTAGGAAAGATCGTATACCATCACCTACAAAAGAAGGACTACAACATTTGTTCAAGCAACAAAGTTATTTATTGAAAATATTGAAGATATTGAAGTTCCCAGGATCTGGGAAGAATACCATGATCGAGGAGTACCAGTCGATCATGAAGATGTCTGGGATGCAGTCCCAAGACCTGAAGGGGAGTCTGTAGTGACTTCCAAGAGGATCTACAAGACCAAGCATGCTGCAGGTGGTAGCATAGAGACTTTTGCTCTTGTAGCCAGATACACTTCCAGTAGATCCGTACTTGCTCTGGCTGCAGTGATGAAATGAAAGATACACCAGATGGATTTCAAGACAGCTTTCTTGAATGGTGTAGTTGAAGAAGAAGTGTATGTGGAGCAGCCACTTAGTTCTGAGACACATGACAGGGAGTCATATATGTGCAGAACTTGGTATGGTAAGATAGACAACTTTCTATCCAGTTTGGGCTTTACCAAGAGTAAAGTGGATTCCAACCTTTACTACAAGGTTGAGGAAGGCAATCCAGTGATACTACTTTTGTATATGGATGACCTGTTTATTATAGGTGAAGATAGATTGATTTCCGACACGCAGCGGAAGCTTGCTGCCGAGTTCGAGATGAAGAACTTGGGGATGATGCACTATTTGTTTTTGGCATGGAGGTGTGGCAGAGTGTAGATGGAATCTTCCTTGGACAAGGGAAGTATTCAGTAGAGATCTTGAAGAGGTTTGGGATGATGGACTGCAAGGCTATGGCCACACCTATGGCATCGAACATGAAGCTTCTGTGTGATGCTTCATCTGAGCCGGTTGATATCACTATGTATTGTCAGATGATTGGGTCCTTGATGTACCTGACGAACACGAGACCAGATATTTGCTTTGCGGTGAACACATTGAGCCAGTTCCTAACGGATCCGAGGAGTGTTCACCTGGTTGTTGTAAAGCATATTCTGAGGTACCTGAAGGGTACAGTTGATTATGGGCTCAAGTATGATGCGAATCAAAAGTTTAACCTGCAGGGTTATGTTGATTCAGATTGGGCAGGCAGTGCTGCAGATAGGGAAGTAGTCCTGCGTAGCACTGAGTATAGCCGAAGTAGAGTATGTTGCGATGTATGAGCAGGATGCAGATGTATTGACCAAGCTGTTGGCCAGAGTGCAGTTTGAGTACTTCAGAGAGAGGCTTGGTCCACTTCAGATTGAGGTTCCTTCCAAAGGGAAGTGATGAGTCCAGAAGATGCAGATGCACATGAGCTTTTCTGACATGGTTGATGTGTTCTCCCTTGGTCGTGATGTAATTGCTGAGCCATTTTTCACATGGTGGTAGATGTGTTCTCCCATGGTGAAAAAGTAAGGGCTCGAGCCTAGGTGTTCTCCCATGTCGGTGGTGTAAGTGCTGGATGATGTGCATCTGGGCTGTGCTTCGTGGATGATGAGATGATCTGAAGAGGACGATGCTATGATGATCAGTTGGATCATTGCATCATGTTGGATGCTTGTTATGATCAGTTGGATCATTTATATGTATATGTATGTACGCATCATGTTGGATGCTGGATATGATCAGCTGGATCATTTATATGTATATGTATGTACGCATCATGTTGGATGCTGGATATGATCGGTTGGATCATTTGTATGTATTTTGTATATGCATCATGTTGGATGCTTGGACCATGTATCTGTATATGTATCAGGTGGATACATTGTATGATCAGGTAGATCATGTATGTTGATATGTATCATGTATTTGTATTTGTATCGGGTGGATACACTGTATGATCAGATGGATCATGTATGATGATATGTATCAGGTAGATACTTGGTATGCATCAGGTGGATGCATTGTATGATCAGGATGATCATGATGACGAGCTTCAGGGTGTTTCTCCAGATGATATGTATTAGGATGGTACAGTGATGATGATCAGTGTGATCATGAGCATCAGGATGATGCTTTGTGCGATGATGATCCGTTGGATCATGAGTATCAGGTTGATACTTGGAGGTCAGAGATGATATGTGGCAGGTTGTGCAAATAGCATGTAATCAGTCCTAGGAGATCTTTCCGATCATGCTGCGGCACATAAATGTTCCTGGGATACTCTTTCCGGTATTGCTATGTAGTATGTAATAAGTCCTCAGATATCCGATAGGTTGAGCTGTGTGCTCGTAATCAGTCCTGGGATGAGGTATTACTACAGGGACATGTAATCAGTCCTGGAGATCCAAGAGGTTGAGCTGTGTGCTCGTAATTAGTCCTGGGATGCTCTTTAGAGATCTTTCCGTTCGTGCTGCGGCACATAAATGTTCTTGGGATGCTCTTTAAAGGTTTTTTCTATCCACATGTAATCAGTCCCGGAGATCCAAGACGTTGAGCTGTGTGCTCGTAATAAGTCCTGGGATGCTCTTTAGAGATCTTGCCGGTCGTGCTGCGGCACATAAATGTTCCTAGGATGCTCTTTAAAGGTATTGTGGAGGAGATGCTAGGAGATCTTGCCGGTCATGCTTAGTCACATAAATGTTCCTGGGATACTCTTTTCGGTATTGCATCCGCACATAAAATTAGTCCTGAGAGGCCACCTCTATCAGACCGTTCGCATAGATGATGAAGACCTGCAGGTGGTGGGCCTACATCCAGTATGAAAAAGGACTGGCTCTGTAGAACTTTCTATGACGAGTAGATTCAAAGATTGATTGAGATAGCAGCAGCAGTGACGATGATGATGACTCGATGACGATTATCTAGTGACAATGATCCAAAGAAGATGACTTGTGCTAGAAGACTTGTGTCGAAAAATACCTTCCTAGTTAAGAGGGAGTGTTGATGTATATGTAACTTCGGAATGTATTTCGCATATATGTATATTGTATTCCTATAGACATGTTATTATTCCTCTATACGGAAGTGTCATCATTTATATTGTAAGTGTCGTAACTAGACCACCTTGATGGGTTATTAGACCACCTTGTTGGGGTCGGAATTGTATAAGTCATGTGGGTCAAAGGGTTATTAGACCACCCTATTGGGGGTTGGACATGTGGGTCAAAGGGTTATTAGACCACCCTAGTGGGGGTTAGCCCAGTCAACATTATGTTAAGTGGTTAAGTTGAGGTCGACCTAGTTGAGTAAAGGTCAAGTCAAGTTAGTGCATAAATAGAGAGTGTGTCTCTCTCATTTTACACATTCTATTCTCTCACTCACACTTTGGAGAGTGGCGCACTTGTGGAGGAGGAGGCTTTGCTGCTAGGAGAAGACTATCTCTTGTATTCTGGTTGTATCATTGCTCTATCTATCTCTGAGGAAGTTATTGGGGTTTTTCACCTTTATGGTTTTGCCCAAGTAAACTCTGTGTCTCTAGTGTGCTTGCATTATTATGTCCATGATTGATATGTTGTAGATTTGTTGTACATGTTGTTCTCTCAGTTAAGATCCTAGATCAGATTGAAGTAAATTCTGAAAATTTAACAAAGAGATGATTAGCAATTTCAAGGCAACCTGTAGTTTTGAAGATGAAACCCCGTTAGTAGGCACAACCTTGTAGGCTATCAATGCAAATATTTTTGCACCAATAAATATAACAACGTCAAGACCGCTATACATTGCACATCTAACTTCTCCCACAATGCATGAAGTTCTAGAATGTTACAATGTCAATGAGGAAGGACAGGAGGAGGAAAATCCTAGAAACTTACAAATACCAGAAAGTCAAGGTGAATGCGCAGTAGAGGAACTAGTGCTTGGATCTAGGGACTATGAAAAGCCGCTAAGAACACACAAAGTAAACATTGGCACAAAGGAGAATCCAAAGTTTGCCAATAATGTGGACTATTGGAACGGTGAGACAGTTGAAAAGATTGCTAACCTACTGCATGAATATCAAGATATTTTCCACACTAAGTTCTCGGAAATGAAGAGCATTGTGGGAGAGCTAGGTGAAATGAAGATACCATTGAATCTAGATGCCAAACCGGTAAGACAAAGACCATACCGACTAAATCCAACATACAAGTAGAAAGTCAAGGCTGAGATAGGTTAGATGCTAGAAGCAGGAATCATGGAACCATTAGAAGAATCAGAATGGATCATCCTAATGGTGGTCTAAGACAAGAATACAAGAGAAATAATAATCTATGTGGATTTATGCAAGATGAATGATGCATTTTTACATGATCCATTTCCCACACCATTTACAGATGAAATGTTGGAGAATGTAGGAGGGAAGGAAGCCTATTCATTCATTGATGGGTTTTCTGGTTACTTTTCTAGTTACCATCAGATAAAGATTACAAAGGAGGATAGACATAAGATAGCTTTTGCAATAGAATGAGGATGTTATCAGTATATGGTGATGCCCTTTGGTATGAAGAATGCACCTGCAATATTTTCCAAGGTAGTTGTTGCAACCGTTAAGGAGTTTATTCATAAGTTTTTAGAAGTATACTTGGATGATTGGACAATATTCAGTCTGTTGAAGAATCACATTGAAGTTTTATGCTTGATGTTGAATCGATGTAGACAGTTATAGATATCATTAAATATGAAGAAGTGCATCTTTTGTGTGTCATTTGGCATCTTATTGGACCATTTATTTTTGGGACAAGGACTGTTGGTGGATCCAGCAGAAATTTCAATTATTGTGGGCCTACCACCACCTACATCTTTGCAGTAGTTGCATGCTACATCGAGGCACAAAGGGTAATACAAAAAGTTTATTAAAGGTTATGTGCATATTACAGCCCCATTGGAAAATATGTTAAAGAAATATGTCAAGTTTCAATGGAGCAAGGAGTGTTAGCAGAGCTTGAACATGTTGAAGTAGAAATTGATGACTATGCCAATTTTGGTATTCTCGGATTGGAAGAAGGAATTTCATGTTCATGTAAATGCATCATCCATAGAGTTGGGCGTAGTGCTAGCACAACCAGGGGAACTTGGTGACTTAGATCACCCCATTTCATTTTCAAGTATAAAGATGTCAACTACAGAGAAGAATTACACCACTATAGAGCACGAAGGATTGGCGATGGTGTATACATTATAGAAATTCAGGCACTATTTGTTGGGATTGCGATTTAAGATGTACATTGACCATTATGTGCTGCGATATCTAGTTAATTTAAGCCAGTGTTGGGGGGGGTATGAAGATAGATATTACTATTTTAGAAATATGAATTTGAATTTGTGGTAAATACAAGGAAGTTGAACTCAGGGCCTGGTCATTTGTCACGAATAGAAACCAGAGAGGATGCAGGAAAAATAGATGAAAACCTTCCAGATGCACACTTGTTTGTAGTACAGATGGTTGATGACTACTTCGTAGAGATTGCAAAATTCTTGAGCATTGGAGTAGCCTCCCCTAAGTATATAGTTGCGCATAATAAGTAGTTAGTGGTGAAGGAAGCAGACTATGAGTTGATCATAGGAAATTAGTGCGAGTTGCGCACAGATGGAATCCTGCAATGATGTGTTTTAGAACATGAAATCAGATGATAATGAGAGAGGCCCATGAAGGTGTTGTGGGAGGCCATTATGCGGGGAAGGTGGTTGCGCATAATATTTTGTGCATAGAAATTTGGTGCCCTACCTTACACAAATATACCAAGGAATACTGTCAGACATACGATGTCTTCCAATGAGTGGGGAAGCCATCAAGGAGGGATGAGATGCCCTTGATTCCCTAAGTAACATTATATTCGTTCGATAAATGGGAATTGGATATTTTTGGACCTATTAATCCACCTACAAAGTGATTGGGAGCAAGATATATCATTACCATGAAAGACTATTTAACTAGATGGGATGAAGTAGAACCAGTGAAGGATTCAATGCATAGATAGCGACACGGTTTTTGTTTGAGAATGTGGTGACAAGATTGAGATGCCCAAGGATTTTGATGAGTGATCAGGGTACCCACTTCGTGAATAAGACAATTGCTGCTTTGAATGAAGAGTTCCAGATCTATCACAAGAAGAGCACCCCCTATCATCCTCAAGAGAATGGAACGGTTGAAGCCTTCAATAAGATCTTGGAGAATACATTGACAAAGATATGCAATGTAAACATAGATTATTGGGACTTGAGGATACCTGCAATTTTTGGAATTATAAGACAACATGCAAGAAGCTAACAAGACAAACACCATTTAGGCTAGTGTATGGGAAAGAAGCAGCCATGCCTATGGAGTTGATTGTTTCAAGTCTACGCGTTGTTGCATTGATAGAGCTCACAGATAGTGGCACATTAAAAAGAATATTGGAACAACTAATGCAATTGGAATACGACATATTTGTCGTAGGATTTCACCAGTAGGTCCAAAAAGCGTGCGAGAAAGCATGGAACGACATACATATCAAGCAAAAGAAATTCAAGGCTAGAGACCTAGTTTTCAATGTTCATGCATGAAAACAAGTTTAAGAAGTATACATGCAAGTTTAGAATGCATTGATTAGGTCCTTATGTTGTAAAAGCTGTCACGGAGGATGGGAATGTTTAGCTTGGGAAGTTGGATGGGGAACCCTAGAAGGATTTTTTAATGGAAGTCAGATGAAACTGTATAGGGACAAACGTCCTTCCGCGCAGTAGTCAGAATTAACTAAATAAAATAAAATAAAATAAAATAATGTTGCAAAAAGAAAAAGATGTTGCACAGAGAATATTGTTGCAGATAGAAGATAGTAGGTTGCAGAAAGGAAGAGTTAGAGGCAATGCAAGAAGGAAGCACACAAGAAAGATGAATAGTATGACAGGAAAAAGATTGGAAAAATTGGAAAGTAGGAGCATTAAAAGAAGTAGTAATGGAGAAAAGATAGGGATTCAGTGAATGGTACAACAATCTAGGCTAACATTGAATGCACAAATGGGAAGGAAGGAAAACAAGATAGTTAAGGAAGGGGTTAAAACCACATGAGAAATGACAAGTGTAGGGCATAAGTTTGCAAGCATTTAGAACCGAACTAACCCAAGCAGAGCATAACAAAACATAGCTGAGCTAAGTACATGATAATGGCACCAAGTGTACCGGTTTCAGTGCAACGAAAGGCACACACCAAGAATGCCTCCAATGTGATTGAAGAAGAAGTATCGATAGCAGGAACATCAGGATCGAGAAAAGGGGAAGGGACATCAAGCTCCACACCAATGAGCTTTCCAAGGGCTTAGACACCCTCGATGAAGACGAATGCAAAGCCAGTATAGTTACCGAAGGAATCAAAGTATCCCTTGGAAACACTAGAAATATCAAAAGTAGTGCGATTATGGGGGACCTGTTAGGGACCATGAATAAGATAAAGTGCGTAGATCATGATATCACCATTGAGGAGCAGTTTCTGGATCTTGCATCAACAAAGTATTTGACCCTGAGAATGAGTTCAGATTCACTGATTATCACAGTAGAGCTGTAGCAATGGGAAATGGGGTTGAAGCACTCAGGCATGCTGAAATTGATGGAGATCCTACATTTTGGCAGATGTCTGGAAGTCAACAACTGTGTACAGTTGTTGCTGATA
The DNA here is from genome assembly GCA_027924585.1 of Larix kaempferi. Taxonomy (NCBI): domain Eukaryota; kingdom Viridiplantae; phylum Streptophyta; class Pinopsida; order Pinales; family Pinaceae; genus Larix; species Larix kaempferi. The sequence goes on from BSBM01000891.1 coordinate 1,097,645, forward strand.
TGTGTACATGGAGGATTCCTATGGTTAGATACATCAATATCCATTGACAATAACCTGATTATGGAGATAATAGGAATACCGATAGTAGTGGAAGACTCAACATAGCTGATTAAGAATAAGAAGCGGGACAAAGCATTAGCCGAAAAGATGAAGGACAAGTATAGTATACACATAGCGTAGCAGAGGCTAGAGGTAGAGAGTATCAAAGATGATGCAATGAGGTTTGCAACGCAAGCGTTGGCTTGTAAACTGGTAAAAAAGAGTTGCAAAGATCAAGTAGCAGTAGGGTTTATAGTGGCAACAAAGTGGGCATAAGGTGTACAGATGAATTGGGAAACATTCCTAGTGAATGAGTTTCTCGAGGACTGTAGTGAGGTGTTAGTGCTAAAAGATGCTCTTGAGTGCAAGAAGGGAATGGCTAGTACATATTAATGATTTATTGATTTTGATTATCTGTTGGTGGCTCATAATACTAGATTCAAAATTACAGGTTGGGAATGGAGTCAAACTGCTACAACATTAAGTAATCAGAGGCAATCAAGCTGGCTATCATACAGGTTGAATTTGTAAAGGGAGATGGAGGAATAAAAGAATACAAATATGTATAAAAAATACAAACTATCCTAGATCTCATATGTTATATCACAAGACTAAATATTTAATAGACTTAAATCCTTTCTATAAATCAAATAGAAGACACTTGAACAAATACATAAAAATGGGAAATTACAATGAACATTTCACTGTGCCCAAATCCATAAATCAAGAACAATCTCTGATACTTAAAAATTGATTTAATTCAAGTGGGAAAGAATATGATATGAGAAACAAAAGGAGAAGCGACACTTTGATAACACAACTCTAAAAAATATATAATATTGTAAAACATTATAATAGGTTTGATTCGATCTCCATACAAAATTAGACACGGTTTTTAGTACTCTACGCCACAATCTTCCCCAAGGAAGATCCCCCCCTCCTATCAATGTTTTTCCTTCATATATAATAGATGGGGTTACAATTACAATTAGAAAATTTGTTACGAGAGAAAAGGATCAAAGGTCCTCTTGCCAAAGATAAGCATAACTGAAGATGATGTGTAACTTGGAAAATAGAAAATTGTTAGAGATCCAGCTCAACAATCCTCTCATCCACTCACACGTGAAAGGAAATGCAACCAAAAGAAGCAGAGAAAATAACCTTGGAAGGTCCTCTAATTCCATAGGGTAATTTTATGTGTTGTTTTATATCCTCTTATGCAAGTCGTATGTATGGATTTACTCAATATATAAAAACTTTGTAAGGAAAAGTAGGGAAAAAATAAAATTGTGGATCCTCCCCCTTCCCGCTTCGCAAAGGGGGGAAGTTAGATTCTTTAGTCATTATCATGCTATGATTTTTTTGTAAGTTTTTATTATTAGATTTTATTGTAGTTTTTCAATATAAAACTTTTACCCATTTCTGTTAAAAAAAAAACTCCATACAAAAATATTATAATTGATTCAATAATTATTTAAAATTTTACAATAATCGATCCAAATCCAAAAATTAATATTTCAAATTAAACTTCAACCATGTATATATATGAATGACAATGTTAAGTGACGAGAGAGTTTACCCTTTCTTGAGGTGTTCGTTTTTTAGGATCTTAAGGCGTTCGTTTTTTAGGATGTCGTTGTTGACTCAATAACTCCATAAATAAATATTATAATTTATCGAAAATCTATCGAATTATTTCAAATTAAAACAAACGTATTGTATTATACATATATATAAAATAACAACTTTGTGAGAGATTCTCTTTTCCTAGGTAAATGCTTGTTTTCAAGAACATCGGAAGTTGAAACATCCAATTTTTAATTGAATTTTTTTAAAAAATATTATATATATTTAAAAAAAAATACTTATTTAAAAAATATTATTCAATTTTGACATTTTTAAACATTTATAAACTTTTTATTTTTTAAAATTAAAGTATGCAACATACTTTTACTTTTTTTTCAGGGATAAAAATCTTCTATATTTAGAAACGTTAAATATATATTCTGCGTTTCCTCACAAGGACGAACAAAACAAAAGTTCAAGGACTTATAGGAAAAACATATGCTATTGCCAAAAAACATTTACAGGAAATAGCTTAATCTGCATAATTAAAAATAGGGAGAACACAATATCAAATATCCGATTTCCCACACCCAATGATTGCATCTTATGAAATTAGGACAGAGGGTGAAGAACCTTCATTGGAGATTAGAGGCCTCCATGCGACCTAAATTTCAAGAATGCAAAACGATACAAAATTATTAAAATTATTTATAAATTTTCAAAATTTAAATATTCATAATTTAGTTAAAAATTCACTGTTCATTTTAAAATTTAAAAAAAAAAATTTAAACTCTACAAAATTCTTTGAGATAGTTGTCATGTTTAATTTAATAGGATTTCAGTGTGAATAGAGAAATTAATAAATTGTGACATTAGAGTAAAAAAAGTTATAAAGATAGCACAAAAATTAGTATTCTATCTATATAATGTGAATCTATATAATGTGAAGAAGATTAAAAACTTATAGAAAGTTGACATTGATTACATCTTATTGTTCATCATTACATATAGTTTATTACTTTGATTCTTTTGAGATAACGTAAAGCAATAAACATTTTATTGATTGTTATTTTATATACCTTATATAATTTATATTTATAATAATAATAATTTAGTTATTTTTTATAATTAATTTAATATAATTTTTTATTATGAATAAAGAGATGATTTTGAGTTAGTTTAAATAAAATATCTTATTATTCATTATTTTATATAATTTATATTTATAATAATAATCACAATTTTTAGATATTTTCCATGAATAAATTAATATATTTTTTTGAATAAAGAGATTATTAAGAATGCATTTAAATATTAATAAAAATATTAAAATCTTTTATAAACAAAAAAAATTAAAAATAAGTTTTTATTGTTAATTATTTCACATAGTTTATTATTTTTATTATATGACAACTTTTGAATTTAGAAAATTTTGTTTAATATTTTAAAAATATATTTTTAGTTTTTTCAAATTCAACGATTATAAATTTTTGATGGTTCATTCTATTAAATATCATTTGTATCTATTTTATCACCATTTTCTCTCTTTGAATTATTAAAAACCATTAAACTTTCCATATATCTACTCACTCAACAAATAAATACATTACAAAATATTATATATTAAAAATACATAGATAAGACAATACTAAAATAATTGAATATTTTAGTATATGACTATACTAAAATGTAATTATAAGTGACCTCTCAACACTACCAGTTCAAGAAGGGTTAGCATAAAGATAATATGACTTGTTTAAACTATTGGGGGATAGACCAAAATGCACCTTTGAAAAATATCAATAACATTAAAAGTATTATTACAACTAAGTTTAAAGAGAAAATGCGAAGTCATAAGGATTTAGAGGATGAATTCTAACTAGCTCAAAGTAGAAAACTAACATAGCCAAAATAAGAACCAACTCTCATGAGTTTTGAAGCGAAACAAGGTGCTAGACAATTCCTAAAACAACGTGGGAGGAAAGGATTTGTTATCTGGTGAGAATAAGAGCGTTGAAGTTGAAAGTCACTTCCTCTTAGAGTGTCATGCCTATAACCACATTGTAGTTTCACAATATTTATTATAATTCCAACCTCTCTAATCTTCTAACTTGTCAAAAACTATGGTGACCTCAATACACTTATTTCTAAGAATTTTTTGCATAAGAGTGAATTATTACAACAAATCAAGAATTCCTAAGGAAATAAAATGTTTTTATTTTTTTATCAATTTGATCAAACATAAATATAATTTTAAAATAAATATTTTTTGCTTTATAACAATTATTTTGATTAAATTATATTTTTTCTTTTATTAAATGGAAAAATCAATCTTTAGCAAGTATTATAGTGATTAATTGGTCATAAAAAGTTTGACTTTTATATTAATATTAAAAAAATATAATGTTTTTAAAAGTTTTGTAATGTTTATATATTAAACTTAATATTTTGAAAATATAAATTAATTTGTAGAATTTTTAAAATTCTTTTTTTTATGATTGGCTAAATATTATGAAGTAACAATTACTCCTCCTGAATGTGAAATTGTTTAAACAAAATATTAATTTAAAATTTAAAAATTCAAATTTTTTCTTAACTTAACATGTGTATATGTACCAAAAGGTTGCATTAATGATAATAAATATTATTATATTTGTACACTGTGTTATTGATAATAAGTACACAAGTGTCCTTCCTTTCTTAAAAGCAATATACTTTGACTTAACTAATTTCATATAAATTAAAATATAATTGTAATATATAAAAATTATAGTTAAAATAAAAAAAATAAAAAAAGCCATATGACCTTAACCATTAATACCAAATGAGCATTTAGACCATTAAAAACCCCTTAAACAATGACACTAAACTAGCAAGTGGTAGCAAGCTATGACGAAATAAATGATTGAGAGGATCAATGGAGTCGAGGAGGAAAATAAATATACTAATGTTCCATATTAGAGTGCGTGTGCTCATTAACATTGGCAATTATATTTGCTAATCTTGCATGTCAAGATCAAGAATTATTTTCAATTAAAAATTCATAAAATATTGTGTATAGTTCTAATAATTTCTTGCAAATTACAATCATAGTTAAGACGATATTAATTTTAAAAAATAAATAATAATATTATTATATTATATTATATAAATGATTAAAGAAGTGAAATAAAATAGTAAATAAGTGAATGAGTGGATAAATTTAATATTTAGGTTAGGGGTTTTTGAACTTAAAATTGGCCAAGAACCTGTATATAGAGAATGATATTTCCTTCCATTACCGTGAAAAAATGTGTGTAGCGTGAGAAGTATTTGAATAGTGATTTTAGAAAATATGTTGACATTTATAATCAAGCGGATTATATTGAAATCTATAGAGGTTACTGATTAATCCAGGCTGGATCAATAATATATTTTCTATATATTCCAGGCTGGATCAATAATATATTTTCTAATATATAGAAAATAGATGGATTCAATAAAATTAATGCAGGAAGATCAATATTTGAGAAAACAGATGGATTCCATAAAATAAAATAAAATATAAATGGTTTGAACTCGATCCACCTTCGTCATCTGCAAAGGTCATACTAGTAGCACTTGAAGGTGTGGAATCCCCGCATTCAAATTTCTCCATGGATTGACACTGTTTTTATTCATAATTAAAACGCGAGCAGGAACTGCGTCAATAATGTCTAATGAGCATCATTCTTTTGGATTAGGTGTTAAAAATTTTATGAATTTTTATTAAACTTCATCTTATACATGTCTAATGAGCATCATTCAAATTTTTATATTCTTTTGGATTAGGTGTTAAATTTTTTAAACAAATGGTCATGGAAAAATTACTAATTAAATCTAGGTGTTCAGAATTTTAAATAAATGGCATGGCAAAATTACTAATTATTAATGGCATCTACTAATTACTAATTTTTAAAATTTCAAATTAATTATTTTTATTAATATCTGTCAAAAATATTAATGTATGATTACAACAAGTCTTTATTTTCACACCAAAAAAACTATAACTTGTTATTCAATAAATATCAAAGTTACATATATCAAAATCTCTGCATTCTTCAAACAAAGCAAACTACCTTCTTCACTATAACTTCCATACTTTTAGAAAAAAACAAAAAATAGATATAGAGTCTGTCCCGCATAGAAACTAGCCCTTCAAGAGACTGCAGTAAAAATTGTTTACAAAGACAAAACTATCCCCCAACTATCAACCCCAAAAGACAAACTACTATCATCAGATCCACAAAATTAGAAGATAGAAATGGAACAACAGTTCATGAGCTGCTCGTCAACAAATTCCTCGAAGGATAACACACCATTCAATTCCCCAATAGCTGACTTAGAGAGTTCATCCACCACCTTGTTATAAGCCCCGAAGATGTGTTTACAGGAAATCTAGGAAAAGTATAAGCTTAACTCATGTATCCGGTACTTCCAATGCGCCAGAAAAATAGATTACAGATCTGAATGTTTACCTTGAGCCCATCCTAATAGCACAAGAATCCCCAACAACTAAAATTTCAAAGAAACCTCTCTTTCTAGAAAACCAAAGGAGGCCCCATAATGCCAATAGTTCTGCAAACATATTAGTTCCTTCATATGCTCTCATCTTCAATTTTAGAAAGTGATAATTCTTTAAGTAAAGCACCATTCCTTCACGACACTTACCTTGATTTGATGCACCATCAAAATACCCGAGAGGTTGGTCTCTTGGTAGATTTGGCTGAGGATGAGCCTTCATATTTTTCACCTTTCTCTTTCTTTGAAATTCCAAAAACCCCAAAATAATCTTGGAGTAGATAATTGTAGAAGAGGGGATGATATTTTGGAAAATATACATGTTTCTTGATTTCTAGATTTCCCACAGCATGAATAAAGGGATGTCTCTGAATTTTACCTCCCTACCAAACCAAGAAGCATACTATCTTCAAAAGAAGAAGAACCCCAATCATTCTAAATCTGTAGGAAATTACAAACCCTTGAAAAAACTTCTTTAAACAATGTGCATCTACAAAACATATGTTGGATAATCTCACTCTCATCCATACAAAGAATACAAAGTCTCGGACCTACGAAACCCTTACACTGGAGGTTGTCCCAAGTTAACACTTTGTTGTTAAGCACCAACCAGATAAAACATTTAATTTTTAATGGGAGTACCATTTCCACAACTGCTTTCCCCACCAGCAAGTGGTCTTACTACCAAAGGAATCCATTAGAAATTCATAAGCTAATTTTGTTGTAACATTTCCGGATTGTTTATTGTATTCCCAAAAGATACAATCCTTTTCATTTTTTGGCTTAACACCCAACCTATTCATATTAAGTATGAACACATTCCATTACTCAAAGACTGTAGAAGGAAGGTTTAAAGCAGAATAAGATAACCAATACTGATTATCGAACCCATAATTACTTTTGATCTATTCCAAGACCATAATATTTCTACTATGTAGTTCAACAAAGAGATCCCGCGAGAAGGGCAGAGATTCAATCATACCTGCAATGGGATCGATGCCCAAAAAAATTTGAGAACCTGATCCAATATTCCAACTAAAATAAGCATCCAATACATTATAGAATTTCAAGAAGCTTCTCCAGAATATCAAATCTTTCCGAAAGACTTTTGCAGATTCATGAATCCAGAAAAAAAATTGAATACACCTTTATATATTTTGCAAGAGTGACCTTGCACCACAGTCCTTCCACAAACAGACAACGCCATATAATTTTTGCACATAGAGACTTGTTGAAAGACCTAAGATCCTTCAGACCCCAACCTCCAAACGATTTAGGCCTTGCAATGCTTTCCCAAGAGGAAATATGAAATTTTAAAGAATACATACTACCTACCCAAATAAAATGTGCAATCTTGCTCCTGATAATGGAGATCACCGAAGCATGAATGATCATTAAGGAGAATCGGAACACTGGGACACTTTAAAGCACAGAGGAATCCAAAATCAGTATACCTCCTAAAGAGAGGAACCTGAAAGACCAGATGCATTTGATATACTTCCCAACCCTTTTTATAATCCATCTCCAATCATGCACTGAATAATTATTTGGCTTAAGAAAAAAACAAGATATTTGAATCCCTCATTCAGATCAGTCATTTTATAAGGGAATAGAGAAGCAATTTGTTCATACATGACCGAGTCATTCCCATTTACCAGAAATTGATATTTTTGAGCACTTATCATCATCCCTTCAAAGCATCATAGAACAAAGAAACAATACCATGGTAGGACCTCCATTCCTCAATAGTCCTTCTTCCAAAAATAAGCATGTCATCCACAAAAAAAAGATGAGAAATAGAAATGGATTCATAAAATTTTATACCTTTGATCAAGTTTTCCATTTTTGCTTCATTAATCATCCTACTAAGACCATCAATGACCAAAATAAATAGAAGGGGAGATAATAGGAAGCCTTGCTTGAGACCCCTACTGCAAGCAGAAAAGGAAGTTGGAGTACCATTGACTAAATTAGAAAAGGTTGCAGAAGATATACATGCCATAATACAATTAGATACCTCAACAGATAGCCCAATTTGAATGAGGATAAAATGCGGAAAGGACCAATCGACACGATCATATGCTTCTACTAGATCAACCTTTAAAATGAGAGCCTGAAGTTTCTTCATTTTCACAATGTGCAAGAATTCCTGAGCAATACCCACAACATCTGAGATCTGTCTATTTGGAAAGAAGCCAAAATTTTCTTTAATAATATACTTGCTTAAGAAAGGCCTAATACGGTTATCAATAATCTTTGTGATTAGCTTATAGATCAAATTGCATAGAGAAATTGGTCAATAATCATTGAATGACTTTGGGAAATCCTTTTTTGGAATAAAATTGATATGATTCTGATTTAGAGATTTTGACATTAATCCTTTAAATCTAGATTCATTACCCATATCCACAAGCTCCCTCCTTAGAACAAATCAAAGAAATGAAGAAAAAAATACACCAGCCAACCATCTGGCTTGGGGATTTTTTCCTTAGCAAATTGTGATAAAAATTCTTTTACTTCATCAATGCTTACTCCTGCCCCAATCTACTTTCCTTCATCTTCATCAAAGAGCCTAGGAAATTTACGAATCACTTTTAATTGTTGATCCAGGTGGTTCAAAATCCTTGTTTTAAATACCTTTGAAATGATGCACAACTGCAGCCTCAAACTCACCATGTTCCTTGACCAACAAACCATTATAATATTTCATATCCCATATAGAATTTGGAATTCTATGTTGATTTGCAAAACGATGAAAAAATTTAGTTTTATTATCCCCAACTTCCAACAAGAGCGCTCTTCTCTTTAGAGGCCAACATTCTTATTCTATCCTTAATATTTTTTCTTTTTCTGCCTGCAAATCAACAATTTTATTCTTAGTCAAAGCTGAGAAAAGCTAATAATCATCTAGCACATACAACCTATTTAGCTCATTTTCGATTAACACCAATTCTTCAGAATCTTCTGCTTTTTTGTCTCTTTCCCAACACATAACATCTTTTTTTTAAAGAGATACTTTCTTGATAGTACTCAACATAGGAGAAAGGTGTATAGATTTAGACAATTCCTTCCACTTAGTAGTAATCAAGTTGCAAAAATCCTGCTCACCCACCCAACTATGATTAAATCTAAACGGGAACCGGGTTGACCTTCTATCCAAGTCTACTTGAAGAATTATTGCTTTGTGATCCGATACCCTTGTAGCAACAAACCAAGTATGATATCTATCAATCAATGCACATAGACGATCCAACATCATGAAACAATCTAATCTCTTTGCAATACTCGCCTTCCCCTATCTCCCATTCGACCACGTAGGGACCAACCGACTAGGAACAATATCAATTAAACCAGCTGATTCAAATAAAGAGTCGAAGTGTCCATACAAAGGATCATTTACATTTCCTGCTTCCCAAATTTAATCAGAAGATAGGGTTAAGTTTAAGTCCCTTTCCACAATTAAATATGGATCATGTAGAATTCCCACAGAATTCCCAAATCCTTAACACCATCCCAAAACTCTTGTCTGTTCCTGTAGGTTCCATAGACATTCAACAATTTTAAATGATTTTCCATTCCTCTAATTTTACCTTCGATCAAAATTCCCGCGAATGTAGAAAAGGACTTTACATTATCCATTTGTGGATCCCAAGAGACAATCTTACCACCCGGTAAACCAACAACATCTATTGCACAACATTTCCACATATGATTTAATCTTAGGAAGCAATTTTAGGCATCCACAACTGAAGACATAGTTTCCTGAAGAAAAAGGATTGAAGGCTTAATGTTTTCTAGAAACCGTTTTAGTGCATCTATTTTGGATGAGCCACCTAGCCCTCTTATGTTTAGGGAAGCAATTATCATTTAGATACATTTTCAAGGGCCGCATCCTCTTTAATATCCCTAAAATCATTTGTAAAATCTAATTCCTTTTGGAATAAAGAAGAAACCTTGGGGTTTCCAAAATGAGTATGGTCCCAATCCAATTTCTTACCCTTCTTTCCTTTCGACTGCTTTCTAATAGTAACATTTGGAGAATGGATTGAGGATATAGGAAGAGTATCATAATTTTCCTCAATTATCCCATAAAATTTTTGCAATGGTTTAATACACGTGGGGTCCACCAACGAAGGAGGAGATTGAGAATCCCTAAGTGGAGAATTTTCAAATTTTTTTAAGTGAAATTTGTTGATGTATATGTAACTTCGGAATGTATTTCATCAGTATATTATATGTATATTTATTGTACCCTTATAAGAGATGTGTTATTCCTCTATAAGGAAGTGTCGTCATGTGGATTGACAAGTGTCGCAAGTGTGTGTACTTGCCGATGGGTTATTAGACCACCTTATGGGGTCGGCCCTAATTAATATATAATATAATGTGGATGTACTAAAGTAGACAAGTCGGCCCCAGTAGGTCACTGGGCAAAAAGGTGAGTATAAATAGAGATAGGAGATCTCTATTTTACTCACTCGGAAAAGTATCTATCTCTCTCTCTGGAAAGTGGCGCACTAGTGAGGAGGAGGAGGATCATCTACTAGGAGACTATCTCTGTATTATTTGGTTGTATTTTGGTTGAGCCATTGCTCTCTCTATCTCTGAGGAAGTTGTGGGGTTTTTCACCTTAGGGTTTTCCCCACGGAAACTCTGTGTCTCTTGTCTCTATGCTTTTGATTCTTATGATGCTTGTGATGCTTGTCATATTATGATTGTCATATACTGTAGATGTTATTCTCTCAGCAAAGATCCTATAGTATTGTGATTTAATACTAAAAATTTAACATGGTATCAGAGCCTAACTGAGAAGAAGACATTTTGCAGTGACGGAAGCTTGTATTCCTTGTTTATTGGGTTTCTCTCCACAGATTTTTGAAATTCAGTATAGTAGATTGGATCTACTCATCAAGGCGCATCTTTCTGTCCAATCAGATTTCAGTTCCGAGCATTTTCAGTTTTGGCCCTAAAAATTAGGGTTTCCACAAAAATAGGAATTTCTGGAAACTGAAGGTACAGCTGGAAGCTCCTTGCAAAAATCGAAGGTTTGAGCTTTGGATCGAGATTTTTGGCTGGGTAGATCTCCGGGAAACTCAAACCCTAATTCAGGGCTCTCCCTAGTGAACCCGGGAGGACAAAAAGGCAATTTTGAAGGACAAGACTTTGCTGATCTCAAATTCTAAATGTACTAGGCTGATCAGCTCTCCAAGGCGCATCTTTCTATCCTTTCAGAATTTTGAAATTCACATTTTGAATTTTTAGGGTTTCTCTGACAAACCCTAATCCGGGACCAGATCCAGTTTTCAGCACTTCAAGTGGTAAGTTCTAAATCTTTTCTATTTCCATTTGAAGTACTCTTAAAGATGTCTCTTCACACCAAGCTTGAGGATAAGCTTGAAGGGGCTGATAACTTCCAAGCCTGGAAGTATAGGATTGGGCTAATTCTGGAAGAGAATGAGTTGGACTCATATGTGAAAGAAGACATCCCTATCCCAGAGGATGAAGAGGCCAAGGTATTGCACAAGAAGAACTTGGTCAAGGCAAAGAGAATCATTGCTGATTCTATCAAAGACCATCTCATACCCCATGTGTCTTCTCTCAAGACACCCAAAGAGATGTTTGAATCTTTGACCAAGCTATTTGAAGGAAAGAACATAAATCGGAAGATGACCCTGCGGAACCAATTGAAAGCAGTAAAGTTTCAGAATGGGGAAACCATTCAATCCTACTTTTCAAGAGTCTCTCAGATCAAGGAACAATTAGAAGCAGTAGATGAAATGGTGGAGAATGGTGAAGTGGTGATGACCACTCTAAATGGCCTACCCAGGTCATGGGATTCCTTTATTCAAGGAATTTGTGCAAGGAAGAAGTTGATCTCCTTCAGTAGACTTCGGGAAGAATGTTCTCAAGAAGAAGCTAGGCTTATAGCTCGTGAGGAAAAGATGGGAGGTGAAGATCAAGCTCTTGCAGCTCACACCAAAAGAAGCAAAACCAAGAAGGATCACCCTCACCCCAAAAGATTCCATCAAAAGAATAAGAAGGACCTAAGATGCTTCACATGCAATGAGAAGGGTCACTTTGCTTCAGATTGTCCCAAGAACAAAAGGGATAATAAGAACAACTCCAGTGAGAAGAAGAAAGGTAGCAAAAGAAGGTTTCATGCCCATGCTGCCGAAGATGATGAACCTCCAAAGAAGAAGGCTAGGGCAGAAAGTAGTAGTGATGATGACTCATCAAGTGAAGAAGAATATGTTCTAATTTCCGCTCTTACAGGTACCATCTCCCATGGATGTAATGATTGGTTGATTGATAGTGGGGCTTCCAAACACATGACTGGGTTCAAGGAATCATTTGTGAACCTTTCTGAACATGAATCACCCCATAAGGTGAAACTTGGGGATGATTATCAATACCCAATCAAAGGAAGTGGTGAAGCCTCCTACAACCTAGATTCTGGAAAATCATTGAAGATGAAGGAAGTACTTTATGTACCTGGGCTCAAGAAGAACTTACTCTCCATTTCTGCATTAGATGCAAAAGGTATGAGGGTTGCATTTGTGGATGGCCAGGTCCTAATGTGGCCAAAGGGAAAGACCATAGATGATGCAGTAGTGATTGGAAAGCAAGAGGGAGGTTTGTACAATTTGAAGGGACAATCTGAACATGCCATGGTGACATAAATACAAAGATTCATCCATAGTCATGGATCACATAGAGGTATGTATAATTTGTTTTTGCAAAAGTTAACTAATGAGTTATGCAGGTCATTGAAGAGAACAAGAACACATTGCTAGACATAACTAGCAAATATGGTGACCAGGTATGTGTTTCTTATATCATAGGATCTATCATATAAGTATGCATGGCATGATTGATGATGATTGTTCATAAAGTCATAAGTTTGAATAATCATGGGCATATGCATATTATGTGTCTTACCTTAATTAATAATATGACTAACCAGAAGAGTCATAGGTTTGAGTAATTACAGGTTTAGACATGTTATGTTTCTTATGATATGTCTAACCATAAGAGTCCTATATAAACCTTGAATGCTAATGCTTATTATTTCTGTTTGAAATGATCATGACTATACATACTTGAGATTATTGTGTTTTAATGAATGTATGATTTTACAAGGATAACACAATCATGATACTAATAAGCATGCATAGGGACCAAGGATGAATATGAGTTCAAGAACAGGTAATCCAGGAAGCAAAGATCAAGAGGGAGCACACTCCAGTGGTTTCTGCAAGGGTGCAGATATTCAGAGGAAGTTGTCCATATCTCTACATTCCACAACAAGAAGGTTTAGAAGGACTCCAGCAGCTCCTGCAAGGAAGAAAAGACTCAGAGGGAGTCCACCCAACAAACAAACAAAGTCTGTTTTGTAGGAAAGACCGTATATCTTCACCTACAAAAAGGACTACAACATTTGTTCCAGCAACAAAGATATCTATTGAAGATATTGAAATTCCCAGGATCTGGGATGAAGAAATGAAATACCATGATCCGTCGATCATGAAGAATGATGTCTGGGATGCGATCCCAAGAGCTAAAGGGAAGTCTGTTGTGACTTCCAAATAGAACTTTCAGATCAAGCATGTTGCAGATGGCAGCATAGAGAAACATAAAAGTGATGAAATAGAAGATACACCAGACAGCTTTCTTGAATGGTGTAGTTGAAGAAGAAGCAGCCACTTCGTTCTGAGACACATAATAGGAAATCATATATGTGCAGAACTTGGTATGGTGAAGATAGATTGATTGCCGACACGCTGCTGAATTCGATATGAAAGATTTGGGAATGATGCACTATTTCCTAGGTATGGAGGTGTGGCAGAATGCAGGTGGGATCTTCCTTGGTCAAGGGAAGTACACAGTAGATATCCTGAAGAGATTTGCGATGATGGATTGCAAAGCCATGGCCACACCTATGGCATCGAATCTGAAGCTTCTTTGTGATGCTTCATCTGAGCCAGTTGATGTTTCTATGTATCGTCAGATTATTGGGTCCTTGATGTACCTGACGAACACGAGACCAGATATTTGCTTTGCTGTGAACACATTGAGCCAGTTCCTGATGGATCCGAGGAGTGTTCATCTAGTTGTTGTAAAGCATGTTCTAAGGTACCTGAAGTGTACAGTGGATTATGGGCTCAGATATGAGGCAAATCAAAAGTTTAACCTACAGGGTTATGTTGATTCAGATTGGGCTGGCAGTGCTGCAGATAGGAAGAGCACATCTGGGTGTTGCTTCAGTATGGGATCAGGTGTGATCTCTTGGTTTAGCAGGAAGCAGTCCTGCGTAGCACTGAGTACAGATGAGGCAGAGTATGTTGCTGCCTGTTCAGCTAGTTGTGAGGCAGTATGGCTACGGAAGCTACTGTCTGAGTTATTTGATCTCCCGTTGGAGGCTACTAGTATCTTCTGTGATAACCAGAGTTGTGTGAAGCTGTCCGAGAACCCAGTGTTTCATGACAGGTCGAAACACATAGAGATCAAATATCACTATATCAGGGATATGGTGCAGAGAGGAGCTGTGAAGCTCCTATATGTTGCGACGGACGAGCAGATTGCAGATGTGCTGACGAAGCCACTAGCCAGGGTGAAGTTCGAGTACTTCAGAGAGAGGCTTGGCGTTATTCAGATCGAGGACACTTCGAGGAAGAAGTGACGGACACATTTGCTGAAGCCATTCCAAGCATGTTGGAAGGAGGATCCTTCACATGGCTGTGGATGTAAGCGCTGGATGATGAGCATCAGGATGATGTTCTAGTTTCTGCTTGATATGATCAGTTGGATCATTTTATGTATGTATGTACGCATCATGTTGGATGCTGGATATGATCAGTTGGATCATTTTATGTATGTATGTACGCATCATGTTGGATGCAGGATATGATCAGTTGGATCATGTGTATGTATTGTTTATGCATCATGTTGGATGCTTGGACCATGTATCTGTATATGTATCAGGTGGATACATTGTATGATCAGGTGGATCATGTATGGTGATATGTATCATGTATTTGTATTTGTATCAGGTGGATACATTGATGATCAGGAGGATCATGTATGATGATATGTATCAGGTAGATACTTGGTATGCATCAGGTAGATGCATTGATGATCAGGAGGATCATGTATGATGATATGTATCAGATAGATACTTGGTATGCATCAGGTAGATGCATTGATGATCAGGAGGATCATGTATGATGATATGTATCATATATTTGTATCAGGTGGATACATTGATGATCAGGAGGATCATGTATGATACTTGGTATGCATCAGGAAGATGCATTGATGATCAGGTAGATCATGCAGCAGGATGTTGCAGTGATGATCAGGATGATCATAGATGACGAGCTTCAGGATGTTGCTCCAGACGACATGCAGCAGGATGTTGCAGTGATGATCAGGACGATCATGGATGACGAGCTTCAGGATTTTGCTCCAGATGACATGCAGCAGGATGTTGCATTGATGATCAGGACGATCATGGATGATGAGCTTCAGGATGTTGCTCCAGATGACTTGCAGCAGGACGTTGCAGTGATTATGATCAGGACGATCATGAGTACATCAGGATGATGTATGGTGAGTATCAGGTTGATACTCTGTGGCCGTGGATCAGGTTGTGCAGATGAGCATGTCTGGGAGATCCTATAGGTCGGAGTTGTGTACCCGTAACAACCTGGGATGCTCTTTCGAGACATTGCTCTGGGAGGACATGTAATTTGTTGCCCTGGGAGATCTCAGGTCGGAGTTGTGTACCCGTAACATCCTGAGATGCTCTTGCGAGGTTTTGTCCTATGGCATGTAATTTGGGCCCTGGGAGATTTCAGGTCGGAGTTGTGTACCCGTAACATCCTGAGATGCTCTTGCGAGGTTTTTCCATGACCACATGTAATTTGTGCCCTAGGAGATCTCAGGTCGGAGTTGTGTACCCGTAACATCCTGAGATGCTCTTGCTAGGTTTTGTGGTGGAACACATGTAATTTGTGCCCTGGGAGATCTTAGGTCGGAGTTGTGTACCCGTAACATCCTAAGATGCTCTTTCGAGGTTTTGTGGTGGGGTCACATGTAATAGCGCCCTGGGAGATCCTACAGGTTGGAGTTGTGTACCCGTAATATCCTGGGATGCTCTTTCGAGGTTTTGTGACGCACGTAAAAGTCCTGAGGATTCCACAGTATGGCCAGTGATGATGAAGACCTGCAGGTGGTGGGCCTACATCCAGTATGAAAAAGGACTGGCTCTGTAGAACTTCCTATGACGAGTAGAGACAGAGATTGGACGAGATAGCAGCAGCAGTGACGATGACGATGACGATGCATCGATGATGATGATCCAGAGAAGAAGACTTGTCTAGCAAATCTGTGTCAAGAAATACCTTCCTTGTTAAGAGGGAGTGTTGATGTATATGTAACTTCGGAATGTATTTCATCAGTATATTATATGTATATTTATTGTACCCTTATAAGAGATGTGTTATTCCTCTATAAGGAAGTGTCGTCATGTGGATTGACAAGTGTCGCAAGTGTGTGTACTTGCCGATGGGTTATTAGACCACCTTATGGGGTCGGCCCTAATTAATATATAATATAATGTGGATGTACTAAAGTAGACAAGTCGGCCCCAGTAGGTCACTGGGCAAAAAGGTGAGTATAAATAGAGATAGGAGATCTCTATTTTACTCACTCGGAAAAGTATCTATCTCTCTCTCTGGAAAGTGGCGCACTAGTGAGGAGGAGGAGGATCATCTACTAGGAGACTATCTCTGTATTATTTGGTTGTATTTTGGTTGAGCCATTGCTCTCTCTATCTCTGAGGAAGTTGTGGGGTTTTTCACCTTAGGGTTTTCCCCACGGAAACTCTGTGTCTCTTGTCTCTATGCTTTTGATTCTTATGATGCTTGTGATGCTTGTCATATTATGATTGTCATATACTGTAGATGTTATTCTCTCAGCAAAGATCCTATAGTATTGTGATTTAATACTAAAAATTTAACAAAATTTTTGCTCCATAGAAGGAGAAACCTTCTCAGATAAAGGCCTAAAAATAGAACCCATAAATGGATCTATAGGAACAAAGGGTTTCGAAGGACAAGTCTCATCCTTATTACCAGTAGGCACCTCACAAATCAACATATTTTCACCCTCCAACATTAAAGGCTAATTGCATACCTTCCCATTCATCCCATAATCCACATTTTCACCAGACAACCCATTTAAACCCAAGGCTAGAAGAGAGTTTGAAATTTCATCTAGAGATATAAACTTTGATAAAACACGCGAGGATTTGCAAAAATTACCAAGAAAAAATGTTTCTGACGAAACATCCAAAGGAATGGGGAAGTTTATCCTGGAATCTAACTCATCTAATTCAATAGGCGACTCCAGACTTTTGGGATTCTCTTCAATCAAACCTTCATGCATCAGAGGACAGTTTTCCTTAACATGGCCAGTATTACGACAATGGTGACACCTAAACGGAATATGCCAATAGTCAAGTTTTTGAATAAAAGAGCCACCCTCCATAATTATTTTTAGATCCTCAGGAAATCCTTCACTAACATCAATCTCCACTAACATTTTTGGGGTTTTTTGTTCAATGACAACCAACTATTCATATTCGATGAGAATGAACCTTGTAATTGAATACGCCACTGCCATAAATCCTTTAAAGCACCAACAATGCAACGAGAAACTAGGAAGAATAACCTATAAATGACATTTATCCAGTTTCTCTTTCCAAGGGTTAAAACCATAGTTCCACCTTAACAGAACTAACAAACCCTTCTCCACAACCCATATTCTTTCCTCTATCTTTCTTCTGTCCTCTTCTTGAAGAAACTGAAAACATATCCAGCCGTTTACTAGCATTAAAACCCTAGGAACATTCTTAATGAGGGGAACCCATCTGACCCTGACCCACTCCATTAACTCCAACCGTGTGATCTTGATATGTTCAAATTTACCAATTAGAGCCCGATCAGATAAATTTGATTATACCATATCCATAGTGATATCCTTTCCTAATACACATAACGGCCACCCCTTTTTAACTCTCTCACTTTTGATTTTTCTGCGAACCCGCCCATAAGGACCAGATAAAGAAGCCCTTTTCTAAGAAAATATACCACTCGGTTCTGCCTGATTCCTAGAATATTCAACTACAGGAGATTTAGAGCCTATAATCGAAGAAATACCCAAATCGACATCCTTCGGAGGTGACAAAAAAACCCCACAACAACCATGAATATGGTTTCTATTTTTCATCAGAGATGAAAAACCATTATCATCATCGCACTTAGAAACGCTATGAGGTATGAAATCCACCAAACAATTGGGATTTTATTTAAGCCCTAGACCGCCAAAATCCTTACTCAGAGAAAGAAACCTCAGGCCCATCATTCTGATGCCATCATGATAGATTCGATCAAACCTTTCAGTTGATGTGATTGGTGTAGAGGTATCTAAAAAGTCATTTGAGTTATTTTTCCTTCCCCAACCCCCCATTACATCATGTGAAAACCAAATAAATTTTGAAAACACCAAATATTGAATAAGCGAAGAAAAAATACGAAAACCCTAAATTAGAAAAATGATGCTTAACTACAGTAAAAATAAAAGATTCCCACTTTTTTCTCGTGGTTGGTACTAAGACAATTAGGACGATCGAGGCACTCCAAGTCTACGATAGAGAAACATCATTTCCTAACTAGGGTTTTGCAGAAAAATCCTCAAATCCACCCAATCCAGCTCCCCCCCCCTACAACAAGCCCTTATTGAAAAATAAAAAATTAATTTTAAAATTTAAAATAACTAAAACAAAAAACTAGCAAAAAATTAATAATTATAAAAATATTAAAAAAACTAAAAACTAAAAACTTATTTTTAACACTTAAAAAAACTAGTGAGCAATTATTAATTAATTATTAAAAAACCTTAATTATTAATAAAAAATTTAATAAAATAAAAGACTTTAAAAACTGTTGGCAGGTGGTTTGGATGAGTCAGTATCGCAAATGCTGCGCAAGGCCGACGGTACTGCAAAAGGAGGAAAGCAGTGCGCAAGTCGATTAGTTTTTGTAGTTTTGGGTCATTTGGACCGCATTATGTGGGTTTTGGGTCATTCGACCTCATTATGTGTGTTTTGGGTCATTCGACCGCATTATGTGGGATTTTGGGTTAGCCTTTTTGTAAAGTTTGTTAACAAGTAGATAGGCGGTTGCCTAAGTGGGCCGTAAATGTAAAGGCGTAAGCCTATAAATAGACTTAGCATTGTAAGTATTGAGATATCAAGAGATAGCGGATGAATTTTCCTATTATTGTCTGGGTATGCGACAGAAGGATTATTTTGTTATATCTGGGTTTGTGCGAAGTTGAATATGATGCGACAGAGTTTTGAGTAGAATCATTGTGTTTTTCATGTTTCTATGTGGTAAATGCATTATGTGATATGAATCTGTGAATGATGCGATGTTTCCTTGCTGCAATTAATGCCTTACTGTTACATCTGCTGCACATTAGTAGTTCTGTCAATGATAAGATCTGTTGAATGATGTTGCGATCATGATTAATGCCTGAGTTGAATGCCTAGATCTATTTTTGAATGTCGCAATAAGTTAATTAGTTGATGCACAAAATCCTCCTTCATTCGGTGGAAACATGGTTCCGTCAACTCTCTCTTGAACATATCGGGTGAGACCTCATCTACTCCATAGGTGTTACTGGACAGGGTAAAGTAAAACCTGTTTGGGCCGATGCTCAAGGAGATCGCGTTGGTTTGGGTGTCGACAGTGTCAGGAACCCCTGTCGACTGGGTTTTTGTCAACAAATGGTTCCGTTTCCGGGACCATAGCGCGAAATGAAAGGACGATATGTTGTGGCTTCCGACGGGAATGGAGATTCAAGACTCGTTCGACCTAAAGTTGCAAGAGTTCCCTGAAAAAGAAAATCAAAACCCTGGGTTGTTGACAGATTGGTGGTTGGAAAAGTACATACACGACGGTCCACACGAATATTTTTTCTGCGAGTTCCCAATCATCCTGTATGAATGGTTAGTACAATTGACCTTTCAGAAGCGAAACTTCCAAGGTGGTGAGCCGACAGCCTGGACCCCAGAATTGATCCAGGAGATGCAGGGAGTCGACAACAAAGCATCGCGGGATGTCAAGGTCTGGGTCAACATTATATTGGAAGGATATATCACTGAATTTGCAATTGACACAATAAAATCCTATAGTAAAGCTGAAGGGAGTTTTTCAACGAGCCGCGAGGCAGGTTCCTGTTGTCACTACAGTTGTCCATCAAGATGCTTATTTACGAAAAGGGTATAATGAATATGCACCTCGACCAGTAAAGACCCTAGTGGGAGGAGGTTGTGGATACCATGATAGTAGGGGGGCGGTAAATGGAATGATACGGGGTAGATGGGTGCAAGTTGCGACGAGACTGTGAAGGAAGCCGAGGAAGAGAGTGGTCTTATGAGGGGAGGAGCAAGGTTTCGACATGAAAAGAAGCAGAGGACAGGAGAAGGTCCTGCTACAATCGAAACACAAAGCTGTGAAGGAATACCACATGGGACGAAGCAACCTCACAGTGCCAACGAGGGCGACCAGGCTATGCCCAGGATAGAGGCAGGACCAACCCCAAGCAGCAACGTGCCCACACCTCCGCTCACTATCTCTCAACCAGGAAGAAATACAACTTTGACACCACCGTGTTTATCTTGTCAACAAAACTTGATTGCTAGTAGTTCAACGACTATAGGAAGGAAGCCCAGGATGGCGGGCGAGGATGAAAAGTTGTCGCTGTTCCATGGAAATGGAACAGATAACCCTGAGCAATACTGGTTCTTATGTGAAGCAGTATGGACTGTTAAGCAAATTACTGATGATGATGCCAAGAAAGGACAACTGGCGACAACTCTTCCAGGTCATGCATTGGATTGGTTTATGAAGTTTGTTCAAGTTTTGACAAGTGCTCCAGAGAATACGCTGGATGACATTAGAAAAGGATTGGTTGCATAGTTCAAAAAACCCAAGTCTGAAGCACAGTATATTACAGAACTAAAAGAAATTAAGCAGTATCCCAATGAAACTGTGTGGGATTTTGACCAACGATTCAAAACAATGATGGCAAGGGTTAGCTTTGACATGAGCAATGTCTAGCACAAAGAATGGTTCATTGCTACATTGCTCCATCACATTCAATTAATGCTGATGCAACAGAACATTACAACACCAAGTGATGCCCTGGAGATTGCGATGCAGTTAGAAGCTTCGTCGATTGGTGAGAACACAGCGGGTATGTCATAGATTCAGACACAGCTGGCCAACTTGACAATACAGTTTCAAGACCTTAAGAAGGGTAAGGAACATCACAAGGAGGCTTGGTGTACGCAATGTTGTGCAGAAAGGTATACTAAGGATAGCTGCCCAGGTTTCCGCAACTATCTGGTATCCGGAGCACCGAACGCATTGAGCAGTGGGGGTATGCCATGGTGCTACATCTGTCAGGTATATGGGCATCGCCATGAGGAGTGTCAATACATGCAGAAGATGGTCACAAAACTGATGAATCTGTACTCTACATTCTTCAAGTCCGTGGGAGATGAAGACAAGGATTGTCGAGCGTATGGTTTACTTCATGAACGAATGTACGATGCATTCTATGTGAAGGATGATCAGTGTACCGTATAACAACCGCAACCGCAGCCACAGGTAGCCCAACCGCTACCTCAACCACAGGTGCAATTTGTATTGCAGCAGCAACCACAACAGTTTATGCCATAATATACTTAGATGCCGATGGCTCCGCAGTAGCCACAATATGTTCAACCAGCACCATGCGCTCAGCCAGGACAGTGTGTGCAGTTGCAACCGAATCCCATGCAGCAGCAGTTTCCTCAACCACAATATCAGTAGCAAGGGGGATTCCGTGGAGGATTCCGGGGAGGACATGGTGGAGGCTTTGGTCATTGCGGAGGATGAGGTCGTGGACCTGTCCAATGCTATAATTGTGGAGTGTTGGGACACTACCAAAGAGATTTCCCACAATTGCAGACACAGTGTACATTTTGTTTTGTTATTGATCATACTATTGAAAACCATCCACAGTTGATTGCACGATGCCAGGCAGGAAATATACCGCAGTTGTAGAATCAGAATCAGAATCAGAACCCCCGCAGAATCAAAACTAGCATCCAAATCATAACGTCAACCAGAATGTGAATAAACCTACGAAGCCACCGCTGAACCAGAATCAGGGACCGACTATTGCGACCATTTTAGCAGAGCCGAGGACACAAGATGCTGCTGTTAGTGTTATCACCCGCGGAGGTGCGACGATCGACGAAGATGGTTCGCATCCTCTGATCAGGCTGACTGGGAAGAAGAAGGAACAGTTTGACATTGATATCGAGTGTGACACATTCTTTCAAGCGCGTATTGTGATGGACAAAGATCGCGGTAAGTCCATTATTTATGACATGCCCTCGACTTTTGACTCAACGTTGGAAGCAGGACCGTCGCATCAGCATGGCACATTGCATCACTTCTTGGAAAGTTTCTTATTGCTGGAAAGAGATCCCGATGCTCTGGATGAGATCAAGAGTCTGTTGCATCGACCAACTCCAGGACAGGGGGAGTCTGCGGTGAATTCCTTGCAAAGGAAGAAGATGGGTAAAGAAATGCACATGAATGTCCATATCGGGGATTACAAGGTTGATTCAGTTATTTTGGATCTAGGCTCTGATGTTAACATATTGACAAAGCAGGCATGGCAGAAGATGGGGAGCCCAACATTGAGTTGGTCTCCCCTACAACTGCGATTGGCTAATCAGGCCAAGGTGACACCAATTGGGCGAGTTTCGCACCTAGTTGTGGATATTGAGGGAATGAAGACATATGCTGATTTTAATGTCATTGAGGTTGTTGAAGGTGGAAGCTCCTATCCCACGTTGTTGGGGATTGGATGGGATAATGACAATGCAGCAGTCATTGATTTTAAGAAGTGGATGGTGACCTTTAAAAATCCGGATCTTCGCGTCATCGCTCTGTTGGATCCAGTTGAAGGGCGACGATATATTGAACCTGTCAGGGATGAATTTGGAAGAGGATGGGATCATGCATATAATATTTCAGAAGATTATATCCATCCGACTGCTGGTAGAGAACTTGGTTAGCGCAGCTCCAGCTCTGCGTCTTTTGAATTAGATGATGCTTTAGAGAATTGACAGAATCGACTACATGAGGTATTGTTCTGGAAGTGTGGGTTGATCACACAGTCGCTGCGGCATGTTGCGACTAAGACTGTCTAGTTGCCAGTATACGAAGGATTTCCTGGATTGTCTGAATTTCTGGTTGCATTTGAAGCTAAAGTTTCAGAACCACAGAGGTTGCTAGCATTGGAGGAAGCGTTGAAGGCTACTCCAGCATGGTGGTGGGCGACCCATAAGAAGTCGATTAGTGGTTGGTCGCAGTGTCAAAGGTTGATGATAGTTCGCTTTGGCGACACTGAAATCTACCACACCGGAAGGTATGGTGGGAAGAATGACCCTGGCAGTCATCTGATGGAATGTCAGACTTTGTGGGCTTTGCGACCAAGGGATGAATGGGTCCATGCTTTTATCCATACCTTGGATGAAATGTCACGCTCATGGTATGCTTCCACTGAGTTGCGACGGGAGATTACCACATGGTTAGAATTGACATTTTTCTTTACTCATACCTTCAGCTTTGCGGATTCCAACCCCAATGTCCATAATGCTTTACAGCTCATCCGTGATGTTGTTTTGAAGGTAGTCCCAGTGGCGTATCCCATAGATCCGCATACGCATTGTAAGATGCAATCGATGATGGAATGTTATAATATCACTGGTGGGCCAAAGGATAGTGATGATCCACGGAATGTCAATATTCTGGAACCAGAAGGCAGTCGCGATGCTGTAGCTCTAGATGCACTGACAGATCCAATCAGTCAGGCACTGAAGCTCATAAAAGTCAACATTGGGATGAAGGAGAACCCAAAGTTTGCGAATGTTGGGGACTATTGGGATGAAGAGATGATGGCACAGGTCATAGACTTGTTGCATGAGTTCCAAGATTTGTTCCCTATGAAGTTTTCTGAGATGAAGGGAATCTTGGGGGATTTAGGGGAGATGAAGATTCCGCTGAAGCCAGATGCGAAACCGATTAGGCAGCGGCCGTATCGCCTGAATCCAAGACATAAGGAAAGAGTCAAAGTTGAGCTTTATCGCATGCTAGATGCTGGCATCATTGAACCAGTTGAAGAATCAGAATGGATTAGTCCAATGGTGGTGCAAGACAAGAAGACAAGTGAGGTCCGGATTTGTGTCGATTTGAGGAAGTTGAATGATGCCTGCATGCATGATCCATTTCCGACACCGTTCACTGATGAAGTACTAGAGGGCGTGGGTGGCCAAGAGATGTATTCCTTCAAAGGTCTATTTTCTGGTTATCACCAGATCAGGATTGCAAAAGAAGACCACCACAAAACAACATTCGTGACGAAATGGGGTTGTTTCCAATACATAGTGATGTCGTTTGGATTCAAAAATGCACCTGCAATCTTCTCTTGGGTTTTTGTTGCTGCTTTCATGGATTTTATTCAGAAGTTTCTGCAAGTTTACATGGACGACTAGAGAGTGTATGGCTTGATCAATGATCATCTGGAAAATCTGCGACTCATGTTGGAGCGCTATCAGCAGCATCAGATATTGCTGAACTTGAAGAAGTGCATCTTCTGTGCACCATTTGGGATATTGTTGGGTCACATTGTTTGTAAGCAGGGATTCTTGGACGACCCAACAAAGATTGCGCTCATTCTGAGCCTAACACCTCCTACTAATGTCAAGTAGTTGAGAGCGATGATGGGACATACCAATTACTATCGCAAGTTTATCCGGGGTTATGCAGCGAACACGGCCCCTATGGAGAAGTTGTTAAAGAAGGACGTGGTATTTTTGTAGAGTCCTAAATGTCAAGTCAGCTTCGAGAGGCTGAAGGCTAAGATGGATTTCGCGCCAATATTGGTATTCCCTGACTGGAGCAAGGAATTCCATGTCCATGTAGATGCATCATCGATTGCGCTGGGATTCGTACGCGCGCAACTAGGGGAAGGAGATTTGGATCACTCAATTGCTTTTGCGAGTCAGAAGTTGTCGTCTGCAGAGAGGAATTATACCACTACAGAGCGGGAAGGCTTGGCGATGGTATATGCACTGCAGAAGTTTAGGCACTACTTATTGCGAGGTCACTTCAATATGTTCGCAGACCATTCCGCTTTGAAGTATCTGGTCAATAAGCCTGTGTTAGGGGAAAGATATGTTGTTGGTTACTTCTCTTTCAAGAGTTTAATTTTGAGGTGATTGTGAAGCCAGGATGATTGAACGCAGGACCAGATCATCTATCGCGGATTGAGACAGGGGAGGAACCAACCAACATTGAAGATGGATTTCCAGATGTGCAACTATTTAGGGTTGAAGTAGCTGATGACTACTATGAAGAAATCATTCAGTTTTTGGCGACAGGTACCGCACCAGCGGGGTTCACCACAAGTCAGAAGAAGCAGCTAGTGGTTAAGTCTGTAGATTTCCAGTTGGTTGCGGGATAGTTGTACAAGTTAGGATCATACCAGGTCTTGAGGCGTTGTGTCCTACCTCACGAGCAAGGGCAGATCTTGTCGGAAGCACATGCAGGAGTGGCTGGTGGACACTATGGTGGTCGTGCGACTGCTAGGAAGGTGCTTCACGCAAGGCTTTGGTGGCCCACTCTTCACAATGATGTGACAGATTATGCGCAAACTTGCGATGTTTTTCAACGGACTGGAAAAACCTCCAGTTGGGATGAGATGCTGCTAATACCTCAAGTGACACTGCAGCCATTCGATAAATGGGTAGTGGATTTCGTGGGACCTATCAATCCACCTGGGAAGTGTACTGGTGCAAGATACATAATCACAGTGACAAATTATTTGACAAGATGGGAAGAGGCTACACCAATTGTAGATTGCACCGTTGATGGCAGGATGTCACACTAGTAGGGACAAAATGCGCAAGCAGAAGTGATTGTATCGTAGTTTGGGAACTGGTCCGCGACAGTTGCAGGGTTGCGACCTTGTCGAATCAGCCATCATTACGGATCATTGGCAGATGGGACCTTTTCATATGATCGGTCTTTTTGGAAGGTATGATCGTTAGCTATCCCGGACTGGTGCCGGAGTCAGGCACGTTTGGCACATGTAACACACTGTGGCAACATGGATGGTGGCACCAGGGGTGACGGTTCACACGTTTTGACACGAATGACAGCTGGTGGATGTATGGTCACCACTCCCCACGTAAGAATTCCGGTCTACACATGTAGGAAATGATGGAATGTTATGATGACAGGATTGGTGCCTTACGTGAATGGTGTTGTGAATGATTTTTGAGGCAGACGTCCTGGATGAGGGCAATGCATAAATACAAGTACCAGAGGCTAGATGAGCAAAGAGGTATCTACTAGATGAGAGAAATTCATGCTACGAGAGGGTTAGGAATCTAGCTAAGTTAGGAATTCCAAGGAGGCTGTGGAAATGATCCATTTCATTTCATGTGGTAGCACACCAGGTGCGATGAGGGCCCAAACGACGAGTGTGCATGAGCACCTGGAGCAGGAAGTGGTGTGGACACTCGGGTGTCACAGAGGCGAAGTCTCATCCGATATGTCTAGGCATGTGGTGGTAGTTTGAAGCTTCGTGGTCCCTGCGACCACCAGAATGACAGGGGAGGCAGTCCCCTGGTCCCGGTAGTCTGTGATCCTAGGTGCGAAATAGATGTGCCAGAGTAGTTGGCATGTTTCACACCTCAGCGCTGTTCGTCAACTTTTCTTTAGTCTGCACCATGTTCCCAGAGACTGGAGGATGAGTTTGAGAAGCACATGACATCAAGCTGAAAGATCACCGCTTTAGGTTGAAAAGTACATGACAACGAGTCGACGATCATCATAGCAGTACACAAGAGTGAGATCCAGATAACAAGAACAGTTGCAGAGGCACAGTCCAGCGATCGACGAGTCCGAGTACACCATGTCTAGCTGACGTGGCTCGAGGGTGAGCCATAAGATTGTGTTGGGGGGTTGTTGGCAGGCGGTTTGGATGAGTCAGCATCGCGGATGCTGTGCAAGGTCGATGGTACCGCGAAAGGAGGAAAGCAACGCGCAAGTCGATTAGTTTTTGTAGTTTTAGGTCATTTGGACCGCATTATGTGGGTTTTGGGTCATTCGACCACATTATGTGGGATTTTGGGTTAGCCTTTTTGTAAAGTTTGTTACGAAGTAGTTAGGTGGTTTCCTAAGTGGGATGTAAATGTAAAGGCGTAAGCCTATAAATAGACTTAGCATTGTAAGTATTGAGATATCAAGAGATAGCGGATGAATTTTCCTATTATTGTCTGGGTATGCGACAGAAGGATTATTTTGTTATATTTGCGTTTGTGCGAAGTTGAATATGATGCGACAGAGTTTTGAGAAGAATCATTGTGTCTTTCATGTTTCTATGTGGTAAATGCATTATGTGATATGAATCTGTGAATGATGCGATGTTTCCTTGCTGCAATTAATGCCTTACTGTTACATTTGCTGCACATTAGTAGTTTTGTCAATGATAAGATCTGTTGAATGATGTTGGGATCATGATTAATGCCTTAGTTGAATGCGTAGATCTATTTCTGAATGTCGCAATAAGTTAATCAGTTGATGCACAAAATCTTCCTTCATTTGGCGGAAACATGGTTCTGGAAACTCTCCCTTAAACATCTCGAGTGAGACCTTATCTGCTCTGCAACTGTTGTTGGACAGGGTAAAACCTGTCTGGGCCGGTGCTCAGGGAGATCGCAGTGGTTTGGGTGTTGACAGTGTCAGGAACCCCTGTTGACTGGGTTTTTATCAACAAAAACTATGAAAAGATTAAAAAACTAAAACTTAATTTTTTTAATAATATCATCATCAATTATACAAAATAATTTATATAATATCATACATCAATTATACAAAAGATTACGAGATCAATTTTACAAAATATAACATAATCGTATTTATACAAAACATAACATAATTTTATGGTAGGGAGTAGTTGATTTGTAGATATTACTCTTGTTTAAAAAATATACATCTCAAATAATTCCTAGAATTTTTTTTTATTAGTTAAGAGATTATATTTCTTGAATATAAGAAAACAAGTCCCAAAAATGTGGAAATCTACCTCTTACAAAACGCCTAAATAATGAATCTAACAATTTAATAATTAAGTTATGATATATTTTATTATCAAAAATAATATATACATATTTTACAAAATATGACAAGATCAATACACATCCAGGTAATCAATACTTTTTTATAAAATCAATATCGAGGTCAACCCAAAATAAATGTGCAACTTTTTTTTAGGAAGAGAAAAATATACTATATTATAGTATATGTCCAGGTTGCCTGGAAAAACAAACATTTTCATAGTCTTGTAATGACATATTGGACTGATAGACATTTAATAGTTCCAATATTGACCCATCATAACAGAAAATTTTCCTGACGAGCCCATCGTTCATACTAAAATACTGGCCAATAAAGATAGACCCAAAAAATTTAACAAAACTGATTATCCAAAAAACATATGTGGATCCAATAAAGCTTATGCATGGCTATGTAAATATGATGTTTATACCGGTATTCCTCCTTAATACCGTAACTGGACCATAATAAAAAAGAATCCTGATCCTATTTTCTATGCAATGAAGGATGGTGGGATAAAATAACCACCCTTCATCACCATTGGCTCTGTGGTACCTGTGTGGAAACCACTGAACTTGCTTGCTGAAAAATGTTGGGCGTACCCTGTTAAATCACAGCAACATCAATGTATTGTTGATATAAAATACCACCTTCTTGTATCGACAGAGCTTCCTTGGATAAGTCGTCTGCAACTGAATTGAAAACTCTATATATATATGCAAAAAATAAATCTCCATAAAAGTAGCCATTAATTCTCTGATAATCTGTTGCCACTGCATAAGTTGCAAGACCTGTAATCTGCTTCTATCATTTGCCCAATCGATAATAACCCTTGAATAACCAAAAACCCTGACCTGTACAGTGTTCCCTGGGGTCTAATAAGTATTTTCCAAGGGATCTGATGTGCCCAAGGATGTAGGGTTAAGGTTTTCCTCCTCTAGGGTCAATGAGTCCTCCATAATCCTCTTCGAGCAGTTCTCTAAATCCCTATTTCCAACCCCAGGGCTATCCCCAATAATATTCAATGCTAGAGTACTATTGGAGATATGTTTGATATCATCTTGATCCAGATTGTGAAAAAGTGCAGGGTAAAATGATTTTAACTTACCGAGGATCGAAATCCAACCTGAAGAATCTATAACATATGCCTCTTATGGAGATGGATCCGACACATGTTCTTCCACCTCCAAAAAATCCTTGTGGATGCTAACATCTGATGTCCATTCCCTGAAATTCTCAATAGAATCCTTGCTATCATATGTAACATTGACATTCCTGCAATTCTTCCGTACATGTCCCACTTCCTGACACCTGGAGCATTTGCATGGAATTGCCCAGTAATCCAGATCCTGGTAGAATGTCCTGCCTCTCCATTCAATCTCCAAGCTGTCTAGGAAACCCTTAGAGATGTCCATCTCTACTAACATCCTTCCAACCCTCTTGTCCATACCCTTTAACATATCTTCCTCAATGTAAAGAAACCTATGAAGGTCATTCCCAACAACTTCAAAATCCTCTCTATGCCACTGTATATCCATGGGAAAATATGGCATTAGAACCCATATATGTCTAAAGATTTTTTTTTATGTGTAGGGATCGAAGGCCAAATTCCATATTTTCAACATGAGGCTATCTTGTCCTTTTATCTATGTCCTTTTCAACACCAGTGTAGCATGTTCAACGTTCTGAAAAATGAATCCATACCACCGTCTGTATAATATAGATATTTCAGGGCTATAACCTGTAAGGGGTTTCCATTTTGACTCCACCCAGTTCCCAATATCCCCTCACTTCATAGACTTATAGATAAATTTACCAACCAAACTAGAGAATGAGAGGCCTACGACATGCTCTAGACCAATATCCTTTCCTAACACCATCCTACGCCCATCTGCACACGAATTCCACCTCTTATATTTTTTTATAATACCTACCACCATGCCAAAAATCCTTCCCTGTGATTTTCTTACCATGATAAGTAGAATTTGTGTTATTTAGGGTTTTTTGTTCCGGAGGTATCACCCCATCATGTGAGAACTTACCACCACCACTACCACGTGTAGGGTTAGATGTTACTTCCTCCCTCTCCAACACCAAAACCATCGGTACCATTGATGGGCGGTTTTGGAGTGCAAGGTTCCCCTCCGTATTCCCTATGACACCTCTGAGTTCTGGGTGTTGTTGATAGTATATTTCCCAATAAAACTGGTCTGCTTGCATAATACCTCCCTTCTCCCACCGTTCATCGAATCTCACGTCTGCAAAATCTAATGCTTTCCCAATGTGTGGGTTCACGTTCTCCATGTTGATCGAAGTGGCCCCCATCTTGTTGAGTAGTGGACAAGACTTACAGATGCCCTTAATTCTCTGCTTGATCCGGTAAAAAAGCACAAACCTAATATTCCGTTGCACTAGAAAGGAAGAAAAAACCCGTTTTACTATCAAATCTTCCACATGTTGTAAAACCATGCTTGTCACTATCCACCTCAACCATTAATTGCCACCAAATCTTGACTTAAAAAACCCCCACTTAACCGTGGACTATGACCCATGAACACCAGGTAAAAACACAGAGCATCCTCATACCAATACACCATGGAAGATCCCTCGACCCAGTGGTTTTCCACCCTAATCCACCATGAAACCCTAACTCACCACGAAACCCTCCTCGTTTAAAATTCCAACGTTGTTGTTTACCAATCCTAAAATAAATGTGCAACTTATAAGTGAACAAACTCAAAATTCATATGCGTATATACTCAAAAGTCATATGCGTATATAAATTTGGTATATAATTTTCCAGTTTAGAATGACTCATATTATTATTGTTGTGAGGCGAGTGATAAAGAGTTTGTTAAAATAATTTGGATTTATATAAATTAAAATGATTAAAGTTTAATAAAAAATATATATATTTATGATTACATTCTTTATGAATTTAACTATTTGATATGAATGTCAAGGATAAGGTGGTCCATTGGTGGGGTTAGATGGATTTCATTCCATCCACCCAAGTTCAATTTCGTTGAGACATATTCTGGCTTGGATTAGCGGTTGACGGTTTGCTCGACCTACCATCCAAGATATGTGAGGAAGTTTGTTGATATTTCTCATGCGTTGTTGGCTTTCCTTGATTCCTTCGGAATATCAGGAAAGTGATTTTTCCGCTGGAAAAAAATAAAATAATAATAATAATATTTGATATGAATATAAGTATTTAATTATTTAGCTTTATATACAAACAAAATCAATTTATACAAAAAACATGAAATTTACAAAAAAAAAAAAAAAAATCGAATAATTAAACAATTCTTTGTAATACTTACATTTTTCTTTTCAAAAAAAAAAAAAAAAAACCACTTTCTTGCTATTTCAAAATCAAAGAAAATGAAGAATACATCAACAGTTCATCATATTGAATAGTTCCAAAAATTCTCCATGCTTGAGATACATACAATCCAAGAACAATAAGCTGTCAATATGAGTAAAATAGACAAGAAATAAAACTTCCAAAACTATAGGTACCACTAGGAATCCTTAACCCAAGAAATCCAAAAATCCCCAGTACATACAGATAATATTGAGGGAATAATACATACACTACCCCAACCTGATCATACAAAATTTAACAATTTTGTCTAGTAACACCTTCAAAGACCATAGAGCCTATAGAAATGAGATCAACCTCCTTGTTGAAGATCCTATAGATAGGAGAAAAAGAAATCTCATGGAAAGAGTCAATTAGATTTTGGATCCAATGACACCAATGAGCCGGCTGCAATACTTGAAGGTTGTATCTTCCATTTGACCATTCTATGATAACTTTTGAATCCCCATAGATATCTAGGGAGACAATACCATTTAAAAAAGCAAGTTGAAGTAGTCCCCATAACGCCAACAGTTCATCCTTTGTATAATCCCCTTCCCACTACCCATCCATAACTTGAAATAATGATCCTTGTTAATCATTAGAATCACACCACAAATGAAACTAACTACAGATGAAGCTCCATCAAAGAAACCGATATCCAAAGAGAAAGTAATGCCAGGAGAAGAATCATTTTGGGGAAAGATGGCTTCAGTCTGTTATAGAATTTTAGAAAAACAGGATCACAGAACAATAACAATAAACAGAAATGCAAATATAATCACACACACATTTACAAGAGAGACACAAATATATCGTGGTTCACCCAACTTGGGCTACGTCCACACTGAAGTTGCCAGTCCTTATTATTATACCGTCCAACAAAGTGAAAGGATACAACCTGCAGCACAGCCACTGCACTTCCTCTTCACGTTCTCACAGTCTCTCTTCTTGATCTCAGAGATCTTTACAATGCATAAAACCTAATACATCAACCCTAGCCATGTTACAATGTCTTTCTTTTATAAGGGAAATACAATGGGAAAATACCACGGGTTACCCAAAACCATGGGCCCGAAAACTGGTGGCGAAAACCCAGACTCCCCTAGGGTCATGCCGGGATCATAACCAAACCGGGGGTATGGACACGGCTGAATAATAATATCTCTGAATCTGGAGTTCAGGCTCCACAACCAACAATAGAATTCTTTATAAAATTTAATACTCTTCATGCTTCAAAAATGATAATTAGGAGGAATATGGTCAAATATCATTATGTTCCTTATATTCCATACTTCCCAACACACAAAAATAGGCAGTACTTTGTGATGGTAAGCTTTTAAACCCCATAATATGAAAAATTATCCCATATTACTAGACCCCCACGTCACAGAGATATTTAGGTATGTGTAGAAAATTTTCCATACTTTCTTATTGAAATCACAAAAGATAAAAAGATTATCCACTGAATCAACATCTTGCTTACATAATACACAACAATTGGGACCAATCCAACCCCTATGCAATAAGTTTACCCATGTCAGCAGCTGCTATTCTAGAACTAACCAGAAGAAACACTTTTATCTTTGCGGGGATATTCCACTTCCATAACTTACTAAACCATCATTTGTTATCAAAATGGCCTTGTGAGGTAATTATAGACTCATATGCATCCTTAGCAGAAATTTGATCCATATACTTGCTCCCACTCCACACAAGTTTGTTAGGAGAATCACTTAAACGAATACCAACATTATTAAGGGTGCTAATATAGCAATCCCAAACCTCTTCCCAACTACCTTGCAATCCCAAATCACTTGATTGAAGCCAGTAGTGACCATTCTATTTTTTTTTTTACTTGGAATGTATTTAATCAAAATTATGTAAATGATTTAAATATGCTAGTATGGATTCCTAGTGTGGAGATCAAGGCCAAGGCCCAACTAGTGAATAGCTAGGTATGTATGATGTAAATATTTCTATTTGGACCGTATGTTTGACTTATCATGCTAATTCGAAATATATGTAAATATGTGCTGGAAATTAATAAAATGGTCCAAGATGGTTATGTAAAGAGCACTATAGGGGCTATGATTCCACCAGAGGGTAAGAGAAAAGGGGGCCTATGGGAATCTAAATCCTTTTTTGTTGAGTGTCAACCTTAAAACTCATCCAAAATTATTCCATGTGCTTTATATGGGCCAATTACTTTATATTGACTATTAAACTCGGGGTTGTGATAGTTATGTCAGTTGTTAGGAGTCCTTTTCTTCTATGGTCAGAAACTATGTCAGTTGTATTTTCACCATCATCTCATATACCTTGGATTCAACACTCATTCTATCATTTTCTCATGGAGTTTTCTACACTACGTAGAGTTTTCCCATTGTTGTTCAGGGCCATTACTAGATTGTTTTTAACCCAAAAATTCGAATTTGGAAATCTAAAGCTGCATATGAAGGAAAAATAGATGGTTGGAGGTGAGCATAGACTTTGAGCAAGATAGGAACCCTTACCCATTGAGTTCTACTATTTTCGGATGCTTCAGAAGCCATGAATTAGCTACAGGAGGTTCTCTAATAACATACAACAGGTTGGAATCTTACTGTACACATTGGTAAGCACTGTAAATGTTGGATTTCTTGAGGAAATTGTGGATCAATAAAGGGAAATGCCTTCCTGGTGTTATGTGGGATAGTTGGAAGAAGTGTCATGGCTTTGATGGCTTAGTGAGATCCCTGTAGAGCTCTATATGAGCTTTTGGCTAAGAATAATGAGCATAATGGTTTGTGGGCTGAGAGAGAGAAGCTTGTAGGTGTTTCCTTCGCCTTAGTGGCCGTATAACCCATCTTGGGTGTGGCATCTCAACATAAATAGTGTATGCTAGATAGAGTGCCTACGGTTGGGTGGAAAATCACTCTTACACAATCAGTTGCTTGGATCTTCTTTATTTAAAGATAAGTATTATTTTGTATTGAATATGCAATGTTTAAATTGATTCTTGTAATGATTATGCTTGTAAATGCATGTGTTATGTGTTTGGATGCATTTTATTTATGTTGTGTATTCTTATTATGCATATGCACATGCATTTCTCAATAATATGGATATCAGGCGGACTTTAGAACCCCATAGTTAGTAATATCCCCTCCCGTTGGTCGGATTGAAAAAAGGAAACATTATATTCTCATATTAATCAAGATAAACCATTCATACATATCAACATTAAAGATAGTATGAATAGTAATGAAGAAGAGTAATAATGAAGAAGAAAAATAATGAAGAAATTGTCCTTATTATACAGTTATATAATGTTTAGAGAATATAAGCAATAGAATATAATGTTGGGTGATGACTCTCCTCCCAAACAAACTCCTCAAAAAATGAATTTAGAGCTGCCAAACCGTCAAACAAGAAACTATTCTAGCATTGCCATCCAATTTTAAACATGGAGTCTAAGTTCCAATAAGAAAATAGTATCCCACCACTTCCTTAAATTCTCTATAAATAAGTTTTTTTTCATTGCATCAATTTCCCTCCACAACTCCACATTCCATTATTTTATTTTTATTGTATTTCTTATTTGTTAGTTAATATAATGCTTATTAGTTATAATTGCTATTTTAGAGAATCAAGATATGGCCAAAATTACATGTCTAGTCAAACCATTACATAGTCAATGCATAGGGGCTCAACAAGAGCATTGTGTCACTTACAAGAATTGAACCTGGCTGGAGAGGGTAACAAATAGTCCTCCCAACCACCCAAGCTACATCCAATGGACTTATTATCATTATATTATTATTTTTTTCTTATCTCATTATCATTCTTATTATTTCTTTTTTCTATATTTATCTCTTTAGTTACAATTATTATTAATATTATTTATAAGGGCATGCGCAAGCTAATGAGGGTCACTTTTGGCACGTTAGATGCAATAGAAAACTGAAAAATCAAGCATCCCTCAACTTACTTGGTTTTTTTGATATACTTACACAAGATATCTTGCATCGAGTAAAAAACATGAAACGTAGGAAATTGAGTCACGTTTCCAAATATATAAGTTTTAAGTATTGAAAATTTACATAACTATGTCAAATTTCATGTTTTTCTAACAGTCACTTTTTTTTTTGGAAAATAATAAAATATATCTTTTTGTGGGTGCAGCCTTTCAGTGCCTAAATGATGGTTTCAAGATACAAAAATTGGTATACATGTATAGAACCCGTAGCACTAGTGCAACACTATTTTTCCAAAATTAAATGTTTAATTTTTATTTATTTTTTAATTATGTATGTGATCAAACCTGGAGAACGATACGTCAAATGTGGGTGTAGCCTTTGAAGGTCTTAATGCAGTTATTTTGACTTGGATTTTTTATAGCATGTAGAGCCCGGTGTCTACTAGTGCAGCATACAATTTTTTTTTAAATGGTGTTGAAATGAAAAAGTTTTGGAATAAACACTAACAACATGTTTTTTGACTTAAGGAGTGATGACAAAAGAAAATTAGGAAACAAATAAAAAATATCAATATTTTTTTTTTTAATTACATAGTTGCATAGTTGGAATCTGCATAAAAAATGCTATCTATGCCTAAAATTTCGTCAACAATGGTCATGTATGTCATGTTGTAGAGAGCGGTGAAAAACATGCATATTGAGAAAAATGGTGGGAATGCCTAATTAGCTATGGTTTAGTAAATTCCATAGCACAGGTTTGGTAAGTCTGAACCAACCACATAGGACTGTGGCTGACACGAGGGAGCGGGAGGAGGGGGTGATTAGGTACTCCAGAATGCGCGCGTTATATTTAAATTCAAATATTTAGATTGGCGCGCATTTTTGGATATACAAAACGCGCGCTCGCTCTGTATATTCAAAACGCGTGCGCGTTATGTGCATACAAAACGCGTGAGAATTTTTTATGCATAGAATGCGCGCATGTTCGTAACTTCACAAATTTATGTTTTTAAATGTTGAATAAATTTATATACCCATCACTCCCTAACCCCTCCTCTCCCTCTCCCTAATCCCCACCACTCTTTAACCCCCCTCCCTTTATCTCTCTCATAGTCCTATCACTGCTAACCCTTTCTCACTCTCTCCCCTCCTACACCTAACCCTTACTAACCCCCTCTCTATCTATCTCTTTTGTACTCCTCCACTAACCCCTATCCCGCACCCTTTTCTCTCTTCTAACCCCCTGACACCCTCCTCCCTCTCTCTCTTCTAACCCCCTAACACCCTCCTCCCTCTCTATCTCTCTATAACCCCGTAACCACCCCACCCCACCCCACCCCACCCCTAACCACCTCCCCCCACCCACACCTAACCACCTCCCCTCTCTTATTGTCTCTCTTACTCCCCATACCCCTAACCCCACTCTCTCTATCCCATCCTCCTCATAACTTCGTAACTAGTTATGTCCCATGGTTGATTTGGTTGACCATGGTTAACTATAGTTGACCATTGTTGTTCATGGTTGAATATGGTTGTCCATGGTTGACAAAGGTTGTTCAAGGATGGCTGCGATTGACTATGGTTGTTCATGGTTAACAATGGTTCAATATGGTTATTAATGGTTGACCATGTTTTTTCATGATTGTTTATGGTTGACTATGGTTGACCATGGTAGTTCAACCATGGTTGACCATGCTTGACAAGAGTTAGTTGTAGTTGGTTGACCATGTTTGTTCATGGTTGATTTTGGTTGACCATGGTTTGTTTATGCTTGTCAATGATTGACGATGGTTGGCTATGGTTGACCATGGTTGTTCATGATTAATTACAAGTAACCATGGTTATTCATGGTTGACTATGTTTGACCATTATTGACTATGGTTAGCCATATTCAACAATGGACAAGAAGGAAGGATGTCCGTTGATGTCTACATATGAGATTAAATGGACAATGACTATGGTTGGCCATTGTTGTTCATGGTTGACCAAGGTTGTTCATGATGGCTGACTATGGTTGACTATGGTTGTTCATGGTTAACCATGGTTGAATACAATTATTGATGGTTGACCATGATTGAGCATGGTTGACTATGATTATTAATGGTTGACCATGGTTGACTATGGTTAACAATGGTTGACCATTGTTGACTATGGTTGACCATGGTCAACCATCATTGACTATGCTTAACCATGGGTGACTTGGTTGACCATGGTTGACTATGGTTTCAACCATTGTTGTTCATGGTTGAATATGGTTGTTCATGGTTGACCAAGGTTGTTCATGGTTGACTATGGTTGACTATAGATGTTCATGGTTAATCATGGTTTAATATGGTTATTTATGGTTCACCATGATTGTTCATGACAGACCATGGTTGGATATTTTTATTGATGGTTAACCATGGTTGTTCATGATAAGCCATGGTTGAATATGGTTATTGATGGTTAACCATAGCCAAGCATGGTTGACAACGGTTGACCATAGTTGACGATGGTTGACGATGGTTGACTATGGTTGACCATGGTTGTGGTTGACTATGGTTGAGCATGGTTGACAATGGTTGAATATGGTTATTAATGGTTGATCTTGGTTATTTATGATTCATCATGGTTTAATATGGTTATTGATGGTTGACCATGGTGGACCATGCTCAACCATGGTTTACCATTGTTGACTATCGTTGACCATGGTTCACCATCATTGACTATGGTCAACCATGGTTGACTATGGTTCACAATTGTTAACCATGGTTGACTATGGCTGACCATAGCCAACCATGGTTGACTATGGTTAAAAATGGTCAACCATAGTCAACCATGGTTGACTATGTGTTGCAGTTGCAACCTGATCCTCAAAATTTTTATAAAATTGTAGAGCACCTCCTTTTATTTTTGATTTTACTCAGAGTTTGTTTCATCCTGGACATACTTACCTTTGACACTTAGTTTTTTTAAAAATAAAAATAAAAGATAAGGCCTTCCCGCAGTTCCAATTGCGGATTGCATTTCCAACCTTCAGAAATGGTTTTTGCAATCTTGAATGTACGCAATACCACATTTCCTGCATTTCCAATTGCGGATTGTAGATTGTGTTTCTGAACTTCAGAAATGGTTTCCACAATCCCGCATGTCCGTATTCCCGCAATTCCGCATTCCACATCCCGCATTTCCGAATTCCCCTATTTCCGATTGCGAATTGCAGACTACATTTCTGAATTTTGAAATGGCCTCCCGCATTTCTGCAGTTCCACATCCTACAGTTCCGATTGCGGATGAAATTTTTGAATTTCTAAAATTGTAATCCACAATTCCACACTCCCGCATTCCCGCAATCCCACAATCTCGCATGTCTGCAATCCCACATTTCCACATTCCCGTATTTCCAATTGTGGATTGCATTTCCAGCTGTCTGAAATGGTCTCCCACACTTCTGCATTTACGCATTTTGCATTCCCGCATTGTGGATTGCGGAAGGATGAAACTGGTCATTGTCAAAAATCGTTTCCGACTTTCCGCCTCCGCATCAGTTATCATTTTCACACTAAAACAATATCGTGGAAGTATGGATTTTTTGTTTTGTAAAAACTATTGATAAATCATACCTCTGCAATTTGTATTATGTTCATTATCACTTTGCTTAATAGTGAAGTATTCTTATGCATTGATCTTGTTGTTTCCCCAGGACATAGAGGAAGCTGAAAGGCTGCGGGTAGAAGGAGCGGTAGGAACAAGAGACAAAGTGGGCAATCCAAAGACGCAGAGGAAGCTGAAGTGATTGGTCATGTAAATACGATTTCTCTTGTAATATAAATAGATGGAAAAGGGTAGTAGATAAGAGGAATTTTGCTAGTGAAACAGATACTAGATACATTTTGTAAGAGAACTATTTTTCTGCTAATGAGGAAAGACCTGTTCGCTGGGAAAAGCTTGGATAGATTTTTGTGTGGAATTTGTGACTAACAGATAAGAACTATTTATTCTTTTGTTCATGTTCATGCTGTGAGAACTTTCTAATTTTGTTGAACTATTTCAATGGTGATGAATGATTTTACTTATCTATGTAAATGTATGTGTGATAACAGAGTAATAAATTGGTTTAATCATAATCAAAGCTATGTTTGTAATTTTCTGCTGTGAATGTGCATACTTTATCTTAATAGCTATATGTTGGATTTGTATAAGAATTCTTAGATTATTACTCTTATTTAAACTCGCTCCTTGCAAGGATAGATTAGTTAGTGTAAAATAGGGTTATATAATTGATAAGGTAGAAGTGATAAGACGGGAGGTAAGAACCTACACATCACTTGCGAGGCTTCTTCCTGTCAATTTTAGGTTAGATGCATTAGTTAGATTAGAATAACTTGCACAATCATAATTTAAACATAAATATAAACGATGGGTCGGGCCGCAACCGATACATAAATTAAACATACACACCTACGGTAGTCAGACCGTTAACCGGACGGATTCCCCATACCAAATAGTGAGTGATCTAATTGGGATTATTCATTAGGGAGAATACCTACTATCGATACTAGTATTTTCTGGGCATCAATAGTTTTGGCGCTAGAAGGAGGGCCTCTAATGTATGGCTAGCAGATGAAATTCGCTTTCACAAAGAAATTTCTCTAGGTCTCCGTTGGAAACAACCTAACTAGAAGAATTAATTTCTGAAGCTGATTATCAAGAAAAGTTGGATTCTAAAATTGATCATACTTAATGTTTATATGTTGTTCTCACACAGAAGTAGACAATTTCAGAAGACATACTAGATCATACGTGGGGAAACTTGGTGGATTATCAGTGGTACCTTTAGTACCTAGAAGGCAAGTTCCTAGAAGACAAGTTGTGCAAACTAGGGATTCTGTGCTTGTGGAATCTTTGGAAGAATTAGTTGATTTATCATTACAAGATATCCCAGATCCCATCAATCAATTGAAGCCTAATTCTCTGGATTCAATCTCTTCTCCACACATACAGAGTCTTACACCACCTCATACACATAGGGACTTCACTCAATGGCTACCTACCATAGCACGTTCGTTCGTGGCATATGAAACAATACCCCTAATTTCAAAAAAGATTGGAAAAAAACCTCCCAAAATCATTTTTTTAACCCCCACCCAATATGCCTTCCCAATTTAAAAAACCCCCTATTTTCCCTATATATTGTATGTACCCATTTTTTCACTTACATTTTTTACACCCCTTTATATATCTGCCTAGTATATTGCCATGATATCATGGGCTTGACTAAACCTCCCAAGGCCTGTAATAGGAACGAGTGGTTGGGTATTCAAGCCCCCAAGGCCTATCGAGGGCCTATAATAGGCCCTGGAGGTTCCCTGGAGGCTTAGAGCCTCCCAGGGCACCCTGGGGGCTTGGACACCTTCATGGTATACAAACAAGTGAATATGGGATAAGTAAAACACAACAATTTAGATATATAAACTTGCAAAACTCGGATAAGATTGGTGTCAAAGCCAAGTTCATTTCCCAGAAAATGAGGAAAGGGAGAGCCTTTTGACTACCTATTTGTTGCACAACAGCCATAAGATTCATCCATAACTACCCTACTCTTCTCTTCATCAACACACCGAATGTTTTGGGGTTCTAGCTTCATTATGAATCTCAAGCTAGATGAGACTGTATTTTATGCAGGGAATCCAACACCTTCAATGGAACATGTACTGATATATGACATAGCAGTAACATGACCATTGTTAATTGCAACACCTGCTAATCCAGAATTAGTCGCAACATCCAAATCTAGGATGCCCTTGGCAGGGTTCAAATTAGCATTGTACTCCACTGCAGAAGCTGGACTTGCAGGAATGCAGCTCAAAAACTTTGAGAGGTTTTTAGAGGGTTTGGAATCTTCATTATGGAATTCAACAACCATTGTTTCTGATGAGGTTAGTTCCAATCCATTCATTTGTGGCCCAAGATCCAAAGAATAATTTCCTGAATTTTCT
Organism: Larix kaempferi; assembly: GCA_027924585.1. Lineage (NCBI taxonomy): Eukaryota > Viridiplantae > Streptophyta > Pinopsida > Pinales > Pinaceae > Larix > Larix kaempferi. The sequence goes on from BSBM01000891.1 coordinate 1,139,405, forward strand.
AGAACGTTTACAGGTAGTGAGTCCTTACCTAAACATGCTGCTTGTGTTAGTATTCCTATAGCATTTTTAGATGTTGAGTTTTCACTTTCCTGAACATGTTCTGTAATTGATGGCTTACTGGAATCTAATATGTATTGTTCAGAAGAATTCTGATTACTCATTTTAGGATTGGACATTTTATTTCTCATGAACATAGCTAGGCTAGAATTCCCAGGGCTTGATGATGGTGTCAAGTCCCGAGATAGTGACTGGAAGTCATTCACCTAATTGGTTTCATCTTTCATGCTTGTCTGAAAGATGTTAATGGGCACCTCAATTATATCTCAAGTTTACTTGTTTATGAATAGCCCATACGAAGATGAATACAGAAGCATTGATGTTATGTTATGACTAACAACAATGCTTTTAACATCTTCAACATAAATAGAAACAAAGGCAGAGTTGACAACATCTACAATTTGATCATGTTTTTCAAAAGACAACCTTCCACCCAACAGATGTGACTTAAGTTGTTAAATATTGGCTTTTAAATTATTTTCACTTTGTAGTAGTATCATACAACAATATTCAAAGAACACAATATGCTTGGTCATTGTAATTTGGTTTTTATAGTGTCAAGAAAATCTTCAACATGTACATACCATCAATTCGACCAGCCATATGTGTTGGCAAAGCTTTAGGTGCAGAATCTTTATTTTCCCTCGCATTCTGCATCCAAATTTACTTGGTGAGTAGGGAAAAAACATATCCATTTTGCTCCTTTTGTGCAACCAATGAACATCAAAACCTAATAAATAAATCTACAGACATGCAAACAAACCTATTGATACATCCCACAATTCAACAAATTAGTGAGAAAACAATGGAAACAATTACTGTTGACTCAAATTTGACAACAAAGCTGTTGATCTTTCCCAGCTACAAGAATGTGGCTGTAATAGGTGCAATAGGTATGTTAGATAGAAGATTGTCATGTCTTTACGAATCAGAAGCATCTATTTTGGAATGTCTAAAACATTGAACAAAAAAATTATTGTTCATTTTCATCATACTTATAAAGTTTTTTCCACATTTTTTCTCACCTCTGAATCGCATTTCTTCCCATCAAATCAATCAAAGTGCAGTTGCTTCATTTCTAGGCCACATGTAGAACGACTATTACTGTCATACCAATCATCTGATGTATTCTCTGAGTGCCTTACAGTTAAATCTTTTTCAGTTCCTTTTGCGGAATCTTCCATTTTATGGACTTGCATGCGAACTCTTCTTGTAGCTGTACCATCAAATAAAAATCTTTGATTATGACTCTGCAACATTGGACTACAAGAGGGTACTGGATTCCAGTTTCCTCATGATCAAGCGAGTGATTAACTGACAATTGATTCCTACAAATTCCCTTTGCAATATTTTTCCAGAACTGTACAATGCTATACATATCACATAAGTCTTGCTGCAAGAAGATCTTAATTCAACAATGCTATCAGATATGTGATCAACTTTGTTATTATTTTCTCAAATCTAAGATTGCATCTCTGCCTATCACCTTCTGTGGGCATACACCACAGGAATTTTTTCATCTTGCACATGCAAAGATTTTAAGAACATAGGTACACACTAGCAAAACTTTAAAACGAGGGAAGAATGCAGTAACATTCTGTCCTAGATCTAAAACATCTTAAATAAGAAAGAGAAAATATATTTCAATTTTTAACATAGGTACACACTAGCAAAACTTTAAAACGAGGGAATAATGCAGTAACATTCTATCCTAGATCTAAAACATCTTAAATAAGAAAGAGAAAATATATTTCAATTTTTACATTACCTATGTGCTTCACTCAGATCTTTTTCAATATGTGTTACATTTCTTATTCCAAAAGCAATAGTGTAGCCATCCATTGATGCATCTTCAAATTTAAGGGCTTCTGCATCTCCTTCCATCCATATTAGTGAATGGGCCTCTCCTAGCCCTACAACTGGAAGAGTTTGTTTCAAAGGGTGCAATTTATCCTTTTGTATTAAGAAAACAGGGTTGTATACAAGCATTTATATCAACCAGTCTTAGAGGCCCAATCAAACCTTCAAAACACGGCATTGCACTTATAGTGGGAGAGTCTATTAGATACTAGAAGTCTGCTACAACCATTGGAAGTGTTTCCCAAGGGCCTCTCTAAAGCCCAACATCAAGTAATGGAGGAAGCTCTAATGAGCATAATGGAATTGCCAAAAATACATAAATAAATTGCCAAAAATAAAAACTACAAGGGAAAATCGCGGGAAAATCAAGCAAAAATGGGTTGCTTGTTTGTTTCCTAGGCTCTAACTGCTTGAAGACACATATTAAGTAGGGAGGCAATTCCAAAAGAGACCAGATTGGAAAATATTTTTAGAAGCCCTAATATTGAGCCTTCGAAACCAATTGTTGTAAGCACAAAACAATAGTGTCAATACACACACACTAGATTTGAATACCCAAGAGGGATAGTAGGCATGCAAAGTGGAAAGATTGCCACAATGTACACATGTGCTCTCCTCATTGTCTATCGACTATTTATATAAATACAAAATTGTTAGAGAAAATAAAATATACATATTTACATTACTCCATAAATGTGGGAAATGGAGTTGCAATTGTATATGTTCTCTTTTTTCATTTCTTTACAGTAGTGCAGTAAGAATCTGATTCACTGAACATGTGTTCTCTTTCCTGTACTTTATTAATCTTTGCCTTCAGTTGGTCTTCCCCATTCTTTGGGAACTGAAGATAGGATATACATGTTCTTCTCCCTAATAGGCATATCCAAGAGAGATATATCAACTTCATTAGTTTGGTCATTTTATGTGCAACCATTGGTTGTTAGGAACCCATGTCAACCCTTTTATTTACTTTGTTAGTATATTGTTGTTGGACGCATATGCTTTGTAAGTCGTCCCGTAGTATTTGTTGATCCATAGTTTGTCTTATTGTTGTTGGACGCATATGCTTTGTAATTCATCCCGTAGTAATTGTTGATCCATAGTTTGTATTGGCCCATGGTTTGTATTGACACATGGTATTGACCCATGGTATTGGCGCCTAGACTTAGTATATAAGTTTGTGTTGAGATCAATGAAGGGACCAAGAATTTAATTGTATTGAGCTTGCTCAAAGGAGGTTTCCTCCTCGAAGTGGCTTGCGATCAATATAAAAGTGATTATGAGTTCTGTTATTTATGCTATCTTGTGTGTTTTCATTAATTAAATATTGCAGGTTCTTCACATCTGGTATCAGAGCACTTTCTTGGGCGCGTTGGGTGGAATTTCTGCCAAATTGTTTTTCCGCATCTGTTGCAAGTTCGGATCTGGGAATAATCCCTATCCGCTTAACTGTCGGAAGTACTTGGGCATAATCCCTAAAACTCATTGTGAGGACTACCACAGGAACCCCAAAGTAGCTGGCCCATTGAAAGGACCTACCAGCGAAAAGGGAAACGACCCCTACCTGATTAACTAGTTCCCACCCATGAGGTAAACCAAGAGCTGTCATTTGTGGCAAAGGGGTTATCAGTTTTACTTGATCTGTGGAGTGAGGGGTACTTCCCCAATACGCAAGCCGTCAGACAGCATTGGTGGCCGAGTGAAAACCCTGAACTGTTAGGAAGCCGCACATACCTGGGGTCCATATCTATTTTTAGCTGAACTGTTGCCGATCACTGTCACACCGTTTTAGATCCAGCCGTTTCATATCTATTTAAGATCCAACCGTTTTTTATCCATTCGACACAGTTTCAGATCTCTCTGTTTTCAATCACTTCCGGGCCATTGCAGATCTATCTGTTTCAGATCCCTTCCACGCCGTAGAGACTTCAGTTTTTTCTCCATATCTCCCTTCTTTTCACTTCGTTTCCCTTGAAACTTCCCTGGAACCCCTCTAATCCCATTCTGCATATTTCATTCCTGAGGACCCTATCCCAAATTCCACTTCCCAAAGCCCGAAATCCCACATTTGTCTATTTTTAGGGTTTTCCATAACTTCTTCGGATTTCACCCAATCGCCTTCAAATTTTACCACAGAGTTCCTTTCCTAACTCTGCTTCTTTGTCCCTCTCTGCCAAATTTTCTCATTTTTTCACCCCGCTTCTGAAATCCTCATTTTTTGCTTCCCTGTCCATCAGAAAGTGTCCAAAACCTAGTCAAACCCCAATTAACCCTCCGAGTTTTTCCCAAATCCAAATTTCCCTTTACTAAATAAGCTTTTGTTTGTGTTTTTCTATCCATTCCCCCCCAAAAAAAACTCCTGGTTATGGTTGTCACCCACGTAGGAGAAACAGCCATGGAGGAAGCACTTGCAGCCATCCAAACCAAACTCCAAGATCTGGATGAAAAATTTCTCTTCTTCCATCTTCAGCATTCAGCCATGAGCAATAACTGACAACAAGAGTCTTCGACAGCCAATGGGTTCTCTTCTTCCAGGAATTTCCATGGTCCAAAGCTTGAAATTCCTTGCTTCAATGGTACTGATTTAATTGGATGGATCTATCGTGCAAAGCAATATTTCAGTCTGCATAATACTTTTGATGTCCAAAAAGTTCCACTTGCATCCTTTCATTTGGAACAGGAATCCCTTCAATGGTATCGTTGGTACGTCAAGGCTCATGACGAGCCAAAATGGAAATATTTTTTCCAACTCATTTTGCAACGATTTGGTCCTAGTGCTTTTGATGACTTCACCGGAGCACTCACTAAACTTCGTCAAAGTGGCACTGTGAGAGAATATCAGACGGAATTTGAGAAACTAGCTAATCACACAGAAGGATTGTTTGATGAATTCTACAGGAGTTGTTTTATTAGTGGTCTTAAGGATGAAATCCGGTTAGAGGTTAAAATGTTCTGTCCCAACACAATGATGGAAGTCCTAGGGTTGGCTAAGTTGGCAGAAGACAAGATTGCAGCCCAACAATGCTCCAAACCCACTTTTGTTCCATTCCGAAATATGGGTTCTCAACGACCTCCCATCCCCCCAGTTCCTCGACCAAATCCTATCAAGCATTTGTCTGAAACAGAGATGCAGGCACGCAGAGAAAAAGGGCTTTGTTATAATTGTGACGAGAAATTCACTCGGGGACATAGATGTGTTCAACAAAATCTCTATCTCTTGGATATGGATTCTCCGCCTGCCTCTACAATTGATCAAGAAACTCCAGATACAATGGATGATCAGGTCGACATTCAGGAACAACCAGAGATATCTCTCCATGATTTATCTAGTGTCACCACCCCCCAAACAATGCGGGTCAGGGGTTACTTCAAGAAGCTTCCTCTTACAATACTCATTGATTCTAGTAGCACTCATAACTTCATTGACCCTCGGATTGCCAAACATGTTGATTGTTTTGTCCATCCTTGCTCCAACTTTGAAGTCATGGTTGCCAATGGGGGCACGTTACCTTGCAAGGGGAAGTGTCACAATGTGCGTATCTCTCTAGAAGATTATAACCTGCGCTTTGACATGTTTGCCTTGTCCCTAGGCGTATGTGATGTGGTTTTGGGTGTTCAATGGTTACGCACACTTGGTCCCATCTTATGGGATTTTGCTGAACTTTGGATGCAGTTTTTAGTCAATGGGAAACAACACAAATTTAAGGGCTTACAACAAGGGTCTCTCTGCATCATCAGTTCACATCGCCTCGAAAAGATCCTTAAGAATAATTCACATGGTGTCATCACTCAACTCCATTCCTTTCAGATGCACCCATCAACGGTATCCCCTACTTCCTTGGATAGATATGCAGGTGTCCTTGCTAAAATAGTGGGCTTGTCGCCTTCAAGAGACCTTTCCGGTACGAATTTAGCTGCATCTACATCTCAGCAGGAAATGATGGCTATTTTGCATGCAGTACATAAGTGGCAGCCATACTTATTAGGGAATTATTTCTACATCAAGAATGATCTCCAGAGACTGGATTATTTCCTGGAACAATGGGTCTCCTCCCCAACACACCTAAAATGGGTTATCCAACTCATGGGTTATGCCTATGCGGCCACTTACAAGAAGGGTAAGGACAATATGGTGGCAAATGATCCTTCTCGCACATTTGATGACCCAGTTTCTCTTACAGTTATTTCTTTGTTTGTTCCAAATTGGTTGCAATTTGTTCAACAGGGCTATCTCTTCTATGAACTCCATGCTTCTTCATCAGCAGGGCACTCTGGGTTCCTCAAAATGTATGACCGGGAACAATGTAACTTCTTTTGGCAGGGACTAAAAATGACAATTCAACAGATGGTGGCTGACTGTGATACTTTCCAAGTCAACAAGGGTGAAACGACACTCCTTTCGGGACTGCTCGAACCCTTTCCCATCGCTACACAGATTTGGACAACTATTTCTATGGATTTCCTAGAAGCGTTCCAGTGGTACAATACCACATCTAAAAAGACACCATATGAAACAGTCTATGGACAGGCACCACCAGTTCTTCTTCCATACACCCTCAGTAGCTCCCCAGTTCAGGAAATTGACTCGGTTCTTCGAAACCGCGATCAAATTCTTCTCATTCTGTAGGACAATCTTCACATGGAAAGAATTCAACAGAAACTAAAATTCGATCAGCACCATTCTGAGCGCACTTTTCACGCAATTGATATGGTTATTCTATAGCCTTACAAGCAACCCTCCCTGAAACTCACAAGGCGTCAGTGGCCCGGAATGCAACCCGAGGATGCTACAGAGGAACCAGTCCTTCAGATTCTGCATCAATTTCCACATCTAAAGCTTTGAGGACAAATCTTTTTCTAAGGGAGAGGGGATGTTAGGAAACCATGTCAACCCTTCTATTTACTTTGTTAGTATATTGTTGTTGGACGCATATGCTTTGTAAGTCGTCCCGTAGTAATTGTTGATCTATAGTTTGTATTGGCCCATGGTTTGTATTGACACATGGTATTGGCGCCTAGACTTAGTATATAAGTTTGTGTTGAGACCAATGAAGGGATCGTGAAGTTAATTGTATTGAGATTGCTCCAAGGAGGTTGCCCCCTCGAAGTGTCCTGCGATCAATATAAAAGTGATTCCGAGTTCTGTTATTTCTGCTATCTTGTGTGTTTTCATTAATTAAATATTGCAGGTTCTTCACATTGGCCTAGTGGCCTCTGTGAGTCCACACTTACACTACATCACATCTTGAGCAGTTTCATATTTTTGATATTTTGTTAAAGTTAAGCTTCACCTTCTAATGTATGCCGAATTAGGTTTACCCTATGACAAAATCAAGGTACATGATCAAAAATCTTCCCTGGAATTCTAGTATATTTCAACTTTTTGGCTAACTTCAGATATTTTAAGCTCAATACTTCTCTCTAATCTATTTCGACTTAGCTTTTCAAGCAAAAAAAAATATCCATGACATTTTCACTTCACAAGCATTAAACCGACATAAAATGCCATGAAGGGCATTATGAAACACTACCATAGACCAAGCAATATTTTAAAGATCTCTTATAGATTAGATATGTTTTGATCTTGCTTTTGTAGGAGTGGGCTTTGTGCTCCCACTTTGTATAGTCACTAACATACTTAGCAATCCCATTGACCTATTTGTGGTCATTCACTGGAAATTAATAAGATTATCTTATCTAACATGTCCCTTCATGACATATTTATAAAACCTAGGATTTAAAAAATAAAAATACATAAAGACCAGATAATAGCCTACAAAGATCATAATCTAGATTTCTAGAACTGCATATACAATGGGGAAGGTATAAGTAGACAAATCTGCAAGGCTAAACAAAAGTAAGTTCTCGTGCATATTACTATTATCCATCACAGTCTCATGCATGTTACAATAACTGATATATTACCATAACTGATAATTTGATACATTTCCGTTGGGAGTGAGGGTTCAAGGCCTTGAATTTTTTTGACAGGGTCCTATACTTATTATTGCTTGCAACCCTGGTCCCTAAGACCTATTTGCCCCCAGACCATGTTTGGAACTAGGACTGATTGGTCAAATAAAGCTTTTTTTCTATTCTATCAAGATGTATAAATTATGCACTTGCAGGATAGGATTTGATGACATGTTTTAATGGTATGAGTATTCCTTCTCCGTGCCAAACTAAAACTTGTCATCCCCTGGGCTACTACTTAGATGACAGTGGCACCTTCCTCATCTTCATCGAAAGGTCATAGTTTGCAAATCTTGTAGAAGCCAGAATAAGATCTAAGACTAATGTTTCAACATATCATATGTTGAACTTTGCACAAGACCCCAATCAATAAAATTAAAGCTCATTATAGATCCAGACAAAATAGGCAATTTAAACACCAGAAATGCACTCCTTTACCATATATTTTTCCTTTAAATGACACATGTTCATACCAAGTACAACTCAAACCCTGAGTTTTGTATGAACAATGAAAACACCCCTCAATTGTTACAAACTTTAAGCTCTCCCAAACCCTAACTTACCTGTAGAAATAGTAATGATATACAAACAGTTATTTTAGAAGTAGCACATTCTCTAATATGTGAACAAACTGCTATTATGAATGAATAGAGTTGTAGAAAATAATCAGTTTTAAGCAAGCTCCCAATGTCCATGGCAAAGGTTTACCCTGGCCACATGAAGCCCCTTTTGCAAGTCAACTTGGAAATAGTAATTCACATGGGCTCTTAGAAGTATTGTGTTATGCATCAAATACAAATGACTAAAATTATGCAAGGGAATTTTCAGACATAGAGGTAAGGCCATCTTCCCCTCATCAGATGAATTGCATCTTCCATAAAATGGTTGCAACAAACTCGCAAGAATGTCAGGCCCTCAAATAGCCTGTCAAAATTAATCAAAAAGATGGGCAGGATTCCTAAGGTAGATATTTCTTTTGCAGGCCCAAAAAGTAAAGCATTATTGTTTTCCAAATAGATTTTGGTTGGGAATCTCATGGGGGCATGGCCAAATCCAAAATCACTGCATTCCTGGGGTCAAATGTAATGGATCCCTCATTTGAAAGGCAGACTCCAGTTCTACTTATGCGATAAGAGCTATATTTAGTATTATGGATTTCATTTTAGCTAAAAAGACAACAGATATTTTATCTTATGCAGTGGTATTTGGTTCCTTGGTAATAGAGGGATCTATCTTAATTCATCCATTTTGCCTCATGTACAGCTCTTACAAGCACCTGGTATATTCAAGACCAGTAAATTTGTTTCTAATTTCTTTTTTTCCAGTGCTAAAATGTTAGCAACTGCACTAAAAGGTGACTAAAAGCAAACACTAGAACACAAAGTAGTGTGCAAAAACGTGGAAAAAACAAAGAATGCAATTAGACTAACTCTTAACTAGGCAGATACTACAACATCAATTTGCTTATACATTTCATCGTCTATATTGGATAGTAATAAAAATTAGACCCGAACAATGTATACAATGAAAACGTGGCAAAATTTAAAAGAGTATGGACGGTAGATTTCCAATCCTCCCAGCCCAAACTGTAATAAACAAACATAATTTTCATCTCTTTCAACTTAACGCTCCATTATTCACTGCGTTAAATTTGGTCCTCGAGAATCATCAAATGCCATGTACAGTAACAACATGATAAAATAATGTACAGTAGATATCAACAGTAAATAATCATAACCAATATTTGAATCAACCATATAATCATATTTTTCAGATTTGATCTTGTCACCGAAGGGACAAGTCAATCTAGACAAACAATTTACGTACCTTGAGAGAGATCCAGAGAGGGTTAAACCAAAAGCATACTGACCACATACTGACCCATACTTCTTAGTCAACAAGCACATTCATACCCAATACAGTCATGCTGACAAAGGACACACAGTCATGCTGGGTAAGGATGCAGTCACATACTGCAGAGACAACAGGCATACTTTGCACAGTCATGCTTGAAAAAACACAGTCCACCCATAAAGTGAAACTCACTGTCACGCTGGGGAATACCCCACAGTCCACACAAGAAAATAGGCTCATGGCCATCTCATGGTCACGCTAGGGAAGGACCCACAGTCCACCCAAGAAAACAGATAAGGTATTAAAACATTAATAAACAGAACCTATGGACCAAGTAAGATACATGTAAGATAAAGGATCATGAGTCAACCAAGGGGGCCACAACAAAACAAACCAAAAACCCACAAGGTCAAGGTGAACTATATAAGGTGGACAAGCAACTCCTTTATAGGACCAACAAGACAAATAATCTTTTCTCTCTCTCAAGGTACATTGTTTTGTATATTTTTTTCATCACTGTATAATATTCATTAGTTATAGAAAGTAGAACCCACATAGAACCAAATAAACAACTTATACAAGGAAGAGAAGTGAAATCCATAAAAAGTAGTTAGCTTGGAAACTGCAACTGCAACTGAAATACATAAATCGACATCAAAGCAACTGCAAACCATCTCAAACAAACATAAACCATGACAAATGATGACAAAATAGTACTAGAAACAAAATAGTATCATTTTAACTAGAAAAGATAAGTTTAAAGCATAATTTTCATCTCTTTCAACTTTAACACTCCCTAAGGTCCCTATGTTAAAGTTGAAAATCATACAAAGACAATAAATAATAGCAGTATTAAATCCAAGTAAATATAACTCAAAGTACAAAGAAAACTAATACAATAACCGACTATGAGAGTTGAAACCTTCCTTATACTCAGCTTAGCACACCTAGACAGTGCAACAAAGATATCAGTCCACACAAGTCTGAACGCATAGTATTCATCTCTTTCAACTTTAACACTCCCAAATGTCCACATTCGGGATTTTTAAAGTTGAAAAAGATGAAAAATATGCTTTGAACTTATCTTTTCTCACTCTTGTCTGGTTACAGTTGAAAAGAATACTGTTAATTTTTAGATAATTTCATTCCATTATCATTCAGGATCACTAAGATAATAACATGTACATCATATCTACAACATATCAATCATAGACACAAAAGAAATCACACAAGAGACAGAGTTTCACCGGGGAAAACCAAGAAGGTGAAAAACCCCGCAACTTCCTTAGAGATAAGATAAGCCAGAAACCAAGATCACAATGATCAAACCCAATAAGATGTCTCTAGCAGATGCTCCTCCTCCTCCACTAGTGCACCACTTTCTCTCTTAGCTATGCAAGCTTGAGAAGTGAGTGAGTGAATAGAATGAGAGACACAACCTCTCTATTTATACACTGACTTGACCTGCCAATAATCCAACAGGGCCGACTTGCTACTCAAGTCTAATAACCCAACCACGTGACCTAACTAGGGCCAACCCCACATTGGTGATCTAATAACCCATCAATACAAATTACGACACTTACAATGTAAGTTGCGACACTTGCAAATACAAATGACGACACTTCCAATCAGAGGAATAATACATCTTTGTTGGATATACACTAAAGTACAAATGTAATATACAAGTGAATATCTTTCGAAGTTACAAATACATCAACACTCCCTCTTAACTAGGAAGGTATTCTCTAGACACAAGTCATCAATGCATATTGACGCAAGTCTTCAATTCTAGAGATGGATCATCATCATTGGATCACAGAGCATCATCATCATCACTACTGTTGTACTCAACATCTCGATCACTGGGCTATCTATGAATTCTTCTCGTCATAGGAAGTTCTACGGAGCCAACCCTTTTTCATGCTGGATGTAGGCCTAGCCTCCTATAGGTCTTCATCATCTCTGGCTATCCTGTGGAATCCTCAGGACTGATTACGTGCGTCAACAAAACCTTGAAAGAGCATCCTAGGACTTTTACGAGCTCACTGCTCAACCTATCGGATCTCCCAGGACCTTTTACATGTGACACTCACAACCTGTCCACGGCCACGGAGTATCATCCTGATACTCATGATCATACTGATCATATCATCTCATCGTCCACGAAGCACAACCCAGATGCACATACACAACACTTACACCACCGACATGGGAGAACACATCTACCACCATTCGGGGAAGGCTCCAGCCCTTACTTTTTCACCGTGGGAGAACACATCTACACCTTTGTGAAATATGGCTTCAGCCCCTACATCTTCATCGTGGGAGAACACATCTGCACCTTGTGAAGAATGGATCTAGCCCTTACATCTTTACTGTGGGAGAACACATCTACACCTTGTAAAGAATGGCTCCATCCCTTACATCTTCACCGTTGGAGAACACATCTACACCTTGTGAAGAATGGCTCAGCAATTACATCACAACCTTGGAAGAACACATCTACAACTTTGTCGGAAAATCTTGGCAATTACATCACGACCATGGGAGAACACATCTACACCATGTCTAAAAAGACCATGTGCATCTGTGTCTTTGGAACTCATCACACATAATCCAAATGATTATGCAATGCATCCACTTGATACATATCATCACATATGATCGTCCTGATCAGCATCATAGCATCGTCCTGATGCATATCATCCAGAGTATCATCCTGATACTCATCGCACATGATCATTCTGATCATCGTCATTGCATCGTCCTGATGCATGTCATCCTGCATGATCCAACTGATCATACCAAGCATCCAACTAATGCATATCCAAAGCAGTAACTAAAGCATCGTCCTTATGCTCATCACACAGCGCTTAAATCCATAGCCATGGGAGGGATCCTCCTACCACCATGCTTGGAATGGCTCCTGCAAATGTGTCACATCACTTCTTCCTCGAAGTATCTTCAATCTTAAGAACACCAAGCCTCTCTTTGAAGTATTCAAACTTCACTCTGGTTAGTGGTTTAGTCAACACATCTGCAACCTGATCATCCGTTGCAACATACAGGAGCTTCACTGCTCCTCTCTGCACCATATCCCTGATATAGTGATATTTGATCTCAATGTGCTTCAACCTGTCATGGAACACTGGGTTCTCAGACAGCTTCACACAACTCTGGTTGTCACAAAAGATACTAGTAGCATCCAACAGGAGATCAAATAACTCATATAGTAGCTTCCTAAGCCATACTGCCTCACAACTAGCTGAACAAGCTGCGACATACTCTGCTTCGGCTATACTTAGTGCTGCATAGGACTGCTTCCTGCTAAACCAAGAGATCACACCTGATCCCATACTGAAGCAGCACCCAGAAGTGCTCTTCCTATCTGCAGCACTTCCTGCCTAATCTGAATCAACATAACCCTCCAGGTTAAACTTTTGATTCGCATCATACTTGAGCCCATAATCAATTGTACCCTTCAAGTACCTTAGAATATGCTTTACAACAACCAAGTGAACACCTCTGGGATCCTTTAGGAATTGGCTCAATTTGTTCACCGCAAAGCAAATATCTGGCCTCGTGTTCATCAGATACATCAAGGGCCCAATCATTTGACGATACACCGTGACATCAACCGGATCAGATGAAGCATCACACAGAAGCTTCAGGTTTGATGCCATAGGTGTGGCCATGGCCTTGCAGTCCATCATCCTGAACCACTTCCGATTCTCTACTGTATACTTCCCTTATCCAAGGAATATTCCATTTGCATTATGCCACACCTCCATGCCTAGAAAGTAGTGCATCATCCCCAAGTCCTTCATCTTGAACTCGATAGCAAACTTCCTCTTTGTATCGGCAATCAATCTATCCTCACCTGTAACAAACATGTCATCCACATACAATAGTAGTATCATTGGATTGCCTTCCTCAACCTTGTAGTAAAGGTTGGAATCTGCTTTACTCTTAGTAAATCCCAAACTAGATAGGAAATTGTTCATCCTACCATACCAAGTCCTAAGAGATTGCTTCAAGCCATACAAGGATTTCTTCAATCTACACACATATGACTCCCTGTCATGTGTCTCAAAACCAAGTGGATGCTCCTCATACACTTCCTCTTCGACTACACCATTCAAGAAAGATGTCTTGACATCCATCTGGAGTATCTTCCACTTCATCATTGCAGCCAGGGAAAGTACTATTCTGATGGAAGTGTATCTGGCTACAGGAGCAAAAGTTTCTTCATAATCTATTCCTTCTTTCTGGGAGAAGCCACGAGCTACAAACCTCGCCTTGTATTTCTCTATGTTTCCATCTACAGCATGCTTGATCTTATAGATCCACTTGGAAGTCACAACAGACTTCCCTTCAAGTCTTGGGACAACATCCCAAACATCATTCTTCATGATCGACTGGTACTCCTTGATCATGGAATCCTTCCATTCTTTCTTTTCCGCTGCTTCTTCATAACTGGAAGGTTCTTTGTTCAGAATGTCACAGAGTAAGGAAACATAACTGGTATGTGATCTAGTCCTCTTCCTTTCTATGTGTTCTTCTTATGGAATGCCATACCTTTCTACATATTGAATGAGCTCTCTAGCCCATGCAGGTTTCCTCTTGTGAGAGTTCTTCTCACGGGGTGGATCTTCAATTTCATGAACTTCTTCTGAAATTGCTTCATTCATAGTGGTGTCTTGAAATCTGGTTGCCTTTGGTTCTTCATTGTCTTCAACAGGTGTTTTCCTAGATTTGATGTATGCCAAGTCTTCATCAAATGTTACATCCCTGCTAATGTCAATCTTCTTGAAACCTGGAAAGTAGATTTTGTATGCCTTCGAGCTTTCACTGTAACCCACAAAGATGCCCTTCTTTCCTGAAGGATATAGCTTTGTCCTCTTTTCCTTTGGAATGTGAGTGTATACTGGACAACCAAATATTTTGAGATGGCTAACTTATGGTTTCTTACTAGAGAATATTTCTTCAGGTGTCTTGTTGTCAAGTATCTTGTGAGGTGTTCTATTCTGCACATATACAACTGTCCTTGCTGCTTCTGCCCATAGGTGCATAGGTAGATCTTGGTCATGAAGCATTTCCCATGCTACTTCCATGATAGTTCTATTCTTCCTTTTTGCAACTCCATTCTGTTGTGGATTGTAAGGAGTATTCAACTCCCTCTTAATCCCCGAATCACTGCATAACTTCTTGAAATCACCTGAAGTGAATTCTCTGCCATTGTCGGATATGAAGGTCTTGATCTTCTTATCAGTTTGATTTTCTATCAAGGCCTTGAATTCCTTGAACTTGTCAAACACTTCATCTTTATTCTTCAAGAAGTAAACCCAAGTCTTCCTAGAGAAATCATCAATGAAGGAGACATAGTATACATACCCACTCAGAGAACTGGATGACATTGGACCACATACATCGGAGTGGATAATTTCCAATATTGCTTCTGCTTTGCTTTCACTGCTTGGAAATGCCTTCTTAGTGTTCTTTCCTTTTGCACACCCTTTGCAAATGCCTTCATGCTTTGAATGGATTTCAAAAATACCTTCTACTGCTTTGCTTGCAATTGGTAGTGCTCTATAATGCACATGTGCAAGCCTTCTATGCCAAAGTTCACTTGGATCCATGGATTCATGTACCATGGCATGTTCGGGTTGTCCCTTAAATTTGTACAATCCTCCCTCTTGCTCTCCAATCACTACTGCATCATCTATGGTCTTACCCTTTGGCCACATGAGTACTTGGCCATCCACAAATGCAACTCTAATCCCTTTTTCATCCAAAGATGATATGGATAGGAGATTCTTCTTGAGCCCAGGTACATATAAAACATCTTTCATCTTCAAATACTTCCCAGAGTCTAGCTTGTAGGAGGCTTCACCACTTCCTTTGATAGGATATTGATAGTCATCCCCAAGTTTCACTTTATGAGGTGACTCGTGTTCATATAGATCTACAAAGGATTCTTTAAACCTAGTCATGTGTTTGGAAGCCCCACTATCAATAATCCAATCATCACATCCATGAGAGATAGTACCTGTGAGAGCAGAAATTAAGACATATTCATCTTCACTTGATGAGTCATCACTTTCTGCTTTAGTTTTCTTCCTGGGAGGTTTATCATCCACGACAACATGAGCATGATATCTTCTTTTGATGTTCTTCTTCTTGTGGTTGTTGTTGTTGTTCTTTTTTTTCTTGGGACAATCTGAAGCAAAATGTCCTTTCTCATTCCATGAATAGCATCTCAGATATTTATTCTCTTTAGGATGGTAGTGAGAAAATTTCTTGTGATGAGGTGGCTCCCTCTTGATCTTCCTTTTCTCGGTGTGTGTTGTGAGAGCCTGATCTTCAATACCCATCTTTTCTTCTCGGTCCACAAGCCTAGCTTCTTCTTGTTAACATTCCTCCCATAGTCTACTGAAAGAGATCAATTTCCTTCTTGCACAGATTCCTTGGATGAATGAGTCCCATGACCTAGGTAGGCCATTCAATGTGGTCATTACAATTTCACCATTCTCCACTACTTCATCCACAACTTCAAGTTGTTCCTTGATTTGAGAGACCTTAGAAAAGTAGGATTGAATGGTCTCTCTATTCTCAAGCTTTACCCCTTTCAATTGGTTCCGTAGAGTCATCTTCTGATTTATGTTCTTTCCTTCAAACAACTTGGTCAAGGAGTCAAACATCTCCTTAGGTGTCTTTAGGGAAGACACATAAGGTATGAGATGGTCTTTAATAGAATCAACAATGATTCTCTTAGCCTTGACCAAGTTCTTCTTGTGTAAGGCTTTAGCCTCTTCTCCCTCTGGGACAGGAACCTCTTCACTTATGTAAGTGTCCAACTCATTCTCTTCTAGGATTAACCCAATCATATACTTCCAGGCTCGGAAGTTATCAGACCCTTCAAGCTTATCCTCAAGCTTGGTGTGGTGAGACATCTTAAAGAGTACTTCAAATGCAAATAGAAAAGATTTGGGTCTTATCACTTGATTTGTTGACAACTGGATCTGAAGCTGGATTAGGGTTTGCTAGAGAAACCCTAAAAATTCAAAATTTGAATTTCAAACTTCTTAAAGGATAGAAAGATGCGCCTTGCTGATCTGGTCAAGTTGGTATACTCAGAATTTGGAATCTACAAATTTTCACCCCTAAAAATTGCTTTTGAAACTTTCGGATTCACTAGACAGGACCTTGAATTAGGGTTTGATTTTCCCGAAGCTTCACCCAACTAAAAATTTCTATCCAAAGCTCTAAACTTCAATTTTTCATAGGAGCTTCCAGCCATGGTCTCAGATTTCAGAAATTCCAATTTTTGTAGAAACCCTAATTTTTAGGTCAAAAACTCAAAATGCTCAGAATTGAATTCTGTCTTTACAAAAAGATGCGCCCTTGCTAGGATAGTCAATCTAGCCTCCTACCTTTGATGATATGTGGAGAGGAACCCAAATATTAAGAAGCCCTAGCTTCTGTAGCTGTACAGTGCCTTCTTCTTAGGTCAGCTCTAATACCATGTTAATTTTTCGATAATTTCATTCCATTATCATTCATTATCACTAAGAGAACAACATGTACAACATATCTACATCATATCAATCATAGACACAAAATAAATCACACAAGAGACACAGAGTTTCACCGGGGAAAACGAAGAAGGTGAAAAACCCTGCAACTTCCTCAAAGATAAGATAAGCCACAAACCAAGATCACAATGATCAAACCCAATAAGATGTCTCTAGAAGATGCTCCTCCTCCTCCACTAGTGCGCCACTTTCTCTCTTAGCTATGCGAGCTTGAGAAGTGAGTGAGTGAATAGAATGAGAGACACAACCCCTCTATTTATACACTGACTTGACCTGCCAATAATCCAACAGGGCCGACTTGCTACTCAAGTCTAATAACCCAACCACATGACCTAACTAGGGCCGACCCCACACTGGTGGTTTAATAAACCATCAATACAAATGACGAAACTTACAATGTAACTTGCGACACTTGCAAATACAAATGACGACACTTCCAATCAGAGGAATAATACATCTCTGTTGAATATACAATAAAGTACAAATGTAATATACAAGTGAATATCTTCCGAAGTTACAAATACATCAACACATACAAAGACAATAAATAACATCAGTAGTAAATCCAACTCGTGTCTAGCTCAAAGTACAAAGAAAACAATTAATATAACCCACTAGGAGAGTTGAAACGTGGTTGAAACCTTCCCTATACTCAACAATATTTTTTTAGATCAAATCTTGTCTATTAAGAGACAAGTCACTATAGGAACAAAGGACATACCCGAGAGAGAATAAATTCAGTTACCTAGTCGACAAGCAAGGAATCCTCGTGGCTTAAGTAGGTTTAAGTGGACTAAGATATCTGTTTCACTGTATGAGTGTTTGGGTCTGCTTAAAGTGAACCGTAAGGAAACCCCAATTACTGGAGCAACAGACCCAGAAACAACAATCCATAAAATATCAGGTAATGATGAAATTGCACACACAAAATGTGCACAAACCAGATCTCCGTTTGTAGCCCATACAAAGCTCATGTCTTTCTTACAACTTAGCACACTCAAACAGTGCAACAGAGATATTAGACCACTCACATATGAAACCAAGGGGGTGTCGCTGACGGACCAATACCATATCACGTCCGTTCATATTGGAGGCTTAATAATTATAAAAAAAACATTATATTGGGAAAGTTATAAATCGTTGTAATATTGTTATATGTTTGACAAATTCATATAATTTGGGGAAAATTCAAACAGATAACAACATTACACTGATTTATAACTTTCACAAACAATTTGCATTCACATCAACATTTCGTCAAACACAATGGAAACATATGGGTGTATTAAATAAACATGAAAACCCAAAAATTATATTGCCTATATATTAAGGAGCTAAGACTGCGTTGTGGGTCAACATAAGATCAAGAGTCAACAAGAGGGGTCAAGAGTGGGTCAAGAAGACGAAGGTGTCAAAATCATGGTCAAACTATTATATTCTCTCTCAAGGTATCACTAAGGTATATAGTCCTTAACTTATAAGTGTTCCAAACCACAGAAGTACATTTTATCATCACTGTATAAGGAAGGTCCATACCATGTCCATACCCACTCCATACCACAACAGGTGCACAACAGTGAGTTTTATAACAAGAGATTTCCACACACTAGCCATCTTTCGAATCAACAACAGTCACAATTTCCTAATGAGTTAATATCCACTCCACACAAACATGACTAAATTAAAGAACACTTCCACTGGAAAATTTTAAGATCTGAAACCATAAACATCGAATGGACTATCAAGATTTAAACTTGAAAATTTCTCAACTTTGTTGTCAACTGTTGAACTATTACCATCATCATTGTTGCCAATAATATCTGAAAATACATTTTTTCCAATTCCTCTACAGCATGAGACTGAAAAAGAGAGTGAAAAGAGATACCTTTGATTTTAGTAACCATACAAAACTTGGACTGTGCTATGTAGCTTCCATGAGCTAATAACACATAGTTAGCTAATAAGCTTTAAAAGCATAAGAAAAAGTGAAGCAAAACTGTAAGGCATGCTAAATAACGTGTAAATAACGAGCACATCAAAATTAAGTGTGAATTAAGTCTTAGTATCCCACTGCTTGTTCTATATTTTGGAAATGCATCTTCATACCTCAAGATTTACATGCATCTTCAACATAGAAACAAAAAAGTATTGTTTTTACTAGACAGGATAAGTTTAAAGCATAATTTTCATCTCTTTCAACTTTAACACTCCCTAAGGTCCCCGTGTTAAAGTTGAAAATCATACAAACACAATAAATAACAATAGTGGTAAAACTAACTCAAAGTAGTAAATCTAGCTGAAAAGCATACAAATACAATAAATAACATCAGTAGTAAATCTAACTCGTGTCTAACTCAAAGTATAAAGAAAACAAATAATATAACCCACTAGGAGAGTCGATACGTGGTTGAAACCTTCCTAATACTCATAAATATTTTTTTAGATCAGATCTTGTCTATTAAGAGACAAGTCACTACAGGAACAAAGGACATACCCGAGAGAGAATAAATTCAGTTACCTAGTCGACAAGCAAGGAATCCCTAATTACTGGAGCAGCAGAGCAAGGAATCCCCGTGGTTTAAGGTGGGTTTAAGCAGTTTTAATTGGACTAAGATCTCTGTTTCACTGCATGAGTGTTTGGGTCTGCTTAAAGTGAACCTTAAGGAAACCCCAATTACTGGAGTAGCATACCCATAAACAACAATCCATAAAATATCAAGTAATGATGAAATTTCACACACAAAACGTGCACAAACCAGATCTTCGTTTGTATTCCATATAAATCCCATGGCTTTCTTACAACTTAGCACACTCAACTAGTGCAACAGAGATATTAGACCACTCAAGTATGAAACCTCGGGGGTGTCGTTGAAACCTCGGGGGCGTGCTTGAGGCCAGGGATTTGTGTGGGTTTTGTGGTGAAGAGGAAAGGGCTGGCAATGGGATTGCAAGGGCCCAATACGCAGAGAAATCACGCATTGGAGGTGTGTTGGAGGCAACAAGAGACTGTGTTGTCGGTAAACATAAGATCAAGAGTCAACAAGAGGGGTCAAGAAGATGAAGGTTTCAAACTCGTGGTCAAACTGTTATATTCTCTCTCAAGGTATCACCAAGGTATATAGTCCATAACTTATAAGTGTTCCAAACCACAACAGTATGTTTTATCATCACCGTATAAGGAAGGTCCATACCACGTCCATACCCACTCCATATCACAATAGGTGCACAATAGTGAGTTTTATAACACGAGATTTCCACACCCTAGCCATCTTTCAAATCAACAACAATCAAAATTTCCTAATGATTTAATATGCACTCCACAAAAACATGACGAAATTAAAGAACACTTCCACTAGAAAATTTTAAGATCTGAAGTCATAAACATCGAATGGACTATCAAGATTTAAACTTGAAAATTTCTCTGATTTCTCAACTTTGTTGTCAATTGCTGAAAGGCATGCTAAATAACGTGTAAATAACGAGCACATCAAAATTAAGTGTGAATTAAGTCTGAGTATCCCACTGCTTGTTCAATATTTTGGAAATACATCTTCATACCTCAGGATTTACATGCATCTTCATACCTCAGGCTTTACATGCATCTTCAACATAGAATTGATTGGTAGGTCCAAAAATTTATAGTTAGGGACGCTATCTTTTCCAATAAATATGCATAAAGCTTGAGCAAGTCCTTCGAAACCTAGTAGATCATAGCTGCAAAAACAAAAACAAGTATTCTTAGTTCAAACATTCTTTGGATTTGTGCTCAATAAAAAAGTCCAGATAAATATTTATAAACTTAGGGAAAATCCCTGAAATATTCAAGATAATTAGATAACTAAATAAAAGGACTAGTATTGGCATGTGTTAGAACTAGTATTGGCAGAGCATTCCCTCTCACTCTGAATTTAATTCATGAATCGAAATCTTGTGGGTTGCAGTGTAGTGAACTAAAGTAGAGCACAATGTTAAGCTAAATATTAACTTTTTATGGAAAACGCCATAGAACTACTTATAGTAAAAACTTAGACAACATGCACTTCTAGGAAAAGACTTGTAGAAAGAAGAACAATTTAGAAAAGAATAACTTTGAAACAGAAGTAACATCCACACAGATAGAAACCACAATTTTTCCTGGACAAAGACTTTGATAATTTCCACTTTCATATTAGTATACTAAAGATATTGAAGTTTCACAAAGAGGTGCACATCTGGGCATGTGTCGGTTAAAAAATGTACATAGAAATGAACAAAAAATAGTCCCTGACTATCACAAAATGACCCACTAGTATCTCTGAAATCTCTGAAAAACCTCTGAAATTTACTTTCCATGTGTTAGAACTAGTATTGGCATTAAAAAGCTCAATATATCTAATAATTATAACAATAATGAAATTTTATATGGCAAACAAGAATTGATCATTGATGGAATAGGTTCCAACAGAATGCTGAGTAGCTGATAATCTGATAATGCTGAGTAGTTGATAATCCACTAAGCCTAAGCTATGTGAGCCCACATGGAACAAATTCTCTGTGTAGTATGACCTCAACAATTCACCTTCAACCCAAAGATACACAAAGAACCTTATATATATAATGACTTGTATTATAAATCAATTATTTGACATAAGTCCATATTTTGTATTAAGTTGACAAAAAATACTTTTGGGAAAAAAAAAGTCAGAATACAATATCAAATATCGATCTTTTTGGATCCAAATATTTAGAATTAAGAATTTGTTTATGTGATGCACTTGCAACAATTAATTAATACGAATATGTGAAATAGCAGAAATGACTGAACTCAGAATCACTTTTACATTGATCACAGGCCACTTCAAGGGGGCAACCTCCTATGAGCAAGCTCAATACAAATAACTTCACGGTGCCTTCATAGGTCTCAACACACACTTATATACTAAGTCCAGGCACCAATACTATGGGTCAAAACCATGGGCCACTACAAACTATGGATCAACAATACTACGGGCGACTTACAAAGCATATGCGTCAACAAGAATAACACAAACTATTGATCAACAAATACTACGGGACGACTTACAAAGCATATGCGTCCAACAACAACATACTAACAAAGTAAATACATGGGTTCCTAACATCCCCTCCCCCTTAAAAAAAGCTTTGTCCCTCAAAGCTTTAGATGTGGAAATTGTTGTTGAATCTGAAGGAGTGGTTCCCATGTAGCATCCTCTGGTTGCATGCCGTGCCACTGAATTAAGACCTCTGTGATAGAGCGAGAGAAAAGCTGATGCATGCGCCGATTGAGGATGGCCTCTGGCTCCAAAAGGATGGATCCTTCATTATCCAGTTCGGGTAAAATCGTTTGTCCACTGATGTTGGTGCCAAGAAATTTCTTCAGACAAGAGACATGAAAGACTGGATGAATGCGGGAAGAAGGAGGAAGTTCCAATTTATAAGCAACGGACCCAATCTTCTGAAGAATCCGATATGGCCCATAGAACTTTGGAGCGAGCTTATGACGCCCTTTGAGTTTCAAGGAGGATTGTTTGTACGGCTGGAGACGAAGAAAAACCATATCGCCGACTTGAAAAGTGCGCTCAGAACGGTGTTGATCAGCTTGTTGCTTCATGCGATTTCTTTCCATGTGAAGATTGTCCCGCAAAATGCGAAGAATCTGATCGCGGTTTCGAAGGACCGTGTCAACTTCCTGAACTGGTGAACTGGTGGGGGTGTATGGAAGAAGAGCTGGAGGTGCCTGACCATAGACTGCTTCATATGGGGTCATTTTAGAGGCGGTGTGGTAAGAGGTATTGTAACACCATTCAGTGAGAGGAAGCCACTTTTCCCATTGATGTTGTTGTTCCGAGGTGAAGCAAGGAAGATAAGTTTCCAAGCATTTATTGATAATTTCAGTCTGACCATCTGTTTGTGGGTGATACCCTGAACTCATCTTCAGTTTGGTGCCAGTGTGGCGAAATAGTTCTGTCCAAAAATGACTGGTGAAAGTCGCATCACGATTCGAGACATTGGAAGAAGGGATGCCATGAAGACGAAAGATCTAGTCCAGGAAAATTTGAGCAATGGAGGAGGCTGTATAGGGATGGCTGAGAGCACAAAAATGACTATATTTGGAGAGGCGATCAACCACAATGAGAATCACTGTCTTCCCTCCAGATTTAGGGAGCCCTTCAATGAAATCCATAGAAATATCTATCCAAATCCATGTAGGTATGGGCAAGGTTTCAAGCAATCCTGGAAGGAGTGTTGTTTCACCCTTATTGCGCTGGCAGGTATCACATTCAGCCACCATCTGTTGAATTGTCCTTTTCATGCCCTGCCAGAAGAAGTTACGCCGTGCTCGTTCATATGTTTTGAGGAACCCAGAGTGCCCTACCGATGGAGAAGCATGGAGTTCATAGAAGACAGCCTGTTGAAGATCTATGCTCTGGGGAAGCACCAGACGACCCTTGTATCGCAGAGAAGTACCATCCCAAGAGTAATGTGGTACAACAGAAGGGTTGTTGGTCAAGCGTTGGATGATTTGAGATAAAAAAGAGTCATTGACATAACCTTGTTGAACAGCTTGCAACCAATTTGGAACAGGCATAGAAATAGATGAAAGAGAACCTTGGGCATCAAATGTGCGAGAAAGAGCATATGCCACAATATTGTCTTTACCCTTGTTGTAAGTGATCTCATAATCATAACCCATGAGTTTGCTAACCCATTTCTGTTGCGCCAGGGAGGAGACACGCTGGTCCAAGAAATATTTCAGACTCTGGTGATCAGTCTTGATGCAGAAATGATTCCCTAATAGGTATGGGCGCCACTTTTGTACTGCATGCAAAATAGCCATCATTTCCTTCTCATAGGTAGAGGCAGCTAAATTCTTACCTGAAAGGGCTTTGCTGGTGAACGCAATGGGGTGTTAATCTTGAAGGAGAACAGCAACAAGTCCATTGCCGCAAGCATCACTCTCAATAGTGAAGGGCTTGGAAAAATCGGGCATAGCTAGCACAGGTGTAGTACACATAGCTTGTTTTAGTTTGTCAAATGCACACTGAGCAACAGGTGTCCATGTAAAAGCATCCTTTTTCAATAGAGCAGTTAATGGAGCTGCAATCTTCCCATAATCCTTGACAAACTTGCGGTAGTATCCAGTCAACCCCAAAAAAGCACGAAGGCTCCTGAGTGTCTGAGGATGCGGCCAATTGTTCATGGCATTGATTTTGGCAGGATCCACGCGAACCCCTTGTGCTGAGATAATGTGCCCGAGATACTCAACTTCCTTCTGTCCAAAAACACATTTAGACTGCTTGGCATGGAGATGATGGTCAGAGAAAAGTTGCATGACAAGATCCAGATACTGGAGATGTTCATCCCATGTTTTACTGTAGATGAGGATATCATCAAAGAATACCAGAATGAATTTCTGCAAGTAGGGTCTAAATATTTTATTCATTAAGGCCTGGAATGTGGAAGGAGCATTAGTGAGGCCAAAGGGCATGACCAAAAACTCATAATGGCCATCATGTGTGCGGAAAGCTGTTTTAGGGATATCATCCTCATGAACCCGAATTTGATGATACCCAGAACGAAGATCCAACTTGGAGAAAAAGTGAGCCCCATGAAGCTCATCAACAACAGGAATTGGAAACTTATCCTTGATGGTGAGGTGATTAAGTGCTAGGAAGTCAATGCAGAGGCGCCATGACCCATCTTTTTTGCGGACAAGAATAACTGGAGAAGAAAAGGAACTAGTGCTTGGGCGAATAATACCTTGCTTCAATAAGTCCCGAACGAGCATTTCAATCTCCGTTTTTTGGTGAAATGGGTAGCGATAGGGCCTGATGTTGGGAGGAACGCTTCCAGGAAGGAGCTGAATACGATGGTCTTCAGGCCTGGAAGGTGGCAATCCCACTGGTTCAGCAAAGACACCTGTATATCGATCCAGAATTTGTTGTAGATCCAAAGGAGTAGTGGAGACCGCTGATGGTTGCATCTGAATGGAATGGATCTGAGCGATGACACCATGTGAATTCTTCTTAAGGAGTTTTTCCATGCGATGTGAACTGATGATTCTGATAGAACCTGGTTGTAATCCTGTCAATGTGTGTTTTTGTCCATTGAGGGAAAATTGCATCCAAAGTTCAGCAAAATCCCATAAGATAGGGCCAAGTGTGCGTAGCCATTGAGCACCCAAAACCACATCACATCCGCCTAAGGGAAAGGCAAACATGTCAGAGCGCAAGGTATAATCTCCCATAGAGATACACACATTTCGACACTTCCCTTTGCAAGGTAAGGTGCCCCCATTGGAAACCATGACTTCAAAGTTGGAGCAAGGATGGATAAAACAATCAGCTTGTTTGGCGATCCAAGGGTCAATGAAATTATGAGTGCTACCAGAATCAATGAGTATTGTAAGAGGAAGCTTCTCGAAGTAACCCCTGACCCACATTGTTTGGGGGGTGGTGATTCCATCTAAAGAATGGAGAGATATCTCTGGCTGGTCATCCTAAGACGGAGGGTCAATAGGCGGTTCCTGAATGTCGGTCGAAGCATCCAATGTTTCTGGATCTTCGTCACCAATTTCAGAGGCAGGTGGAGACTCCACATCCAAGAGATAGAGCTTTTGCTGAACACATCTATGTCCTCGAGTGAATTTCTCATCACAATTATAGCAAAGCCCCTTTTCTCTGCATGCTTGCATCTCTGTTTCAGACAAACACTTGATAGGAGTCGGTCGAGGAGCCTGCGGTATAGGTGGTCGCTGAGAACCCATATTTCGGAAGAGAAGGGATCTGGAACAACGCCAAATGGATTGAAAACGGCTGGATCTGGAAAGTAAAGACATGGGTTCCTAACAGTTTATCTCCACCATGTGGGGCTTGTCGAGCTGATCTTTTCCATAGGTGAGAAAATTTCTAAAATCAACTCCTAACAACTACACGAATACAAGATTCAAAATGCGTGAAGAATATGTAAGCTGTCAACCACATGAATGCAGCGCAAGATGGATGTAAGGAAAGATTGTGCCACATTTTATAGTATATAAAATAGATGCCATAAATTAGAAAGCACACCTTTCTTGATTTCAAAAAATAACTCATTAAGAAAACATGGAGTAAGTAGCAATATCTTGTTTTCAGATTGAAAGCTATCTTTTGGTGTCTTGCAAATGAAGCAATATAACAAGAAGCAATGGATAAGAACTATGTTGCATGGGACCCAATTCAAGCAAAATCCACACAAACCAATTTAATACCAATGCAAGCACACAACCCTAACCAATTTTAATACAAATGCAAATCTAACACTTGACTTCCAAGCATCCAACACTTAGTAAGAGGTGGAAAACCATGTCACAGTTATGGCATGTGAACTTCCGTGTGAACAATAAGATGTAACAGATATAATATGTAACTTGGAAAGCAATAACAAACACTTTCATTGAGAGGCCTGCAAAAGTTTTGAAATTACCTTTGCTATAACTCTTGCTAGAAAGAGATCATGTATGCTTTAATTCTCTTGCAAGGAAAGTGCAGCATGGACTTCCTGCAAAAATAGTTAAAAGAGAGAATTAATGACCTTGCTTGTCAAATTTTTGGCAAAACGAAACATGCCATCAAGTGAATACTTGTTAAAACAGACCTGAGTACTTATTGGCAGTTGAGGAAAAGTAAAGTGGCCTTGAGGACGATCCATTTTGCAGGCCTGATGATCATCAATCCTGGCTGATATTTACTACTGCTGATATTTACTACTTCTCTTACTACTGTTTTTATTTATATGTACATATGTTATTTAATACTACTGATATTCCATTTAAGAATACATTTAGAAAACACATTTCAAGAAACACACATTAAGTAATATTCCATTTAATTATTGAAGTAGCAAAAGAAAGTATATGAAAACTCTAACATGGGCATGGGCACCAAAATTTGACAAACAAAAACTTGTTTCATCCTTTTAAAAGTAATATTAAACATAATTGTTGAACTAGCCAACAGTTCAACAACCCTCATGAACCATGCCTCAAGAACGCATAAAGAAATATTTGACGATGGATAACTTCACATTGAGTTATCCCAACTGTTTGGCATCCGAACCATTCACCGCACCTGAAGATAAGAGAAATTAAAATGAGTATAAAATGAGTATGAAATTGATACAAACAAATCAGCGATAATACAAAAAATAATACTTTATAAATAAGTTATAAGATAGTAGTAGAAAAGATAAGAGAAATTAGAATGTTTTGAAAAATTCACCGTATTTAAATTTTTGATGAAATCCACAAAAATTCTGTGGTCGCTTTCTTCTAACTTGTATGTGTTATTCTTGATATTGTATGATAGGTTTTTCGTTGCTATAACAGATTCAATTTGTATGAATAGATGATCTATCAAATCATACTTGTACATGCGTTTCCCCTTTATTTTATTGTACCAACAACATTGAATCTCAACACCTTCAGGCCTATCCAAAAGATCAATGTCATTATGGTAATCAAACACCCTATTACCATCCTTCTTTCTTATTCTTTGCACTCTTCCAATGTACCAAGTTCCACAAGAAATGCTGTGATTTGTGCTTTGAGATACACCTTTTCTTGTAGTACGTTCAGCTATGGCTATAGACTCACTCTCAAACAACACTGCACAATCTGATCCAATTCCAAACCAATTGTAACACCCTTTTTTGGGGCCCTCTCATCTTGCCTGAAGTATACTCCATTCCTCACTTTAGTCAATCTATCTTTCGATAATGTCGGATTCCCATTCAATTGACTAACCAAACAAGATTTGTACATGTCCTTATCATCGAGCTCCACCACTGGTTTGGTAGTTATGTTTACATTCTCATCAACGGAATCTAAAATTCCATCCAACTCGTGCCTCCACTCACTTTCCATCGTTTGCAATTCACTATCATCGAGTACCATAAAAGACGAAGATTGGAATATGGATGTGGAATGACCCGGTGGAGAATTATCAACTACTTCATCCACAGCTTCGAATGTTGAATAATTTTGATCCTCTATCCATGGTTTAAACCACCAAGAATATTCCGTGTGTCTTTTTGGTTGCATGCGAAGACCTAGTAAAATTCTTTGTGCATCCTCCAATCCTATTTTGAGAACTTATATAATTTTATCATATGTGGATATTGAATCATATTGTGACAAGACGTCACCTTCCTCTACTATTTGTTGATGCAATTTATTCCTGATACTCATTTGTTTCTTATGAGATTTATTGAAACGAAGCCCTTGGGGATTCGATTCTTCTTCAACAACTCTATTAAGGGTTCCAATAGCATGAAGTAAGTCAGTGAAATCATATGCCCTCTCTACTCCGACCATGCCACCTACTTTGCTAAAGAAGTTCTCACATACATCTGACCCAGTCAGGTGCAATGCACATGGCAAGTTAGGGTATTGATCACGAAATAATCTAATCAACAAAACCGCAAAGTGGCAAGAAATTTTCACATCTTGATATGCCTCTCTACTAATGAAATTAATGTTGACATTAGTATTTTCTTTTTCTTTGACCCATCATAGCCATAACGTGAAGAAATGATGGACTCTTGAATAATTTTGCACCCTTTCCCAAAGAGTCAAACTAGGAGACAAAAAAATATCAATATAGTCAGCAACGATTGCTAGATAAGTCTCTATACCCGATGTCCTCTCTATCCTGCCACCTATACTTCTCATTTCCTTCAAGCACCTATAAACATGCCTTGAAGAAATGTGTTGTGTTGAACCCCAGTTTTGGCGATCAATCCTCTCTATATCCTCAATTTTAAGCCTATGGTCATCCACTTTAAAATTGTTATAAACCCCTCTCACATGGTTAAAACTAATAACCTCTTCTCCAACAATCAAATCTCGTCGACCACTAAACAAAGGATTCACTAGCTTTTTTTTACTGGTCATGAAGTCCTGTTACTTTAAAGCCATCATACAACCCAGTTAGCCCCCACCCTTCCCAAGGAATTTGATATCTCATGCTTGTCATTGAGTAATAATCCTTCAACATAAGCATTCTTCTCCTACTATCCCCATCTGAGGAATGACCAATAATAGGTCCTAAAAAATGTTCCACATGTTTCTTCCATAGGTATTCTACTTTTTCCCATTGTCGATGGACAAAATTTGCATCAAACCTATTGCACGTTGGATGAACAACCACAACCAAATGAGGAAGCTTCTTATGTAAATGGTTTGCAATAATAACACGTGCATAATGGCCAATCACACAATTCTTGAAGGCATCTGTAATAATCTCATAGCCCATAGAGCACTCACCAACTGTGACCAAGAAATGTGATTGACACTTATGTTCTTCTTTCTTACCACAAAAACCCACCAATGTATCACTTTTGGCTACCCACCTGACATATTTTTTCACAACAGTTTCATCTTCAGCAAGGCATACCGGAATTGGGCCCTCTATACCATGTTTGGTTTTATAAGAAGCATACACTTTTTCGATTGCCTCAAAAATGTACTCATGCTCCCCTGGGATATATGTCAATGATTTTCTAACTTGCCTTAAAGTCGTAGATATCGAAGGGCCATCCAGATTCAAGCTAATAAAGCTATGTAATCTAGGACCTCCCCATAACTTAATCATCTCATAAATGGATTTAGTGGATGCACTATATCTTCTCCCTAGCTTTGAATGAAATAGGTTGTGAAATATATCTTGAACAAATCCCCAAACTGCATCTTTACCTTGTAATTTTCCTTGCTTATGAGCCTCGCACACATCCTTGCAAAACCTGAACACATCGTTCCTTCTAGCAAATTCAAACAACTTTTCCCTTAGAGACCTCATTCTAATAGACAGTGTATAAACCTTTGTCCTCTCCCACCAAAGAGATCGCATTGTTAATCCATGTGTATCATTTGCATCTCTTGCAACAATTTTGAGTTCAGATTGAGTCAAATGGTCCAACCTTCTCCCTTTCCATGTATCTCTCCCATGTCTTTTGATGTTTCTCCTTGATTCACGATATAAACGCATCCGAAAGTCATCACAACTAGGTATCAACTTACAAAGATTGCATGTCAATGAATGAAAATCGATTCCTGTTTCAGAAACCCTCTTGCAATGGATATGTCTGTATGTACTGTTAATACGACATTCAACACCATAATAACATAGTGTTCTCTTGGTATGTTTCTCTATGGCCCACAATTTTCCACCATGTTGGTCATCCATTAGAACCTTTGTGTCCAATCTCTCTCCTCTTCTATCAAGATAGGGATCCCAATACCCCCAACATAGTAATATCAGGGGAGGCAATTGTCCTAGAATAAGATGAAAAAACAAATTAGAAAATGATCTACGAACTGCTACCAACAAGTAATAACAAATAAAGTAATGTGAAAATTCAAATTCAAATTAAATTAAAACTTGGGTAATTAACACACCTGAAGTAGAAGCATGTGAACTTGTAGAAACCCCATGTGATGGTGATGGTGATGGTAGTGATGGGACCAAGAACTTAGTCAAACTTTGTTGGGACTTAACATTGGTAGGCTTCTTCGGTCTCCCAATTGTTCCACTCCTCAACACAACTGTATCATGCGAAGCCTCATCTGTAGTAGCAGTTTGCTTCCTTGATTTCATGTGCTCATTTAGAGAATTGACAATATTACCACTTTTCGGCACCAAACAGAACCATCTATTGCATCGTGTACATTCCACTCTTACTTTTTTCTTGTCCTCATAGTTTGCAAGTGTTGCTTCCACCACCATGAACAAATTAGGCTCTTGCATTTGTTTGAAATCATCTATAATTTTGATTTCTTGATCAATATCAAGTCGATCTCTAGCCACGGTTGTCTGCTCTACTCTGTTACATGAAGGAATTTCATTACTTCCCAACATTGAAATGTGACATTGATGGGATCATGTTTTCATATGATTGTTTTTGAAGTTACGAACCATTCGCACTGCCAAGGATACTTCCCCCATTCCATAATCAATGCCACAAATTTCACAACGGATCTTTATACTAGGTTTTCCATTTTCTGAATATACCTTCACTGTTAGCTTCTCCTTGACAAACTCTTCCATTAAACTATTCACTTTCTGTTCCCAAGATGCCAATACTTTAGGATCAACCACTACAACTTGTTCCACTGCCTCAGACACATGATGATCCACTTCAACTTGTTCCACTAACTCGGACACATGATCAACTCTTGGTTGTTTATGCATAGGTTCCTCCACATTCCCTTCAATGCTTTCAGATATTGGCGTTCCTTCCATTACATGTGATTGCAATGATTCAAAAACCATTGTGTCTACTTTCCTCTTAATGCCTATATTTGTTGTTGTAGGTTTCCTTTTTTGCTCTTGCTTTGTATTTAAAGGATGTCCAATTGGGCCAATAAATTCAAAAGGATATTCGATGATTTCATCATCCATAATTTCACAACGGATATCAGCATATGTACAACCTTTTCGACACTGAATTGTTCCAAGGACACAATTCTCTTCACCAATAAAAATTGCAAACTTCTCACATCACTAGGATCCATCTGCATATTCAAATTTACACATGCATATTAGTTCATTAATAAAACAAAGAGCTAGGAAGCAAGGTATGCACTTTCAATTCAAATCTCTAAAAAGGATGAAGAAATATTACTATCGGGATGAACACCTTGAAACAAAATGTATTGTCAATGACTTATTCAAATAGCCCTCCCCAAACTAAAGAGTCAACTTCAACATACCTACAGAGGATCAAAAGGTGATCAAAACAAGAGATGAAAAAACATAGAAACTCTCCCTTCAAATGATGCTCATAATCATTAAATTTTTTGGTGATTTTTTTATGGGTTTAGCATATTTACCGATGTTGATTATACTCCAAAATAGTTCTGACTTTAATGATTGTTAACTATTGAAGTATACTCAAAAACGTTCTGACTTTAGCACTCTAGGGGATTCCCTAAACACAAATAAGTTTCAAAGATAATTATTGGAGTTAATATTTTGATTATGAAACTACGCTGGAAAGATTTCAGATTTGGATTATTGCAGGGAGATTTTAGGCAATGTTTGCACAGTCCCAAGCTAACAAATTATTTTGTGATTACAATGTTGGCAGCAAGACATAGGACATTGGAAAGAGACTTGTGTTTGATGTTTAAATACTTTGGGCGGTTTTGGAGGCCCTAATTAGATTTTAAATTATGGTAAGTTGAAATCAGTTTTATGTTGTGCCCTCCTAGCAACATGTGTGCCCTCCTAGCAATGTATCTCCAATTAAATGTACCAAACTTGTCCACGTGTCAAAAGTAGATGAAAAAGTGCTACAAGATAAAAACACCCATCATTGCGACTCTCTTCCATGAAACTCTCTCACTAAGTAAATTTTCGCTCACACACTAAGTGCTCATTAAATTGAAGGAGAATGTAGAACAAGTTCTCAATGATAAATTGTGTCATTCTCCAAGCTACTAGTTAATAGTCACCTTAAAATTTTTTAATTCAACCTAAGTATATTTTGTTCCTTTGTTCAAAACCTAAGTATCACATGATATTAGAATGAACAAATATCCCTAAAATCATAAGTAGAATATTACTGGCTTTGGTTAAATGAGGTAAGCCAACTAGCTAGGTTGCATGGACACAAGTGTGTTTTTTATCCTCTCTGATGCTTAGCGGTTTGAGGTTAAGATGGATCTATTATAGTTATATAACTAGGAAAGGTGCATGAATGTGGATAGAGTTACATTTTGGATATAACTACATTGCCCTAGATATAGTAACATTATGGATATAATTACATTTTTGTTCTTTACCCGTTTATTCTAAATTTTGGGCAGCAAGCAGCTTAATTCTTGTAACAGCACACCATGCTGGGTTGTTTCCTAGCATTTTTGGGCATTCTAGATAGTTTTGGGTATGTTTTAACAATGTCTCAACCCTCCAAACAATAGTAAGATCGGTCATAGGTATACTGTGGGAATCTTCCTTGTAGTGGCATCCTTGATTTAGCCTCAACCAGCCAAAAGAAGTAACTCTCGGCAATTTTTAGGTAAACAACAACAATAAAGATCTTAATTTCTCAAGTTCCTAAAACTAAGCTACCATGATCAATTTCTCCACTTTTGGAACACTCAAATCCTAGGGCATAATGTACATCTTTGTCACCTTCCCATACTCACAGAATCGATAATATTCAGTCTCTGTTTCATTCATAATCCAATAAGCATTAAACTAATAGAACCACATAGCACAAGATAGGAAACAAAACTTTGTCTTCTTCGACCCAAGAAGTTTATATTTACATGATAAATGAATTCATACTGAGTACAATTTGGATACTTGTGGGATGAATTAGTCACCTACATTGAAAATGGAATTCCCAATGAATTTCTACTAGAATGAACAAGGCAAATACAAAAACTATTTGCAGAAAATATATTTTCCTTTACATGATGCTTATCTTTTTGTCTCATTAATTAAGTCCTCCAATTGCAACTTCAAGATGCAAAGAACACTTTCAACAGTAACTATATACACTCTCAATAGTGTTGCTAAAAATGCATTGTTTCACCCTAGAATAGCTCCTTGAAAATTCTTCCATGCAAAAATTATGTATGTATCTATGTAATTAGAGATGGGACAGCGTGGGACAAACTAAGTTTATTTCCATTTTGGTTATATATGTTTCATTGCAGATCATCTTGATATTATGAGTTAGACATGGAAAAGAGCTAACACAAGCCCGAGAATATGAGTATTGAACTAAGGGCATAATCCCTCACCTGTGTTTCAATTTAGGGGCCTTGTATTAAGTAGTTGGGCTAAAATAACATAGACAATGTTATGTCTTGTGCTTTGGGTGACCACCTTCATCACAATCTCATCAAGGGAGTGTATGTGATGGAGATTGAATGATTTGGTCCTAAGCGCTACAGCCTAGATGATGATGCCCTAGTGATGATGCTTCATGGAGTATGTGGATTGTTTGACCTTGAACTAGGGCCTTGTTTGAAGCAGAATGGATCAACAATGGAAACATTCATTAAATCTAGGCAGTTTTGTGAGTTATGACCTGTTTATCTCAAATTCTAGGCATACTACAACCTGCATGATGATGCCCTAGTGATGATGCTTCATGGAGTATGTGGATTGTTTGACCTTGAACTAGGGCCTTGTTTGAAGCAGAATGGATCAACAATGGAAACATTCATTAAATCATGATTAAATCTAAGCAGTTTTGTGAGTTATGGCCTGTTCATTGCAAATTCTAGCCATACTCCAGCCTTCAATTAGCAGCAATTAGCTCTGTTATGGCCCTTGAACAGCACTAAGAGGCATCTTTGGGTAAA
Organism: Larix kaempferi; assembly: GCA_027924585.1. Classification (NCBI taxonomy): domain Eukaryota; kingdom Viridiplantae; phylum Streptophyta; class Pinopsida; order Pinales; family Pinaceae; genus Larix; species Larix kaempferi. The sequence continues at coordinate 1,174,106 of BSBM01000891.1, forward strand.
TATGGGCACATTGTGAGCAAGTTTGTGGAAGGAAACATAAGTAAAACCTGTTTATTCTGAATTATGGGAAGCAAGCAGCTTAATTCTTGTAGCAGCACTGCATGCTAGGTTGTTTCCTAGCGTTTTTGGGCATTCTAGATAGTTATGGGTATGTTTTAACAATGTCTAAACCCTCCAAACAGCAGTAAGATCGGTCCTAGGTATAATGTGTGAATCTTCCTTGTATTGGCATCCTTGATTTAGCCTCAACCAACAAAAAGAAGTAACTCTGGGCAATTTTTAGGTAAACAACAACAATAAATATCTTAATTTCTCAAGTTCCAAAAACTAAGCTACCATGATCATTTTCTCCACTTTTGGAACACTCAAATCCTAGGACATAATGTACATCTTTGTCACCTTCCCATACTCACAGAATCGATAATATTCAGTCTATGTTTCATTCATAATCCAATAAGCATTAAACTAATAGAACCACATAGCACAAGATAGGAAACAAAACTGTCTTCTTGGACCCGAGAAATTTATATTTACATGATAAATGAATTCATACTGAATACAATTTGGATACTTGTGGGATGAATTAGTCACCTATATTGAAAATGGATTTCCCAATGAATTTCTACTAGAATGAACAAGGCAAATACAAAAAATATTTGCAAAAAATATATTTTCCGTTACATGATGCTTATCTATTTGTCTCATTAATTAAGTCCACCAATTGCAACTTCAAGATGCAAAGAACACTTTCAATTCAAAAGGATATTCGATGATTTCATCATCCATAATTTCACAACGGATATCAGCATATGTGCAACCTTTTCGACACTGAATTGTTCCAAGGACACAATTCTCTTCACCAATAAAAATTGCAAACTTCTCACATCACTAGGATCCATCTGCATATTCAAATTTACACATGCATATTAGTTCATTAATAAAACAAAGAGCTAGGAAGCAAGGTATGCACTTTCAATTCAAATCTCTAAAAAGGATGAAGAAATATTACTATCGGGATGAACACCTTGAAACAAAATGTATTGTCAATGACTTATTCAAATAGCCATCCCCAAACTAAAGAGTCAACTTCAACATACCTACAGAGGATCAAAAGGTGATCAAAACAAGAGATGAAAAAACATAGAAACTCTCCCTTCAAATGATGCTCATAATCATTAAATTTTTTGGTGATTTTTTTATGGGTTTAGCATATTTACCGATGTTGATTATACTCAAAATAGTTCTGACTTTAATGATTGTTAACTATTGAAGTATACTCAAAAACGTTCTGACTTTAGCACTCTAGGGGATTCCCTAAACACAACTAAGTTTCAAAGATAATTATTGGAGTTAATATTTTGATTATGAAACTACGTTGGAAAGATTTCAGATTTGGATTATTGCAGGGAGATTTTAGGCAATTTTGCACAGTCCCAAGCTAACAAATTATTTTGTGATTACAATGTTGGCAGCAAGACATAGGACATTGGAAAGAGACTTGTGTTTGATGTTTAAATACTTTGGGCGGTTTTGGAGGCCCTAATTAGATTTTAAATTATGGTAAGTTGAAATCAGTTTTATGTTGTGCCCTCCTAGCAAAATGTGTGCCCTCCTAGCAATGTATCTCCAATTAAATGTACCAAACTTGTCCACGTGTCAAAAGTAGATGAAAAAGTGCTACAAGATAAAAGCACCCATCATTGCGACTCTCTTCCATGAAACTCTCTCACTAAGTAAATTTTCCCTCACACACTAAGTGCTCATTAAATTGAAGGAGAATGTAGAACAAGTTCTCAATGATAAATTGTGTCATTCTCCAAGCTACTAGTTAATAGTCACCTTAAAATTTTTTAATTCAACCTAAGTATATTTTGTTCCTTTGTTCAAAACCTAAGTATCACATGATATTAGAATGAACAAATATCCCTAAAATCATAAGTAGAATATTAGTGGCTTTGGTTAAATGAGGTAAGCCAACTAGCTAGGTTGCATGGACACAAGTGTGTTTTTTATCCTCTGTGATGCTTAGCGGTTTGAGGTTAAGATGGATCTATTATAGTTATATAACTAGGAAAGGTGCATGAATGTGGATAGAGTTACATTTTGGATATAACTACATTGCCCTAGATATAGTAACATTATGGATATAATTACATTTTTGTTCTTTACCCGTTTATTCTAAATTTTGGGCAGCAAGCAGCTTAATTCTTGTAACAGCACACCATGCTGGGTTGTTTCCTAGCATTTTTGGGCATTCTAGATAGTTTTGGGTATGTTTTAACAATGTCTCAACCCTCCAAACAATAGTAAGATCGGTCATAGGTATACTGTGGGAATCTTCCTTGTAGTGGCATCCTTGATTTAGCCTCAACCAGCCAAAAGAAGTAACTCTCGGCAATTTTTAGGTAAACAACAACAATAAAGATCTTAATTTCTCAAGTTCCTAAAACTAAGCTACCATGATCAATTTCTCCACTTTTGGAACACTCAAATCCTAGGGCATAATGTACATCTTTGTCACCTTCCCATACTCACAGAATCGATAATATTCAGTCTCTGTTTCATTCATAATCCAATAAGCATTAAACTAATAGAACCACATAGCACAAGATAGGAAACAAAACTTTGTCTTCTTCGACCCAAGAAGTTTATATTTACATGATAAATGAATTCATACTGAGTACAATTTGGATACTTGTGGGATGAATTAGTCACCTACATTGAAAATGGAATTCCCAATGAATTTCTACTAGAATGAACAAGGCAAATACAAAAACTATTTGCAGAAAATATATTTTCCTTTACATGATGCTTATCTTTTTGTCTCATTAATTAAGTCCTCCAATTGCAACTTCAAGATGCAAAGAACACTTTCAACAGTAACTATATACACTCTCAACAGTGTTGCTAAAAATGCATTGTTTCACCCTAGAATAGCTCCTTGAAAATTCTTCCATGCAAAAATTATGTATGTATCTATGTAATTAGAGATGGGACAGCGTGGGACAAACTAAGTTTATTTCCATTTTGGTTATATATGTTTCATTGCAGATCATCTTGATAATATGAGTTAGACATGGAAAAGAGCTAACACAAGCCCGAGAATATGAGTATTGAACTAAGGGCATAATCCCTCACCTGTGTTTCAATTTAGGGGCCTTGTATTAAGTAGTTGGGCTAAAATAACATAGACAATGTTATGTCTTGTGCTTTGGGTGACCACCTTCATCACAATCTCATCAAGGGAGTGTATGTGATGGAGATTGAATGATTTGGTCCTAAGCGCTACAGCCTAGATGATGATGCCCTAGTGATGATGCTTCATGGAGTATGTGGATTGTTTGACCTTGAACTAGGGCCTTGTTTGAAGCAGAATGGATCAACAATGGAAACATTCATTAAATCTAGGCAGTTTTGTGAGTTATGACCTGTTTATCTCAAATTCTAGGCATACTACAACCTGCATGATGATGCCCTAGTGATGATGCTTCATGGAGTATGTGGATTGTTTGACCTTGAACTAGGGCCTTGTTTGAAGCAGAATGGATCAACAATGGAAACATTCATTAAATCATGATTAAATCTAAGCAGTTTTGTGAGTTATGGCCTGTTCATTGCAAATTCTAGCCATACTCCAGCCTTCAATTAGCAGCAATTAGCTCTGTTATGGCCCTTGAACAGCACTAAGAGGCATCTTTGGGTAAATATGGGCACATTGTGAGCAAGTTTGTGGAAGGAAACATAAGTAAAACCTGTTTATTCTGAATTATGGGAAGCAAGCAGCTTAATTCTTGTAGCAGCACTGCATGCTAGGTTGTTTCCTAGCGTTTTTGGGCATTCTAGATAGTTATGGGTATGTTTTAACAATGTCTAAACCCTCCAAACAGCAGTAAGATCGGTCCTAGGTATAATGTGGGAATCTTCCTTGTATTGGCATCCTTGATTTAGCCTCAACCAACAAAAAGAAGTAACTCTGGGCAATTTTTAGGTAAACAACAACAATAAATATCTTAATTTCTCAAGTTCCAAAAACTAAGCTACCATGATCATTTTCTCCACTTTTGGAACACTCAAATCCTAGGACATAATGTACATCTTTGTCACCTTCCCATACTCACAGAATCGATAATATTCAGTCTATGTTTCATTCATAATCCAATAAGCATTAAACTAATAGAACCACATAGCACAAGATAGGAAACAAAACTGTCTTCTTGGACCCGAGAAATTTATATTTACATGATAAATGAATTCATACTGAATACAATTTGGATACTTGTGGGATGAATTAGTCACCTATATTGAAAATGGATTTCCCAATGAATTTCTACTAGAATGAACAAGGCAAATACAAAAAATATTTGCAAAAAATATATTTTCCGTTACATGATGCTTATCTATTTGTCTCATTAATTAAGTCCACCAATTGCAACTTCAAGATGCAAAGAACACTTTCAATTCAAAAGGATATTCGATGATTTCATCATCCATAATTTCACAACGGATATCAGCATATGTGCAACCTTTTCGACACTGAATTGTTCCAAGGACACAATTCTCTTCACCAATAAAAATTGCAAACTTCTCACATCACTAGGATCCATCTGCATATTCAAATTTACACATGCATATTAGTTCATTAATAAAACAAAGAGCTAGGAAGCAAGGTATGCACTTTAGTTTCAAATCTCTAAAAAGGATGAAGAAATATTACTATCGGGATGAACACCTTGAAACAAAATGTATTGTCAATGACTTATTCAAATAGCCCTCCCCAAACTAAAGAGTCAACTTCAACATACCTACAGAGGATCAAAAGGTGATCAAAACAAGAGATGAAAAAACATAGAAACTCTCCCTTCAAATGATGCTCATAATCATTAAATTTTTTGGTGATTTTTTTATGGGTTTAGCATATTTACCGATGTTGATTATACTCAAAATAGTTCTGACTTTAATGATTGTTAACTATTGAAGTATACTCAAAAACGTTCTGACTTTAGCACTCTAGGGGATTCCCTAAACACAACTAAGTTTCAAAGATAATTATTGGAGTTAATATTTTGATTATGAAACTACGCTGGAAAGATTTCAGATTTGGATTATTGCAGGGAGATTTTAGGCAATGTTTGCACAGTACCAAGCTAACAAATTATTTTGTGATTACAATGTTGGCAGCAAGACATAGGACATTGGAAAGAGACTTGTGTTTGATGTTTAAATACTTTGGGCGGTTTTGGAGGCCCTAATTAGATTTTAAATTATGGTAAGTTGAAATCAGTTTTATGTTGTGCCCTCCTAGCAACATGTGTGCCCTCCTAGCAATGTATCTCCAATTAAATGTACCAAACTTGTCCACGTGTCAAAAGTAGATGAAAAAGTGCTACAAGATAAAAACACCCATCATTGCGACTCTCTTCCATGAAACTCTCTCACTAAGTAAATTTTCCCTCACACACTAAGTGCTCATTAAATTGAAGGAGAATGTAGAACAAGTTCTCAATGATAAATTGTGTCATTCTCCAAGCTACTAGTTAATAGTCACCTTAAAAATTTTTAATTCAACCTAAGTATATTTTGTTCCTTTGTTCAAAACCTAAGTATCACATGATATTAGAATGAACAAATATCCCTAAAATCATAAGTAGAATATTAGTGGCTTTGGTTAAATGAGGTATGCCAACTAGCTAGGTTGCATGGACACAAGTGTGTTTTTTATCCTGTGTGATGCTTAGCGGTTTGAGGTTAAGATGGATCTATTATAGTTATATAACTAGGAAAGGTGCATGAATTTGGATAGAGTTACATTTTGGATATAACTACATTGCCCTAGATATAGTAACATTATGGATATAATTACATTTTTGTTCTTTACCCGTTTATTCTAAATTTTGGGCAACAAGCAGCTTAATTCTTGTAACAGCACACCATGCTGGGTTGTTTCCTAGCATTTTTGGGCATTCTAGATAGTTTTGGGTATGTTTTAACAATGTCTCAACCCTCCAAACAATAGTAAGATCGGTCATAGGTATACTGTGGGAATCTTCCTTGTAGTGGCATCCTTGATTTAGCCTCAACCAGCCAAAAGAAGTAACTCTCGGCAATTTTTAGGTAAACAACAACAATAAAGATCTTAATTTCTCAAGTTCCTAAAACTAAGCTACCATGATCAATTTCTCCACTTTTGGAACACTCAAATCCTAGGGCATAATGTACATCTTTGTCACCTTCCCATACTCACAGAATCGATAATATTCAGTCTCTGTTTCATTCATAATCCAATAAGCATTAAACTAATAGAACCACATAGCACAAGATAGGAAACAAAACTTTGTCTTCTTCGACCCAAGAAGTTTATATTTACATGATAAATGAATTCATACTGAGTACAATTTGGATACTTGTGGGATGAATTAGTCACCTACATTGAAAATGGAATTCCCAATGAATTTCTACTAGAATGAACAAGGCAAATACAAAAACTATTTGCAGAAAATATATTTTCCTTTACATGATGCTTATCTTTTTGTCTCATTAATTAAGTCCTCCAATTGCAACTTCAAGATGCAAAGAACACTTTCAACAGTAACTATATACACTCTCAACAGTGTTGCTAAAAATGCATTGTTTCACCCTAGAATAGCTCCTTGAAAATTCTTCCATGCAAAAATTATGTATGTATCTATGTAATTAGAGATGGGACAGCGTGGGACAAACTAAGTTTATTTCCATTTTGGTTATATATGTTTCATTGCAGATCATCTTGATAATATGAGTTAGACATGGAAAAGAGATAACACAAGCCCGAGAATATGAGTATTGAACTAAGGGCATAATCCCTCACCTGTGTTTCAATTTAGGGGCCTTGTATTAAGTAGTTGGGCTAAAATAACATAGACAATGTTATGTCTTGTGCTTTGGGTGACCACCTTCATCACAATCTCATCAAGGGAGTGTATGTGATGGAGATTGAATGATTTGGTCCTAAGCGCTACAGCCTAGATGATGATGCCCTAGTGATGATGCTTCATGGAGTATGTGGATTGTTTGACCTTGAACTAGGGCCTTGTTTGAAGCAGAATGGATCAACAATGGAAACATTCATTAAATCTAGGCAGTTTTGTGAGTTATGACCTGTTTATCTCAAATTCTAGGCATACTACAACCTGCATGATGATGCCCTAGTGATGATGCTTCATGGAGTATGTGGATTGTTTGACCTTGAACTAGGGCCTTGTTTGAAGCAGAATGGATCAACAATGGAAACATTCATTAAATCATGATTAAATCTAAGCAGTTTTGTGAGTTATGGCCTGTTCATTGCAAATTCTAGCCATACTCCAGCCTTCAATTAGCAGCAATTAGCTCTGTTATGGCCCTTGAACAGCACTAAGAGGCATCTTTGGGTAAATATGGGCACATTGTGAGCAAGTTTGTGGAAGGAAACATAAGTAAAACCTGTTTATTCTGAATTATGGGAAGCAAGCAGCTTAATTCTTGTAGCAGCACTGCATGCTAGGTTGTTTCCTAGCGTTTTTGGGCATTCTAGATAGTTATGGGTATGTTTTAACAATGTCTAAACCCTCCAAACAGCAGTAAGATCGGTCCTAGGTATAATGTGGGAATCTTCCTTGTATTGGCATCCTTGATTTAGCCTCAACCAACAAAAAGAAGTAACTCTGGGCAATTTTTAGGTAAACAACAACAATAAATATCTTAATTTCTCAAGTTCCAAAAACTAAGCTACCATGATCATTTTCTCCACTTTTGGAACACTCAAATCCTAGGACATAATGTACATCTTTGTCACCTTCCCATACTCACAGAATCGATAATATTCAGTCTATGTTTCATTCATAATCCAATAAGCATTAAACTAATAGAACCACATAGCACAAGATAGGAAACAAAACTGTCTTCTTGGACCCGAGAAATTTATATTTACATGATAAATGAATTCATACTGAATACAATTTGGATACTTGTGGGATGAATTAGTCACCTATATTGAAAATGGATTTCCCAATGAATTTCTACTAGAATGAACAAGGCAAATACAAAAAATATTTGCAAAAAATATATTTTCCGTTACATGATGCTTATCTATTTGTCTCATTAATTAAGTCCACCAATTGCAACTTCAAGATGCAAAGAACACTTTCAATTCAAAAGGATATTCGATGATTTCATCATCCATAATTTCACAACAGATATCAGCATATGTGCAACCTTTTCGACACTGAATTGTTCCAAGGACACAATTCTCTTCACCAATAAAAATTGCAAACTTCTCACATCACTAGGATCCATCTACATATTCAAATTTACACATGCATATTAGTTCATTAATAAAACAAAGAGCTAGGAAGCAAGGTATGCACTTTCAATTCAAATCTCTAAAAAGGATGAAGAAATATTACTATCGGGATGAACACCTTGAAACAAAATGTATTGTCAATGACTTATTCAAATAGCCCTCCCCAAACTAAAGAGTCAACTTCAACATACCTACAGAGGATCAAAAGGTGATCAAAACAAGAGATGAAAAAACATAGAAACTCTCCCTTCAAATGATGCTCATAATCATTAAATTTTTTGGTGATTTTTTTATGGGTTTAGCATATTTACCGATGTTGATTATACTCAAAATAGTTCTGACTTTAATGATTGTTAACTATTGAAGTATACTCAAAAACGTTCTGACTTTAGCACTCTAGGGGATTCCCTAAACACAACTAAGTTTCAAAGATAATTATTGGAGTTAATATTTTGATTATGAAACTACGCTGGAAAGATTTCAGATTTGGATTATTGCAGGGAGATTTTAGGCAATGTTTGCACAGTCCCAAGCTAACAAATTATTTTGTGATTACAATGTTGGCAGCAAGACATAGGACATTGGAAAGAGAGTTGTGTTTGATGTTTAAATACTTTGGGCGGTTTTGGAGGCCCTAATTAGATTTTAAATTATGGTAAGTTGAAATCAGTTTTATGTTGTGCCCTCCTAGCAACATGTGTGCCCTCCTAGCAATGTATCTCCAATTAAATGTACCAAACTTGTCCACGTGTCAAAAGTAGATGAAAAAGTGCTACAAGATAAAAACACCCATCATTGCGACTCTCTTCCATGAAACTCTCTCACTAAGTAAATTTTCCCTCACACACTAAGTGCTCATTAAATTGAAGGAGAATGTAGAACAAGTTCTCAATGATAAATTGTGTCATTCTCCAAGCTACTAGTTAATAGTCACCTTAAAATTTTTTAATTCAACCTAAGTATATTTTGTTCCTTTGTTCAAAACCTAAGTATCACATGATATTAGAATGAACAAATATCCCTAAAATCATAAGTAGAATATTAGTGGCTTTGGTTAAATGAGGTAAGCCAACTAGCTAGGTTGCATGGACACAAGTGTGTTTTTTATCCTGTGTGATGCTTAGCGGTTTGAGGTTAAGATGGATCTATTATAGTTATATAACTAGGAAAGGTGCATGAATTTGGATAGAGTTACATTTTGGATATAACTACATTGCCCTAGATATAGTAACATTATGGATATAATTACATTTTTGTTCTTTACCCGTTTATTCTAAATTTTGGGTAGCAAGCAGCTTAATTCTTGTAACAGCACACCATGCTGGGTTGTTTCCTAGCATTTTTGGGCATTCTAGATAGTTTTGGGTATGTTTTAACAATGTCTCAACCCTCCAAACAATAGTAAGATCGGTCATAGGTATACTGTGGGAATCTTCCTTGTAGTGGCATCCTTGATTTAGCCTCAACCAGCCAAAAGAAGTAACTCTCGGCAATTTTTAGGTAAACAACAACAATAAAGATCTTAATTTCTCAAGTTCCTAAAACTAAGCTACCATGATCAATTTCTCCACTTTTGGAACACTCAAATCCTAGGGCATAATGTACATCTTTGTCACCTTCCCATACTCACAGAATCGATAATATTCAGTCTCTGTTTCATTCATAATCCAATAAGCATTAAACTAATAGAACCACATAGCACAAGATAGGAAACAAAACTTTGTCTTCTTCGACCCAAGAAGTTTATATTTACATGATAAATGAATTCATACTGAGTACAATTTGGATACTTGTGGGATGAATTAGTCACCTACATTGAAAATGGAATTCCCAATGAATTTCTACTAGAATGAACAAGGCAAATACAAAAACTATTTGCAGAAAATATATTTTCCTTTACATGATGCTTATCTTTTTGTCTCATTAATTAAGTCCTCCAATTGCAACTTCAAGATGCAAAGAACACTTTCAACAGTAACTATATACACTCTCAACAGTGTTGCTAAAAATGCATTGTTTCACCCTAGAATAGCTCCTTGAAAATTCTTCCATGCAAAAATTATGTATGTATCTATGTAATTAGAGATGGGACAGCGTGGGACAAACTAAGTTTATTTCCATTTTGGTTATATATGTTTCATTGCAGATCATCTTGATAATATGAGTTAGACATGGAAAAGAGCTAACACAAGCCCGAGAATATGAGTATTGAACTAAGGGCATAATCCCTCACCTGTGTTTCAATTTAGGGGCCTTGTATTAAGTAGTTGGGCTAAAATAACATAGACAATGTTATGTCTTGTGCTTTGGGTGACCACCTTCATCACAATCTCATCAAGGGAGTGTATGTGATGGAGATTGAATGATTTGGTCCTAAGCGCTACAGCCTAGATGATGATGCCCTAGTGATGATGCTTCATGGAGTATGTGGATTGTTTGACCTTGAACTAGGGCCTTGTTTGAAGCAGAATGGATCAACAATGGAAACATTCATTAAATCTAGGCAGTTTTGTGAGTTATGACCTGTTTATCTCAAATTCTAGGCATACTACAACCTGCATGATGATGCCCTAGTGATGATGCTTCATGGAGTATGTGGATTGTTTGACCTTGAACTAGGGCCTTGTTTGAAGCAGAATGGATCAACAATGGAAACATTCATTAAATCATGATTAAATCTAAGCAGTTTTGTGAGTTATGGCCTGTTCATTGCAAATTCTAGCCATACTCCAGCCTTCAATTAGCAGCAATTAGCTCTGTTATGGCCCTTGAACAGCACTAAGAGGCATCTTTGGGTAAATATGGGCACATTGTGAGCAAGTTTGTGGAAGGAAACATAAGTAAAACCTGTTTATTCTGAATTATGGGAAGCAAGCAGCTTAATTCTTGTAGCAGCACTGCATGCTAGGTTGTTTCCTAGCGTTTTTGGGCATTCTAGATAGTTATGGGTATGTTTTAACAATGTCTAAACCCTCCAAACAGCAGTAAGATCGGTCCTAGGTATAATGTGTGAATCTTCCTTGTATTGGCATCCTTGATTTAGCCTCAACCAACAAAAAGAAGTAACTCTGGGCAATTTTTAGGTAAACAACAACAATAAATATCTTAATTTCTCAAGTTCCAAAAACTAAGCTACCATGATCATTTTCTCCACTTTTGGAACACTCAAATCCTAGGACATAATGTACATCTTTGTCACCTTCCCATACTCACAGAATCGATAATATTCAGTCTATGTTTCATTCATAATCCAATAAGCATTAAACTAATAGAACCACATAGCACAAGATAGGAAACAAAACTGTCTTCTTGGACCCGAGAAATTTATATTTACATGATAAATGAATTCATACTGAATACAATTTGGATACTTGTGGGATGAATTAGTCACCTATATTGAAAATGGATTTCCCAATGAATTTCTACTAGAATGAACAAGGCAAATACAAAAAATATTTGCAAAAAATATATTTTCCATTACATGATGCTTATCTATTTGTCTCATTAATTAATTCCACCAATTGCAACTTCAAGATGCAAAGAACACTTTCAATGGTAACTATATACACTCTCAACAACGTTGCTAAAAATGCATTATTTCACCCTAGATTAGCTCCTTGAAAATTCTTCCATGCAAAAATTATGTATGTATCTATGTAATTAGAGATGGGACAACGTGGGACAAACTGAGTTTATTTCCATTTTGGTTATATATGTTTCATTGGAAATCATCTTGATAATCTGAGTTAGACATGGAAAAGAGATAACACAAGCCCGCGAATATGAGTATTGAACTAAGGGCATAATCCCTCACCCATGTTTCAATTAAGGGGCCTTGTATTAAGTAGTTGGGATAAAATAGTATAGACAATGTTATGTCTTGTTCTTTGACACTCTAGCTCATCTATAACATAGGTATTTTGAACACTAACTGCAAAGAGTGGAATATGAGTTTCAAAGATGCAGCTTCAACTGCTCAGGAAGCTTCTTATTCTGAAGAGAAGGCATGTGAAGCTGCAAAAGCCAATGTTGATCTTTCAAATCCTAAAATATTTCTCAAGGGATTCCCTACTCAGTGTGTTGCTTGGAGAAGTTTTTTTTTATATTCTGAGCTAGTGGTGTTTATGTGTTGAAATATATTTCAAGAATATTGTGAAGTATTGGGGTTTGTCATTAAGTATTGTGTTAGACAGAGACACAAGGTTCACTAGGAAGCTTTGGACAGAGTTGTTCAAGCTTGTTGGAACCATGTTGTTAATGAGTTCAAGTTATCTCCCATAGACCAATGAGAAATAAAATGCATAAATGGCCTTTTGGAATACTACCTTAGGCATTTTGTGCAGGTAGATCAATCTAACTAGCTAGAGTTTTTGGATGCCGCCCCGTTCAACTACAACATGAAAAAGCGTTCTGCAATGGGATAATATCCACTTGAGTTGGAAAATGGGCACCAACCATTGGCTCCAAAAATAGTTTTGCAAGGATATTATGGAAAAAACCTATCAGCCATGGGATTCATGAAGGAATGGCATGGCAGGTTGGAAATGGCTTGTGTTCAACTAATAAACACAACTAAGAGGATTAAACGATGGGAAGACTATGATAGAAGGGAACCATATTTCAATGTGGGTGACATGGTCTTGTTGAAGTTGGGAAGAGAACATTTCAAGCCACTAAGTGGCATGGCTAGTACTTTGTTGCAATGGTTTGAGGGGCCATTCAAGGTACTTGAGAAGATAAAAAATGTCACCTAACGATTGGAGCTTCCAGAGCACATGAGAGAACATTATTTGGTTCTCCATATCTGTCAACTAGATCCATGCAGATTTAATAACAATGATCCAAGTCAGGTCAAACTAACCCGATCTATTGCAATGATAGAAAACATGCTAGAGTTGGAGGTAGATAAGATACTTGCACACATGATTGCACATGATAACATACTTCAACAAAAACCAAAGGCATGACTACTTTATTGAAAACTGACTTCAAAATGCAATGAAGTGAGAATTCCTTGTTGAGATTCTTCATATAGTTTTCTCGGCAGTCACAAGATCACGACTTATGAACATACCTGATAAGCGTCTCCAAGAAATGATGGAAGTTTCCAAATTCGCCCAATTGGGGATATGTATACAAGAAACATCGGAACGTTATTAGTGTCGAAACCAGAATAACTGTAAATAAATTAAGAGTTGACAGCTCTAACGAATGTGTATACCTAGAAAACCCTTTGTTGTAATCAATTATGAACAAGATATATGAAGGTGAACTTATCCCTCGCCTGTAAAAAATTCACAAAAGAATTTTAGGAAAAGCAACAAACGAGCAATGCAAAGAATTTATTTATGATACCCTATAACCAGATATAATACCATATATAATATCTTCACACAGGGGATTCTTCACACAGGGGCTTCACCACAAAACCCACACATCGTGATGCGATTTCCACACGGGGGCTTCACCCACGCTTCAGCACAAAACCCTCGCTTCCTTGCAAGACTTTGCCTCTTCACATAGGGGCTTCACCACAAAACCCACAAGCTGTTGCGACGTGATTTCCACACGGGGGCTTCACCCATGCTTCACCACAAAACCCACGAAACCCTGGCTTCCCTGCAAGCCTTTGCCTCTTCACACAGGGGCTTCACCACAAAACCCACAAGCTGCTGTGATGCAATTTCCACATGGGGGATTCACCCATGCTTCACCACAAAACCTACGAAACCCTGGCTTCCCTGCAAGCCTTTGCCTCTTCACACAGGGTCTTCACCACAAAACCCACAAGCTGCTGCGACGCAATTTCCACAAGGGGGATTCACCCACGCTTCACCACAAAACCTACAAAACCCTAGCTTCCCTGCAAGCCTTTGCCTCTTCACACAGGAGTCTCACCACCATTCACCACAAAACCCACAAGTTGTTGCGACGTGATTTCCTTTCCCTGCAACTCTCACTGCAATTTCGGGGGACATTAGGCAGCCAATCACTATAATATATACCCCAATGTATTGTATATTACTTAATTAAATAAAATAACCCTAACCACCCTAAATATATAAGCAATATAATGTTATGGTTTTCATGTTTAATTAATACCCCCAATATGAACAAACGTGGTATAATATTGACCCCCTAGTGAAAACCCCGTGCTCATACACCTCCACATTCTCCAGGGAGTATTGCTAACATGGCTCACAATGCCAATCAACCACCTTCTTGGAGATCTAGAGGACCACTCAACCTAGCTGCTCCTTTACATGATTTACCTAAGCATCCGGAGTGAGTACTACCTAAGTTTGACCCTGGAAAAGGAATCTCTGTTGAAGATCACCAAAAGAGATTTTACTCAGCCTTGAATCTGTTAAATGTGGAACATGAGGATGTAGTGTGCAGGTTATTTCCTTATACCTTTGAACCTAGAGCATCATCCTGGTATTTTATCTTGCAGACTAATTCTATAGAAGATTGGGACAATTTTGAAAATATTTTTCTGAATAAGTTTGGTAACCAAAAAAATATGGCTTCACTTATGAAATAATTATTGTCTATGCGGATGGAAAAGAAGGAGAAGGTACAAGAATTCAATCATATATTTAACACGATTTTGAATAGTTTCAGCGATGCAACGAAACCTGTTGAAGAATCATTGGTAGAATATTATACTACAACGCTTCTCCCATCCATAGCCATGTTTGTCAAAAGATCTGTTAAAACTACTTTAACAGAAAACTATGAAGAGGCGAAGACAGTAGAAGTAGACATAGATAGTATTATCAAACATTCTTTGGATTTGGAAGTAAAACCTACAGTAAATAAGAATCCTTTAATATTTCCCAGAACTAAATAAGATCCTTCAAATGAATTAGAAAATGTGGTCAAAATGGTTCAAAAGTTGTCCAATAAAATAGTAGATTTGGAAAAAAGACAAGGGTGCTAGTTCTTCAGTAAGGAAACCATTTAAACCTTTCTATAAAAGGAGGGAAGAAAGCACACAACCACAACCACCATCAAATAATTCTATTGTGTTTAATTTGAATGAAGTTGGCATGGATCACTTTTTCACTTTTCACCAAGAGCACCATTCTGAAAAAAAATTCCCACAATGGATAAATTCATTGACTCTAGTAATGAATCAAGTATTAGATACACAACTAATAGACCAGGAAGATTAGGAAGAAGACCAATCTAATGAAACAAAAGATCACAATGAAGAAACCACATTGGTATTATGGGACTGGGCACCAACTTTGGGATTAGATGAAGAAGAAAAGGTGGAAGAAATACAAATATCATTGGTGGATTATGCTACTAGAAGTAAGGGACCAGTAGAAGAGCAAAGTATGGTATTTCCCAAAATGAAGATAGCCAAAGAAAACATAAAAAAAGAATAATAGTATAAATCAGTCCCAACCAAAAGCAAATTCTGGGATCATTAAAGGAACAAACACATTAAGCAATAAGAAAGTAAACCCTGTAGTCAACAAATATGATAGTGGTGAAAAGGTTGGAAGAAATCATAATATGGGATATGACATTGTAGAAGATATCAAGAAAACTAAGGCAAATATATCTATGTTTGAACTGTTTAACCTGCCACAACAAAGAAAAAAGTTGTTAGAATATTTTGACGTAAAATCAAGCAGTACAGTAAATAAACGGTCAGAAAAGGTTGAGTCTGATACAGAGATTAACGAATCAAGTATCGGTGGAAAATCTAAATCTCAAACTCTTCCTTTCCTTTTGACTTTTGAAATCTTTAATTATAATGTGCATAACTGCTTGGTAGACTTTGGGGCTTCATCTAACATCATGCCACTATCTATTTTCAAAAATATTAATGGACAACCCATAGCATCCCCTACTCGGATTATAAAACTAGACAGGTCTGGTGTTAAAGTTATTGGGGAAATGAAAAATGCATTGATCAGATTGGCTTCAAAACCAAGAGTGTGTCAATTTATTGATATTATGGTAGTAGATATACTAGAATCTTATGGGTTAATACTGAGTAGAGATTGGTAAAATAAGCTAAATGGTTATTTCACAACAAATTGGTCTCATTTATGGATTCCTTATCATAATAAGCAGAAACAAATTAAGGTATTGAGGGAGCCTCATATGAAACATAATGTGACTCGGTTAGAAGAAGAAAATGATCCAATGAATTTTTAATCTTCATTTTTGGGAAATTATTTTTTAGAAATTGGGCGAAGGAATTATCAAGTAGAAAATGTTGGCCATGATTCAGACAACCAGTTTGATCGCCTTACATAGTAGAGTTAGTTACTGACTTAGATGATCATACTACATACTAACATAGTTGAGTTAGATGATAAGTTTTGGACTTTGTACTTTGATGGCTGCAAAACACAAGAGGGGGAAGGAGCTGGGTGTGTTCTTGTTGATTCTCAAGGAAACAAACAATTTCTCTCTTGTAGATTAGAATTTGAATGCACGAATAATACTGTTGAATATGAAGTTCTAGTTCAAGGTTTGAAAAAAGCCATTGATTTAAATGTTAGGAATTTAAAGCTTTTGGTGACTCAGAAATAGTTGTTAGGCAGATAAGAAACATCATTCATTGTGTATCTCCACACTTGAAAGGGTATCAGTATGAGGTATGGAATTTAATATGAAATTTTAATGCTTTTAACATAAATGCCATTCCTAGGTTACAAAATGTTGCTGCTGATTTACTGGAGTCTTCCGCTTCATGGTTAGTACCAACTAATAACAAATGTTCTATTGAATTGCTTTCCAAGCCATCTGTACCTGATAACATTACAAATTTGAGAGTGTTTGATGATAATGAACATATTATCATTTTTTTGACAAATGAAGACACCTTCAAAGAATCCATTATTAAAGAAGACAAGCACCAATCAGCACTACAAAATAAGGATATTGGTAAGGGAAATTTTATGCCAAAAGGAGTATGAACTCTTGAAAGATTATTTGACTTACAACATAAGTTCAGGAAGCCAGCAAACGTCAAAACAAACAACTCCTCAATGAAATATGAGTTGGTGAACTTAGGGACATAAAATGAACCTAAATATGTTAATTTGGGAAAATGTTGCTCCCCTGGAGAGAGAGATGCAAATTTATTAAACCATTTCAACAATACAAGGATATTTTTGCATGGACATATGAACAATTGAAAAATTATGACACACGCATCATACAACATGTGATACCCATCAAACAAGGAGCAAAACCATTTCAGCAACAACTCCGGAAGATGCATCCTACACTTGAACCTTTAATACAAAAGGAATTAAAGAAGCTGCTTGATGCTAAAATTATTTTTAAAGTTTGACACTCTGAATGGGTGGAAAATTTGGTACTCGTAAGAAAAAAATCAAGATAAAAAAGACTGTGTGTCAACTTTCGAAATTTGAACAAAGCATAAAATAAAGACAACTATCTGGTGCCATCAATGGAACAAATATTACAGTTGGTATCAGGCTCATAACTGTTCTCCCTATTAGATGGATTTTCAGGTTACAATCAAGTATTAGTGGCTGAAAAGGATTGACTCAAGACTACCTTTCACACAAAATGGGGAAAATTCTCTTATAGAAGAATGCCTTTTGGCCTTATGAATGCTAGAGCCACATTTCAAAGGGCCATGGACATCACATTCTGAGGTTTAGTCGGCCACTGTGTTGTTTTTTATTTAGATGATGTGATATTTTTTTCTAAGAAAAGAGAGGATCATGCTTTCCATTTAAAACAGATTTTTGAACGTTGTAGGCAGTATGGCATATATTTGAAACCTAAGAAAAAAGATTGTTGTCCTCGAAGGAAAACTGTTAGGGAACATCATTTCTAAAAAGGGAATCTCTATAGAACCAGAAAGAATTCAAGCTATAACTCAGATTCCCATGCCCCATAATAAGAAAACTACGCAATCATTCATGGGAACAATAAACTTTGTGTGAAGGTTTGTGCTAGATTTTGCACAAATTATAAAACCTTTGCAACAGATGGTGAAGCAAAGTGTGCAGTTCAAATGGACTGATATTGAGAAGAACGCATTTAAGTATATAAAAAATGCCATTGCTCATGCTCCTTCATTGAGAAACCCATATTTTGAAAAGGATTTCATTATATATACATTTGCTTCATATCATTCTCTTGCAGCAGTGCTCACGTAGAAAGGAGAGCAAGGAGATGAATATCCAATATCATTTATGAGCACTAGATTACAGGGAGCTGAACTTAATTAACTGGATATAGAAAAACAAGCATATGCAGTATTCAAGGCCGTAAAACAGTTCAGACCTTACATTTTAAAAAATAGAACAAAGGTTACAATACCTCACCCAACTATCAGATCTCTATTTATTCAGAAGGAGTTGGGAGAAAGACGAGGAAATTGGGTGAATGCACTACAAGAATATGACCTAGAATTTAAACCAACTAATATCATCAAAGGTCAAGGATTATGTAAGTTTCTTATTGAAAATCCAATTGATGAAGATCATGGATGGGAAAATGAATCAAAAATGCATTTAATTGAAGTATGTTCCAGTTTCACCACTCCAAAGCCTTGGTATAGAGGTTTCATTCACTATCTTCAACATGGATATTTTCCAGAACATTGGAATTCGAAGCAAAGAAGGGCTCTCCGATTAAAGTCAGCATCATATCAAATAATAGACGAAGTACTTTTTAGAAAGAATTATGATGGATTTCTTCTGAGATGTCTTGAGAGGGATGATGCAGAGAAAGTGGTAAAGGAGTTACATGATGGCCCTACAGAGGGACATTATTTCGGGGACACTACTTCTCATAAAATACTGAGAGCCTGATATTATTGGTCTACTATTTTCAAAGATCCTCATGATTATGCAAGGAAATGTGATATATGTCAGAGGAGTGCTGATAGACCACCAAAATCAACAGGACCATTGCAACCGGTCATCATCTCAAAACCATTCGAGCAATGGGGTTTAGACATCATTGGGGATATTAATCCCAACTCTTCATTGCAACATCGTTATACTCTCACCGCCACTGATTATTTTACGAGATGGACTGAAGAAACTCCTTTGCACAAAGTGAATGAAGATGCGGTCATCATAATTTTGCAAGAAAACATCATAACTAGGTTTGGGGTTCCAATTTCGTTAGTTTTTTATAATGCATCTTATTTTTCTTCTCTTAAGTTAAGTACATTTGCTACTGAAAAGGGAGTCAAATTGCATTATTCATCTAACTATTTTCCTCAAGGGAATGGGTTGGCATAATCCACCAATAAGAATCTCATACGAATATTGAAGAAAACAGTTATTGTAGCTAGGGTTTTCACCCTAGCTTGTGCAAATGAGCACCTACTAAGGAGAAGGGCCTCCTTAGTAGCAGTTCAATAAAAAGTAAAATAAAGCAATAAAACAATATGAAATTTAACTTAGCATAAGCATTAACATAAATAACAAAACATGAAAATATGGTGAAGATCTCTCTTTTTGTATTAAAAATTACCTCAGATGTAGAGGTTGGTGGAGCCTTTGCAGCAGTCCAAGAGGGTTGCTTCCAAGCTCCAGTGTTGTTCCTTCTCCTTCTTCCAAAGATGTTTTGGGTGTGGGCCAAAAGGGTTCTCAAGAATTAGCTCCAAATGGAGAGCTAGGGTTTCAAGAGAATTTTTAGCAGCATGAGGATAGGGATGATTGTGGATGAAAAATGGGGAGCCTCCATCACCTATTTATAGGTTTTTAGTGGTGGAGTGCTGACCCATGGTTTTGGGCACCATATGGTTTAGGTCAGCTGTATAGGGTTTTTGCTTCATTTTTTCCTCTTTTTCCTCTTTTTCCTCTTTTTTGTATTTTTTATTCCCTTTTTAGAGGGTTTTTGCTATTTTTGGAGAAATTTACATTATTTTGGGGGGAAAAGGGGGGTTTTGGCCTTTTGGAGGCTTTTTTAATGGTTTTTTTGGCCTTTTGGAGGCTTTTTAGTGGTTTTTTGGCCTTTTGGAGGCTTTTTACTGGTTTTTTTAAGGTTTTGGAGGAAAATATGGTAGGAAATATGGACAAATGAGTCATGTAATGAGGGAGATGAGGTAGTGAGCAATTTTTGGGTGTTAACAGATTGCCCCCTGATGTGTGAGGGAAGGAGCTCATCGTATGGCCGATAGACATCATAAGTCTTTTATGGTTTTCCTGGGATGTGGAGAGGAGAAGAAACGAACTAGAGCCTGGAACAACTGTCCCAAAGAAATTGCAAAAACTGAAAGTACATGACCTCAATAATGAATGAGGAATAATCTCAACATATGGACGAGGTGGGCATTCCCATGCTCGTATTAAGATATATAATAATAACAATGGGGTCCAAAACATGGGGACCTGAAATATAGATGGCCTCAAATAATGAATGAGGAAGAATCTCAATATATGGATGAGGCGGGCATACCCATGCTCGTATCAAGATATATAAAAAATAATAGTGAGGCCCAAAAATGGGGGCCTGAAGGATATATGGAGAACCACTGTGTACATCATAAGGGTCCAGAGGGGACATAGAATCTGGGACATCTTGCTGGGCTGACCATGTCTGAGCTGAAGAACTGATACACTGGAATAACAATAGTGCTGCTGAGTGGGGTACCAGAGGAACTGATGAGCTGCAAGATCATAGTGATGGGGAGTCATACCCTCAATGGTACACTGAACTGGAACTGAACTGGGTACTCAAGGAAGCATATAACTGGATGGCTTCCGAGTACAATCGCCTACGCAACCCGGACATCCATGGGAACATATAACTGGGCGTTCTGAAGTGACTCACCAATGTTCTAGAGTCGGGGGAAATTCGGGGTCTTCGACCAATAACTAAAGGGATATATACCCTATGCGATTCTCAACGATGCGATCAAGGTGTTGAAGTTGAGCATGTGAGAAAAAACTACTCGGAGAGGCGCTGATGACTCCTCTCAAAAAGGTCCGTAGGCACTCACCACAGATGGTGATGAGTCCAAGGCGCAGGGACCTTTGGGTCTATCCTCTGGAATAGATGGGTTGTCGTTGACAGAGGGAGACCTGCAACTAGCAAGGCAATGATGTTTCCTTGATAGGAGCACGAGGTGGAGAACCGAAGTGTGAGAGTACTGATGGTAGGACTGACATACTGTGGGGGATAACTGGGCAAGTAGAGTGAGTGGACTCAAACTTCCTTTGTTCATAGTATGATGGTGGGGGATGATCGAGCAGCATATGAAACTGACTGGTGGGAAAGGGATCATAGCTGTAATGGATAAAGGATAGTGACTGGGATGAGTGATACTCAAGGTGGTGTAAGATGGCAAGAGACTGCAGAATACTCTGAACAAAGGCGACCTGATTGGGGGTGCTACCGAGATGATCGATCATAGTGTCGAGAGGCACGGGGGGACTTCTTCATGGGTTAAGGAACGAGAAGAAGTGTGTTCAAAATGGTACTGTAGTGTGGATTTATACGAGCCCAGGAAAGTTCATGCTCATGATTGCTTTCAATTTTAATGAGTCTGAAAGCGATAAGAAGACTCTGAAATAATGGAATGGTATTGTCGTGTGGATTTGTACGAGCCCAGGACAATTCATGCTCATAGTTGCTTTCAATTTTAGAGAGTCTAAAAGCGATAAGAAGACTCCATGGGGCTTCTTTTTCGTGTGTTAGTCTCCAGGGCCCGAAGAAGCATAAAAGGATGCAATGAAGAACTCTTATAGCCGGTGTGACTAGAGTATTCATTTATCGTGATTAGTCTACTAGGTCCAGAAAAGGGTTAAACTTATACCAGATAGATGCCCTTTCAGGTACTTTAACGAGCATGAAAGGAAGCAAGATTGCTCAGCGATATTTTCATTGTTTTAGGAGTCAAAAAAGAGCTTAACAGAAACTCCCTAAGTGCCTTTTTCGTAAAGGACTTGTCCGGCTCGAAAAAGGGATAAAATTATACCAAACAAAAGGAATGGTTAGGCAAGGAGGAAGTGCTCAATCAAGGAACATTGATGATGACCAAGAACGAGGGTAGGGGGGAACACTAGTGGGCCTCCTTGCGGGATAATGAATGGTGGAAAAATAATGAAATAATTGCAGTATGAATGGAGTGAATGGCTCATGTAAAAATGTGGAACAATCCGATGGCGGTCAATGTGGCATGCAAACCGAGGCAACAAGGTGTCAGGATGCAATATGGAAATTGTACCTGGTGAGAGCGAGAAATGATCTCAAGTGTCATCATGAGCTCGAAAAATTGGATCCGGTGATATAAAAAGTGTCAAAGACGGAGAACGACTGAGGTGGCATGCAAACTGAAGTGACGAGGGGCGTTTTGGAAAAAATACCCGAAAAATCTGGGGGTGAGAGCGAGAAATGATCTCAAGCATCATCACGGGCTCGGAAAAATGAATTCGATGATATAAAGTATATCAAAAATGGAGAGCAGCCGAAGTGGCACACAAACCGAGGTGACTAGTGGTGTCTTAGAAAAAATGCTCCAAAAAACGATGCGGGAAAAATAAGAAAATGAGTCGACCATCATGACGGTCTCGTCGTGCCCATTACAGTGGTGGAAATGGTTTGGAAAATGGACTCTGTATGGGTTCAGAATGGCCAAAACAAGAAAAAGTCAACGGACTATAAATAGTAAGTGGGTCCAACATGACAAGTGTCATTTGGACTTGTTGACTTTTACTAGAGATCAGAGTGGACCAGAGCGTAGTTGGTATTTCTGGACGATCCGATCGACCGTTTTCAGATTCGGGAGTTGCAGGTATTATGATAAACTCATACCTGCATTTTTTATTGGGTTTGGGGGGGGAGTGGGTCCTAGGGGGGTCTTGTACGGTCCACATGGGTGTGCTTGGGGTTTGTGATATGTTTGTACTGCACGTGGATGCAAGTAGTGTAGGATGATGGGTACATGGATGCCCCTTGTGTATTTTATTTTATGTATTGCACATGGATGCAACATTATGTATGTAGGATAGGCACGTGGATGCCCCTGTATAGTAATGTGTTTATGTTATTGCATATGGATGCAAGTAGTTATGTGATGATAGGCATGTGGATGCCCCTTGTTGGAAATGCAATCTTTTTGGGTTTTTATATATTTTTTGATGAGATGATATGGGATGATGATGCATGATGGATGTTTTACATGGTGTGATTGATATGCCAATCTAGGATGTTGTTAGCCATTTGATCTGTGACACTATTCTGAGCTCTTGGGACATGGGTGAATGTTATGGATTCAAATTGTCGGCTGAGTTGTTTTGTGCGTAGGAATTTTCTAAAGAGGCAGGGATTGCGCACCTGGTAGCAGTTGTTGAGCTGGGAGACAAGTAGCTGGGAGTCAAGGAACACATTAAGGTGACATATGCCCATCTGAAGGGCAGTAGTTAGGAGATCGGTCACAACATCATACTCCGCCTGGTTATTGGTAGCAGCGCCTATACATATTCTGTCAAGGTGAATCAACTCATGTGAAGGGGAATATAAGACCCATGCTGCAGAAGCCAGGTTTGGAGACCAGCGGCTTGCTCCATCAGCTAAGCCAATGTAATGAGGTGGAAGATGGTCCATCTGTGATCATGCAAAAATGATGAATGTAAGGTTGCGTTAAAAAAGGTGAAAAACAAAAAGAAAGCCAACTGTACAATACGGACCAATGGGGCCGCAGGTTTGTTTAAGAATAAAAGCATTTAAGATACAACCCATTATGGGGGTTGCGCAAAGGGTGACCTTCTGAGTCAGTTAAAATGTATGCCCTGTTTCCGAGGCAGGTCTGCACGATGTAAGGGCCTTGCCACATGGATTCAAACTTTCCTTTACCGGTCTTGTCATGGGCTTGGTCATAGGCGAGAACGAGGTCTCCTTCGCGGAAAGTTCATGGGTGGACATGTTTTTCGTAAGCAGCTTTGGAGCGGTTCTTGGTGGCTTCAATGGTTTGGAGGGTGGCACGACGGTCTTCGTCAGCTTGCTCTAGTGATAGCAGATGTTGCTCGAGTGGGGAGGTGTCTGGGAGAAGCTCGACGACGATGTGTAAGGCAGGTATCTGACACTCGATGGGGAGGACAGACTCTACACCATGAACTAAATGAAACGGGGTAAAACCGGTGGCGGTCTTAGTTGATGTATGGTAATCCCATAATGCAGGGAAAAGCATGTGATGCCAATTGGATTTATGCCAGTCAATAGTGCATTGGAGGATGGTTTTTAAAATTTTGTTAATGGCCTCTACTTGGCCGTTCCCTTGAGGGTAGTAAGCAGAGGAATACTGATGTTCGAACTTCAATAGTGTGGATAACCCACGCCAAATGGAATCTTCGAAGTGTGAACCATGGTCTGAGACCAACTGTTTGGGGACCCTAAATTGAATGATAACATGGTTAAAAAAGAAACGGGCAGCGGTGTCAGCTTTACAATTGAAGGTGGGCATAGCTTCATCCCATTTGGTGAAGTAGTCGACGGCGACAATGATGTACTTATGTCCATTGGCGGATGAGGGTTTACATTCCATGAAGTCGATGGCCCATTTACAAAAGGGACCAATGGTGACGACTGGGTGTAACGGAGTGGGTGGTGTCCGAGACTTAGGGGTAAAAAGTTGGCAATTATGGCAATGTTTAACCGCTGTGATGCAGTCGATAAAGAGTGTTGGCCAAAAGTATTCGGCGCGGATGACCTTTTGGGCGGTGGCCATTCCAGAGAAATTTCCGCCACAGGCACCGCTATGATAGTCATTGAGGACTTGTTCGGCTTCCTCATGTGTAAGACGACGAAGAATTGTGTCAACCCCTCGCTGGTAAAGGACATTTCCCAAGAGGAGATATCGAGAGGCCTGGTGACGGATACGACGGCGTCCATCACGATTTATGTTGGGTTGAAACTTCTGCGTATGAAGGTATAACAAAATATCACCGTACCATGGGTCATCGGACGAGATGATGAACAAGTGATTGTCGGGTAACTCATCGGAGATTTGTGGGGACGACAAAAGGGATGGGAGGTCGGTGATGAGCTGGGCAAGTGCGAGGGCTTTAGTGCTCTTAGGGGTTGTGAAAGTGAGGTCATATTCTTGGAGGATAATTACCAATTTAGCAACACGACCTTGCAGGAGGCGCCGGTTCAAGAGATAGACCATGGGGTTGGAGTCGGCGACAACTGTGGTATGACTGTGTAAAATGTAATGTCGCAATTTTTGGATGGAAGAGACCACAGCAAGCGCTAGTCTTTCCTCATATGGGTAACGTAGGGGTGGTCCAAATAAGGTCTGGCTGACGTAATAAATGACATGCTCCTGGCGAGCAGCGTCTTCTTGAACAAGGACTCTAGACACGGCATGATCGGATGCTGAGACGTAAAGGATGAAGTCTTGAGAGAAATCCGGAGGGGAGATCAAAGGGGCTTGCGTGAGAGCTTTTTAAGGGCTTCGAATGCAGCTTGCGCCTAGTCATCCCAAACAAAGGGTATGTGGGTACGAATCAGGCGTAAGAAACCATGAACAGTGGTGGCATAATCAGGAACGAAGTGTCGGAGAAAATTAGATTTTCCCTGTAGACTCTGGAGCTGTCGGAGCGTGCGAGGAGCGGGAAGGTCTATGATGGCTTGGACTTTCAGGGGATCAACAGGGATTCCTTTATGGAAAAAAATGAAACCCAACAACCGGCCTGCTAGAATGCAAAATACACACTTAAGTGGGTTCAAGCGGATTTGATATTTGCGACAATGCAGAAAGACTTGACGGAGGTCATTAAGGTGGTCTGATCGTTTCCAGGAACGAGCTTTAAGATCGTCAAGATAGACTAGGAGGATATGGACCAAGTCGTGAAAACAATAGGTCATGGCCCGCTGGAAGGTGGCACCAGCATTTTTAAGGCCAAAAGGCATGACGTGATAGGCAAAGGTGCCCCATGGGGTGGTAAAGGCAGTCTTGTACTGATCTTCCTTACAGATCTGAATCTGGATGTATCCAAAAAAACCGTCTGTGAAAGATAGGACTTCATGCCCCGCACACGCATCGATGAGTTGGTCAATAAATGGCGTGGGGAAGTTGTCTTTGGGACAGGCTCAATTTAAATTGCGGAAGTTAGTACATACTCTGATGGTGCCTTGTTTCTTGTTAACAGGGATGGGGTTAGAAACCCAAGTGGTATATGTAATAGGATAAATGAATCCTGCTTTGCGAAGTTTCTCAATCTCTGCTTTAACGGCAAGGAGCTTTGAGGGATGAATGGGGCGCTGTTTCTGGCGAACGGGGGGTACATATGGCCATGTGTCAATGTGGTGTTCTATAATAGCGGGGTCGAGACCAGGCATTTCGGTATAGGACTAGGCAAAGACATCACGGAACTCTTGGAAAAAAATTTTGTACTCTCCAATCTCATACTCACTGCAGGAGGCTCCTAATGTAATGATTTCAAGAGCACCAAGTCGGTCAAAGATATCGATGTGGATGACGGGTGAGATGTTGGCCATGTTACCTTCCTCAAAGGCATCAGGAGTGGGAATGGGATCCTTAAACTAGTCGACTTTGGTGGGGAGGAAATCTTTGGACTCAACCACAAATTGGGTGGCTGTGGTGGAGGAGGACTCTTCTGGGAGGAAGTAGGAACGATGGTGCATGTCTTCCTAGGGGTAATCAGGGGCATTAAGAGCCTCTAGAATCTCCTCATCATTGTGGAAACTTTGAGTTGTCAAATCAATTGATGAGGGAGTGGCAGTAGAAGAGATCATATAAATGGTATTAATCTCGCCGGATGAGGGGGATACTGGGGGGTGGATCTCCTCAATTGTGGGGGGTGCCGTCTCAAGGTACAAATTATTCATCTCATAGAGAGCTGCTCTATAATCTGGGAGATCAGGACAATGATGTGAGTAATGGCTGTAAATACCGCATATTGCACAAGGGTCGTTGGTACGCAGTGATTTATCACGAGGCTTAGGGGCTGGATCGAGTTGGACAACCGGGATGTTGGAATCATCGTCAAGCATTTGCATGTGCTCTTGTACTGCAGGTAATTGTGGGCATTGATGGGTAGGATGGCCTAACTCATCACACAATGAGCATTTAGGAGGAGCACGAAACATGGGGGGGTTTAACTGTTTTGGGCGGGGGTACAGCAGTGTATGGTTGTGGGCCTCTGCCCCCAGTGTTCTTGACAATGGGGGGTGGATTGGTGGATGAGGAAGGAGTAGAGACACCGGGGGGTGGTTGACTAGTAGTGGCAATGGGTTGCACCGGTTGTAGGACGACATTTGGTGTCGATGGGGGAACGGGAGGTGAAATATACCACACGGGTAGTCCTAAGGTTAACCCGGGGAGGCTGAGAGTAGCCATAACTGGGGCGCTTACTACTCCTGAGGGAGGGAATAGGAAGGGGATTGTGTGGATGGGTGTAACACCAATATGACTAGGTACCAATGGTGGTTTGGGTAACAAGGGAGGTTGATTGTTGGGTGTTTGTGCATTGTGGGAAAGGGTACATAGTTCAAATATTTCGGTCGCTAGTGACGGAGGTGCAATGGATTGGAATGTTGAGGTCATCGACGTATCTGAGTAAACTCCAGGTCCCACGGAGGAAACCAACGAGGTAGATGCACCACAAATAGGTTGTTCAACCATGGGGAGAACATTTTCGGGTGCAGCGGGGGCATTGGGATCGTAATAGGTGATTTGATCGACTTTGACCACACGTCCGTCATGGGGGAACATCATGGTACGAAAAACGGATGAGGCAACCACCCGCATGGCATACATGTAACTGCGGTCAAGTAAGAGGTTATAATCAAGTTGGGTGTTGATGACCTCTATGTCAATGAGCACTGTTTTACCAGCCAACTGGATGGGGACATTAGCTAAGAGACCTTGGGGTTGAGCCGAACGATCATCGTAGGCTCACAACGCAGTGGTGGACTGGTGGAGAGTAGGGGATCCCAACTTCTGCCAAACGAATGTGGACATAACGCATGTAGAGGCACCTTCATTGATAATGGACCGATGGATGAAAAGATTCCAAATGGATACAAAAACTTGGAACGCTAAAGTGGAAGGCAGGCGTGGTTCGGATTGGTCCAAATCGAAGGCCATCAGTCGTGAATCATTTGGGTCAATAGCACCAATGGCGGAGAGCAAAGTCTTGCGTTTTGAAGGATAGTTTTTTAAGACCTCTAATGCAGACCTGGCTGCGGGGGACTGGGCTAAGTCATCTACAATGTTGTAATTAGACGCAGCGTGAGCATTGGGATTAGTGTTGATGTGGCGAAGTGGGAAGCGAGGTGCTTTGGAGGCACCATCTAGTGGAGCCGGAGGTATACATAACAACTGATCAGTGGGATGAGCATTAGTGTTTTTGTCAGCGGGAGGGGCTTCCGGGGTGGAGCCATATTGGTTCCGACAGGTTTGAAGGTTGACATCGGTCGATGACATCATTAACAAGTGATGGGTACCCGAGTCTAACATGGGTTGATCAGGAGTGACATAAGTGATTTATTGTTGTGGTGGCGCATTTCCTTGAGGGGGAACCAACGACTGAGTGTTGACTACGTCGTGGGTCGGTAAAGGGTTTTGTAACACCAAGGGTTGATTCTGAGGTGGTGGGGGGTTGGGTGGGGCCTAAGGAGCCGCGTGCCCTTGGCGGTGGGCATCATCGGTACAGAGTTGTCGTGCTCTCTCCAAATGTGGGAAAGCATGTGTGTAGTGGCCATAGACCCCGCAAATAGAACAAGGATGGTTTGTTCACAAATTAGGATTTTTGGCTTGTTTGGGTGGTCGATCAAGGTTCTGGTTGGCAGGTGCCACGTTATTGTTATTTGGGGGATTGGGAGGTTGACCTCCTTGGTCAGGGGGGGTTGTTCCCACGATTACGGCCTTTGCCGCAGTGTTGTTGGCCCTGTTGGAGCTGGTTATTTTGGTTCGGTTGCGGATTTTATTGCGCATACACTTTCCCTTGGGCAACAGGTGGGTTCTGGGGTTGTGCAGGTGTGGGAGCAGGCTGCGGTGGATAATATGTAGGTGGAGGCAGCGCAGGTGCTGAACCTTGTGGAGGTTGCTGATATGCGTGTGCAAAGGGTTGTGGGTTTGCCACAGGGGCTGCCTGGGGCGGATAATAAGCAGGTGGGGCTTGAGAGGATACAGGAGCTAGAGCGGCCTGCGGGTGGTAATATGGATGAGGTGCGATCGGGGGAGTGTTAGCGGGGGATGCATGACCAAAGCACTGAGGTGGGCATGAGGGTCCATGGGAATGGTGATGATGTGTCATGGGAGCATATGAATTGGTTGCTCCAGAATGGGATGTAGCCCCTGAAAGGTCGGGGCCAGGGCTAGGACGTGCTATGGAAAAGGGTTGGGTATGTGAGGCAATGCAGCCAATGATGTCGTCTGCGGCATGGGATGGCCTCGACACATCGTGTCGGGAAGAATCACTGCGGGGAGGATCAGGTTTGATGGAATATAGATAACTATACTGGGTGTAAATAAGGTCAAATTGTTGGGCTTTGAGGATGGCCTCTTCTTCGGACTGGGGTCGCTCGGATGCCACATCCTTGGCAATGACAGGAAGGAGAGATTTTAGAAACCAATCTAAGCAGATACGGTTGTCTAACTTGATTTTGTAGAGGCTCCGGTGTCGACGTCACTCATGAATGTGGTCAGTGATGTGGGTGGCCATGTTCTGTCTACAAGACAGTAGTATCTCAACTCCCGCATCATAGTGGATAGGTAACTGAAAGAACTGCAGGAAGGTCGAGGCGAGGGAGGTAAAGGTGGCATGAGTCCCATGGGGCTGCTCGATGTACCACTTAGTTGTAGAGCCAGTGAGGGTGCGCTATAACAGATGGAGGCGGAATGAGTCGTCCACTATGGAGTTGGAGGAACACCATAGATGGAAGGACATAATATGGTTTTGGGTGTCTTCACCTGCCTTTCCCTCAAACTTAGGGATGTTGGAGGGGAGCTTGGTGGGAATGTGAGGCCATGCAGGGTCCTGTTTGATGGGATCGTTAGTTAGTCTGGCCAGGTCATGAAGGTTGAGACTAGCCATGAATGGAAAACTAGTAGAAGGATGTGACATACTAGTGGTTGTGACCATGTTTGGGCCAATGCCCCCGAGTGGAGGGGCTGGGTTTGGGGTGTTGTCCGAGGTGGAGGAACGAAAGTGGTATGGGACGGTCCTGCGTCGCCAAGGGTAGTGTGAGTCACTGATGGAGTTGGGATAGGTATGCTATCTACTAGAATGGGTACAGTAATCAGAATGGTAGATGTGGGCCCCATCGAGGGCATACCCAAAGCGGGTGTGGTGGTGGATGCTCCACCAATGGTCCCTATAAAGAAAGGGTTGGAAGTCATGCCAGCCATGGGGCTGGTTAGTGCAGTGTAAGTGGGGTTCTCGGACTTTGCCGTAGAATCAGAGGTAAAATAAGGGGCGTCTAGATCGGGTGACGGAGTTCTATGCTGTTGATGAGTAGAGTCAAGTGACAAAGCTCGAGATCTATGATGAGTGGTATCAAGTGATGAAGATCTACGTCTATGACGGGTGATGTCAAGTGAACCGTGCTACGGGGGCTCACCCCGGAGGTGCCGAGAATGTCTCAGGGACTCAATGGTGACAGATGGTGTCAAGTATCTGGGGGTTGTGTTGAGTGAAAAATAGCTCAAAAACCCTAATGCAACCGAGTGTGCAGAAGGAGAGCACAAAAAATATGGCACTCAGGCCAACAACCAACTCAAAACACTTACTGTAACAACTGTGCTACAATAAGTGGAGTATCAACAGAAATGGTTAGAATACCAACAAGCAGTAGGTTTCCTAGAAAATAAAAATAGTGGACTCGCTAGACCAAAAGGAGGTAAGGGAGCATGCAAACACCTAGCTAAATAGTATTATGACTCAACCAGACATATCCTCTACAAGGTGATGAAATCCAAGTTAGACAATATGGATAGTAGAGCTAAGTGGCTAAAGATATCCCCCTACCGGAAGGGACACCGGGTAGTCAATCCTAGAAGAAATGCAACTAAGATACCCCGTTCATGACATGTCCAGAAAAGGTGAATCTGCAGTTTGGTTCTATCGCCATTGTATCCCCATACGGGTGATACACCGAGAACTACGAAAGGTATCCTTCGGTTACTGAATGGAGTGCGGTATTCCACTCAGGCCTCCGGAACCAGTCTGGATACTTCAACCCTCCTAGGGGAGAGGCCCTCCAATAAACTGGTTGTGACCGTGCCAAAAAGTACTAGGGGATTTTGGTTCCCTAATGGACAACAACTATGTCTCAAGTGTAAGCAACCGAGGGGTGTTATTGGGATGCCTATCCCCCCGATCCTACCTAACTACAAGATTCTTATGTGTTCCCCAAGTGGGGTTAGAATGTTGGTTGTGTTAAGTCGTATTTTAGGGCTCACTTGAATTAGGTGACAGAGTGTGTGCGTGTGAGATGATGAACCCAAGTAAAAGTGCCACGGGGTGAGAAACTTTCTAACTAAAAATAACAATGCAGAAATTAAACTTTGAAATGCAAAATTTTCTCTTTTCAATTAAAATGCTGAAATTTAAAAAATTATGTATATGGAACAGAAATAATACTGCAGAAAAAGGCTGTAGGGAAGTATGGTTGCAGATAGGACAAGTGGTTGTGCAGGTGCAGAAAATATTGTAGTAAAGTACTGGGTTCAAACAGGGAAAAAGTGCAGAAAACAGACTGGGGGATGTGGCGAATCTGCGCGGTCGGACCGCAAGAAACAGGTCGACAGTCGCAGGCAGATCGTGGAAAAATGGTTGAAAATCGCAAGCGGACCACGGGAAAAAGGCCCAAAGTCGCAGGCGGATAGCAGGAAAATGGCTGAAAGCCGTAGGCAGACCGCAAGAAAAAGGGCAAAAGTCGCAGGTGGATAGTAGGGGAATGGCTGAAAGCCGTAGGCGGACCGTGGAAAAAAGGCCAAAAGTTGCAGGAGGATAGCAGGAAAATGGCTGAAATCCGCAGGCGGACCACGGGAAAAAGGCCGAAAGTCGCAGGCGGATAGCAGGAAAATGGCTGAAAGCCGTAGGTAGACCGCGGGAAAAAGACCTAAATTCGCAGGAGGATAGCAGGAAAATGGCTGAAAGTTGCAGGCGGACCACGGGTAACTGGGTAAGCAGCCGCGGTTGGATGGCAGAAAACAGGCTGAGAGCCACAGTCAGATCGCAGGTAATAGACTGAAAACTGCCGGTAGATCGCGGAAAATAGTCTGAGAGCCATGGTCAGATCGCAGGTAATAGTCTGAAAGCCGCGGTCAGATCGCAATTGTGGGGAAAATACGTGGTTTACGGCAGCCAAAAGAGACAGCCGAAAGGAAAAAACAGAAAAATATTGCAGAAAATTAAAAACGTTTAAAACTATAACCAGAAATTCAAAGGAACACTATGGGAGTCGCCAAAACTGTAGCTAGGGTTTTCACCCTAGCTTGTGCAAATGAGCACCTACTAAGGAGAAGGGCTTCCTTAGTAGCAGTTCAATAAACAGTAAAATAAAGCAATAAAACAATATGAAATTTAACTTAGCATGAGCATTAACATAAATAACAAAACATGAAAATATGGTGAAGATCTCTCTTTTTGTATTAAAAATTACCTCAGATGTAGAGGTTGGTGGAGCCTTTGCAGCAGTCCAAGAGGGTTGCTTCCAAGCTCCAGTGTTGTTCCTTCTCCTTCTTCCAAAGATGTTTTGGGTGTGGGCCAAAAGGATTCTCAAGAATTAGCTCCAAATGGAGAGCTAGGGTTTCAAGAAAATTTTTAGCAACATGAGGATAGGGATGATTGTGGATGAAAAATGGGGAGCCTCCATCACCTATTTATAGGTTTTTAGTGGTGGAGTGCTGACCCATGGTTTTGGGCACCATATGGTTTAGGTCGGCTATATAGGGTTTTTTCTTCCTTTTTTTCCTCTTTTTCCTCTTTTTTGTATTTTTTATTCCCTTTTTAGAGGGTTTTTGCTATTTTTGGAGGAATTTACATTATTTTGGGGGGAAAATGGGGGTTTTGGGCCTTTTGGAGGCTTCTTTAATGGTTTTTTGGCCTTTTGGATGCTTTTTAATTGTTTTTTGGCCTTTTGGAGGCTTTTTAATGGTTTTGGTCTTTTGGAGGCTTTTTAATGGTTTTTTAAGGTTTTGGAGGCAAATATGGTAGAAAATATGGACAAATGAGTCATGTAATGAGGGAGATGAGGTAGTGAGCACTTTTTGGGTGTTAATAGTTATTAAAAACCAAATAAATTGGCATGTAGCCCTTCCCAATGCTTTATGGGAAGATAGGGTCACTTCAAAAGATTCGTTAGGGGTTTCTCCTTACACCTTAGTCTATGGGAAATAGGCTATTATTCCCCCAAACATACTACTCCTTTCCCTACAGTTAGCTCAGGCATCTCGAGGATCAAATAGCAAAATCATGCAGCCACGAATTAATACTTTGCTAAAACTTAAGGAAGCACGGAAAAAGGCCAAAGATAGGTGGTTTCATAAGCGAAAATCTGGAAAGAAAACTTTTGAGGTAGGAGATCTAGTTCTAAAGTGGTATCATCCCCATGAATAAATGGGAAAACATACTAAATTTCAACAGTTATGGCTTGGTCCTTATTAGAATGTAGAAAAGATTGGCCCAACAACTTATAAGTTACAAGATTTACAAGGGGAGAAGGAACGCCTCCCTGTCAACGGCCTAACACTCAAACAATACTTTTCTTAGATTTAGGGAAACTTGTTGTACATAAATAAATTTGTTGATTTTAGCCTTTTGTTTGATTTCATTTGTTTCATCTTAGCATAGTTTTCTTCAACCTTATCCCATTTTGTTTTTATTTTTCTTTACTTGCTTGATTTTGTTTAATAAACCTCAGCTCAAAGTTCAGAGTGATGTGCAAAATTACATACATCTGAATAAGCTCATGTGAAATGCTTATAATCACAGAAGGATTAGAATTGTCTTCATAATAAAATGAGTTCTTTTTGTAACAACAATGTCATTAGTGATTTTAATTGTTGCTTTGTTTTAAAAGGGGAAATATGTTTCGTGTTTCATTTTGTGTCAATGTAAACCTTGTGAAATAACCACTATCCATGAATTCTAAATTACTATCTTGGGGCTCCACTCACTTACACATAAATAACCATCTTAGGTAGCCTACTATAACTGACCCATGGAAAGGAATCAAGTCTTGCAGATGTATGGCAATTAAAATGATCCCATGCTACAAAAATTACAACCAAAATGCTTATAATGAAGAGTTAAAATTTCTGAAAATTTTCATCTCCATCAAAGAAATGATTTTGAAAATAAATACATCCAATCAAGAAGATTCCCCGGATGATATTCCAAACGGTTCTTCTCCGTCCATGAGCATGACAAACAAAGAAAACTCATCACTCACACAAAAGGACATTATGGATGGAAGAACCCACGTCAAATGTTGAAGACTGAAGAAAGTTATTTGTGAAAGACTCGGAAGATAAAACTCGTCAAAAGAAAGCATCCAAAGAAATGTTGGTATCATGGGAATGAAGAACAAACGAATGCATCTGTCTGATTTTGTTACGATTTTGTGGAGTCATATGTAGAGGTAACCAAAAGACGAGACTATTAATGAACTCCATATTATGGCCTCAGGAGAGTGGTCAGGAAATCTGATCCAGGTTTCCCTATTTCCCAAAATGATTCAAGGAGCTCCTCTCCATGCTTAAAAATTTAGCCTTTTAAAATCCCAATAAAATTATAAGGGCATAGTTTTACAATTAGAATTAATAACAGACAAACGATTGTGATCATAAAACGAGTTTGTTAAGAGATCTGTGTTCACCAGCTAGTCGCTAATTGTTGTAGCTGCAACGTGATCCCCAAATTTTTTATAAAATTGTAGGGGACCTCCTTTTATTTTTTATTTTACTCAGAGTTTGTTTCATCATGGACATACTTACCTCTGACACTTAGTTTTTTCTTTTTGAAAAAAACAAAAGATAAGGCCTTCCCGTAGTTCCAATTGCGAATTGCGGATTGCAGATTGCATTTTCGACCTTCAGAAATGGTTTCTGCAATCCCGCATTTCCAGCATTTACAATTGTGGATTGCGGATTGTATTTATGACCTTCATAAATGGTTTCCGTAATCCCGCAATCCTGTAGTTCCCCATCCCGCATTTCTAAATTCCTGCATTTCTGAGTGCGGATTGCGGACTGCATTTCCAACTTTTGAAATTGTCTCCTGCATTTCCGCAGTTTCGTATCCCACAGTTCCAATTGCAGATTGCAGATGGAATTTCTGACTTTCTGAAATTGTAATCCGCAATTTAGCATTCCTGCAATCCCACGTTTCCCCAATCCCGCATGTCTGCAATCTCGCGTTTCCGCATTCTCGCATTTCCAATTGTGGATTGCATTTCCAACTGTCTAAAATGGTCTCCCGCACTTCTGCATTTCCGCATTTCACATTCCCGCATTGCGGAAGGATGAAACTGGTCATTGTCAAAAATCGTTTCCGACTTTCCGCCTCCACATCAGTTATCATTTTCATGCGGAAACAAGATTGTGGAAGTATGAATCTTTTGTTTTGTAAACAATATTGATAAATCATAACTCTGCAATTTGTATTATGTTCATTATCACTTTGCTTAACAATGAATTACTCTTATGCATTGATCTTGTTGTTTCCCTAGGACGCAGAGGAAGCTGAAAGGTTGTGGGTAGAAGAAGCGGCAGGAACAATAGACAAATTGGGCAATCCAAAAGACGCAGAGGAAGCCGAAGTGATTGGTCATGTAAAGATGATTTCTCTTGTAATATAAATAGAGGGGAACGGGTACTAGATAAGAGGAATTTTGCTAGTGAAATAGAGATTGGATACATTTTGTAAGAGAACTATTTTTCTGCTAATGAGGAAGGACCTATTCGCTAGGAAAAGCTTGCACATATTTTTGCGTGGAATGTGTGACTAACATATCAGAACTATTTCTTCTTCTTGTCGTGTTCATGTTGTGAGATCTTTCTAGTTTTTTTGAACTATTTCAATGGTGATGAATTATTTTACTTATCTATGTAAATGTCTGTGTGATAACAAAGTAATAAATTGGTTTAATCATAATCAAAGCTATCTTTGTAATTTTCTGTTGTGAGTGTGCATACTTTATCTTAATATCTATCTGTTGGATTTGTATAAGCATTCTCAAATTATTTCTCTTATTTAAACTCGCTCCTTGCAAGGATAGATTAGTTACTGTAGAATAGGATTAGGTAATTGATAAGGTAGAAGTGATAAGACAGGAGGTAAGAACCTACGCATCACTTGTGAGGCTTCTCCCTGTAAATTTTAGGTTATATGCATTAGTTAGATTAGAAGCACTTGCATAATCATACTTTAAACATAAAATATAAACAGTGGGTCGGGCCGCAACCGGTACATAAATTAAACATACACACCTACTAACCCACTAGGTGGAATGGAATCTGGGGTAGAAGGCAATGGACAAGTGGTAGCATCATGAGGCAAGTAACTAGCTGTTGGTATGGGACAACTCCCTTGAATTGTGGCCATAGTGCCCTGAAAGATGGGACTGGAGGTTGAGGTTCATTTATTGAAAACTGACCACCAAAAAGACCTAGGCATCTTTTTAAGAGCCATCGAATTTTGGACTGAGGTTCATCACTTTTCCTGATGAGGAAACTTTGTATGCACACAAGAGATTCGATAAGGGGAAGACTAGGTTTTTGATCATGGTGTAAGTCTGCCTTGTTTACTGTTGAGTGCAAAGATTGAGGTTTTTGGCAAGTCTCTATTGATTGTTGGTTATACAATTTGAGTGCCTTGCTTCTACACAGAGTCTTCTACCCGGTGGTTCAATAAACAGGCTTGGGGTCCAAAGGAGGGAAGTAATTTCGCTGCTTCTTTTGGAGAAGGTTGGGAGGAATAGGCCTCCTTGGGTGTTTGTCCACCCTATTCACCTACCAGGTTCTACTTTCTATTTTAATTTCATCTAAGTTATTTCTTACTGTTTTTATCTCTGTTTATTTATGATTATTAACTAAGTAATGTTAGTAACCTTAGTTCAGATTTAAATGATTGAAATTTCTGAACTCTGCAATTAGATGAAGATGTCTTTATGAAAGCGATAGAATTAATTTCCTTCCCTGTATTTTTCCACGCACTGTTTTTTGTACCGTACTCTAGTACAGAGAAGGAAGATTAAAAATAGATGAATGTTGAAGTAGTGAGCAAGATGAATGATTAGGCTAACTCTATTAAGTTTCCCTTTCTTTGTTTTATTTAAACTAGCTCTGTCATATTTTCTTTCTCTGTTATATTCTGTAAATTTTAACAAATATCTTATCCTCTCAGTCATAGAATATTATAGCTATATATACTCTTAGAACTCAAACTTCATATAGAATTACATTAGTTTTTAAATAGCTGTAAAATAAACACAGTAATACTAATAATTTTCAAACATTCTATTATTTCTACTTTTACAGCCATAGAACAAATTAGGGCTTAACTACTTATTGTTTCCAAACCTATACGAAAGACATAAATTAGTTATAGTATCTTCCTATTCTACTTATCCATTTAAATTTCTTAAACAAATACCTTTAAACATTCTGTACTATATTTATTTAGTATCAAAACAATTACCAGCATTCAAGTTGGAAAATTATTTTCAGAACAAACAGAGTATTCAGAACAATTAACAATCATATCAACATTACCTCAAACCCTTAAAACATAGAACAAGTTTGCAATGAAAGAATATTCTATTATCAACATAACCCTAGCTTATCTACGATAGTTTTTTAGTATTCATCTCTACCGAAACTCAACGATAGGGTCTTAAACCAGGCTTAATGCCTCTGTACAACAAATTGTGGCATTTTAAAATACATATCAACATTCTACAGTAAAACATTACCACTATCAAAGATACTTAATCTTTCTCGACACTGAAAGCATACAAACAAAATCTTATTACAGTCTCGGGCCCAACCCTTTTTATAAACAGTTCCCATTTAAAACACAGACAGTCAAATCGATAAAACAACACAACAGAGCATCGACAATAATTTACGGATGCAAAGGAAAACAACTATCTTTTGACCTTTTTACAAACATGGAATCATTTTCAAAAAACCAACATAGATAATAATACAAGTTGTTAGGGTTTGACTCTTTTTAAACAAATCAACACTGGTTCCTAGAGCACTGTTCACCAAGTCGACGTATCTAAACTCTATTGCAAAACAACCATAATCCTCTTGTTTACCAAAATAGCCGAAGGTCAAGTTCTTATAACAGTTATCATTCTTTTACACATTACTAAATTAAACCTTAACTAATCTTCACATTAAATGCAATAAACATTTAAAGTTACAGTATCGATATGGGGTCAAACCCCATCAGTAAACCAACGAAACAACACTAAGTTGGAAGACCACAACATCATTGTTTTCTTTTTATTTCCATCAAAACAACCAAGGGATAAACCCTCTTGACATTTGCAACAAATAAAAATACATATATGTGTTGTAGCTAACATCAAAGTAGGTCGAGGATTCCATCCTCCCTACACAGCCATTTGTCTCACAAAACATTACGACGACGGCCATGTCCTCAGCCAAACATCAAAACCCTGTTACGGCTAACACCAAACCACAACCAACACTACCAAGAGTAACCTACAGGAAACCACCGAGCCTTACCGGTTGTGTAAGCAGTATCCCCTTCTAATCTTCGAACGTAGCAACCTGTAGACGAGTTACCTGCCAACAAGAAAACATGGAGTGGTTAAAGGATGCTTACGAAGATTTGAAACTACATTACAAGAAATAGTAATACTCTTAAAATATCATGAGGAGTAGGTTTAGAACTGAGAATTTTACCTTTCAGAAAGACCCTGGACTCCAAGGCAAATACCCAGCAAGTCGGCAAGACCAGAGTCACGCAACCTATCAAACCAGTCCAGAAAAAATTCATATCATTACTCAGCTCTGAGAAATCACTGTGGAAGTATGCTAGCAGCAGGTCATGGTTTCAAAGCTAGAGAGGTACCTCCATAAACCTTTTACTAACCCTACGATTGCGCAGGCCTGTCGGCCTCTACACAAACCCACCAGCTGCAAAATGGAACCCTAAGTGTTTCCCTCGTAACAATAAACCCTGATCAGTTATCGCAACACTATAACCAAGAAGTAATCACGTGAAGGATCGCCAGCGTGGAATGCCAATGGGCATTCCACCCACATCGCCTTTATTACACTTTAGTATCATAGCTACCTTGGTACTGCAATCTGCCAACGAACCACAACACACATATATCATTCGAGCTACCCTTGATCTTACATTATAGTTTTGGTTACCATATATAAACACCATATCACCATTATCCAAACACTATACGTTGACCAAGTATAAGGTTCGACCATTGTCAAAAGAACCTACAACCATAAAAAAAAATATGGTTACATATCATTATTAATACCTTTTTCATAATCACTTTGCCAACCATGCATTTGATTGTTACGTAGATTATTCATCGAAACCCTCGTATTTTACATAAAGACCCTGCCAAGAATATAGTTTAATTATGATGTTAATTATGCTCCAAGCACTATAGTGCTAAGGGGTACAAACTATAGAGAAAGCCAACATAGTAATTATTATAATTACTATGACCATACCCTAGTATTTAAGAAAACCATTATATTTCGGGTATTAAAAGATTACATAAGATAAAAAGAGATACAAAGAAATATAATGAGGTTGTTCCAAACTTAGGATATAATTCTATAAATACTTGATACTCAGTATAAATCCTTAGGTATGATTTGAAATACTTCACTTTGATTTTCTATGCCCTAAGCAATATTTCAACATTGGTACAAATACATAAGAAGTGCTTATAATAACTAGTTATAACCATAAGGTACTATCACAATACCCTAAGCACTTAAAGAAGAGCCATTACTTGATTTAGAGAAAAGTTCATAAAGAACCAAGTTGTATCTATAGCCTTTTGACCTAAACACTATAATAATATTACATTATGAGATGTAAATAGATAGCATAAGATCCTAGCACTAAAACACTTAATACTTAGTGTAATCTCCTCAAGTAGATTGTGATTACTTAAACGTTGTTTCGATGCTCATTTATTGTGCAAACACTTAAGTAGTTAAAGAACATAAAGGTAGAGAGTAGAGATTGATACAATTTAGTTATATAGCTGAAGCAATGATCAAAGTAGATCTCACCCTGAAAAGCTTCTCAAGTTACTCTATTTTCTCTTTTAAAAACTGGAAAGCTATTTGACAAGATTGAGGATCTTCGTAGTTTCACTTTCAAATTATTATTACTCTCTTACCTGTAATCTACATCAAGAGGCTAAAATGCTTTAGCAATATAGCTAAGTAAGCCTCGGGGTGTCCATAGGACCCCTTCATCATCAACAAACAAAAGAACATAGTTAGCACATATAAACAATAACTATAGCAAAGGGAACCTTTAAAGCATTGACATTGTCGCAAAACAATACATTTGTATGATCGTTACAAACATTTATTTCAGCATGTCGACATAGAAGCATTTAATATGATTCCGCACAATAAAGTACAACATTTAATGCTACATTGCAAAATTTTAAATTTTTGTGAATTTTCGGGATGTTAAATGTGGTATCAGAGCGCGATTTCAAACTATAGGCCTGAAATAGGCTCATGCGCGCAAAACAGAAAATGAGAACAAAAAACTTAGTTACTGACTTTTATTTAATTTTGTTTATGTACAGAACAACTTGATATTTAATTTGCAGGTATGAAAATACTGGAAGAATCATCAGAGGACAGATCTCCTCATCATAATGAACATAATAACAATGCACATAATAATGGTAATGAAGGAATTTACGTAGAGTTAAATAATCAATCTTCTAAACTACTACGTACTGTAAAAGATTTAAAATCTGAAATAAGAACTGTTAAAGAAGAGAATGAACGAATTTTGAAGGCGCAAGAAGAGTTAAATCATATTTTAATGGAAAACTACCAAAATGAGGAAAGAGGAAGGAAATTAGAAGTAAATTCTGATTCTGGTACAATGTCCCACAAACAGAAGGACAAGAAAGCAAAGAATGGTAAAAGTAATAGTTACTCTTCATCTGAATCTTATCGAAGTAACTATAATTCTAACTAGGACAGCAGTGATAGTGATTGTTGTTCTAAGAAGAGGAAGCACAAGCATCATGAACAAATTACTGGAGAATTTAACAAGATAAAGCCACCAACTTTTAATGGCGAAAATGAAAAGGGAGAGGCAGCTGAAGCATGGCTGTCCGGAATGAAGAAGTACTTTCATATTTATAACTATTCATCTCAATTAAAAGCTAAGATGGCCATATACAATCTGACCAGAAGGGCAAATATTTGGTGGCAAGATGTCAAAACAGTTAAAAATCTTAAGGATAAAGACATAAAATGGAGAACATTTAAGAACATGTTTAAGAAAAAGTTTTTATCCGAACAGTACTACGAAGATAAGTCAAAAGAATTTTATGATCTAAAGATGGGTTCAATGACCATGAAGGAGTTATGCAGCAAGTTTCTCAGCTTGTTAGGGTATGTACCTTACCTAGCTAAAGAAAAACCTAAGATACAAAGGTTTCTAAGCTGTTTACCCTTCCACATAAAGGACAAAATTGAGTACGCTAACCCTTCAACTCTTGAAGAAGCCATGAGGAAGGCTAATTTCTGTTTTGAACAGAACAAGAGAAGAGAAGGTGTATTGAGTTGGAGAAGTAATAAGTCTAATAATTTTGATCATAAAAAGA
Source organism: Larix kaempferi (assembly GCA_027924585.1). Lineage (NCBI taxonomy): Eukaryota > Viridiplantae > Streptophyta > Pinopsida > Pinales > Pinaceae > Larix > Larix kaempferi. Next base: position 1,216,248 of record BSBM01000891.1, read on the forward strand.
AAAGTTTTAATCAGAATTCTAGAAGTTTAAAAAAAAAATTTAATAACGAAAATTTTCCAAGTAATAATAATTACATGGGTAATGCACCACAGAATTTTACTGCTGCAAGGAACGTGCCTAATAATAATAATAGCAATAATAATAACAACATCAGAAATGTTGAACAAAGGGCACCTTTGAAGTGTTATGACTGTGGTGGACCCCATACTAGAGCTCAATGCCCACGTTACAGAAAGACAGTCAACAACATTCACACCATACAAGCGGAGCCTACAGTTGGTGATGTAGCAAGAGAATTGCCCAGGATAAATGCAGCACTGGAAAATCGTCAAGCAGACCATCAATCGTCTATGGTCGAAATCGAAGGTATGATACAAAACAAATCTATTTCAATTTTAATAGATCCAGGTGCAAGTCTAAGTTATATTTCACTTGATTTAGTGATAGGTTGCAAGTTAAAGGTAGAAAATTTTGATAATTCATGGTTAGTTCAACTAGCAACAATCACTAAAAGAAAGGTTATAGAATTTGTCAAAAGTTGTGATATACTTATGAGTCAGCTGAAAACGCAAGTTAATTTGAATGTTTTACCATTAGGGTCATATGACTTGTTGATTGGCATGCACTGAATTGAACAACATAGAGTAGTACTTAACTATTATGAAAAGTCTTTTACTTGTTTGAATAATGAAGGAAAAACTGAAACAGTAAAAGGAATTCATAGGAAAACTTCTGTAAGACAAATTTTTGCTTTACAAGTAAAGAGAGCTACAAGAAAGGGCTGTAAAATGTTTGATGTTAATGTTATTAATGATGAATGTTCATCTAAATAAGATAAGATAAAACAGGAAGACATACCTATTCTTAGGGACTTTTCTGATGTATTCCCGGAAGAAATTCCAGGACTACCTCCGAAAAGAGAACTTGATTTCACCATTGAGTTAGTACCGGGTGCGGTACCAAAATCGAAGACTCCCTACAGAATGAATATTCTGGATTTAAATGAACTAAAATCTTAGCTGAAAGAATTAATAGATAAAAACTACATAAGGCCTAGTGTGTCTCCTTGGGGATCACCAGTTATCTTTGTTAAAAAGAAGGACGGTACCATGCGATTGTGCATAGACTACCGTCAACTTAATAAAATGACAATTAAAAATCAATATCCCTTGCCCCGCATTGATGATCTATTCGATCAAGTACGCGGAGCAGAGATATTCACTAAAATTGATTTAAGGTCTGGATATCATCAAGTTAGAATAAAAGATGAAGACATTTTCAAAACTGCTTTCAGAACTCGTTATGGGCACTACGAGTTCATAGTTATGCCTTTTGGGCTAACTAAGGCACCGGCAGTGTTCATGTGCTTAATGAATAATGTTCTGCATAAGTACTTAGATATGTTTGTAATTGTGTTCATTGATGATATTCTAATCTATTCAAAAACTAAAGAAGAGCACGACGAAGATTTAAGAATAATTCTGCAAGTGTTAAGAGAACATTAGCTTTATGCTAAGTTCAGTAAATGTGACTTTTATAAAGATAAAATACAATACTTAGGTCACATAATCTCTAAAGACGGAATTTCTGTCGACCAAGATAAAATAAGAGTAATTAATGATTGGCTTGTCCCTAAAGACGTAGCTAACGTACGGTCATTTATGGGAATAACAGGTTACTACAGGAATTTTATTGAAGGATTCTCTAAAATTGTGAATCCCATAACTTCTTTGCAGAAGAAAGGGAAGAAATTCGTCTAGGATAAAAAATGCGAAGAAAGTTTTAAGAAGTTAAAAGAGTTATTAACAACAACACCTATATTAAAAATTGTTGATCCTAATAAGGACTTCGTTGTATGCACTGATGCATGTAACGAAGGACTTGGAGAGGTCTTAACTCAAGAAGGTCATGTTATTGCTTTTGAGTCTAGAAAGTTAAAAATCCACACAAAGAACTACGCAACTTATGATCTAGAGTTGGCAGCCATGATACATGCACTAAAAATGTGGCGCCATCACTTGATTGGAAGAAAATTTATACTAATGACATATAATAAGGGTTTAAAATACTTGTTGGATCAAACAAATCTTAACGCAAGGAAAGCTAGGTGGCTAGCTTTCCTTAGCGAGTATGATTTTGAAATTCAACACATTAAGGGTAAAGAAAACAAAGTTGTTGATTCCTTGAGCATAAATGCCAAATTAAGTTTTGTGGCACCAATCAGCACGTTTAAAACAGATCTGGAAAATCAGATCGAAGAAGGAATTAAGCAAGATGAAAATTATCAAAAAATGCATGATAAGGTTGCTGCAAATTTATCTGAAAATTTAATAACAGAGTACAACATTAATGAAAAAGGCTTAATGACATATAAAAACAAAATTTATGTACCGAATGTGTCAAAGGTTAAACTGTTGATTTTGGATGAAGTTCATAAAAGTCATTATTCGGGACATCCTGGTTATCAGAAAATGATAACTATGTTAAGGAAGGATTATTTTTGGCCCAACATGAAAAATGAAGTGGCTGAGTACATAGCTAGGTGTTTTGAATGTCAGACCATTAATGCTGAACATCAACACCCAGCTGGCTTATTGCAGCCATTGCCAATTCCAGAATGGAAATGGGAAATTATAAGTATTGATTTTATTACAGGTTTACCTAAGAATCAGAAACATTTGGATTTACCATGCATGTGCCTTGGAATATGACATACCATGGCTAATTGATCATTGTATCCAATTTTTTTAAGTGTTCCCGTGTTTAGCCGCTAGTTACAATATGCTACACACCGTCATTTTTTATGCATTTTTTCTGCAGATTCCAAATATGTAATTTTTAAAAAGAACATATATATTTTTCTCATGGCATGACTCCTTAACTCAAAAAACAAATTGTTAGTGTTTTGTCCATAACTCTTTTGTTTCTCAACCATTTTGAAAACAAATTATATGGTGCACTAAAGGACACTAACCTCTACATGCTATAAAAAAACTGTTTCAAAATAGTTGCATTAAGACCTTCAAAGGATGCACCCACAATTGGCATACTATTTCTGAGGTTCGGTCACCTAGATAAATAAATAATAAATAAAAAATTGTTAAATTTTTTTTGGGAAAAATAGCGGTGCACTAGTAATATTTGTTCTCTATATGTATACATGTTTTCGTAAGTTGATTCCATCGTTTAGGAACTCAAAGGTTGCACCCACAAAAACATATACCTTATAATTTGTCCAAAAAATAAAAAAGCGTATTTTACAAAGGATCAAACTTCAGATAGTTAAGAACATTTTCAATAGAAAAAAACTATATATTCGGAAACGTGATTCAATTTCCTACGTTTCATCTTTTTTACTCATCGCAAGATTCATTGTGTATGTGTCTCAAACAATCCATGTAAGTTTATAGATGTCTTTTTTTTTCAATTTTCTATTGCATCTAACGTGTGAAAAGAGACCCTCATTAGCTTGCACACACCCTTCTATATTACTACATTTTATAATGCTTCAATAATTATTTATATCATTGGGTTCAAAATTCAAAATAAACAATTATATAAAAATAAACATAAAAAAATAATTGGTAGTTGATGCATGGCTAACTCCTAGCTCATGCATGGATAACATGTAGTGACAGACAAACCATTTAACTAAATAAGGTAACACATAACTAAGGTATAGACAACAGATGATTATAATTAACTTCTGACCTATCGGTGTTCACTGGCCACAAGTTAAGTGGTTGTGCTAGTCTTTATATATACACATAGAAACTCACATCCATTTATATCATCTTATATTGCAATAGATCAATTGCATATCATCTCATCTCATTACTGCACTGCTTTGGAGTTGGGTTGAATACTTTGTTACTAGATTCAATTCGAAGAATGGAGCACACTGTTTTAAAGTACATGAATAATGCTACAGTTTTTTTCCTAATAGTAGTGGCTCTTTTTGGGAGGATGAATTGCAATGTAGAATATGTTACTACAAGCAGGAAATTAAACTTTGGATGGTGTAGATGTTAATAATTGTGATGATGATGCTTGTTGCAGGAGTAGGCGCAGTTGGAGTGCTTGTATATCTAGACTCTAAATGGTTTCCACCATTTGGAGTTCAACGAGGTTCTATTTATCAAGAAATCGTGATCTTCTAACACTTAACTAGCTCCATCTTCCTGATTCATAACACTTATCGATAGATGTTCTTGGGACTAAACTGCCTAGGATTCCATCGATTCCAATATCAACAGAGAATGCCACAACCATACTAAAGTATCTTGATGCCCCAATCGCTCCTATTGAGTGGTATGGCTCTCTCTACTTGCTTTCATATCAACCGAGTCAAGGACCAAACATTCTCAATCTTCACTACAAGGTAAAATACCTCTCTCTTTCATTAATTTTGCAAAAATCCTCATAATTCTATTATTTTTTCCGCCATTTTTTTTATAATGTTCATATGCCCAAGTGCCATATGTTTATATTTTTTTAAACAAAATTATTAACTATTGTGTGCTCATAACCTAACATGTCTTGGGAAAGCAAGCTATCTACTGAAGGAGCTATGTCTACGGGTAATTGGTGATAAGAAGTGCCAAAGGGAAAGGGCCAAATATCGGAAAAATGGTTAGTGTTCTCGCTGCAAAAGGACAAAGTTCTAATCCTTATGTTGATTATTAAATTGCATACCTCCTTAGCTAAAATTGTTCTTGTCATTTTCTATCACGCTCGCTCCTCTCCTCTTTACTAGAATTTAGTTTACCAAAATTGCAGTGCCAAGTTTCCTGCTCGCTATCAAAAAAAAGAAGGGTAACCGATGTGTGGAATCTAAGGGAAAATGTGCATCAAGAAGGATGATGGTGTAACAGTTAGCAAGTGGTGTAACAGGTAGCATGATAAGTGGCAAAGAAGCCATATAAGGTGCTAAGTATTTAGAGGTGAAATTGAGTTTTTAAGATAACTTAACCACATAAAATAATAGATTGTAAAACTTTGGCCATTGATTTTTAAAACTATGATAAAGATGAAGAAACTACTCATAATAAGCTTCAAAGTATTCATCTAATAGAACTGGAGGTAACTAATATGTAGTGGAATAAATAATGAATAGTGGAATAAATAATGAACAAATATACAAAGTTAAAGTCGAACTAATACAAAGTCAAAACGAATACGGAATAATACAAAGCCAAAGCCAATAGACTTTGAGTCGACTACATACTTTATTTCTAAGTTTTACTAGTCATTCTAAATTATTAATGAGTTTAGAATTGTTGTAAGTTATTATATATATTTAAAATAAGTTTCATTTGGATTAATTAATATTTTAGGAATTTTAATGAATAATAGGTTTTAAAATAAATCAAAAGTAGAAATGATTTGTTTGTCCTTTTTTTGTTGTGAATATTCTGCTTTGAATGTTTTAATGGTTTCAATACATGTTTAAAACAAGTTAAATTAGGAGCAAAGCTACTTATACCTGTCTCTTACAATTGTATCAATGTAATAGTTACATGCCAATCTCTTAGAAATATATCAATGTAATAGTTACATATCAAGTTTTTTTTTTGCAATATAGTATAGTAGTTTTTATTGTGTCGCTCCTTAATAAATTAGAAATTATTGAAGTTGTGCTTTGGACAAGCATGCTTTAATAGTTTCTATAGGACATTACTTTCCCATTTCATTTGTTGATGAATGGACTACCACTAACCTATAAAATAGTGTATCTATAGATTAGTGGTGTCTTTATACGTAGTCATTTTTACTAAATTTCCAAGATGAGCCTCAACCAAATTGGCAATCACAATAACTATAATTTGATTTATGAGTTTGTCTTTTTTTGAATTTTTCCAATCTATAACCAGTTGATCCTATAAGTCAATGTAATATTTATTTAGGATTTTATCCATGGTCTAGTTACATTAACCATTTTCTAAAATAAAAACCCTTGTTATTATTGTTGGTTAATTTCTAATTACAGATTGTTGTGATGCACACAAAATGTTCTTAATCTACTAAATAGGATATTAGCTGCAACAAATTGAAATTAATACTTAGATAACCTAATTTGTGATACAACAAATTGAAATTAATACCTAGATAACCTAATTTGTGAGGACTTTAAATAAACATTATTGATTTTTTCCTTTATAAATTTGCAATAACAATTTGAAATTGATTTATGCAATTAAAGTCAACATATTTTTTTTTTTAATAATATAATATTACAACCTCTATAATATTAGTATACATTATTTTATATATATATATATATATATTAATATTATAATTTGTTTTTTAAATAAACAATATATTTTTTTTTCTTTTATAAATTCTAGAGTGTTATTAAATTTGCAATAATAATTTGGAATTGATTTATGTAATTAAAGTCAATATTTTATGAATAATTTTTCCAATAAAGTCAAAGATTAAAATGACGAACACATTTAAAATTGATAATATTGATGCATTTGATGTTTTTGTTTTTTATAAAAAGATAAAGATGAAACAAGTTAATAATTTGTAATTGATTTTTATAAGATTTAATAATCATATGATTTAAACCCTCTTTGCAATAGAACACATTATTATTATAATATGGTTTCCACCTTATAAACGCCATTTATACTAATATCATTTTTGCTGTTGTATAGTTGTAGTATGCATTATCGCTGAAATTGTGTAATTCAAAACATATCAATAATAGCTGCAGCTTCCTACCAAAAAAAATACTTAAAAATTATAATAATTTTATTTGTATATTAAGTAATATTAAAAAAATTGTCATAAACACGACAAGGGAAGCAACTTACAAAATAAGATTTAAATTTCTTAATGTAAAAAAAAACGAAGAACTAATTTTTAAGAAGTTAACAAAATATAGAAAAAAACATATTCTTGTTCAAATATTTTATAATATTTATAATGAAAATTTTATTAAAAATTATGATTGTATTAAAATAATACGCAATTTTCATTATCTACCGGTCAAAATAGTTTTTAAATATAAATATTTTATATAATAATAGATAAAGTAAAGGTTAATTCGATAAAGTCTTAGGTAATCATAATTCAAGTCGCTGTGGAATATAGTCTTATTTATTGTTAATCAATTGAGGATTATGTGGAGGATAAACATCGTCTTTAAGCAGGGTCAGTCTCACGGAGCCTGAGCAGGCATACATACGAGGAGCCTGAGCAGGTATACATACGAAAAACTTGCGCACTCAGCATTGATGGTTTCTAGTACGAGCGGATGGAACCAATCGGATCCACCCATATCATATAGTACATTTATTTAGTTACGATGTGGCAAGTTGGTTATTTTTAAAATTTTAATATTTTTTAATTTCTGACAATTAATTTTCAAACTTGGGGAAATTAGTCTAATAAGTAATTTTAGCCAAATTAATATTTTAAAATTATAAAATTATTTTTTGATTTTTAAATATTCAATTTAATATAAATATTTTTGAAAACTATTAAAAACTATAAAAAAATTGTATGGCAAAAGCAAAATTAATTGAAAATAAAAAAAATTGAATCCTAATTGATTGCTATATAACTGCCTTTATAATAAAGTTTAATTTTGATTTATTAATTTTTCTCCCATTTTAATGAATATTTCAATTATATGTCTTCATCAAATTTATTTTGTTGTGAATATTTGGATGATTTCTAGTGAATGTTTCAATCGTTTCAATAATTTTTTTTGGTTTAAAACAAGTAAAATAAAAGTTTAGTAAATTAATTTTAAATTTTTGTAAATTACAAAAAAAACAATTTAGTAAATTTGCTGTAAAACATCTAATTTCTAGATCCTTACTTTAGATTAATCTTAAAAGAAATTGTAAATTGCAAAAACACAATTATATCTATATCTATATATAGATAGATAGATATATAGATTTTAAATATGTTAAGAAAAGCACAAAAATATAAACTCATTAAATCACATTTTCCTACCCCATTTCACATGCCTCGGAGGAAAACATAATATAATCACCTAAATATAAAAAAGTTTAAATAGTAAAAAACTTGTAGAACTCAAATATTAATGTAAAATGCTAAATTAATATTAATGCAAAACACTAGATTAATATGAAATGCTACATAGTATTTTTTTTAGAAATTTATAATTTTTATTTGATTTTTAAAATTTAATAATATTTTTATTTAAATTTTTAAATCTTAAAATAGTGATCAAAATTTGGAAAAAATAATCAAATTAATACAATAAAAAATCAAATTAATTTAAAAAATCAAATATTTCCATAAAAATATACAAATTAAATGAAATAATATATATAAAAAACTATATTAGAAGAAATAATAAGAATAATTAAAATTAATAATATAACATACAGATTATCTCATAACATAATATTATAAAAATTAATATATATATTTTGATATTTAAATAAATATCAGTCTAGTAGTATATATGCACGGTAAATTTTACGATTTAAACTTAAAAATTTGCGAGGCCAAGTATATTTTGGTGTAAATGAGTTTTAAAAATAAAACTATATAAACAAAATATGGAGGGTGGATGCCCCTTTTCTAAACATTTTGAAGGGTTTTAAATTTCTTTTCCAAAAAAGTTATTAGATAATATAAAATTATTGAATATCAAAACTTATTTTGCTGTTGAATTAGGATTCAAAATCAAAACTTTTGAGTGAGATACTTTATATTGATATTGTAGAAACATTCACCCATGTATTAACAATTTATAGAATCTATGATGGATTACCTTTATATGAGAGTTACGGCATTTTAATACATTGCAATATATTTCTTTAAACACATTTTTCAAACACGATCTGAATGGATTGTTGTGGCAGACATACCTGATAGTCATAATTTGTTAGATTTTGGAAGAGTGTTTGTTTATCCACTAGAACTGCATTACAAAAAATTGTATTTAAAAATTGACATCCAATTCAAATTAAAAGCATTATCAAGGTGAACCAAGACAAGCCCGCTCATGCCAACACATGGGAAAAATTTGAAGTTTGATATAGGCATGGTTGAGAGCCACTTAGCATTTGGAGCAAACCGGCCATCAAAATCCATTAATCATTTGAATTACACTAAAACAATAGATTTTAATAAAAAAAGTATTTTATCCATGTGCTGCGGATCGACCATAGCATAGGAATTCCAACTACCAGCTAATCAAATCTATTTGACAAATATAACATTAATAGCTTGGAATAACTAAAACATATATGAATTAAAACCTGTATAATCTCATTCCTTGATTGTTTACCCAAAGAATATTCCATTTTCTTTCATCCTATCCGTTCATTATAAAAAAATTAAAAATCCTGGAACCCCAACTCCACTCCAATGTTCATATAAAAACACCTACATCATAAAGATAAGTGACACATTGCAGCCTACATGAAGTTACGAGTGTCGTTCTTAGTCTACATACCGTATCAACAGTCCACATTTTGCAGTGACAAAACTGAAGTTTCGGGTAATGAAAGGAAAACGTGCTACATTGTATGCATGCATGCTCTCCACTTGTTTTCCAGCGGATAATGATTCTTTGGTCACGACCACACTTGTAACTTCAACAAAGGCAGTGACAATGCTAAAGGTCCAAGTCATGAAAGGAAAATATGCTACATTGTATGCGTGCATGCTCTCCACTTGTTCGCCAGCTTATAATGATTCTTTGGTCGCAACCACCCTCGTAACTTCAACGAAGGCATTGGCAACGCTGAAGGTCCGGGTCATGAAAGGCAAATATGCTACATTGTATGCATGCACGCTCTCCACTTGTTTGCGAGTGGATAATGATTCTTTGGTCGCGGCCATGTTTTCAACCACACATGTAGATCACACCACCAAAGTCTATGTTGTTATTATGGTATTTATGTTGTTGTTTTTCTAATGTTGCATGTGTCTAGGATTTTTTGCAACATAATAGGTGTTGGCTACTCTTATTGTAGGGCAAAAGAAAAAGGAGAAATATGCAATACAACGGATAACCTATCAACTTTGCCAAATGTACTGTAGATATGTAAATTTATTTGAAAGAAGAGAAACCTACTATAAATGTATTCTTTGCGCAGATATTAAATAAATTTGTTCATGTACGTAGTAGATATTGTAGATTCCCTGCTTCAATAAAAAAATTGTAATTTTTCTAAGCATTTATGAAGTTGGGTTTCGGCTCTGTGTTCAAATAAACTCTACTAGATGGATCTCTTGTGGCTATTAGAATTTGGAGGGTGTGAGCCAAGGATATTAGCAATTCCACAAAGAGGCGACACCATCTAAACCACGGCCATTAGATTTCTTTTGCCAAGGGCCATTAGATTGCTCCACCATTGATATGAAATCTCACATTTTCACCACAAAAATTTTCACTACGATCCATGTCAATGCCCTATACTTGGAGCCTCTACTAGCAAGAAACCACTTGCCACTGTATTTTAGAAAAATCTAGGTAGCCATGCTGCTCCAAATCCAAGCAATAACTAGCTTCACTTCAAGCTACAGTAACACTCACACTTCATAAAAAATAATATTTTTTATTTCATATTTCCCTAGTGCTCTAACCAAAAATGCTGGGCATAGATAGAATAACAAAAAATCTGTGCATAACCATATAAACTAGCAGTCCATCCTATGCATTAACTCCTCTGTGATAGAATCGAGGATTTCTACTGGCACAAAAGATTCAGAAAAGGAGGCCAGAGACTAGTTTCATAATTAGGGCCAAGCTTGCATTCTCTTCTAAATTCCATGATGTTGGGGTGTAAAGACTAAAATTCCACCACATAGAGGGCCATTATTTAGTGTCAAGCTAGGGGCGTTACCCTGTCTTCACACGTAGTGCTAAGCCAATATGCAGTGCAAAGAACTTAAGCAGAAAAGGCTAAGACTCTGATGAAACACCAAACTAGACGCCAAGACTCAATGAGGTACCTCACGTCTACGGAAGAATTCGACACAATAGTCGGGGAAGCAATAGCACTGGTTAGCAGGTGAGTATAGCATCAGGATGTTTAAGACCATGATCTAGAGTGACACGTGTCTTAGAGTACATGGGACATTTATCTTTTGCCAGAGTATGTTGTTAGTTTGTTTCTTTCTGCGTCTTCGGTTTGTTTTTATGAATTGCTGAACTATACTCTGGCATGCGGATGAAGTAGTACAAGCAAGTCATCTGTCTCTTCATTAATTAATCGGTGTTAATGATCGTTGTCCTCCACTGGCAGCGTGTGATTTTTTTTGTTTTTAATTTTAATTTTTAATTTGTCTTACTGATTTATCATTTCATTATAATTGTTTCTAAGCAAAATAAGTTTCATTTTTTTTTATTTTATTTTTTTGATAATCTCACAAATATTTGCATTTTTTTATAATCTCACAAATATTTGCACACCAAGAAAATTAGTCAAATCTATATACTACACCAATTACAAAAATTAAAAAATATAATGTAAAAAACATATTAAAATCTTTTAATTTAAAAAAAAATCATTTTAATACGAAATAATTTAAAAACTTTAATTTACATCTGGTTCAAAATAGTGAAACAAAATAAAGTCAACAACGACCGACCGATCGCTATATACCCTGCCAAGCAGGGATTAATAATCAGATCAGAGTGAAAGCAATGTATAAATGAAATATTTTTATTTAACTTTTTTTAAATAAGATTTTTCTCAATATCTATCTTAGATCTTATTTTTGTTATTGACACTAATTTAAAAAAAAATTGAGTCCACAAACTAAATCTAATAATAAATTTATTGAAATGTAGACCAGTAAATTTATACATCAAAAGGGTTTGGGAGGAACAAGCCTATGATACAAATATTAATTGCATGACAATGAGTGGCTTCTCTATGACATTAATTGTCATATGGTTGATATAACATTTCATTTATGGTTATTTGATGGTTGTTTTTATGTGACAAGTTTAAATTTGTTTTTTTTTTTTTTTAATTTATTATTTATTTTGTACAATAAAAAAAAATTAGTCAATTCTATGTACTACATCAATAGAAAAAATAAATAATATAATTTGGAAAAATTATAAATTTATTTTAATTTAAAAAAAATTCATTTTAATATCCAATTTTTTTAAAACTGTAGTTCACATTAAATTAAAAATATGGAGTTACAGAATTAGGAGACCAAGCCATCGCTATATTCCCTCGGAGCAGGGACTAATAAAGTTATTTATTTATTTGTTAATCTTTCCCTAATTTTAATGAATAACTCGTTTTAAAATAAATTATCTCTTTGACAATTTTGTATTGTTAAGATTTAAATGATTCTTATTTGAATGTTTCTCTGGTTTCATTACATTTTTAATTAGTAAGTTGCTTAACAAGTAAATGAGATTCATGATAAACATTTTTAAAAGTGATCATATTGTGTGAACCACGCTATCATTATTATAATATGTATTAATTGACCGCGTGGTCCCATATTGCGTGTTCCCAAATTGTGTGAACCATGCTATAACATGAGCCCAATAGTGGTCCCATATTGTGTGAACCATGCCATAAGTACATGAGCCCAATACGATAATTTTTCGTATCATTATTGCTATACGATGATGAATTTCCATGGAAGGGATTCTGCGCGCTCTCTCCTAATCGGCCAAACTATTACTCTATTCTCCTTAATTATTTTTTCTCCGTCCTTCATCATTACTCTTCATGGACAGGAGGGTTGCAACCCAAACCCAGAAAATCCGTCATATAAGTGCAACCTCAGCTATAACTATACAGAAGGCAGTACGTTTGAGAGCAATCTGAATATAGTCCTTGATAGTCTTTCTCAAGCCGCCAACCAAGATGGGTTTAACATCTCTGTTTCTGGCGGAGTATATGGCCTCCTCCAATGCAGGGCAGACATGACACCCAACGAATGCTACACTTGTTGGCAATTGGCAAAGTCTACCATTCAACAAGGTTGTCAGTATCACGGTGGTGGTAGTACCTGGCCTTTTCACTGCTTCTTACGTTATGAGAATTTTAGTTTCATCGGAAATCTGGACACTGATTCTACTAAGGTGGGAATTTGCTACGAGATCTCGGGAGACGCGGGTGTCTTTCTTCCGACTGACTTCGACTCCGTTGCTGAGAATTTGTTAAACAATTTGTCAGATGAAGCAGCAAGTGAAACAAAACGATCTGCTTTCGGTTTGTCTGAAACGGTTTACGGTCTGGTCCAGTGCACCAGAGATTTATCTAGTGCCGACTGTAAAACATGTCTATCAAACGCAATCAATAACATATTCACATCTAGTCCGGCTGGAAGTGTGGGAGCTCAGTATTGGAGTCAAAGCTGCATACTTCGTTATCAAATATATCCTTTCTTCAATTCGACTGTGCTTTCTGCGCTTTCACCATCGCCTTCCGAAGGAGAACCGAAGCAAATCACACCATCCAGTAATAATGGGAAGAACAAGTCTACAAACAAAACACCCATAATTTTAAGTGTTGTGGGTGGCTTGGTTCTCTTGTTAATCGTATCATGCGCGTTCGCAACTAGGAGAATACTGAAGTCTGCCATATTTCGAAGGGGCTACGAAGGTATTGCTATCACATGATTATAATTATATGGACTATTAGGTATTGCATGTTATTGAAAGGCATTGCGTATGGATCTAAACCCGGGATTTGATCGCCTCTGCTGCTTTGCATATGATTACACTTTTGTGGTTTGATTGGCTTATATTGTAAATTTCAAGTTTTGTTTGTATATTTTCTAACATAACTCCGTATTTTCATAATACAGATCATGAAGACGAAAGCACACTAATCAGTCATGATCGACAAATAGTATTTACAATGGAAACATTACTAACTGCTACGAAAAACTTTCATGATGATAATAAGATAGGACAGGGAGGCTTTGGCACTGTATACAAGGTAACATACTCTAAGGAAGCTACCAGTAGTCATTTTTACAATCTTAAATTCTAGTAATATGCAGGCTGCTCTCATCGCACCATTGACCGTTAGATATAGATTACTAGCAGCTTGAAAACAAATATAATGCGGGATTAAGGCAATTAAGCTTAAATACTTCACAGAGTTTTCTTACGGATTTTTTGTTTGAATCTTCCAGGGAATTACTCAGGATGGAAAAGAAATAGCTGTGAAAAAACTGTCCTTGACATCTATGCAAGGGAAGGAAGAATTTCTCAATGAAGTCAGACTTGTGGCCAAAATTCAACATAGAAATCTTGTGAACCTACTAGGCTGTTGCGCAGAGGGATCAGAAAGGTTGCTTGTTTATGAGTATTTACCCAATAAAAGCCTTGATAAAATTCTATTCGGTAAGTGAGAGCTCAGTTTTAATATTTATGTAGATAGACAACATTTAAGAAAATTTATAATTATTCTGATTGACGGATACAGATCCAAACAAACGCAACCAGCTCGATTGGGAGAAGCGTTTCAACATCATAAGGGGAGTAGCTCGTGGGCTTCTTTATCTTCACCAGGATTCTCAACTGCGGATTATTCATCGGGATATTAAAGCAAGCAATGTGTTGTTGGACGAGAAACTGAATCCTAAGATAGCAGATTTCGGCTTAGCAAAACTTTTTCCTGAAGACGAAACTCACGTCAGCACAAGAGTCGCTGGAACTTAGTAAGATCAATACATTCATCGCTCTCACACACTGTGAATGCATATGTTGATTTGATTTCGAGAGGATTGATGGTATTGCAATTTTACTTTATTTCAAGAGGATTTACTTTCTCTGTTAAGCTGTTACATTCTTGGATCTACGACTACAGTTTCCTTGCAAATAACTTCTCATCACCCATTTCTCATTATATAATCCGTGACATTGTACTTTGCATATTGCAGCGGGTATATGCCCCCAGAGTATGCCATGCAGGGGCAATTATCTGTAAAAACTGATGTCTATAGCTTTGGCATTCTTCTCCTTGAACTTGTCGCAGGAAGAAAGAACACTGATCACAATTTGTCAACTGAAATGCAGATTCTTTTAGGATGGGTGAGATACGGTTTCCGTGAACATATATACATTAACGAGACAAACCCGTGCATCTTTTGGATCTGTCCACCGTGTATATATCCTGTCGGAATGACAAACCCGTTGTGATAATGCAGGTATGGAGATCATACGATGGAGGGAACGCTGTGCAGATGATTGATCCAGCCATAATTGAAACGTGCGATGAGAGGAAAGCGTTGAGATGCATTCAGATTGGTCTTTTGTGTACACAAGCCGAATCCCATCTTCGTCCACCGATGTCTACGGTCAATTTGATGCTTTCAACGGATTCCATGACGAACTTACCGGATCCCACAATGCCTGCTTTTGTGGAATCTTATGTTTCCCAAATCACAAAGTCTACCAATTCTGAGTTGTCACATGCGTCTGCAACTCCATCTTCTTCTCCCACTCCTGTGGGTTCTGCATCTAACGCCACTGTTCGAATAAGACAGATTTCAGTTAATGTTTGAATATTAATTTCCAACCAATGGAGCAGTTATAATTATAAGTTGCCGAGATTCTTTGTTGCAAAGAAATTGAAGTTTCTTATTTTAATTATTAATTTATAGGAATTAGGTATTAAATTTTTTTTATGTCTGCATTTTTTTTATTTTTATTTTATCGTTGAGAATCTTCTAAGATCAAATGAGAGTTATTAGAATAATATAGTTAATTGTGGAATTAAAAAAATTAAATTAGTATAGTTATAAGTAAAGTGGCACGTGAACTTGATAAGGATAGCTAGTTATTTAGTTTTGGTTGGCTCTTAAACAAAAACTAAAGAGTAAAATAATTACCATTATTATAGTTATCTATTTATGGTAAACCTAAACATTAAACTAATTAATATAAACATAAAACAAAATCTTAATCAATATGTATTTAAATATAACAAAATACGACGACCATGAAATGAATCTTAGCTGCACACTTGTTATGGCTTTGGAAATTTCATTTTTATATTAGAATAGGGTGGAAATGAAAATTATTTATATGAAAAGTTTACAAAGTTGTTCATAGGAATTTGCTTTAATATTAAAAATATTTATTTTGGGCATGTGCAAGCTAATGAGGATAACTTTTGACGCATTAGATGCAATAAAAAATTGAAAAATCAGGCATCCATCAACTTGTTTTTTTTTAGATACTTACACAAGATATCTTGCATCGAGTAAAAAATATGAAACGCAGGAAATTGAGTCACATTTCCGAATATATAAGTTTTAAGTAATGAAAATTTACATAACTATGTCAAATTTTGTTTTTTCTAACAATCACTTTTTATTTTTTTGGCAAATGATAAGGTATATGTTTTTGTGGGTGCAGCCTTTCATTGCCTAAATGACGGTTTCGGGCTACAAAATCTGGTATACATGTATAGAACCCGTAGCGCTAGTGCAACACTATTTTTTCCAAAATTAAATGTTTAATTTTTAATTATGTAAGTGATCAAACCTCGAGAACGGTACGTCAAATGTGGGTGTGGGCTTTGAAGGTCTTAATGCAGTCATTTCGACTTGGATTTTTTATAGCATGTAGAGGTCAGTGTCTACTAGTGCAGCATACAATTTTTTTTTAAATGGTTGTGAAATGAAAAAGTTACGGAATAAACACTAATAGTATGTTTTTTAACTTGAGTGATGACACAAGAAAATTAGGAAATAAATAGAAAATCTCAATATTTTTTTTTTTAATTACATATTTGGAATCTGTATAAAAAATTCTATCTATGCCTAAAATTTTGTCAATAATGGTCATGTATGTCATGTGGTAGAGAGCGGTGAAAAACAGGCTTACTGAGAAAACTGGTGGAAATGTCTAATTAGCTATGGTTTAGTAAATTCCATAGCATAGGTTTGGTAAATCCGAACCAACCACATAGGATTGTGGCTGAAACGCAGGCGCGGGAGGAGTGGGTGATTAGGAGATCAGGAACGCGTGCGCGTTATGTTTAAATTCAAATAACGCGCGCGCATTATAATTAAATTCATTTTTTTTGTTTTTGCGCCTAATGTTATACTAAACGCGGGCGCGTTTTGTATATAAAAAACGTGCTCGTGTTATATATATATATACATAACATGCACGCATTATTATCTTCACAAATTTATATTTTCAAGTGTTCGATGGAGATGAAGGGGGCGAGAGAAAGATGACGATGATGAAGATTAGCCAGCAACTATTGCATTAAGTAAATTCATTTAGTGATGGGTCTAATTTGACTGACATAGAATTAGATAGCTTCATTTAGCCACGGGCCTAATTTGACTGCCATGGAGTAACCATCAATGACCGCATTAGATAGCTTCACTGACTCCATTAAAATTTAATTGGACCGAGTCCTAAAAAGAACGAAATACTCCACTCAACCCGCTTAAATGAATTTGATAAATAATACCCCTGTGACTCTATCGGGTTAGTTTCGACTGTTAAAAATTTCAGGTGGGTAGGCCATAAAAGGTTGATTGATCTCTAGTCCACCTATAAAGTTGAATCGGATGGTTCGAAACCAAAATCAGAATACGCACCGGTTCTAAAACAAAAGTAAGCAATTTAAGTATAACTCTTACCTACAGCAAATTGTCCAGTGACCATAATTCCTATCAGACTAAGTGGCCAGTGCAGACCAGACTGAGAGAAACTAACATAAACTCCAAGAGAAAAAGGTGAAGAGGGGGAACTTGTTCGTATTTGCATATCTGGGCATTTTTCTTTGATATTAGTTTTTTTTTTTTTTTAAAGTTTTGAAGAGCAACTTGAGTTCCTAGTAATGTTTATATCATTTTGTTTTCAAACAGAAACCACCCATGGAGAGTGGAGATGCTACACTGGATGAATGTCATATTTGTCAGGAAGAGGACAACAAAGGAAATATGGAGAATCCATGTGCCTATTCTGGTACCTCGAAGGTAGGGGTTTACTGTTTAGGAGACAAATAAGAATGAAAGGTTTATCTTTATTGAGTGTTTATTATTGAATTCTTCATCCCAATTTGTGTTTCGCTCTCCACAATATGCTTAGAGTAATGTCTAGAGCGTTGGTCCCATAGAAAAGGAGATTCCACATGTGAATTGTGTTATCAGGTTCATGGTTTTTTTATTTCTCAATTTTTTATTTTTGAATTAAACGTAATTAATTTTTCATTCATCCATTTTGGTTTTAGAACTTGAAAAATCTAGCATTTCCTAATTTATAGATGATTAGTGTTTTAAGTTGATGGTATTATTTAAATTGGTCTTTTTCCTAGGACTTTCACACTGCTTGCAATCTGAAAAGCCAATTCTATCTCTCTCATATTCCCCCTAGCCCAAAACCCCCTACTCTCTATCTCTCTTCCCTCCTCTCCCTATTCCTTACTAACCTGGGCTCTCTCAGTCTCTCTCTCTTCCCTACACCTCCACCTACCTCTAACCACACCTACCATCTATCTTTCTCACTCCCTACAACTAACACCCTCTCCTCTCTCTCTCTCTCCCTCCTTCCCCCCCAACCATTACTAACCCCCTCTCTCAGTCTCTCTCTCTCTCTCTCTCTCCCCCTCGATAACCCCCCTCCTAGCCTCTTACCCCTTACTAAACCCCCCCTCTCTCACTCTCACTCTCTCTTCCTTGCTTCTACACCTCTCTCTCTCTCCCCCCCCGTCTCGCTCTCTCCTAATCCCCCTTCCCCTACCACTACATGATGATGATGATGATGATGATGAAGATGGAGATGACGACGACGATGAT